>OZ018328.1:91609447-92814447 GCA_963969495.1 Ceratothoa steindachneri
TAAGAGTGCTAAGAGAGCTAATATTGATATCTTAAAGAAGAGAGCCGTTGGAAACACGTTAGGATATAGAGAAACGAACAATAATTCCCCAAATAAACTTATATTTTAACTTTAACAATTCAATACACAAAAATTAACCATTAACCACAGAAATACTTCGAATATTATAATACACAAGAATTAATTAAATTAATTTGACCCTCTAAAAATTGGTTGATTTCGCTACACACTTCAATATATAAGATTTAGGCTTACGGACTCTACTGGAGTTTAAATACCTCAGGAATGTTATTGTCTCACGACGCGTGCCGCCTGGCCAGATGTAGGTGGGCGGGATCACAAGGTCCTTTTGGCGAGGGTAGCAGCTGGGGGGTCCAAATGGTATTCCGGGGAAGGGGGGGGGGTTATTCAAGGACGAGAACAATTACGGTACTTTATGCGGCAGCAAGGTATTCATGGTCTCTCTGGCGAGAGTGAGTCGAACTTAGTTCTTAAACCAAGTTCACCGCGAGTGCGGTGTGGCCACCGAGTAACGAGCTCGAGGGGGAGTTTTTCTCATTCGTTACTTAATTCCTCATGGGCGCCGACTGAACTCGGGGAGGGTCTTCTTAAAGGGCGAGGATAACTGAGGGGGGTTTCTCTGGCGAAAATAAGTCGAAATTGAAGGTCGGTTTGGTAACCAGGAACTAGCTCGAGGATAAGCTTCTTATTAGTTACAGTCTTCCTCAAGGGCGAGGATAACGGAGGGGGGTTTCTCTGATGAGAATAAGTTCAACTTGGTTTCTCAACCAAGTTAACCTATGAGTTCGGTTTGGCCACCAAGTAACGGGCTAGAGGGGGAGCCTTTTCCTTCTTCTTTCCTTAATTCATCAAGGACGAGGAATCCCCCTGGTATTTAAGATGCACCAGGATATGAGGAGTCTCTCTGGCGAGAGTAAGTTGAACTTAACAAAGTTAACTTAGCGTTCGGTTTGATAACTGGGGACTAGTTCGAGGAGGAGATGCTTTTTAGCCCCTTAAGGTAGGTAGCCCTGCCTCTCTTGAAAGGTACTTCTTGGTCTGGCGAGCCAAGTAATCTACCAATCCAGTCTAGCTAGCCCGGTCTTAATCCTAGGACTTCCTAACCTGGTGACTGACGTATTCTACCTCAATTTTCCTCAGTGTCCCTTATTTATACGTCGTTATCCCCCTGGGGGAGTAATAAGAGGTGAGGGGAAGGGGGGGCTTGAGAACGGCCCCAGGAGGATTCTTATGCCAAACGGTTTTTCTCACCAAGTCTTACATTGGCTCCTCGTTAGCCTTCGAGCTTGGGAGAAACACCTCCACAATTTTTTACTTTACGTGAAATTGAATCTTACTCTCCTGGGGGAAGTCTTGCATTTTAACCTTTAAGTCTTTAATAGCGACGAGTGGTGCGGCGCTGCGGTTACGCGCTTAGCCGACGTTGCTTGGGGTGGGATGGGATTTCTTTGCGGTAATCCCCTCGTGACTCCACCGCGAAAGAGCAGGGGAGTGACGATTCCCCTATACACCTCCCTTCGAAGAACTTAATGGGGGGGACTCTCGGGAACTCAAAAAAACTAACTCAATCTAGTCGAGATTAGCAAAGTTGTATTTTTTTGAGCCCTCCCTTACATTAAGTTTGCTTACACATAAACGCCCTTGCGCGCGTTTACACATGCAATGTGTGTAACTAGATCTACTCGCAATACAATTTTACCCGCAACAAAAAAAAATAAGCTACTTCCTTACATTTCTAAGCTTTTGAGAACTCAAATCCTACCGATAACTATTAGCACGAAAAACAAATGAAAACATGGTTTCACGCTTATTAGGTACTGAAATAACCATCAATGGTATTTCGTCTCCGTCTATAGTGCAGTGGTACTTTATCGGCTCCTTTGATGTAGCTAATACTAAAATGGTACTCTGTGACCATTATCCTACCACGCCTGAGTGGCCCGTTAGGATTATGGAGTTCACCCAAGCATGTCACGAAATTGTAGTGGTGTTTCAACCTACTCGAATTACCCTTCTTATGGTACTTGACTAACTTTAACCTGACCCATATAGCTAAAGCAGCCTGTTGCAGCGGGGCATATTTGATGGGAGTGTGGATTCCATAGCTCTCCTTTAACCAGGTACACGCGAAAATTGTGTTTGGGTTCGATCTTTGGGGATCGAAAAAAATTTTCCTTGCACGGTCGTAAATCGGCGTGGCGCTCATTACGACTTGGCATATAAGCAGGAACTCCGTGGACGTTCCGTTCGGGGAGGAGACTACTAGGGGTAGGAAATACTCATCCGCGTCTACCATTTGACTAGTTTTACTGGGTGTATCGCAATAACACCTCTTTCCTCCTTCTTTATCAACTCCTTTGACTCGGTTCTCTTCGCAGGTAGTTCCTCAGGTACACCTGCTTGTACTTCTACCCTACTTTCTCCTTCTTCCCTGATAACCCCATTTGGCTGGGTTCTCTTCGTAGGTTCTCCCTTAGGTACTCCTACAGGTACCTCATCCCTACTTTCTACTTCTTCCATCATTACCCCATTTGCCTAGGTTTCCTTTGATGGTCCTTTCTTAGGTCCAGGCCGAGCTACAACTTCCTCGCCCTCTATCAGATTCTCGATAGGTGCTTTTTCAAGTGCGTGCAATTTTTCCTTTTCTTCTCTCTCTTCTCTTTCAGCTTGAGCACGTTCTTTTTCCCTCTTCATTCTCCTTTCCTAGGCCTCTTTTTCTGCTTTCGCTATTTAATTTTCCCGTCGGGTTCTTCTTTCTTCATCTTCCAGGTTTATCTTTATTTTTCTTTCCTCATCTTCTCATTTTATCTATATTCTCCTTTTATCTTCTTCCCTTTCTATCCTTATTCAGAATTCTTTTGCTTCTCTTTTTAACAGTATTATTCTTTCACTTGTTTTACCTCCTCTCAGCATTCTTCTTTCCTCTGTTTCTATTTTCCCCTGTATTCTGTCTTTCTCTAATTTTATGTCTCTCCGTATTTTTATTGCTTCGCATTCTCTTTTCCCTTTTCTTTTTATATTTTACCTTTCTCTATCAAACTCTATTATTTCTTCTTCTTCTTCTCTTTGTATGCTCAATTCTGAAAGGATGTAGGCATCCATATCCTCGCCTTCAATTCCCAGAATTTTGGCTTGTAGGTTGAATCTTTCGACCGGATCCATTTTGTGTTGGTCCGTCGATTTTTTCTTGCGGTATTCTGAGATACATATGCCTCCACTCACCAGGTTGCGCGCAGCCTAACTTACCCTTAATCCCACTACTATGTTAATTGAAATACCGCTCCGACAACAAATTTACCACTTGGCCTACCAATTACCTTCAAATTGTTACCACTCTTAACTCTAACAATTTTCCTCTCGTCAATTATTCTCTTATTCCTGATATTCCTTTACGTGTTGGCTCTTCCTTAATTAGACACTGCTGGGTTCCTTCTAATATAAAACCTACAAACCTGAGACCATTTTGACTTATGTCGTAGAATGCCCCCCTTTTTGTTCTAAGAGTGCTAAGAGTGCTAATATTGATATCTTAAAGAATAGAGTCGTTGGAAACACGTAAGGATATAGAGAAACGAACAATAATTCCCCAAATAAACTTATATTTTAACTTTAACAATTCTGTGATAGAACGGGTTGAGGCCGCATTAATTTCAACCACTATCACATGTTATTTAAAACCACGATGCTTCCCACGTGCATCTTCGCTTTGAAGCTAGGCGCCTTATCGCAGCCACCTGAGTCAATGTTTAAACAAGGAGGTTTATCTTCCCCCCGTTCGCCCCATGGGCCGACCTCGCCAGAATGAGTTAGGCTTATCGGCAGATAAGGCATTGTTCCCAGGCTCGGCTGTGCATTCCCTCGAAGCTCCCACGCCAAGGAGATGTCCCGGCTATTTATTTAGAAACTTTTCCACTAAGATCAGATTGGAGATCCAGATTTTCGTCGCGAAACATCACTACGACCCACTCTCACCTTGTTCACCAAGGGACCTCGACTTCGAGATTCACCATCACTTGTCCAGAACGAGGACAATATCCCTCGAGGGCCAAGGTTCGGGGCTTTCGTGACGCCAAGTCCACAAGGCTTCCCCTGTTTTTCAGAAAGAGAACAACATTAAAATAGCCATTGTTCTTGTAAGCTCGTTGACAAGAAACGGTTCTCACCCCCCCTCTTGTTCAGAAGAGAACAACGTAGAACAGCCATTGTTTTTTTAAGCCCGTTGCCAAGAAACGGTTCTAACCCTTCACCCTTGTTCAGAAGAGAACAACATCAGGACAGCCATTGTTCTCGAGCCCGTAGACAAGAGACGGTATTCACTCCCCTTGTTGTTCAGAAGAGAACAACGTAAAACAGCCATTGTTCCTTAAGCCGTTCGTCAAGAAATGGTTCTCATTCCCAAGAAGCCACGTCAGGATCATTTAATTCCCCCCTCTTCGGCTGGAACTCACCAGCGGACCGAACATTCCTTCACGTCGCCTTCCTCTGCACAACAAGTATAATTACGTAAGCCGAACATTACTTTTGAGTATTTAACCCTTTTGTCAATTCTATCCTGTACTTTAAATGGTTTAGCGAACCATCTCCTCCCTTTAACTTTATATTTGTTTTACCTTTTCAAATCTTTTAATCCTCGGATTAGCTCGATTCCCCACGACGCTTTCTATTCTCTGTTTATGTCACTATTTTCCGTTTTGTGTGTTGTTGATAGTTATTATGAATAAATCTCTATTTTATTGAAGATAGCAATATTTTCATCCTTGAGCTCAGTTCCACTTCTTAAGCATATCGAAGATACATAATATTGGCCAGCCTAGACAATCCACGCACTCTAAAGATAATTAAGTAAGTTCCCTCAACGTATAGTTATATATGGTATATCGTCGAGAGTCCGTTCAACAAAATATATATATATACTATTTAAATTTGGTATCAAGTGTGTAAGGTTTAACGCTATATCTTTGCAAACACTGGTCTCAGTCGAGTAAAGCATAGTGTTATTCGTTATAATAATATAGTATAGTAGTTCCCTTTTGTTTTAACGATTGCTATCCCCTTTTTTAAAACTTAAGAAGCTGGAGTAGCTTAAGGAACTGTTATGATAATTTGTTTGTGTTTTTTTCTTGTGTATTTTTAGTCAGTGGTTATTTAGATCGAGAAACCAAGTACGAATAGGTCAGTGCCCATATTTAGGTATGCTAATTCTCTAGAAGGCATAATTCTGGTTGCAAGGAATTTTAGTTAGTTGACTATTGCGCCCCCAAGTGAAAAGATGACTCAGTTTGAAATCTTTAAAGCGGGGGAGAATCCTTGGGACTTTCTGGAAAAGAACTAATTGAGTACTTTCAAGAGGAGCAAAGAACGGAAAGAGAAAAGTTGAGAGGAAAAAGAGAAAGAGAAATCCAACGAGAAGAAAGAGAAAGAGAGGAGCGAATAAGACAAGCTGAGCTTCACCATCAGATTGAATTAGCTCGTGTTGAAGCAAAAATACAGTCATGTAGTTCTGAAACCCCCTCAATCTTCCACTAAAGCTCCCCAATTTCAAGGACGGAGAGGATTTCGGAGCATTTTTAGCCCACTTCGAAAAGATCCTCGAAATCAATAACATGGATCTGAAGGCTGAAGGTGTAGCCAGATTACTCCCCTTGTTAAATTGTAAATTGCGCGAAATTTTTATATCTTTACCATCTGAGTGTACAATTAACTACAGCACCTTAAAAGCTAAGTTATTGGCCGCTCATAATATGACTCCCGATTTCTACCGCCATAAATTTCGAAAGGTCGTATTAAACCCGGAGAGACGTTTCGTCAATTCGGATACATTCTTCAGAGGAATTTTATATTTTGGTTAGAATCCTCAAAGGTTGATCCTAACTACGAGTCCTTAACAGACTTCGTGTTGCGAAATTAATTTTTGGCGTTTCTTTCGACGGAGATCCGCGCGTTCGTCAAGGATCGTCGGTTCTAGACGTTTAAAGAATGTACCGAAGAAGCGGATGTCTATGCCGCAAGCCATAATTTATACCCAAAGGAGAATCGAACTTCTCACCAATCTCCCTACAAGGAAAGAAGGAAGGATTCGCGCCCCTTCACAGGAAAGCCGACGAAGTTTCCGAGCCCCGTAAAACCCCAAAACTTCTTTCCCCCAAACCAACAACGGGACTCCAAACCTCCCGTTAAGATTTCTCCTCCATCTCTCTTCCCGAAGCGACCAATCATATGCTTCACCTGTGGCGTAGAAAACCAAATGAGCTGGAATTGCCCCCCAAATTCAAGGCTCATAAGTGGACCAGCCCACCAAGTTCACCAGATTAATGCCACCCCGGCTCACCCGGTGGTGCAGACCCAAGCAGAAACTTCTCCCCCTCCGTCAGGCCACCAGGTAAATTTTATTTTTGATAAAAGTTCATCGGGAACTTTGAAATTTGAGGAGGGCAGCGTGAACGGCTGCCGAGTATCGACTCTCGTCAGGGACACAGGATGTGCGTGTTTTATCGTGTCCGACGAACTCCTTCCCCCAAGGGCCCCTAACCACGAAAAATTTGCGGTGGTACATGACTACCTTGGGCAGGCGAACCAATTCCCCATCGTTAGATGTTACCTGCAGTGCAATATTATGATGGCTGAGCTGAAGTGATTTCAGCACCTATACAATTCTGTTCCATACTCATAGGACAGAGCCCCCAAGTAAGTGCTGACCCTGTGTCTCAGGCCGCCCTTCCTTGAGGCCGAGCTAAGAAAGAAGCCCAGGAGCCCGTCACCCTCAGAACCCCGATACCGTCCGATTTCTCAGAGACCCTTAACCAGGACTTTAGGACGACACAAAAGGAGTGTGAATTACTATCACCCTTAGGTGATAAGGCCCAAGACAAGGACACGGAGACTTTCCGTGGACCCAAAGAAAAAAAGTACCCCCAACGCGCCCATGGAGATACGTTCGTAGCACTGGACGAAACATCAGCGCTTGAAGAAGATTACCCCGCGGAGTCCTTAATGTAATACATACACTGTGCATCCAACCTGATGCCGATTACCCTCCTCCTTCCCTACCAAGCGAGTCTTTTGAACCCTGTGACCTGGATATTGACGCGCAGCTGACACCACATCAAAAGAGTCAGCTACAAGAAGTATTTGAATGGAGTCACCATTTAACCACCCTATTAGCTCTTTTCGAGCGACTGCGCAAAAATGGCCTCACCGTTGGCCTCAGCAAATGCCATTTTTGCCCACGAAACCATAAAATACTGGGGTTTCAAAATAAGACAAAGCCAGTTGGGTCCCAAGAGGATGAGATTAAGGCAATCGCCGACATGCCCCTCCCGATTACAAAGAAGCAATTAAGATCGTTCCTAGGATCAGCTTCGTACTATCGGCGATTCGTTCCGAATTTCGCTGCAATTTCGGCGCCCCTCAGCTCCCTTTTAGAAAAGGATTCACCCGATCGTCTACGTTGGAATGATGTCGCTGTTTCTAATTTTAATCAGCTCAAGAGTAAGCTCATTTCTGCCCCCATTTTAAAGTTGCCCAACCCGGAAAAATCCTTTGAGATTAAGACCGATGCGAGCAGCGAGGGCATTGGAGGTGTACTCCTTCAATACGAGGAGGACGAAACGAGTCATCCAGTTGCATATGCTAGTCGCCAATTATTACCACGCGAAAAGAGATATGCCACTATAAAGAAGGAAGCTCTATCAATTATATGGGTCATAGACAAATTCAAGATGTACTTCATAAGAAAAGAATTTCAGATAGGAACCGACCACCATCCGTTAGCCTATATTAGGAATGTGAGACACTCCAACGGCCGAATCATGCGCTGGAGTTTACTCTTGCAAGAGTATTAATTTGAAATAAATTATATAAAAGGTTCCGATAACCAGGTCGCTGACGCACTCAGTAGGAATGCGTTACCGAATAGCGTAGAGTAATTGTATTTATAGGATTAGTATCTCCATGTAGGTATATACCATCTCGTACGACTTAAATTAGATTCTCTTGTAATATAATTAGTTAATGTATATGTCTGAATTTTGTAACGCTCAATGTCTATTTTTTTTGTATGTATAAATATTTGTACGCATTAAATTACGTATAAATTAATTTGTCTAATATGTACTAATTTTATATTATTTCATTGTTCCATGCCCCTTTTTTTATTAAGTTTTTATTAAAGGTTATTTATCCCCTGTAATCTAAAGATCAAAATAATCATATGCATTAAGGTAATACTAGTTAGGTGCATGAAGGTACGGTTGGTACAAGAAAACGAGTTCCCCACAACGGAGCTCTATCGTTGTCCCTTCTCTCTTTTTTTTCGAAGTGACAACTTCCCACGGAATGGAAGGGTGTGATAGAACGGGTTGAAGCCGCGTTAATTTCAACCACTATCACATGTTAATTAAAACCACGATGCTCCCCACGTGCATCTTCGCTTTGAAGCTCGGCGCCTTATCGCAGCCACCTGAGTCAATGTTTAAACAAGGAGGTTTATCTTCCCCCCCGTTTACCCCATGTACCGACCTCGCCAGATTGAGTTAGGCTTATGGGCAGATAAGGCATTGTTCCCAGGCTCGGCTGTGCATTTCCTCGAAGCTTCCACGCCAAGGAGGTGTCCCGTCTATTCATTTAGAAACTTTTCCACTAAGATCAGATTGGAGATCCAGATTTTCGTCGCGAAACATCACTACGACCCACTCTTACCTTGTGCGCCAAGGGACCTTGACCTCGAGATTCACCATCACTTGTCCAGAACGAGGACAATATCCCTTGACTGCCAAGGTTCGAGCCTTTCGTGACGCCAAGTCCACAAGGCTTCCCCTGCTGTTTAGAAGGAGAACAACTTCAGAATAGCCATTTTTCTTGTGGGCTCGTTGACAAGAAACGGTTCTCACCCCCCCCCCTCTGTTGTTCAGAGGAGAACAACGTACAACAGCCATTGTTCTTTTGAGCCCGTTTGCCAAGAAACGGTTCTCACCCTTTTCCCTGTTGTTCAGAAAGAGAACAACGTTGGAACAGCCATTGTTCTTGTGAGCCCGTTGACAAGAAACGGTTCTCACCCCCTCTGTTGTTCAGAAGAGAACAACGTAGAACAGCCATTGTTCTTTTGAGTCCGTTTGCCAAGAAACGGTTCTCACCCTTTCCCTTTGTTGTTCAGAAGAGAACAACATCAGGACAGCTATTGTTCTTTCGAGCCCGTAGACAAGAGATGGTTCTCACTCCCCCCCCCTGTTGTTCAGAAGAGAACAACGTAGAACAGCCATTGTTCTTCAAGCCGTTCGTCAAGAAACGGTTCTCATTTTCAAGGCGCCACGTCAAGATCATTTAATTCCCCCCCCCCTTTATTCTTTCTACCTGCCCTTAATGTAATAGAATTTCCTAAATGGTTTTTAACAAAGAGATTGCGACGTGAAAAGTAAGCTGAGTCAGAGAACTGGTGAATGTTATTTTGAAGTTGAATGGTTTATTGATATCAGTAGGTTGTCCACTGAAATTGATTAGTGACAGACCGAAATTGCTAAAAGAAGTGCAAAGACAGGAAGAAAACACATAAATCAGGAGTCTCATACATATAAAAGCAAGAGAGCGTATTAAAAAAGGTTAGAAAGCAGTCCCCATAACGAATTCTTAGCTGTGTTGTCACCTAGAAAAACTGTAATCTATGATACTTTAGTACATTTTCCCCATAAACTATCCCGGAATTATCCGTGAATTTACTTAACTACGACTCTACAAAGAATACGAAGTTTACCACTGAAAACATATTGCTGAAACGGTAGATCTTATTAAACTGAATTTTCCCTATGATACCTTCAAATCACTTATATTTTAAATACCAGAGAGCGGAGATTTAGCAGTCTCATAATGACCCAAAACATGGCCTCTCAACTACTTTTCAAAACAAAAAACCCTAATTACCCTACAACCAAGCTTTGACTCAATCTCCAAAAACACTGAAATAATCGATTTCTAACCCATACATAAAATTCCCATAGCCTCTATCGAATAAACAATAGACAACAACAAACCTCCTCCGTTATTCCAATAAAAAAATATCGATACCATACTGAGAACACATATACATGTAAGACTAGTAGAAACTTCATAGTAATATATCTTTTATATAAACATCATGTATCTCTTATAAAGTGGAAATGTTGAGTCTTTCATGTGTTTCCAAGTTTATCCTGCGCGGAAATCTACAAAGTGAACTGAACCAATAAAGAAGTGTAATTTCAAGGGGCTCAGTGACTTCCTGACTTTTAGCGATTCAACTTGTTGAAATTAGATTCCCATATCTCAAAGAAAGGTCGGCGGGAAAGAAAGGGGCACATCTTGATATTTAAGTTAAGATTAGATCTCCTTAGTTTTTTTAGTTTACCTTTTTTAAAGCAAGTTTTCAGATTTAGTTATATTGAAGTATTTTTCTAGTTTCTTTCTGTATTTTTCTCTTCTTTTTTCAGCGCAGCAGCTTTTATACTTTTATAGTTCTTCTCTTGCTTTTTGTTTTTTTCACAACACTTTCTTACCACAAAATTTGACAATTTATTTATTTTTTTTATTATTACAGAATATATTGATAATTCAAATGTTTGTAGACTTTTTTAAGAAAGAAGAGAGAGCCGACCTTCGATAAATTCTAATTTCTTCAATAAAATTTAAAGAACAAAATAAAGGAGGAAATCTACTGAGCACTCTTTATGTCGAGGTAACGCCGGTTAGAAGGTAACAAGCACTTTGATTTGAACTAATTTAAAATACATCTGATGTTTTAGTTGCCCTATAAAATTCCGTTTCTGGTCGATATCAGAGCGTCTGATATATTTTGTAGATACTCACAGTTCTGATTCAACGTTAAGCTCTAAGTATCCATGGAAAAATAAGATGTCGCAAAACGAGCGCAGATCAGAGGTAAAACTCTTCCCAAATTATTTCCTTCTAATTCTTTGGTCAAGCAAACTTCCAGTTCATTGCTTGTAATTATTCTCGTAACACCGAATTTAAGTCTTCTGAATATTAAACGTATAATAGTATATTATCATCAAATCAAAGGTACCTTAATAATCTCAACGAAACCAGAATACAAACGATTATTTCCTTTGCTATATTTCTTCATCGCTAAGGAAAATAATATTCAATTCTGTGTTATTAAGTTTTCACTAAATTAACTGTTGATTTTGAGAAAATATTTGATCATCTAAATTTCGTGATTCAGCAATATTAGCAGCCATTTAGCAGCACAGGCGTTTCATAACACCCCTATCTTTCATGCTTACCTGTCCGTTGTTTTTAATTGAAGCTCGTTCGCCAATCGATACTAATATCATTGTTATGCGTTATAGTGGTGGGTAACTTGTCCTGTGCTCCAAATTGCACAACAGAATTAGAGATGCATGAGATTATATATATGTCCGTTATGACATTATTCACCTAAAAGTATTTTTTTGTTATGGAAAATGGTAAAAGATAACAAATCATATATTACACATGCCTGCGTTTGAAATTTTTTTTATGTTCCCCAGGATTTCTCTGTGGTTTCTTAATGAATCCAACCTCCTGAGCTCAAAAATGAAGGTATATTTGTTCAATCAGGTCAGATTTTCTCAGTACAGCATACACCATTTTCATTGAAATTACCTCATTTTTTCTGAATTTTAAAAAAAATAACCTTTCTCTATCTAATAATACTTTATTACTGTTATATCATATAAATAGGAATACAGGTCTGTAAACTATAATTATTTTAATAAAAAAAAATAAAAGAATGCAAAATAATAAAGAAAATAATTATAATTTCGAAGAACAGACGCCCTTGACGATTTTCGTTTGTGCCTGTCATCTGGTGCATCACGCTTCAAACACCAACAGTAGTCAGCAAGCATGTTTCCGTTCCATTTACACTGGTACCTGGATTCCATTGTTTTTATGTCCTGGTGGATTCTTTGCCCCTGTTCTTTACTGTAATCCCCGCAGTTATCGAGAAAATAATCCAGATGGGACTGTAAAAAGTGTATCTTTATAGAAATTCGAGCTCCCAAATGTTTGAGACTTGATAAGAGCTGATTGACCAGGGCAACATATTCTTCTAGGCTTCTTTTATTGCCTAGAAAATTGTTAACTAGAGCTTTGAAAGCTTTCCAGGCATCTTTTTCTATGTCCTTCATTGATGCATCAAATTGCTGATTAAGTTCCTGATTTGAAGTCCATCAAAAATTTCCCCATGGAGCTTAGCGTCACTGATTTGTGGAAATTTTTGAAGAAGAATTTTAAAAGCTTGGCCCACTTTATTAAGGGTTTTGACATAATTTTTCATTATGCCAAGCTTTATATGCAGTGGAGGGAGGAGTATTTTTTGAGGAAGCACTAAAGGTTCAGCTATCACATTGTTTGATCTAATTCTAAATGCTTCTCGTGGAGGCCAAACCTTCTTCTCATAGTGCATACTATCTGCACGACTGTCCCATAAACATAGGAAACAGGGATGCTTCGTGTAGCCTGTTTGCGTCCCAAGCGTAAGAGACACGACCTGAAAAGAATTTAGCACGGTATGTAAATTCAGTGTAATATTTCTAATAACAAATTCAAAGTAATATTTCTAAAAACAATAAGAATATGAATATGTACTGAAAATTCCTGTATGCCGATGCATTAAATCATCGTATTGGAACTAATTGGATATATGTACATCTTATTTTGAGTTTATTGAGTTGTGTTGTATACCTTCTCAATTAGGATGAGTTCCCCATTAACCCAATAGGATGCATTAACCTATAGGGACACACTTCAACAAAAAATATAACTCAAAAATAACTCATGATTTCCAGATTTGCATTCTTGTAAAATGTAAGTTGACCAAAAGGTGTATACAAGTATTAACAATTAAAAATGAAAATGTCAATATCAAAAGGCTTTGAAATGCTAAGTGTAAAATGATCATACCTTTAAGTCACCACATATCCTCCACTTATAGCTAGAGTAATTTATTGCATTCAGCATTTTTTTCATATTTTCATAACTTTCAGTAAGTTGGATTGAATGGCCTATAGAAACGGAAGCTATCTTGTTACCAATATTTAGTAACACAGCTTTTAAACTTCCTTTGGAGGAATCTATAAACAGTCTCCATTCTAATGGGTTGTAGGGAATTCCAAGGGCCTCAACAAGTTCTTTAAATATTGGCGCAGTATACTAAAGAGCTGGAAGAATGCTGTAAAAAATAGCTTCGAAACTCTTGTTTTCTATTTCTGTAACCCCCTAAATGTTGTTTCTCAAGCGAGAAGATTACTTTCCCGAAGTCGAGAGCCAAGAAGTTGTGTATTTGCCTTCGAAACCCCCAGATCCCTGGTCAGGTCATTTAACTGAACTTGAGTGAATGGTTTTGCGACCATATCATGTGTGGAAACCTGATAAGACTCAGATGTGTCATAATCTTGGTCAACTTCGATATTAATCTCTTCATGTACCTTTATATGTTGAGGGGGAGAAGGTATAGAAATTCCTTGGCCATGGGGCAGAGATTTGATGGCAGAAGAAACATCCGGATAGGCCACACTATGTTTATTCTTCTTATTTATACCTGTGGAAAATATAATTGCATATTACATAAAGGAATTGATTTGGAGTTGCAGATAGTACATAAATGTTTAGTAAAGGATATGTTCATGCTAAAGTGAACTTTGTTAGTTTTTAATTTTATGCTAAGTCTTTGCATTATAATGACATTTTCAGGAGCCAGTATAATACAGAAAGCTTAAATACTTGATACAATGCTCACCTTTAAGTTTTGTCATGCAAAAATAGCAGTCCATAGTGTGGTCCTTGCCATCTCTTCACACCATGGGAACACCAAAAGAGAGGGACTTCTGTTCGCCCTGACTCCATCGTCTTAAACTTATGTAGCATCATTTGCAGCAGATATGTGGTGCAAAACTTTTATCTTGATCTCTTAGCCTTACTCCAAAATATGCATGATACAAAGATTTAATTACAGGAGGGATTGTACTTTGCTGCTCGGGAAAAGTCCCTTTGCCGCAAACATAGCAAATTCTGTCGGAGCTATTCATACATTTTCTCTTCATTTTTAACTCAACCACTATTATTATTATTCTTATTATTATAATGCTAAGCAATTTTTAACCTGCAAAATATAAACCTATTTGCATAATTACTTAAAATGTACACAAAATTTACTGCGAATAGAGCAGTGCAAAAACTATTGAACTTTGATGTAATATAGGAGATGTATAAACTATAAAATTATTATCACCCCCTGTATCGCAAAAACTGTAGGTGATAGAGAAAAACGGATGACAGATTCGGATTTAGGAGGTCAATTAAATTAAGAAACACTATAGAAAACCTAAGGTACATTTTTGACGCAGACCAGTGTTATCAAACATAATGAAGTCCTCAAGAAAGATATAAACTGCTTAATTGAACTACATATGTAAAAGAATTGTCACTAATTATAGAACCTAATTTCATTATATAATTTTTTACATAATAAATGTAAAGATATAGACCTATAATTTGCTCTTTTTTATGACATTTTCCATATTGATTAAACTCCAGAATACAAATCAGCTGTTATTCTCGATACTAAGTGAATGTCATGCCTCTTTTTTTTTCGTTTTCTAGGTCTCCTTTGTATAAAAGTGACCAGTTAACGATTTCTGTCCGCCTTTTTACCAATGTTTTGGCCACATTTTGTTTTCGCCTCAGGTATCTTATATTTTTACCATATCTCGCAGATATATAACTTATCCTTCCATTTTTCTTTGAGTTGTCTCCCTCTTCTGCATGCTTTTGTTTTCCGTTTCTAATTATTACTTACAAAAAATAATATCCGTAAAAAGGTTTTAATCAGAGGCAGGTCAATTTGGAAGTTAGATTATTCTTAGTGCTCCCATTCCCATGCCTAATTCATCCTGCTGGCTTTATTCTTTTCATGCTCCTATTAGGAGTTTCAAACTCTTATAACTATACGTATTATTGCAAGAGATCTAAAATATTATCGTTATTGCTAATTTCTCTATCATCTATTAAGGTATGGATCTATATTTTTGTCTATGAAAAGTTCATTATTTAGCTAATATGAGGCTGGATGGGGTAAATATATCATTAAATCAAATTCTTCCTGATTCAAAGGAGAGTATTATATGTCGTCAGCAAACTGAGGCGACGTAAGATATCCTTATATCTGATTTCCGTTTGTTCCCCCTCTCAAGTCCTGATAAGCTCCTGAGTCTTGCTCTAAACAGGTTTGGGGTGATTGTGAATTTCCTGGATGGCCCTCTCGTTTATAAAAAACTCATTTTATTCAGACAGACTGCATAGTAAATAACGATATGATATTGCTGCATAAGCAGTAGTTTGTCAGTGTGAATTATGTGAATTCCTTTACTTTCTTTAGTTTGCAAACTTGAATCGGTGTTACTGAGTCAAAACATTATATAGGTCTGCGAATATTATGTAGACAGGCCATTCATATTAATTTGTTTTCTGAAAACTGAGAACAGTTCTTAATCTATTCTATTTGCTGATCGAAGTCAACTTTAGTAAAGGCCACATTTTAGTGTGCCATTGACCCGAAAATATTAAAAAAAAGAGGTTAAATTTTATATAGAATTATGCTATAAATTATCTTATAATACTAGAGTCGATCTTGTTTTAGCCATCAAGGAATATTGATTAATATATATAGTATTACGCGAATAAGTAATTAGAAGTGAGAATAATAAAATGTATTACAAGGTAAAAGTTTTTTGAATAAATATTCAAACAGGCTGGACATAGAATTTAGATGAATGTAATCTTTAAGAAAGATTTCTCAATGACACTTTTGAAGTGAGAGTAAATTAATAAATCTGTCTGGTTATATACCAACTCTAAAAAGAATATAACAAAAGAATTTAGGTTCATTAAGAAGTTTCAAAGAATAATTATAGATATTTAGGGAAAAAAGGAACTAGAGTGAAGGATATATTGGAAACAAGGTCTGCTGACAAAGTCGCGTGCTCTCACTTATTCTTATTTATGACCTTACAACCTTCAAAGCATTCAATAATTCCCGGACTAACCTTGGGAGGTCCTTGAAAATTATATCATTCGAAAGTGAATGTAAAACTACATAAATGTTTTAAATTTTGTTAGAATCAGCAGAATAACTATAAAGTTATTGCTAAATCATTTTCCGGCTAACTTTGAGAGGACTTTGCCTATTATATAATTAAAAAAAAAGAAGTAAAACAACATAAGCGTTTTAAATTTTATTAGAATTAGCCGAAAGATTTTGATGTTATAGCCAAATAAAAATAATTCCCGGACTAATCTTGGGAGGGCCTTGGCAATTATATCACTCAAAAGAGAATGTAAAACAACATAATGGTTTCAAATTATTTTGGAATCAGCCGATTAGTTAGAATGTTTTTACCCAAATAATAGAAAGCCTACGAGGAACTGATGGACACACCGATAGATCGATATAGTGAGATATAGAGTGGCATGCAACTAAGCAAAGAGGACTAAGCGCACGCGACTAAAAAAAGTGAAAAATTTAATCAGTACGATATGGTTTCCGTAATCCAATAATGAAACAGGCGAACTTTTCATAATATTTCAACTCTTATTTACGGAATACAAAATTGAAACAAATCAAAATTAATTTTACATTTTATTCCATATATATATATATATATATATATATATATATATATATATATACACCCCAAAATTATCACGTGAGTAAGCAATAAATGCCTCAAAGCCACAGGAAAAATTAATACGAGGATTCCAAATACTTTCGAACTTTATTTCGAGTTCTTTATCAAGGAATAACAAAGTATATAAAATTGTAATATTTATAAGGATGATACAGAGAAGAGGAAACGCCCACAAAAAAGCAAAAAACCAATCAACAAAATGAATTAATATGAAATGGAAACCTTAAGAGAAGCGGAGATAAATAAAACTAAGATCATTAAATCAGGTAAATTCCAAAGATAAAGGTTGACAAGAGACTAAAATATGACCTAAGCAATTAGGGAGGGAGAAAATGTTAGCGAGAGATTAACCTCAGGGGTCAGGACTGAAAAACCAAGGTAGAATTAGTACAAATGTTTTAAAGACGACTCAAATGAAAATAAATACGCAGACATAAACATAAGGCTACATAGATGCACAAGAAATATAATTAAATAGTTTATTAAGATTAATATAAATATTTAGTCTAAAACTAAAAGTTTGGACTGTGTATTGTAAATATAATTTAAAAAATAACTATCGAGTTTATATAAGCCAGGACTTCAATTAATACTTGGGAATATACTAATAAAGGTCGATTCAAAGATATTTCATGAAATTGTATCGTTATTATGATTTTAGCAGAATTCCAATCAATATTGTTATTAAGATATGACATATGAACATAAAATGAGCTGCTTTTCTGCCACAACTGACATTATATTTATGCTGAGAAATTCTTTTTGTAAACATTTATCTGATTAGTCAAAGTAATATTTAGAGCAATTGATACATTTTACGCAATATACATTACCAATAGGAGAAGGGACGTTCTTGACTAATAGTTTAGAGATAGTATTATTATAGTTAAATACTACACAAATGCCTAGAGAATTTAAAATTTGAGGGAGAGAAGCCAAGGGTAGATTAAAAGAAAGTAAAAGAGTATTCTTGTTATAAAAAGGCACGCGAGGTTCAAAACGATAAACAGACTATTAAGCTAACTGAAGGCATTTATGAAGGAAATGAAAAGGATAGGAAAGTTTACGGCCGATGTCAAAACTTTTGAAAACTTTAGTCAATAAATTTAAGACTAACCACACGAAGTGCACGGAGAAACATTGAAATAAAAATAGATCTTTTGACTTTAATATGGTGAAAGTAGTAAAAGTGAAAATAAGAAGAAAAATTAGTTGGTTTCCGATAGACAGAGAATTTGAAATCAGAAGGCATGTGGTGTATTAATAAACCAAGGAAAGGAATACTTCCATTCTCTTCTATTCCAAGGGTAAAGTTGGTGGAAGTTACACGGGAATTAAGTTTGTTCAAAAAATAAAAATATATTCAGAATTGGGCCGCAATATAGCTAAGCCAGATTATAGGAAAATGAAAAATAGAGGAGAGGTAAACCGTTTAGAAAAATTCCATATATAAGTTAGCTAAAACGGGGGATAAACAATTACCCATAGCTAAACAAAGTTTTGGCGAAAGAATTTGCCATTGAAAGTAAATGCACAGTCTTTGGTACAGTAAGAGATAAGTTCTAAGAATAAATTAGGGGGTATAGGTAATTTATCGTTCTACAATTTATCTTTAAGAAACTGGATTAGATCATCAACCGGAACTTTATTGAAAAGGGAGCAAACGTCAAAACTAAAAATGATGAAGTCTGAAGGGTAAGGGATGGAATTAAGTTTTTCTATTAAGTAGGAACTATTACCTATATAGGAATCCAAAATGCATCCTACAAGAGGGGTAAGATAAGACATTAGCCATTTTGACAAAACATATGAGACAGAGCCTACAGAACTGACAATGGGGCGTAAAGGATTATTAGGTTTGAGGGACTTGACAAGGCCATACAGATAAGGGAGAGCGGCATTCATAAATTTAATTTTATAAATCAAGTCTGGATAATGTTTAAGAGTTGAGCGTACTTTTTATGAAAATTACTATTCACTTGTTTTAAAGGTTATTTATTAATGGGTTGAAGAATAAGTTATTGCAGTTTTATCAAATTTATTCATTACCATTAACAATTTTAGAAAAACTTCATTTTTAATTGATATCAATATACGATTTAATCAATAATGTATTCTCCGTTGTTATTTACGACTTCATCCCAACGTTCAACTAGTTTTTCGATGCCTCTGCAATAAAAATCTCTGGATTTTGACTCGAAGAATTACTCTAAACAGGTTCTTAATCACACATCAGTATTGAACCAAACGCCACCCAAATTGTTGGAGAGCGATCGCAAAAGATGGAAATCCGATGGAGCCAAGTCTTGTGAATATCAACGATGCGGCAGGATTTCCCAATTAATCGTCTAGATGGCGTCTTTTGTCATATTGGCAATGTGAGGACGAGCATTGTCGTGTTGCAGAAGGACTCCATAACGTCGATGAGGTCGCTTTTCACGAATAGCTTCGGCGAGTCGATACATTTGTTGAACGTAGAGTTTTGCATTGACAATCTCGTTGTTCGCAAGGAGCTCATAAAGAATGATGCCTTCACAATCCCACCACACACACAGCAAGGTCTTTTGAGGATAAATTCCTTGTTTTAATCGCGGAAGATTTTTTTTATTGGGTCTAAGCTATTGTTTTCGATGGTTCATGTTGACATAAACACACCACTTTTCGTCGCCAGTGATGATGCGGTGAAGAAATCTGTCCTTATATCCATGAGTAGCCTTGTGACGAGCAAGCAATCGTGGAGCGTTGAAGTTTGTGTGTTTCGCTAAAAGCGTGCAGAAGCCATACATTGAGTTTTTGAACTTTTCCCGTCGATTGAAGGTGATTCACTACAGTTTTCTGATCACACGCCAATTGTACAGCCAATTCTCTAGTCGATTGACGAGGATTTTCATGAAGAAGGTCGTTCAATCGATTTTATACAACTTAATGGGGCGACCAGAAAGTTCTTCATCATTGAGCGGGCCTTTCTGATAAAGCATTTTCTCCGTACACAGCCTAAATATCGCAACAAGCTTTGGCTGCGTTTGCATTGTTTCCGTCTCGATTGAAAATGAATAAAAACAAGTGTCGAAAATGCCCCTTTCTTTCAACTTGACATTCCATTCTGAGGGTACAGAACAAAAATTAAATTAACACAATTTTTAAATAAACCGCAATGACTTATTACCCAACTTCTAGACGTATCCTAAGCAAAAGCCTAATAGTGGACGCTGTTAAGAGACGTAGCCTAACCTTTGCAAATTTTACTCTCATTATTTATCATTGTTTCTTAATATGTGCACAAATCAGGTCAACAAAACTTAAATCAACACAACATTATGAAAAGAACTTATTCATCAACCTAATAAATGCACATAGGTAGAGTCATCATTAGTAAATTCACTCATTTTATCGAAATATTTTGTTTATCTAAGATAACTATTGCACTAGATTTATCGGCTTTAGTGATATGAAGGGTTAGATTATTTTTAAGGTTATTTATAGCACGACGGAAATGTAAGGGATAATTAGATTCCGAGTAGGAAGTCATGAATTGGTACACAAAACCTTTAGCAATAGAAATATACTCACTAGGAACATTGCCGATTTTTTCTAAATTAATATAGCTCTTAGCAATTGTTAGACTATATGGTTTATAATTTTCTATTCCTTCTCAACCGTCCAGTGTAACAGATACTAAGAGATTTATTGGTAAAATTATAAATACAAATCAGAGTGCAATTGAGTTTTAAATGGCAATCTTAGGTTGGCCATTGCTTAACTTCTCTTAGGAAAGTTCTGGGATAATAGAAACGGAGTACAAAAATATACTTTACTTGTATGCAGATAATATATTTACAAAATCAAAAGAGTTGTAATTAAGGTATATAAATATAAGAGGCGTACACGAGTGATGGCTACAGAGAGACAATGACAGATGGGACGTTCATATGACCTTGAGCGCTTGCCTTAAAAAGGGGGGAGAGAGAGTTAGCGCAGGAGAGTTGTGCGTTGCAGTTACTTCGAAGATTTGGCCTGAGGGAGTAATACTGCCTTGTTACACAGGGCGTAGAGTCCACAATAATAGAATGTTAACAAATGACTATTAGGCGAGATTAACTCAGATCTTGTCTTGGGGTTTATAATAGCGAATCGAGAATTTGACGCGTCGTATTGGGGTAACGGGTATCAACGAGTACGGGGTTTTTCTCGCGAGTTATAGGATCTGCAAGGGCTTGCGCGGAACGGACGGGGACGGGAAGATGGCAGACACTCACGGATACTCGGGACACAGGTGGTTACTTACTTCTGTTCGAGTCTGGCGTCGGACGTTTAATAGGGGTGAGACGAAGGGGCCTTTTCCCGCGCCCAAAAAGGGAGGGTTCCGGTGGACAGACGCTTAGCTGGGTGAGGTGGAATTTGCTCGGTTCACGCCATCACATGATAATCCCCAGCGGTATCCTTCGTCCTGTTAAGTACATCTCATAATTGCGTGAAGTCGAACCTCCAGCCCATTAAGGCTTCCGCGATTTTGCGCCTCCGGTAGCGTGGATTAAAAAGGGTCGATCATGCGTGTCGTCTCTCTCTCTCTCTCTCTCTTTGCAAGGGCGACCGCGCACGTCTTTTCTACCTCTCTCCCTCTCTCTCTCTCTCTCTCTGACACTCCTCCATCCTCAGATTGAATTTCTGGGGAGCAAGTGACATCGGAAATTAATAAATAGAGGATTGTACATTATATTCGCGTGACAATAGCAGTTAAAGTTAAAAATACTTTGAACAAATTTTCCAACGGAACAAAGATACGAGTACAATATAGTGGAACTAGTAATTTTTTTCTCTTTTTTGGCGTACATTATACAGATTGTATTATACTACACAATGGTTGCCAAAACATACGTTTTGTCAATGAGTTTTCTAAGTAGGGTTTACTCGCCCATGGGTAATGTCATCCTAAGGTCATCAACGAAAAGATACAAAAGAAATTAACAATATACAAACAATGTAAATAAAGGTTACTCATTCTCATATTTTACGGTTAAATATACAAATTTACTTTACAAACCAAAATTAATACAAAAAAAAGGAATGGCTCAGATTTAGTTTGGAAGAGGGTCCAACGGGTTTCTCCTTAAACGCTCGTTATCAGAGATCAGAGACAGATAGAGATAGGTGAATATACGCGCCGTCTCGCACTTCAATAGAGAGAGTATCAACATACACCTGAGCGAACCTTTTTGTCTGCAGTAATGGCGGTGCGAAATTGTGAGACGCCGTGAGACGCCGCGCTGACCTGAAAAGCCGCCTATACAGAAACCTGCGACAAGTGTGAGAGCTCAGAAGGTCCTATCTGAAGTTGGACAAAGTTGGTCTCGTCCGTTTAAGACCCTTCTCGCCCTTGCGCTCAAAAGCCGATGATATTCTTGACTAGTGAGGCGTCTGACTATAGAATCCTCCCTTTCGGACGTAGGGGATTAAACCCCATTCGACCCATATAAATCAGGTTTATTGGGTAAATCTTGCCTAATCAATTTATTTAAATGTGATCAATCTATTGCTTAACCTTGGTTAGATTGATAATTGTTGGCTAATCTTGGTTCCGGTTCTGGAGTTTAAAAGGTGAGAAATAAACATTGCATACCGATTTGCGAAGTGTATTTGTTTCCGTTCCAATTTATTTTGTGAATTTATTCTGAAGTAACCGAGCTTAAGTATTATTTTTTTCCCCCACGGTATTGAATTGTTGTCCTTAGAGGCCTCATCCCGTCCCATAAGTTGAAGGTAGAGAAAATAGTATTATATTTCGTATTGCTGTGCTAGAAGGGCTGTAACTATCATCTCAATCAGATTGAAATCTCGACAGCAAATGCTCTCTCGCGAGTGTTTCTCCCCGTTTTGTTCGTATGTTCGTTGGTTAGCAAAACCATTCGCACTCTTGTTCATCCGGGAAGGAACTTATAATTCCGCCATCCTCATTGTCGTGCGTTAATTTAATTATTGTTCTTGTGCCCATCGCGTAAATCAGCCAGCATGGCGCCGTTTGAATTTTTTAAGGCCCAAGGTGGGTTACTCTGACTCAGTGAAAAGATTTGATTGCCTACAGCCAGGAAGAAGAAAGAAGAGAAAGAGCCAAAAGAACAGACTGAGAATAAAGAGAAACGGAAGGGGAATCAGAAGAAAGAAGAGAAGAAAAGGAACAAGAAGGAAGAGAGAGAATTTGCTTTCACGAATTGTAAATGAGCAGGGCGAGGAACGACACGCTGTCCATAAACTCCTCGGGTGTTAAGCTATACCTACTGCAGTCTGTAACCAATATACCCCACCATCTTTAAAGGAGGTACATACTTCGGGTTTTATCTCACCCACTTTTATAATATCTTAGTGGTGAATCAAGACGGACGGCGTAGCAAAATTATTGCCCCTATTTAGCTCTCAACTTAGGAAAAAATTTATCTCCCTTCCATCAGAGGCAACAATTGATTACCCATCTTTAAAAGGAGAGTTGCTCGCCACTTACAACATGACAGCTTAGTTCTAGCGAGCTCAATTTAGGTACCGTCGCATTCAAACTAACCGGACTTTTTGACAGTTCGGCGTTACCTTAATTTTTGGATTGACGCATCCAAAGTCCCTCATGAATACAACGCCCTGGTTGATTTTGACCTCAAGAAGAGCAATTTATTACATCGCTTCCTTCAGAAAACAGATCCTTCGTAAAGGAATGCAGGTGCCATATATTTAAGGGAAGAATTCATAACCTGCATCTCCTAAATCCAAAACCAGCAATAACAAATTTGTTCCTAATAATCGGAATAAGTTCGTGAAGGTGACTGGGACTTGCAAACCCAAACCCAACTTCTCGTCGGACCACCGTGATTGTAAGCCATTTTCTCCCAACCCCCTCCTTCGTCGTTTCCCAGGAGGGCCATCGTGTGCTCTTTCTGTGGAATAACTGGCTCCTTGAGCTCTAACTACCCTCAGAATTCGCAGTTTAAAAGCACCCTCTCCCCCATTCTCACCAAGAACACCAGGTCAGTGCAACTAATACGCCCCCACCGTAGCAAAATGAAGCCCCCTTTTCTTCGAACCCACCGAATACGGCTGGCCACTAGATGAGCCTTTTGTTCGATAAAAGTACCTCTGGGGCCCTGTAATTTGAAACTGGAGCGGTAAATGGGTGCCGAATCCCCAACCTCATCCGTGATACAGGGTGCACGTGCATTGTTGTATCATATATATATATATATATTGTGTGTGTGTGTGTTTGTTTGTTTATATCTGTACATTGACATGTTCTCATATCCTTAAGATTTTTGGTTATTCTGTCTAATCGTAGGCATGAGGTGGCATTTATACACAATGTGTATGTGTATGGTATAACCCCCCCACACTCACATATACTTGCTCCACTAGTTTGTATTTTGGCTCCATTAAGGAAAATGTTTTCTAGGTACTCTCAACTGTATTCGCTATTGTCATGCGACTTTAAGTTATATTCATCTCTCACTAATGATTCTTTTATGTCACTTCTTCCCCTAAGAGGCAATCAGGAAAGGAGGATTGTCTGAGTTCACAGAGAGTTATGGAAATATTCGCCGCCTCACCCTTTAATAGAGAGAGAGACAACGGACACGTCCGCGACGCTTATCAGCTGCGCTAATTAAGTTGTGAAATTATAAGACCTCGTCAGACCACCGCGATGACCTGAAATGCCGCCCGCCTTCACAGAAACCTTCGAAAAGTAAGAGAGCATAGAAGGTGGCATCTGAAGTCGACAAAGTGTGCCTCACCGGATTAAGAATCAAATCTTTGAGGTAGCAGCAACGCGCAACTCTCCTCTACAAGTCCTCTCTCTGCCCATCCCTCACACATTGTAAGCCTCATCATCGGGTCAGTTTACGCTAAAGGTTGTTCGAGCGTCCGTCGTTAAATATTGTCCATTTGTTTATAAGGTTACTCTCCTCACCACGTCTCTTCCCCGCCCCTTAGCGCCAGAAGACCCATGTAAATATAGTATGTGTATAGCTAATTCTAAAACTACCTTTAACTTTGTAAAATAATATTCATTTGAATATTAGTAAACTTATTTTTTAACCTGTTTTTCTGTTATCTCGAAACTCCAAGATACCTGACTAGTGACTATCTTACTTTCTGTTAATTTGATCTGCTTATATTGTAAACTTACCACGCATTCGTAATCCAGAAAGGGTGAACTTGACACTATCTACGATATGTATATTAAACTGGGGTAAGATGTGTAGGGTTAACCTACGACATCTATATTAATCTAGCGTAAGGTGTGCGGAGTTAACCTACGATATCGGCTATGCAATTATCGCTAACCCTTATATACAATATGCGAAATTGGAATTCCTGGAGGAACAAACTCCATCGCATTAAAACACTGTATTATTTTTTACGTTGCGCTAGTAGGATAGGGTTTATGGTCAGTTTCCATTACCGATTCCTTCCATACTAAATCCCTTTAATTTATGGATTCCTCAAACTATAGCAAGCGCCTCTCTCTCTCAATCTTCGAATAATTTCTTTCGCACGCGAGTTTTTTCGGCTGCAAAAGGTGACGGGGAAACTTCGGTCGTTATCCCAATACTGGAGAAGGATACATCATATCCCATAATTACTGGCATCGGTGCAAATGCCAAACTGTTTGTCTGGGTTGGGGATACTCAGGATAGCAGCGGATGCCAGCTTTCCTTAAATTGGTTAAAGCTGCAGGTCGACAATGGCGTCCATTCGAGGCGTAAGGGGTCCCTGTTTGTAATAGCTCTACATGTGGGTGGATATAGAAGTTTGATATGAAGCGACCATAGAATGACGCTGAGCCCATGAAGGATCGCCGCTGCTTTTGTTAACGGGCCGGGTCATATCCATAATGGCGTGGAACTTCTATTTCTGGGCACCTAACCAGTTATATCCGATTTGGAAACTAAGGTTATTGATATTGTGTCTTTCTCGACTACTTGTTTTGGGCCCTTCCATTGGCTCAACAATTTGTTGTTGTCCTTGGGAAAGAGTAGCAAAACTTCCTTACAGGTGTTAAATTTCCTTTCCTTGGACTTGCACTTAAATGATGTTGTATTTATACTTCTCCAAATTAATGTAGGCGTTCTGATATCCATTTCGGCGTACTTTGCCTGCCCATGTCCCAAATCCAGTAGGTATGAGTAAGAGGTCTGCAACTCTTGATCCAATTTCTGTTTAGAATAGAGTTCCTCTAGGATAATTAAGGGCTTCTAACGTTCCTTTCATATAAAAGCTAGAATAGGGCGAATTTTAATTATTAAGCATTTCATAGTAGGCAAAGAAAGCTACCGGAAGAAAATGATG
This sequence comes from Ceratothoa steindachneri, assembly GCA_963969495.1. Lineage (NCBI taxonomy): Eukaryota > Metazoa > Arthropoda > Malacostraca > Isopoda > Cymothoidae > Ceratothoa > Ceratothoa steindachneri. The sequence goes on from OZ018328.1 coordinate 91,635,508, forward strand.
GTATTCAGTGGGTTAATCGGCACACAATTTTTGGAGAAGGGCCTTAAGCCTATCGTTTAGCCACTCACACATTCCATTCCCAGTCGGGGGGAAGGGGTGATAAACAAAGGCTTAATTATTAGTAATTCACCGATGTACTCCATCAATTTGGAGGTGAATTGGCGACCACTATCTGATAGAATTTCCTTTGGTAGAATCATACGGAAAGCGATGGAAATAAGATCTCCCGTGCAGGAGATACTGTCAATTTTCTTGAAAGGCACAGAGAGAGTTGCATAGCCTTGATTAAATTGATAGCTACTCTGGAGACGGGTTCAGAGATTAGCAGACTCTTCTGTAAAGTCGCATGTTTAACTCACCCATTTATGCCGTCTTTTAGCAAATGTCACTGTCGTAGAATAGGTTCCCGACGATATACTATATATAACATTTCGTTGAGGGGATTATTCTATATTTCGAGTGCGAGGGAATCTGATGACGGAGGGCAGTCCAAAAAGGGGGGGGGGGGCTGGAGAGTCTTATTTATCTTCAATATACTTAAGAAGTGGAACAGAGAACAAGGATCAATAATATGGCTACCATTAATAAAATAGAGTTTTATTAATTAAACTATCAAACAACACAGAGAAAATGTTTACATAAACGGGGATTAAAAATGGGAGAAACACAGGAAATTAAAAAGGTCATGGGAATATCTGACTAATCTGAGGATTAAGATTTGGAAAGATTTATAACGGCAAACAAACAAAAAGGAAGAATAGTTCGCTAAACCGTTTAAAGCTCAGAGTTGCGTTGAGAAAAGGTTATATGATTAAAGGTAATGCTAAACTTAATTAATTACAAGGTTGTCGTGCAGAGGAAGGCGATGGGAAGGAATCTTCCCATCTTGTTGCATTGGGTTTCTAATCCTTAATGATCAGACAGAGTGTATAAATGGTTGGCGAGATTACTTGAATAGGCCAAGAGTATCGTTCAAGGTTAGTTAAAGATGAAAAACAAAAATATAATTTTATTTATAAATATCAGAATAAGAATAAAAATAGGCAAAATGGAATTATTAAAATTAAAATAGTCTTTTAATAATTATTATGAAGATGTATTTTGAATTCTGAAATGGAATTAATTGATTAATGTTACTAGGCTCAGGTCAAAAGGGAAAACTTAACAATACTAATAATGGAGGGGGTTTCAGTCCTACGGATCAATGACTTCGAGGAAGGCCCTTTGTTGCGATGAGGCGAGTAGGGAACGATGCGATGGGGCATGATCTGATGAGACTATTGGGTCAAAGTCTGTAGGAGGCAGGTAGGGCACGATCCGAATGAGGTAGGTGAGGCACGATCCGAATGAGGTAGGTGAGGCACGATCCGAACCAACCTTCCGATGAAGATAGCCAATCTTCAAACATGACGTTCCACGGAGAATTGGGAATTACTCGTAATTCCCCTGGTAGAGGAAACTTCTTTTCCTCAAAGTTAATCGATGTAAATTTTATTCGGGTAGATTAAACGAAGGGAGACTGTTGCGCAAATTCAAAGGCTTGCCGTCCACAGAAACTACTACGTGACTGTGGTAGAATCACGGCGGAGAAACTCTTGCTGTCTAACGAACGCTCACGGGACGTCCTTAGATTTGAAGCGATGAGGATCGCCTTGAGGTGCGGGCTGCTCTCCTCGAACTAGAATAAACCCGAGTATTTGTATGCCCGATTCTTACGTGTAAGGGGGGGTTTGGAGCAGGGAGACACAAACTCCAGACATCTTAATCCGGAGGCGGAGTTATTCATCATTTTGTAGCAAGGGGGAAGAAACAGCGGCTCTTCCTCGCATCGTCACAGGGTGGAAGGAGGCTTGGGACTAGTTCGCAGGATTAAGGAATATTTCTCCAATGCAATCGGGAGTAGAAAATTCGTGAATGTTTGAACAGGAAGTGACGTTGTCCCTGGCGGGATACAATCGCACGTGGTCTTGGATAAAGTGTGTGTGTGTGTGTGTGTGTCTGGAGGGGGGGAAGGGGTGGTTCTTTTACAAATAGGTAGGAGGTCTTCATTAGAACATTTATTCAAAATAACTGGATTATGTGGTACTGGTTTCGATACCGGAGTTGCATATATATTTTTTGTTTGGAGGGTGCATCTCCCTTTCGCTTACTCTACCTTGCATGTCTTCAAACGTCTCCCCTATTCAAAAAACAAAATCAATATTTACTATCTAATTATAGAGTATATAGGGGCCTACATATCATAATCCATGCAATTATTTACCACAAAATACAATTGTACATTATTTACACTTGTACTACACTACAAACTTAAACTTCTAACTAAGCCGAACTTTACTCACCAAAAATTATTGGAGAGCTCCATGGTGAAGATGGCTCTGCACGAGTAATTCGATTGTTAAATTCGATATGCGGAGGTTTTCCCAAAACATTTGCTCCCAAAAGCTTTATATTTTCTTGCCCAATATCGACAAGCTCTTCGGCTGGGTCATCTACATCGGAGTCCATGCCATCATCAGTAGGTTCCAAGGCTCTCGACTTTTCATCATGATCATCAGTCAATGTGGGAAGATAGGCAACAGCCTCCTTTACATTCACAATAAGAAAACCGAAAAATATTTTATTGATAATTTAACATTAAAGAAAGTACATATATAAAATAAAACTATATATTTCCCCTAGCATAACATTTCTGAGTATTAGGCATAAGTAACATTTACAATGGAACAAAAAAAACTGTGAATATGAGACTACCTGGTATAAACTGAAATATTGTCCCCCATGGTGTCCATTTAAATGGGCAGTTACATTCAATCAGACACAAAATTATATTATTAAAACTACTTGCAGTGTTTATGTGTCTATATTATAAATTAATCACTTAATTACAGTATTAACCGTAAATAGATGTAAATTATTCGTCATAGGAATAGTTTAGACATGGAACTTACCTTCTGGTAATCATTTTATAAGTGTTCTGCAACATTGGTAACTTCACTTCACGATTAATACTATGTTTACATATGAGGTCAATAGTTAATGTTGCCAGATGGAATTGTAACGTTTTCTATGAGCCTGTAGTTATAGGAAAAATATTTAAAGGAAAATATTAAAATTTACAACAAAACGAAAAATGCATATATTACACCAATTTAAATAGGCAAAATGCGCTCTTGTGTTAAAGTCACGTTGCAAGGAGTAGCCAAACTGATGGAAGGTTGGGCTTGTTTGAATGCGAAAATGACTAAATTTAGCTTGGAAGAAATCCGGTATCATATTATAGACGGCGAGAAGCTCGGCCTTAAACGAAGAGTAATTAATCGTTGGCTCCGAATGAAGGGAGATGAAAATATCACAGAGTTTGAAACTTAGCAGGGGCAATAATTGTGCTACGCTGTACGTCTCCATGTCTTAATGAATCACCTCGAAGATCTTTTCGAAGTGGGTGAGATAAGACCCGAAGTCTTCTTCTTTGAATACTGGGAGTTCCATGTTTGCTGTCTGGAACTTGAGGAATTTATGGAGAATATCTGATTCCTAGCCCTGCATATCACCGATTCGTCGAAGCGAATGTTCTCTCATTCTCCGCGTTTTCTTTCTTGGCATCTTTTTCTTTCTTCGCATCTCTCTCTTTCTTCGCGTCTTTCTCTTTCTTCGTGTCTTTCTCTTTCTTCGCGTTCTCTTTCTCTTTCTTTGCTTCCCTTTTCTCTTTCCTCGGATTTTTCTCTCTTCTCTTTTACCTGGATTTAGCCTATTAGGTATTTTCCGTTCAGTCTGAGGGCCTCAACTTGGCCTTTGAAAATTCCAAAGGAAGGTATGTTACCAGTTTTCACGAGAGAAGCGACAACAAGAAAGGAATTAACGCACGAGAATAAATGTAGCGGGATTTCTAGTAACGCACGGACGAAAGTGCAACTGGGTTTTTCTTGACCCAACGAAATTACGAACAATAGAAGGGGAAAAACATTCGCTGAATATAATGCCGTTACTCCTTACGGTGCAGATTCTATCCATATGATCACTCAAGAAAACTTTTGGAAACGAGATTTTACCTAAATCCCTCACTGTGTTTAAGACGAGAGTTACAGTACACCTATTGACATCTATACATAAAACAACGCAATTTCTAAATGTACTTTTAGCTTACTGCGGACAAAACAAGGTCTCGGAGGACAACGATTCAATTTCGTGGAGAAATAAAATAATGGTGATGCACGGTCACGCAAAATAAATTCCGCCTAAAAAAAAAATAAATGGGAAAGGGAATAATACAATTGTATAAGTGTTAATTCCGCACCTTTTGATCTCTAGAACCGGAACCAAGATTAGACAACAATTTAACAATTTAACAATTTAACCAAGATTAACCCCAATAAAACTAACACTAGTTTAATATGTTATAGATATTACTATATCTCGTAGGTTGATGTTAGAACCCAGCCCTTTTCAAAAGTTCTCAGCCCGATGGAGAGAGGCCTATGAACGGATTAGTCCGTTATGAGCGTTAGTAAAATTATGAATACAAATCAGAGTACTATTATAGGTTAGTCAATGCTTAGCTATCTTGGAAAGCTCCTGGGGTAATAGAAACGGAGTACAAAATATACTTTACTACTATGTAGATAATATATATACAAAATTAAAAGGGTATTAATTAAGGTATATAAACATAAGAGACGTACACGAGCTCGGCTTCAAAGAGCTACCTCGGCGAAGTAGACCGCCGTACACACAAAGGAATAATGACAGATGGGACGCTCAAATGACCTATAGCGCACGCGAAGCAAAATTATGGACGCTTAAAACAGGGAAGGTGGAGAGAACTTGTTCAGGAGAGGGTCGCGTTGCGGTTACCTTGGAAATTTTGTCCAAGGGATTAATCCTGTCTTGTTAAAAACGGCGTAGAGTCCACAATAATAGCCTCTTGACAAATGACTAATGACAAATACGCGAGATGAACTCAGATCTTGGCTTCGGGTTTAGAATACCAAATCGAGAATTTGACTCCTCGCGTTCGGGTAACGGGTACCAACGAGTACGAGGTTGTCTCTTGCGAGTTCTAGGAGAATACACGGAGCTAGACGGGTTCTGCAAGATTTCGCGCTGAACTCACGTGGAGCGACGCTACGCCGGGCGAGGTGGACCTTGCTCGGCTCACGCCATCGCATGATAATCCCTGGTGGAGCCTTCTTGCTCTTAAGCACATTTTAAGCTTCCACGAAATCGGGCCTCCAACCCATCACGGCTCTCGCGATTTTGCGTGACCGTTCTCATGGATTAAAAAGGGTCGACCAGGTTGGTTGACTCTTTTTCTCCTTAAAAAGGCGACCACGCGCGTCTTTTCTCTCTCTCTCTCTCTCTCTCTCTCTCGCTCTCTCTCTGACAATGCCATTTACCAGTAAAGAAAAGATTAGCATTAAAAAGATTAAAAACTGCAGTGTAAACTTAATCAAGCAGCCATTGAGGTTGACTTTAACAAATCATATTGTGATAGAAGGGTCTGAGGCCGCTTAAATTCAGTCACTATCACATGTTTGTTAGAACACATGGCTACCCACGTGCATCCGCGATGAGAAAGCAGGGCGCGCTATCGCCACCTGAGTCAATATTTAACCAAGGAGGTTCATCCCCCCCCCGTTTCGCCCCATACGTCGATCTCGCCAGATTGAGTTAGGCTTATGGGCAGATAAGGTATGTTCCAAGGCGCGGCTGGGGCAGTCCCTCAAAGCCCCCACCCCATTGTTTCCTACGCCAAGGGGATGGCTGCGACTATTTATATGAAACTTTTCCGATTGAATCAGATGAGATCAGATCCAGATTATCTTCGCAAGACATCACGCCGATCCGGTCTCACCTTGTGCACCAGGGGCCCTCAACCTTGAAATCCACCATTATTGTCCAGAAGAGGACAATATCCCTTGAGTGCCAAGGTTCGAACCTTCAAGAAGCCAAGTCCACAAGGCCCCCCCTGTTGTTCAGAAAGAGAACAACGTTAGAACAGCCATTGTTCTTTGAGCCCGTTGACAAGAGATGGTTCTCACCCCCCCCTCCTGTTGTTCAGAAGAGAACAACGTTAGAACAGCCATTGTTCTTCAAGCATGTTCGCCAAGAAACGGTTCTCATTCCCAAGACGTCACGTCAGGATAATTTAATCCCCCCCCTTCGGCTGGAACTCGCCAGCGGACCGAAGAGTCCTTCGCGTCGCCTTCCTTTGCACAGCAACTTGTAATTACGTAAGCTGAGCATTACCTTTAATTATCTAACCTTTGGTCAACCATACCCTGTGCTTTAAATGGTTTAGCGAACCATTCCACCCCCTTTAATTTTTATTTGTTTACCTTTTTAAATCTCTCTTAATCTTAATCCCCGGATTAGTCAGATATTCCCACGACCCTTTCCATTCTCTGTTTATGTAAACATTTTCTTTTTGTGTGTTGTTGATAGTTTAATTAATAAAACTCTATTTCATTAATGATAGCCATATTATTATCCTTGAGATCAGTTCCACTTCTTAAGCATATTGAAGATAAATAACCTCGGTCAATCAGATTTACCACGCACTCGAAATATAAGAATAATTCCCTCAACGAATAGTTATATATGGTATATCGTCGAGAGTCTATTCTACGACATATATATATATATATATATATATATATATATATATATATATATATATATATATATATATATATATATATATATATATAAATATATATATTGAGCGTGGCAGGTTTGATCAATTGCGATGGATAATTTTCTAGTAATAATTTTCATTTCAATCCTCTCGATTTGTCGTATATTCGCCTTTTCTTCTAAGTTCAAATTATAAATAAGCTCTCCGAAGTTCATCGAAAACTTAAGGTTCGATCTTCTAGAAGGTAGTATTTAATTAATTTACCTCTATCTAATATTTTAATACACTGAGGCGTTTCGCTACAGCACGTAATTACCTTCAGAAACAAAGTGGAGAAATATTATAAGAAGTTGGTTTATATATTATAATATGTGGGTAAAGACTTACTAAAAAACACAAAACATGGTAGCTTGTAAGCTAACTATACTGAATAGTTTAAGCTAGCTTCTGGGAAAAAATATAATGTATATATATATATATATATATATATATATATATATATATATATATATATATATATATATATATATATATATATATAAATATATATATATATATATATATATATATATATATATATATATATATATATATATATATATAAATATATATATATATATATATATATATATATATAAATATATATATATATATATATATATATATATATATATATATATATATATATATATATATATATATATATATATATATATATATATATATATATATATATATATATATATATATATATATATATATATATATATATATATATATATATATATATATATATATATATATATATATATATATATATATATATATATATATATATATATATATATATATATATATAAATATATTTATTCTCTTTTTCACATATTTTACTTCTTTTATTTGGAAAGATACAACTAAATTACCATAGATATTAATAAAAACACTGTAAAATCCTCGCTACTCATATTTTCGAAAGCATTCGTATTTCCCACTGTCATGAATTTATTTCAGTATTTGTTTTTATTCTTTTAAAACTTTACCACAAGTCAGATTAATGTTTACTCTGCAATAGGGAAAAGCCTTCTCAGTTGACTAGGCTTTGCAGGCTCTTTTCCTTGACTAAACATTATTGCTAAGGGAAAATGCAGTGTCACAATTATTAATCCGAGCAAACGAACCAGCTCATCCAAAGTTATTCCCTCGTGTTTTAATGTAAGCACAACAGCGATCCTGAAAATTCCTAAATTCTTGTTTGATTGTGGCAGCATTGATAATTCCATTACCGCCAAGTGTCCTGAACAATTTTTGGCTTTTTGAGGTAGAAATATTTTTCAATGGATTAAATTGTCACATGCACTTGATTTCGTTTTATCCATAAAGAAATATTGTTCTATTAAACTGATTTTGCTCTCCATGAATGAACCACAAATTATTTACTCACAGTTATCCTAAAATAGTTTTTATCAGCACGCGACAGTATTCTTGGGAGGTAAATTAAGAGTTTAAACCTCTTAAATTGATAAGATTTTTTTAAAAACTAGAAGAAGTGAAACATATCTGGTATTGCCACATTGTTGAACCCTCTTATACTCAAGCACGCAAACTCAGAGGACTCATTTATCTGAGTAGTAGCACAGCATACATAAATGTGGAAGATTTTGTAAATTTTCACCAAAAAACTTGTACTTTGATATGTAGTAGGTCAACACGAGTCTGAAGAGAATTGTCAACAATTTGAGAGTAAGGCCAACACCTACAATCTTTCTTCCCATTTATTTATTTATCCACATTTAAAAGTTATATAATTCTTCCATTTTTCATCTCCAAAATTTGTGTGACAGTTATCGCCACAAAATACAACAACTTTTAGGGATAACATGGGATTTAATAACTGCAAACAAGATTCTATCAATATTCTAAATTTTGTAATTATTAGAGATCAAGCATTCATAAGTCTTTTCGACCATAATATAAACTAAACTTATTGGGGGGGAGGGCTCTTTCCTATAGCTTTTATTTATTTATCTATATCATTTTCTACTTGAGATTTCTATATTCGAATCAATTTATTATTTCTAGACTGAAGATGCCCCTTGAAATATTTGTCTTGCATTTATATGACTCCATATTCTTGTAGGCTGAGATTCCTTCTTCATTTAAGTTGGGTTGGCTGGGTTAATTCTTGATCTTCTTTTTCTTAATGTATCTTCCTTTTAATGACGATGCGATGATTCCTTCCAATTCTAATGACGTAATGACTTCTTCTGCTTCATGCATGATGACGTGATGATTTCTTGATGAGTTGAGACGAGTTAGCCCTTAAAGTCGTTTTCTTTCCGTTTGCCTTAACATCAGTTTTCTCTTGAGTCGATTTCTTGAGTAGTCCTTAAAGCGTTTTTCGTGGTCTCCATTTTCTTCGAGAATTTTCTTCGTAAAAATTGTGGACTGTGGGATTGATCTCGTGTCTTTTGAATCCAGAGGCTTGCACTCTGCCGTCACGCTACGGCCAAGTCCGTGTTGACTTGGTTATTTAATGGGCTATTTATATTTTCGCGTTGGAAGGAATTTTCTCTCAGATACATCTTCGCAACCCTACACAGGTCCCTTTCTAGAATGCGGACTGAATTTAAGGATTGGGGAGAGACTAGTCTTAGGTTTCTTAATCGAGGATTACTAGTAGCTCTCCCTCCCCAGTCTTCGAGTCTGCAGGATGAGTGGAGTTAATTGAGTGGGATTGAGGAGAGCGAACGAAGCCTTGTCTCTTAATCAATGAGTAATAATAGCATCTCCTTCTCGGATCTCCTGAAGTTTCCCAGAAGCACCTTTTCTTAATCTCTAGTAGGAGAGCAGGTGCAGTTGTAACAAAGATCAGAAGATTGTTCGGCCTTTTGAGGGTCACCAGTTATGGGTGAGGGGCCATATTTATATTTATTTATCAATATCATTCTTCTCGACTTTTTCTATATTCGTAATCTATTTATTTTTTCTTGACTGAAGTTTCCCCTTTAAACATTGACTCCTTTTATCTGACCCTTCATAATTCTTTCTTCCTTGATGAATCTTCCATTTAATTTGCATTTATCTTGATGTGATGATTCCTACCAAATTCTTGATAAAAGTGAAGTTTTCTTCTCAATTCTTGATCAGGGGATGAGTTCTTCTTGCTTCTTGATGATTTCTTGATGTATCTTCCTTTTAACGACGATGCGATGATTCCTTCCAATTCTGATGACGTGATGATTTCTTCTGCTTCATGATAACGTGATGATTTCTTGATGAGTTGAAACGAGTTAGCCGTTGAAGTCGTTTTCTTTCCGTTTTTCTTATCATCGGTTTTCTCTTGAGTCGATTTCTTGAGTAGTCCTTAAAGCGTTTTTCGTGGTCTCCGTTTTCTTAGAGAATTTTCTTCGTAAAAATTGTGGACTGTGGGATCGATCTCGTGTCTTTTGAATCCAGAGGCTAGCACTCTGCCGTCACGCTACGGCCAAGTCCGTGTTGACTTGGTAATTTAATGGGCTATTTATATTCTCGCGTTAGAAGGAATTTTCTCTCTGATACATCTTCGCACCCCTACAAACTAACCTAGCCTTTTCTAGATTAATTAGGGTTTGGAAGGGTTAGGTTAGGTTAGGCTAGGAAAGGTAAAGTTAGGTTTAGTTTTTAGTTTATATTATGGCGAAAAAACCCTGGGATGCCTCATTTTTATACTATTTGATGTAATCAAAACTTCAGGAAATTCGTCGATTTATAGTGGTGTAAATATGTTGAGAATGAGAGCTTTTGTCTTAGTTCAAGCAAGAATAAAGTTTGCTCAAAAGACCTTAGAAATGATTTCAATGAACATTCAGGCCTTAAGAGATTGCTCCTTTGTAAACCTTTAAGATTTATTTGTCGAGCAAATAAAATAAAAAATAACGTGAAAGAAACCTCACATGACACCAAACTATCTTTGTGCTTCAAAGATTTCTCATGAATTTAATGTTGAAACGAACGACATAAGAAACTGAAGAGTCAAACGAACACTACACAATTAACTCATCACGGTCGTTAAATCTTTTAAGAAATAGATATTATTCTGAGGATTATCATTAAAATTTCTTTTCGTTATGCAAATTACATAGAAAACAGCTAAAGTTAATCTATTTTAAAAGCAAATTCTGATTAATTTGCCTTATATCACTTTTGAAACTCAATCACTTTGACCCTCCGACTACTTTAGCCTATTCTCCAAGGCCAGCACGTAAACGCACGGCTGCTGACCACGTGTCTATCTAAATTTTCCAAAGAATTTTATACATGTCACTTCACATTAATTTCTACAAATTGATAGTCTTGCAGGAGTTGAGTGAAGTAGATTATGAAACCTGTATAAATTTGTGTGGGGAGATTTTCTAATCGTTTTTGGGTTGCCTCCACGTTCGTCGGAATTCTCTTTGTTATTTATTTTCTTCCTTGGTGGTCACCAAATATCAAGAGTGTATCATCAACGGCCAGGAAATGTCCTAAATCTCAAAACAGCAATAACACAGCAAATCGCTGAAATTCCACGCAAGATGGTACGCAGGTCAATGGTAAACTTCTGAGAGAGACTTCAATACTGCATTAACATTCACGGCCGCCATTTACCTGATGTTATATTTATAATTGAATTGTAATGGCAGATGAAATACGATCCTGAAATGACCTTTGTTTTTTTCTGTAACATGATGTTTTTAGTTTTATCGCCCATTCAATTCGTGGAGGTCTTATTGCCCCTATATAATATTTTGGCAATGAACTACACAAAGGGAATCAGTAGTGTTCCAAACCTGAAGAACTTTACTGGAGTGGTGATAAAGAACAGCAGTTTAAAATGCGGCTCCATTTGAACTACATGACGTCAGTTAACTGGAAATAAGGAGAAATGAAAAATTTTATTCAAGTTGTTGGAAAGAAGAAAGGAGTAAATGATAATTTAGTGGATTTTTCCTAAATCTTTTCCTTAAGAATCGATGTATGCACTCTTCTACTGCCACTGATCTACCAAGTATTCGATCTTTTTAATGCCTGCTTAAATGGAGGCCATTTTAAGCAAGTGGTGTATTTGTAAATCCTGTCCATCTTACATATCCACAACTCCATCAACCTTGCACTGAAACGAATCAATTTTACCTCCCTCCACGGAAGATTTTGGCGAAAATATGTTATATGGAATGCAGTAGAATGATTTGATTGCACGGCTGCATATATATATATATATATATATATATGTAAATATATAATATATATGTATATATATTCCCTATTTCAACTTTAATTAATACATAATCTAAAATTTGACAAATAGTAACGTCTATAATGTCCCAATTTAAGTGGGTGAAAAAATGTATCATGATATGTCAAAAGCCTTTTACAAGGTATCTTTTTTTAATTTAGGAGAACGCAATATTAAAAGATGGAGTTAAACGCTAACCTAACTGCGTCAACAAATGACGAAAAAGAACAATTTAAAACTCTTCAGAGACCACTAAAAGCATCAAGTGAAATAAAATAAATACAAATACCAAATTAAAATCTTTCTTGGGCCTTTACTTTTGCCTTTATTCTTTTGTCTAGGTTTCTTTATATTCCACGGTGTAATATTTTAAGAATAGATAGGTATAAAAGCTTCCCTCCTTATAAGAAAATTACAACGTAATTGAATATACCTAAATATAGAATACGTAACGACAAAAGATATATAGGACCAAACCGAAATGCATTTAACGTACTGAGTATAATCGGGTGCACATGCGAATCTCAATGAGTAAAAAATAGAATAAAAGATAAACGCAAAATATAAATATAGATCCTGTTTTATTTTTTCTAAACTTGAGAAGAATATTGAAGTGTAACAAACCCACCGTTCATATTTTCCCGCTTTGATTTTTTCGTCATTTTCCCGTTTCGCTTAACAAAGAGTAAGATGTAATGAGCTTTGAACAAAAGTTCCCTCCGTTTATGTGATTCATATGGTTATGTTTTCCTGAAGTATTTCTGGTAGAGATAAAATAGAGGGAATTCGATTAGTTTAGTTGTGCCTTTCCAAATTATCTAATATAGAAAATATTTTTCCTGTAAAACTAACTAAATTCCTAAGATATTTTTATTTCAGTCATTTATTTACATTAAAGGTTGGTGCAACTAAGGTGTCTTCTCTGACGTCAAATCCATAAGTGTCTAAGATAATTTGAATTTCCCTGTGCTTATTACTTCTTTCAAACATTTTTACACGAAAAATTCAATCAAACACCTTATTAATGAAGAAATAATTTAATAGTGTTCTCAATTTACTTTATCATTTTAAGATGAGCATAAATTAAAATTTGAAATAAATTTCTAGAAAAATATCTATGAATGAATAAACAAGCAATTTTTAAAAATATTGAATAAGTATACAAATGAAATACAGATTGGACTTGCTTTTTCAATATATTTTGTACATATTAGAGATCGGAAATACTTTGTCCATATAGTTTAACACGTGTATTAATAAGTAAAATAAAATAAAAGCTAGGTACAGTAATAATAATAGTGCATACAAAAGAAGAATTTTCACTAAATTGCTCAAAATTCGTAGGTGAGTTGTTTGATTCAGTCTTTTCAAAGGAAGTTACAAGGACATTGTTAATTAAAGACTATCATTAATGAAACAAATTTAAAATTACGATCTTTGGCTTCTAAAGGAAGTCGGCTGGAATTAATATTCATAGGTGGTAAGCTTACCTAATATTCTCTAAATGATGTATAAATGTCTGACTTTTGTACCACTAATTATCAGAGGGGATGGAAAAATCAAAGAGATCCATTAGAGCTTTGAGAGTAACGGATTTCTTTAATTGATATTTGGTTAGATACAAGTGCATACGATGGAAAAGAAAAATCTGGTGGAATAAAGAACTTAATTTCTAGAGCATAAAGATTGTAACATTTTTTTAAGAGTTGAAGTGGTAGAAAAGGAAAATGGCCTATAGGAGGGTCTACGGTTTCAAAGGGGAAATTGGATAGTAAGTTACAGATGGAAGAGCCCCATTTAATAATCAGCAGGTCTGCTGGTCAGTTGGAAAGCCTATGAAGGTAGAAAATCTGTCTTACTGAAAGGTTAATCTTGAAAATCTGCCCTTATCTTTGGCAAACAAAGGCCAGTTGATCCCCTGTTAATAAGAATCTCAGGGGCGGAATAGAATACCTAGTGAAGTCGCGAAATGAGAATCTTTTTATTATTCTTTACATTTGTATTAAAACTTATCATATTTATTTTAATAATAGAGATCAGTGTGCTATTACATGAAAGAGTGTTATTCGGATATCTTTTGTTTGTCACAACTTTTTATGATTCAAAGAAGCTGGCTGGGAAAAAGGACATGCTCAAATGTTGACAAAGGAATGAATAATAGCGCGTTAAGGAAATTGTCCCAGGCATTTTTTTTATGCCATGAAAATATCTATTCCGGTGGATGGAAAAATAAAATTTGAAGATGAAGTAACTTCACCAGAGTACTGAATAAAAGATCATCCATTAGCAGGGAAGATCATGGATAAATTGGGTAGAAAATGAAAAAATATATAAAACAATGGAATTTAAAAGCGCTTTGAAAATAATTCTGTTGTTCATGACTACTCGTAGCTATATATGGACTAATATTATCAATAGTTTTGAAGAATAGTAATGTAAATAATATTCAATTTCAGCTAATATGTTTTCATTATTAGGTTTATTGCATTTTATTGAATTTTGTTTTGGATATCTATAGAGAATGCATGAAAAACATTAAAAAACAATAGAAAATATTAAAAAATTCTAACAATTATCTAAAAAATGGCAAATAAAAATGTATAAAATTTCGGGAAAATACAAGCGCCTTTGTCTCGAATTTTTAGTGCGATTTAGGAAACCTGCAATATTAGGTTACCTTTTAGCAACAACAAGAGTTAGAAGTTGTTTTTTCTTATTTTTAATATTTCGCCTATAGTCTTTCTTCACATGTTTCCGATTTTTCTCAGTATCTTTCACCGTGAATCCCGATTTGGGCGTCCTTTTTCCTGAGTGAAAGTATCAAAAGATTGATAGCCTATATGTCCACATTCAATTTGTCGACTGTGATTATTCATACCTTCAGAGGAACCAGGAAAAAGACAAATAAAAAAATCAAGAAAGTTGCTTATTCCACCATAATTTTAACTTAGCTCCGCCAAATAAGATCTCTAACTTTCGAATTTCCCAAGACACATGACCTTAAGTTCATGTCGCCAAATTCAGCTTGCTGCAATGAAACAAAATACACTTTATGCATATCTCCCTCATTATCTCTCGCAGTGTTCATTTTAGTTATTTGTGTTTTTCAATTTATAGAGTAGATCCATTCTTAGGCGAATTTAAAATGTCAGAGCAATGCGTTATTTTGGAGATTTCTAGAGTTCGTAAGCTCAAAGATACCCAAATTTGTCTTTTTTATAAGTTATGACATCGAGTGGCGAGACCCACAGAGGCATAGACACCGACAGTAAATATAAATGCAAATGTTTATTCTAAATAAAATTAAGTATAAATATATCAAATGCCTATAACTAAGGTATTAAACCAAAAATGTGCAAGAAAAGCCTATTCAATCCCCATAACCACCACTTGTCAAAGAACACAGTTGATGAAAATTTTGAGATCCTTCCCACTAGCAGCAGCGATGGTGTCCCGAATACTGAGAACCAGGAAATATGGAATTGACGATAGTTCAAGAGAAAATGGCGCATTTTTTTAAAACTCTAAATTAAAAAGTGGTTTCCAAATCGAGGTTTATTTTCTTGTAATGAATAGAATATTGCAACGATCTCAATAGGAAAGATAGGCACAGATCTCTAAATATCCCTGCCTGCTTCAAACAAAGGAAAGATATTTTAGAATCCATTCAAGCTGCATTAGTGAGAACGCAAGACTCCTAGTGCTCTGAAAGATTTGGCATCTCTTCAGTAAAACCTAATTATCAACTGCTCCCAGAGGTACTCAGAGCTACCAAATATATTTTATAAATCTAAACACAAACTAAGTGGTTGATTATAATCTATCTTCTCTATTGGCACCCTCGAGATCCCCCTTTTAGGAAATAATGCCCGATAATTGCAGAGACGCTGAAATCGTTTGTAGAAGCAAAGCATTCATCCGCATTTAAGGAAGCGAAAGAAACTTTACCCGTATCGATATATATATATATATATATATATATATATATATATATATATATATATATATATATATATATATATATATATATATATATATATATATATAATCTATAATGGATGCGAGGACAACGGTTTACTGGACTAAATACCACTTCTGCAGTACTCTGATGCGAACAGGTAAAAATATCACCAGTAGTTTTTCAGAAAATAGCAAACAAAGAAATTCATACCTACATGAGCAATGTACGTATATTTGTTTTAACTGAGGGTAAAAGATAATCCTGTTAAGGTTTGAGCAAACAAGCGCTCTTACACCTGACAGTTGAAATAGGCAGTCTTTCTTAATCGCTACCTAGATGCATCCCAGCGATAATCGAAGAATTTTAATGTTTTTATCACCTCTGGAGGCCATCTAGTCTCAGTTGTAGGTAATGAGGATACGTAGATGCAACACAAAAATATCTACGTAGGCCTAAAACAAGGAAGAAAAAAGCGCAGAAACTTACCCTAAGTTTCTTATTGAGGCCATATATGTACATTTTACCGGCTGCGGCCTTATAGTTGATATGTTTCAAGTACGAAAAAAAATATATATTCCTCTTGATGTGGACGCTATGACGTCATTTCAGTTGGTTGGGGTGTCCTATCAAGCGTCTCACGAGAGATCAGAATGGCAGTCAGGACAGGATCGACCATGTTAACAAGAAAAGTCCCTTTCTAATATTAAAAAAAAGACCTTCGGCCTACCAAACAAGAACTCTAGTTAAAGCCTGACGCTGATGTACATACCTTGGGTCGTAAGCAAACCATGCTTCATTAGCCGAACAGATAACTAGAAATATTTAAAAGCTACCCCACTCTCGTTTGGTGCATTTTTTTGTTGCGTGTGGGGAAATTTGTTTCTCTTTTAATCTCCATTTGCGAGTGGACTGTGATGGTAATTGACATACTTAGGTCATGTGCTACCTTGAAACAACGAGCCTTGCTCTTCTCTAGGATTGTGTTCCTACTCATAGGGATCATAGGAAAGGCAGACTTAGCCACGTTATCGAATTACCCTTGGGTGGTACTTCCCTTAGCACATACGAGGGGCGGTCAATAAGTTTTTCAATTCGGATATAAGGAAAAGAAATATGAGAAAAATTGTTCTATTATTTTTCAATATAACTACCATCGACTTCAATGCGCCACTTGTTCCTGAGGCTTCAAATTCCAGACAACCAGAAATCTCTCGACTGCTGCTCAATCCACTCCTGGACGGCGAGTTGGACATCTTCATCGTCCCCAAATCGGCATTCACACAGTGCAGCCTTGAGCTGGCGGAATAAAAGGTAGTCCCTAGGGGACAGATCTGGACTGTAGGAGGGATGGTTGAGCTCCTAAAATCCTCACTCGTGCAGGGCAGCTTGTGCAACTCTGGCCTTGTGGACTTTGACGACTTTGAAGTCGAATATGGGGCGTGAGGTTTCTAGGGACCCAACGGGCAGAGACCTTGGTCATGGCCAAATTGTCGTGGATGATGTTTATAACACTTTCATGTGACATTCCATGTTCTCGCTCGATTTCTTCGACCTTGACCCGTCGATTTTCGAGGATCATCCTCTCTACACGGACTACATTGTCCTCATTGGTCACGTCTGGCGGGACTCAACTTCAAGGGACTCACGACCATGGCGGAACTTCCTATTCCAGCCAGCAATGGTTGCATAAGAAGGGGCGGTGCTGGTGTACATCGCAATCATGCGTTCATGGATCTCTTTTGCATTCTTGCCTCCCTTGGTCAAAAGTTTTATCACTGCACGGTGCTCAACCTTTTCCATTGTTGAAAAATTTGTGACTGAAGATCTGCGATAAGCTACTGCTTCTGAAATAGACGAGGCAGGAGCGTGTGGCTGCAGGTCCTGAATTGTCATAACTTGTCCTAACACCCCCACATACAGCCATCCCCCTTCCTCTGTTTTGCCCTATCGATTCGCAAAACTTATTGACCGCCCCTTGTACTAGCGTCACATAACACCAACGGATTGATTTTAACCAGTTAGCCCCTTACTTAAGCCAGATGGGGTGTTTCAAAATACTAAAACATTTCAAGGATAGGAATAGGGGCAGAGGGTGCCGCATTAACTGCCTGTGTAAGATATATGGAAACCTCTTTGCCTGTGGCTGAGTTTTCGAAGGGCTCCAGCCAAAGTACAAAGTTGTTCACCTAATAACTATAAGGCAAAATGCTTGGGGCCCTCTCCAAGATTTTAAAGGCGAAATAACTTTATCTGCTTTGGCTTGTATGCGTATAGACCCTCACCTACAGAAGATCCCACGTATTTTCTCTTTATTTTCGGTCCTATAAGGGATGATTAGTGGGTTAAAGAGCACTGATTCATAGCTTAGATCCGAGAGTTTTATTTGTCCTGACATGCTAAAAGGCAGTAAAGTTCACGGACTATAAGCTCTGGGTAGTCTTAGTTCAGTTTTAATGGTATCCTGGGTTTGGTAAGCCGATTTCACTTAGTCTAGTTGTTATTTGAGCCCAAATATGTTAACCTATTAACCTTGCCTCATGCCTTGCAGTACTAAAACCTAGTCCTTTACAAAACGCGAGACTTAAAGGTCGGTGTTCAAATAAGTTTAAAAGCCTCTCTACAGTGTGCCTATGCTGTAGTTGTTCATGTACTTAATACCTCATAGCGAAATGTTGATTGACAGTTGAAAATGATGACCTGATAGATAACCAAACTTACTTTTGTCAGTGATTGTTTTTGAAGGCACCAGTTGGAGATTACAGATTTTCAGTTTAAGATTCGACAGAAAACACCCGTTTTTCTAGGCAATAATACAAGGTTGTCTATGCTACAACTAGACTCTCGGCAGCGTTGGAACTTGCATGGCTTGTGGCTTCTCTAGATGCCAGTTGTTACAGTCTCCGCGTGGCACCAATTTTCATAGTGTTTAACTTAGGATACGCTTTAGTCATCTTAGAATCTAAATAATGAGGCATTTATCTTTCTATTCCAAAGTTTAAATAATGATCAGGAAGAGGGTAGGGGTAACACGCAATTTCGAAGGGGCGTGTCTCAAGAGTTTTCTTTCTTTGTTTTTAACGCTGTGTATTTTCATCACATACTTCACTTTTCAATTACTATATCCTTAATCGTTGCTGCTATAGCAATATCTTTAAAAACATTACAAAA
Organism: Ceratothoa steindachneri; assembly: GCA_963969495.1. Classification (NCBI taxonomy): domain Eukaryota; kingdom Metazoa; phylum Arthropoda; class Malacostraca; order Isopoda; family Cymothoidae; genus Ceratothoa; species Ceratothoa steindachneri. Next base: position 91,654,528 of record OZ018328.1, read on the forward strand.
GTAAATGGCCTGATTCAATATCATCCTTTGTTTTTTGTGACCTGTTGAAAGACGCTAGTAAAGATAAATAGGCTTATTTTAAGTTACATTTTTAATAACTATTCATTACTGATTGGGGCCTAGTGAAACGCACTCAGAGCATACCACTCTTTATTATTAGGATAAAGTCCATATAACGCATTTGACGTAAAAAGCATTACAATTTTGTATCTAATTGTGTCAAAAATTCCTGAATATCAGCATTGGTTTAAAAGTTTCTGTGTTTTTGATTTTGAAAAAAGATTCCCGAGGATTGAAATGGAATAATTCATTGATCTGGATGCTCTTGGATCCATCATGGAGTCTATGCCTTGAAAGGATAGTTTTAAAAAGTGAAAAATTAAAAAATCTTAATTATAAAAAGCTCCGAGAATACACGAACTAGTTTAGGGACATATGCAGTTTACAAAGTAAAAATATTGAAATAGGCGAGTTGGGAGTATACCTTAGCAATTTCCTTACCTGGGAGGAGCGGCGCCCGAGGTGTAGCTTTTTTTCTGCTTTCTATTGTCTTTTTTACCCATCTCGTAAATCTAGTCATTTTTGTTGTTGTTTTTGTTTTCTACATTTTATTTTTGCGGTTGTCATTTTTTAAACTATATTGACCCCAATCCTTGCCTTCGCAATTAGTATTGAAGCGTCCTCTATTCTAATATTAGAGTACGGAACTCTAATCTTCATGAGCTTTCGATGGTTTCCAACACGTCCGATATACATTTGTGCTCTGAGAATTTAGATTCTGATTTTAGGCATGTTGTTAGACATGTTTCATGTTTCTTATTTTAAATTTTAACAAGTCTATACTTTTGCTGCATTAATTTTATTTCTAGGGCTGTGGTGGAGTTTTCTATATACGCTCCTCATTTATTTCTTCACGGAGGGCCCGATTTAAGTGTGGCTTGTCATGAGATGATCCTCATTCGTATCTGTGACCATTTCAACAATTAATATAATTTTATTAGATAGGAATCCTCACCTAGATGATAGTATTTATGATTGTCTTTTAACTGATATGGCTGGAATCCAGGAATCTGACTCTAAGGCTTCTTTTGTCTTTGTTGGTGTTTTTAATGCTCATCACGCTCAGTGGTCGAATTCCATTTCTGCGACGAACCAGCATGGTCGGACTGCCTTAGACTTCTGTAATCTTGCTGGCTATGAGTAGGTGGTTCGTGATCTGATCCACATTTCTGGGAAATTGCTTCGATCTCATTTTTAAACATTTCCTGCCTTTGTCGATTTACGGGTCTTTACGCCGCTTGGTAACTGCAATCACTCTGTACTCAATCTTAAGATTCAATCCAAATTTTTGCTACCGGATGAGTCCATTACTCGAGTGATTTTAACACTATCTGGTTGGCGATGTGTATAGATCCGAGTGTGCCGTAACTGCTCTTAATGAAATTATTCTTTCCAAAATTGAGAGAAGGATTCCATGTAAAACTATTCGCAGTCGTCGTACCGAGAAATATTGGTTCAATAACGACTGCCAATTCGGCCAAAGGAATGGGTAGGTTGCATTTTTCCGGTGGTCATGTTTGCGCTCTCAAGAATTTTTTAACTACTACGTGCAGCTCAGATAACATGCACTGCATAATTATAATGAAGCTCAAGGAGCCTATAATGATTTCTTAGATATATTTCTAATGGCACCTCTCAGTCGCACTCTTGGTAGTCTGCTCTTAAAATATCCATGTTTGGAGTTGTCTCTAGCTTTCCGCCCTTGTTGTCTGCTTAGGGCTCTGTATGCCATAATTTTAAAGAGAATTTTTTAATAAAAACCGATGCAGTGAGGTATTGGAATTACTTTATCTTGCTTTCCTTTTATTAAACAGTACTCAATGGCTTTTAAGTCAAAGGAACTTCTTTTCTATTTAAATAACCTTGATTCATTTGGCGGGTTTATCCATTAAGTGTTTTGCCCATTATTTATAAAAGCATTGCTCTATCATTGGCCCCACAATTTACTTTTATTTTTACCTGTGGCCAAGCGCAAGGTATAGGCGTTGCTTTTTTACCAAAGGAGTAAAGTTTAATTTTTCCCTATTTAGGGCCATGAAATGACCCATATGACCATGGGACATATGGTTATTCACCCTGGATATTTCAAATATGCCATCTGATTTGGGGTTAAGTGGCAGAAGCCTCATTTAGCCATATAAAGGCACTTGCAAATAATTTTAACCAAGGGAAACCATCAAGGCAATAACTATTTATCATCTTATCACAAAACGCCGTAGGTCATTAGAGGACCTTTCATCTTGTTAGATTGATTATTTGTCGAAGTTTATTTCATGAATACTGACCGATTTCCATTACACCGATTCTGTCTGAAATATTTGAGCGTTTGCTGACCCTGAGACATGATTAATTTTGTGTTTAATAATAAATTGCTTGAGGTAAAACAGGATGGTTTTCGTTAGGGTCTTAGTACTTTTGATGCTCTTCTTTTTATTACCAATGACATTAAATTTTTTTTGGATGCTGCTCATTAATTTCGTCTGGTATCGGTTGATTATAACTCACCTTTTGATCCTGTTAATCAAAAGCCCATATTTTTAAAATTAGATTTCTTGGTATTGTTGTTGATACTATAGGCATACTGCTCGAGGTTTTGATTAACAGGAAGGAGCAAGTGTCGGTTGATGGTAGTTTTGGCTCATACAGCTTTTTTAAATCTGGTGCTCCCCAGGGTATTGTCGCGGCAAGCTTCTCTTTTTTATTTATACCTCAGATATGTTTTCTTGCATTGATACGAATATGGTTGCTTATGCTAACGATACAACTTTTTATGCAGCAATTCCTTTCCATTTAACCAGACAAAGAGTCGCTGAATTTTTACTCTAGATGTCTAGAGAATTTTATTCTGGTGTGATGTTTAGGTGATGAAACTTAATCCAAATACATCTAATAGCCTTGTTACTGGTCGATCAAGGACCTAGCAAACGCATAACCCTGACATCATTGTCAACTGCATTGCGATCCTTAATTGTTTTTCACTGAAATTGCTTGGTGTTACTTTTGATCCCAAGCTCAAGTTTAAGCTCCAATTGCGCACAGTTGGGCCCTCAATTTCTCCAAAAGTTGGTTTGTTGAATAAGTACTGCCAGATCTTCTCTACAGATAGAGTGGTTAGAAATTGTTTTTATTCTTTTCTTCTGCCTCATTTTGAATATTGTCATGCTGTCTTCCTTTCTGCATCGGAGACCAATTTAATGCTTCTTGACAGAACTTTAAACCAGATTAAATCTGAGACATCGTTGACTCGTTGGAGTCTTGAATTATTTCTTTAAAATTATTTTTGATCCTGATCATCCACTCAACTGTCTGATACCATCTCCTTCAGGGCATGTTTGTGATACGCACTACTCGTTAAGGATGAATCACGGTGCTTTTTCGGTGGCCACAGTGAATACGACAGAGTTTTCGCGATTTTTCTTTCCTACATTCGTTGGTCTGATGAACAATATGTCTAATGATGTAGTTAATTCGGATAATTGTAATGTATTTAGAAAGCGAGTGAATTCTTTTTCTTTTCTTGATTTTTATGTTTCCTACTTTTATCGATGTTGCGCCGATCGTCGAGCCCTGTAGGGTTTTTAGATTAGACCGTTTTGGCTGTTGCCTTCCAATAAGTCGCTTTTATTGACTTTAATAATAATTATAATAATAATTGCCTAATATAATCGGCTGAAAATTACTATGTTATTCCCAAATTTTTGAATTGGAATATAAAATGAGTTTTTAATTCAATCTCAAGCACCTAAAGCTATTATATTTGCAAGCAAAAATCCAATCCTTCTTATAGTAGTGGTCTTCATAAGTAGAATGTTATGTTTCGATATATGTTCAACATTTATAAAGTTTAAAAAAAAGCTCTTGAACAAAAACCTAATTCACTAGTCAACCAAAATGGCGTCCTTTTACTTCATGGCAATCACACTCACATGGAGACGTTTATCTCGGAAAAATTAATGTTAGGTTGAAATGTGTTTACTCATCCTATATATTTATTGGTTGTTATACCAGATAATTAATATTTATTTAAGTCATTGCACAAAAATGAGAAAGAAGTTTATTTCTATATTAAAGAGGTTGAAAACGATTACCAAATTCTATAATTCCGAAGAAAAGTTATCGATTGCTTAGATATGTTAACAGCATGAAGTTTGTATCTATTAGAAGAGGAAGGCACTATAACTGTAAGTGAGATGATGAGTTTCAAAAATTTCACTAGGAAAATGTTAGAGTCAAGGACGAATCACGCCCAGATAGGCCATTGGAATTTGGTTAAGTTCTACTAAAAACAACAGTGGAAGAAAATATTATTATATTACTTGAAAAATTGTTTGAAGAAATTCTTTACTTTTTTAACATTGAACTATTATTAAATAGATAGGGAAAGTTTCACGATTCCGGCAATGGATTGCTTTAAGTGCACTTGTCGTAGAATGGACTCTCGACGATATACCATATAAGACTATTCGTTGAGGGAACTCTTCATTTATATTTAGAGTGCGTGGTGTCTGGGTTGACCGATATTATTTATCTTCAATATGCTTAAGAAGTGGAACTGAGCTCAAGGATAATAATATGGCTATCATTAATAAAATATAGTTTTATTAATAAAAACTATCAACAACACACAAAACGGAAAATATTGACATAAACAGAGAATGGAAAGGGTCGTGGGGAATCTAGCTAATCCGAGGATTAAGATTTGGAAGAGATTTAAAAAGGTAAAACAAATAAAAATTAAAGGGATGGGATGGTTTGCTAAACCATTTAAAGCACAGGATAGGGTTGACAAAAGGTTTGAATACTCAAAGGTAATATTCAGCTTACGTAATTACACGTGTTGTGCAGAAGAAGGCGACGTGAAGGAATCTTCGGTCCACTGGCGAGTTCCAGCCGAAGGGTGGGGGGGAGGAATTAAATGATCCTGACGTGGCGTCTTGGGAATGAGAACCGTTTCTTGGCGAACGGGTTAAAGAACAATGGCTACTTTACGTTGTTCTCTTCTGAACAACAAGGGGGGTAAGAACCGTCTCTTGTCTACGGGCTCAAAGAACAATGGCTGTTCTACTGTTGTTCTTTTTCTGAACAACAGTGGGGAAGGGTAAGAACCGTTTTTTGTCAACGGGCTCAAAGAACAATGGTTATTCTAATGTTGTTCTCTTTCTGAACAACATGGGGGAAGGGTGAGAACCGTTTCTTGTCAACCGACACAAAGAACAATAGCTGTTCTAACGTTGTTCTTTTTCTGAACAACAAGGGAAGCCCTGTGGACTTGTCGTCTTGAAGGCTCGAACCTTGGCAATCAAGGGATATTGTCCTGTTCTGGACAATGATGGTGGATCTCGAGGTAGAGGGCCCCTGGTTGCACAAGGTGAGACTGGATCGTATTGATGTCTCGCGAAGAAAATCTGGATCTCGAATCACCTTTTAGTGGTAAAGTTTCCGTATAAATAGTCGAGACATATCCTTGGCGTGGGGAGAATGGAGTGTGGGCTTCGAGGAAATGCACAGCCGCACCTGAGAACAATACCTTATCTGCCCATAAACCTAACTCAATCTGGCGTGAGCGGCGCATGGGGCAAACGGGGGAGGAATAAACCTTCTTGGTTAAATATTGACTCAGGTAGCGCGATAATCGCGCCCGGCTTCAAGGCAAAGATGCACGTGGGTAGCATCGTGTTTCTAAACAACATGTGATAACGGTTGAAATTAAGCGGCCTCAAACCGTTCTATCACAGCACTAATGACATAGAATCAAAGTGTGTTCCTCTCTCCTTTCTTTACTGACAAGTGAAACGATTTTAGGGGAGAGTTTCAGGAGATAAAACAAGGTTTTAAGTAAAATATTCTAGACATTGGATTATTTCTTGATGAAAGCTAAAATTAATAATCAATTTATAACTTCTCTACCCAAATTAGGCTATCAGTAAAGGGCTGTATTCAGTTCCATCGGACAGTTTACATGTAACATCTCAAGAGGAGCGATGTGCTCTATCATCAAGAAAACACTCAACCTCATATTACAAAAGAGAGTAGAACCATATCTCCATACTCACTCGACTTAGCCACATCAGACGATAATTATTTTAAGACTTTAGCTAATTATCTGAAGAGAACATATAAGTAATTAATATAAGAGGTTGATCCAACCTTAAATATCTTTTTTAAAACAAAGTTTAACGATTTTTCCAAACATGGTATTGCAAAGTTAATAGAAAGTTGGATACTAGTTGTAGAGCCTGGAAGAAGTTTTAGAACTTATTAAATTAATATCGATAAAATTATAATACACATAAAAAACAATTCTGAATTACTTGTGAGGTAATCTAATATGTATATTAAAATATATTTTATTGTCACCTCAAACATATAACATAACTTATCCCGACATCCAAATCAAGGGTACTCATATATAGATTCACCTTTTATTACCCACAGATCGCACTAAAAAATTGGTGTTATCTGTTAGAAACTACAAATAAAATAGACGACGTCTCTACAATGGCTCAGATTTTCAGGATTTATGAATTTTCTCGAAGGCAATATTATATAGTAAATAAGGCAAAATATTTTAAGACAATTTTGATTTAATTCGAGATGTTTAAAAGGTTTAGAGTCTGTAAGGTAGAATCAGGTATTACAGAGGTAATGGTATCTAAAATTCAATCAAACAAGCGTAAAATAGAGGCATAAATAGTTTTAAAATAAGGGGTACATTAACCCTTTGGAATTGAGAAATTCTGTGCAGCTATAACAAAAGAGAAATGAAAAGGAGCCAACTTAAACCATTCCGTTTGGTCAGTTAAATTAGTTTGTAGAATAGAGTCCCTTGCTGGAAATGGATGTCCATCGTTATAATAACTGGACATCCATTCTATTTACATTCAAATTTAACTAAATTTCTCTTATTTAGAAAGGAAAACCTGTAAAGCAAAAGTATAGATTTAAGCTCAAGTGAATTATTCTGAAAATACATGATATATATATATATATATATATATATATATATATATATATATATATATATATATATATATATATATATATATATATATATATATATATATATTAGGTTGATAGAGTTTATGTAACTAATGTGGGAATGAAACGTATAAATTACGAGGCCCTTTGGATAAATAAAAGGTGAATACAGATAAAAGCTAACAGATAAAATAAAGCAATGCTTGAAGAGGATAAAAATATCAATGAACCAAAAAAACGTGAAGCTCGGTAACTCTGGTAACTTAGGGCGAGAGATTTATCATTAATTTGTTTACTAAATTTATACGGGACAATAATGTCATAGAACTTAGCAACATATTTACGTTAGATGAGCACAAAGGTGTGTAACAAAAGTTACACATAAAAAGTAGTATTTGGACTTAAATTGCTAGGGTCGTCAAGACATATATTAAAAATCTAAGAACAATAAAAAAACTTTACTACCAAAAAGGCCAACTTCAACACTCAGTTCGAAATGCCAAACGTAGCCCGTACAAAAACGGAAAATATATTTTCTTCTCATGTTTCCTACCGCTCCTAATGAATTAACAGAAACTGAAAATTTCATTCCGGGGTTCCGATCTGAACTTTAATAAATTGTCAGCTTATGTAGCGATTTGGAAAAGTGAATTTCCTTAATTTCCCGTCGTGTTTTATTTTTAAGAGAAATTAATTTGGCCAACGAAAAAGTAGCTATTCGAAGGAAAAGACATTTCAAAATTGAAGGAAAAATCTTTCGAATCATTAAACTCCAAACATTTGATTATTTTCTGATATGTAAAATGATTAGGAAATTATGGTGAACTAAATTCAAATACAAATAATTCAGTTGTAGATAAAATTTGCTCAAATGACCTCTCAACCGTAGAATTAGGCAATTTGGAGGAACGTGATATTAATATTTGCACCAATGTTCATTTTCATCAAATTCAATATGATTTACTTTGGATAAGAGGAATTTATACCTTCGCGAACAATGTTTACTACTTCTGAATCGCCATATTATTTTAATAATGATTTTAAAATACTTTTGAGGGGAGATGAATTTATCTTCAACTGATAGAGAAATTTTGCGTAATTTTTTTAAAAACAAGCAGCTATTAATTTTAAGGTGGATCTACTAATGGTCTTTTAAGTCTATTTTATTATGTATTGGCGAAAGTAGTTGCTTCTCCTAACGACTTATAAGTAACGAATATTTTCACTAAAACAGCTACAAAATTGTTAAATGTGCCTCAATATTTTCTTTCTTTATTTATAACTTTTATGTCGCAGGAAATGTTGAACGAAGTCATTTGCTTTCTCTTATTCCTTTCAAGTCGTAAGAGATTTTTTTTGTAACGCAGATATAAACGAAAAATATTTTTATTTTGAATTCTGTTTATAAAATTCCAAATCATTTTATAATTTTGAGCAATCAAATAATAAATTCGCATGAACTCTATCAGAAAACGCATTTTTTACTTAAAATCTAAAATGAAAAAGAGTTAAAATATTTCTATTAAGAAAAGATTATAAAAAATTATATTTATAGGCATAAATCAATCTTAAATGTGTGTATGCCTATGTCCCAGTATTTATCTAACAATTTTCATTTAGTTAAAAAATTAGAATTTAGTTAGAAATTGTTTCAATTTTGAGAAATAATTATAATATTTGTTGAATTGCAGATTGCTGAGAATTCTTGTCTATTTTGGGTTCTACATATTATCTCCCCAGAACACAATAATTCGTATGTCCTTTGGAAGATAAATCCCAATTTGGATTTACTGTCTCCAAATTTAGGTAAAGAAATTATCAAGAGAGATACATAAAAACCTGCATTTAAGAGAGACAATAATTTTAGTTTGATAAGCTACGACAAAGTTTAATATTTAGATGTCAAAACCAAATATGAGTCTCTGATAACTTCCAACTTTGAAAGCAAAACGGAAAGCTGCATAATTAGATAAGATAATCTATTTTGCACTCAAATTTGCAATATATTTAACATTCCATTTGGTCTCAAGTTTACAATTCCTATATATTTATGGTATACCATTAATCATTACCGTCCTTTCTGAATGATGCGAATTTTTATTTCAAATTAAATATAAAACATTGAGATTATCATGAAGGAGATAAATACAAGTCATTCTTTGTGTCAAAGAAGGCTGATTTTTCAAAGAAACTCGCTAAATATGATTGGTGAGTATCTTTGTTAGTACCATTATTTTAATTCTTTTTACTCTTTAAGCTTATATATACACTGAAAGAAGCTGAATTACATTGAATTTAAAAGCAGAACAAATTGTTTGAAGGTCTCAGATTAAAAGTGTCCCTAGCATTTTTGAAAGAATATTTGGAAATATGCATATATGTTTGGAAAAAAACGTTACAAGAAAACATACTGTTGAAGATGCCTAATGATTGGCTGCTGTAGTTAAAGTTTAAATCCCTTAGAGAAAGTGTATTTTTAAGGAATTAGGGTTGATTAGTAAAGTTCAAGCAGTAAAAATAAAGATTGTCTATATTATACGAGTACGTGTTAAAAATGTGAAAACAAATTCCTCTATGATTTTCCAATAGAAGGCCGATAAAATTTCCAATAGAGTTAAATCATTTAATATTTCATTATAAAAGGGAGTGATTTTAATGTATTAACTGTTCTCGCCTATTTGGTAAATGAGAAAATTATATTTTGTTTTTCTAATATGTTTTCACTAATTTTGAATAATCCACAAAAATCCTTATAGCAAAAATATATAATTTTGATATATATTATTAATATATACTCTATTAGCTCCTTATGGGAGCTAGAAATTTAATTTGTATGTACCAAGCTCATTTATGCAAATTTGAATTGTGAATTATTGAATAACAGCACTTAGCTACCTTAATCAATTTTCTAACGCCCCAAGGAAATTTTCTTCGTCTTCTATATTAATGTATGTATTTAGTTAACATTTAGGAATGTAAGGGATTCCAAATTTAAATGTCTAAGGAAAAAGAAATATAGTTATTTATATAGTTATTTCTATAGTTATATGTTTGCAAATTATGGAGAACTCAGATCTGAAAATATTCTCTATAACTTTGTAGAGTAGAGTAAAGTGAAACCAGTGGATTACGAGAAAAGAAAATATATTTTTATCTACAGTAATTATGACCATTAATAGTTTATGTAGTTTCCAGCATCTGTAATAGTAAAAATACTCAGTCCATTAATTTTACTTGACCTAGATTTCATTCAAATATTTTTGCAGCATAAAAGCAGGAAAATTGTATCTGGCTTTGAATAGATATATAACATTAAATTTTAAACCTTGAAAGTTGCAATGGAAACTATTCGAAAGAAAACCTTGGCATTATTTAAATAAATTGCATTTACTACATTATCATTTTTAGAATGTAAACACATTCTTCAACTGTAAACACTTTCTTCGGGTCTATTTTGGAAGAATATTTCTTTGGTAAAACCACTGAGACAGAATTTAAGATCGGACAGGTCTGGTGATCTAACTAGCACAATAATTGCTGTTCGTTGGGATTTTACTATTATATAAAACAAATTTTTCAGTCATAAAAATGCTAAAGCAATCCCTTAAGTAACCCTTCCTTTTTAATCTTGACAGATATCATAGATACCCATCTTTAAGCAGTAAATGATTAAACATGTCCTGTTTAAGAAGATGCAAATAAGTTTTTCCATAAATCTTGTTCCCGCAATGTCTAAAACAAACGTTTAACTAAGGAGAATACAATGTTTTCTACAGTAGAATTGGATATAAGTGAGAGGCATTTACTTCTAACAAGAGATGAATTCACCACTTGGACAGCCGATACACCGCTCTTATTAAGTTTGGCAAAGCAGACGCTCGCCTTTTATTCTCATCGATTACCGAAGAAGAATTGTTTTTCGAACTTGATCGTGGAAGGAAGGAAACATTTCATCTTAGATCGCGGAAGGAAGAACTGAAAAAAGAAGGTCCACCTTTCTAAAACTTTCAGCATTTTTGTTCTTATTCATTTTGATCTATAGACTCCCTCACCTTTTCTCTTTCACACCCAAAAATCCTCTTGTAATGGGAGGTTGTGTAAAGAGAAAATATACTTTTTTCAGTTTGGTCAGCATCACAATCATGGCTGCCTAGTTTCCCTACGCCCAACCTGGACCCAATGCCCTAGCTAATAAACGCTGATGTTTCAACCTAGTCACAACTATACATTGGAGTAGCAAATGTATATTTGGAGGTACGGGAGGAGGAAGGTTTAAGGACTAGCCCACTGCCAGATACCAGTACTAGAGTAGTCCCCTCACAATGGGCTGGTTTGCCAGCTTTGCAGGGGAGTTTAATCACTGCGACTGTGGCGGGCCCCCAGGACCACTGAGGGAAACACAACCCTCTCAGATTATGATAGGAAGCAACGGTGGTTTTTAATTTCCTCGGGGCTGTGGCACTCCCGGCTAGCGAAGGTTGATTCTGCATTAGCCAACAAAAGGTCCGTCACATTTTACCCCTTGAGAGGAACACGCCAGGGTCCACCCGGGTCCAATCATTCATCACGTCAGCCAAATTAGCATAGGTGTGTTTAAGGGACAGAGAGGGGAGGGAACCATACTCGTACACGCAAACATGGAATATCATAGACTACCTTTACGGACCAAGCCAGAAAGAAACAACCCAGAAAGAGGACTACTAATCAGGACCCTGTACACCGATCTAAAAATCGCAATAACGAAGCTAATAGAGGTGTCAAATGGATAAATCGCCCTCTGCCACAAAGAAGAAAATATGGGACTACTGGTAGCATCAGATTGACTAAAAGCCCTGAGCAAAATAGGGCTTTCCCCCAAACTGACACCAGAATTAATTGCCAACCGCTCCTTTGTGTGCCGGAAGGTAGATTTATATGTCGGCTCACATACGCCAGAGAAAATTAAAGAAGAATTAAAAAAAGAGAACAAATTTCTTAAGATCATGGAATTAATCCGATTGGAACACCACACACACGTTTTTAAGGTAGTGTGTCCCTCAACAGACTAATAAAGCCACGAATCAAGGGATATTAGCGTTCGGAATACGGATGCCTACAGCGAATATAGAAATCGACAAGTCTTCCTACGTGCAGACTTGCTGTCAGTGCCACGTTTTCGAAGATCACATTACGAGGAACTGCCCCCGAAAGAACATCAAGATCTGTTCGGAGTGCAACAAAAGTGGCAATATTTTCCAGAAATACTCAGAACAAGCAAAGCAGTGCATTAACTGCCAAGGCCAGCATAGGACCATGGCCATTAACTTCCCAAAGAGGAAAATCGCCAAAGGAAAGGAAGGAACAAGAAAAAAAAGAAAAAATTTAAAAGAGGTCAAATCAAACATACGCCAGCGTAGCAAAACCGACAGTAAAGAAGATTTAGGAGTCGCAAGAACAAAAAATATATACGAGTATAAATGTGAATGAGGAAACCAGTCTAGATATCTTGGCGTGCATTATATTCGCTCATGTGCACAACATAGCACAACAAGGGACATTCGTAGAGAACGCTATGCATATTACTGGAGAAGAACGGCATGAGAAAAATGTGGTTCCCCCACCCTTACTTCTGCACTTATTTTGGGGGTTACCGGCAGAAAGACACTGCAGGTCAAGAATATGTTGGAAGTAGGGTCACATTGGCGTGAGTAGCAGAACCAGAGGATTCAGCAAAATCAAATGAAGAGGAAAGAAAGGCCACCGACACCCGAGAAAAGAAAACCAAAACCACCAAGAGAAAGAACTCCCATAGGAAAACAAAGAAACAAAACACAAGAGAAACCACACAATCCGAGAACACAACAGATTCAGAAATGGAAAATGATACCGAATGCTGCCAGTATGAGGCGAGAGATTTCAAACTTAAAATCTTTGTTCATGAGGCATATTGGAAACCAAAAGGGACCAGACAACAGATTTTCAAAAAGGCATCGATAGAGGAACATATAAATAAACCTACGTCACGGAACACGAAGAGTCCTCCATTAAAGAACTAATAGAAGAGAACCGAATTAGATTTTACTTAAACGACATAAGACTAATTAAAGAAGAGACGTTCGAGAAGGTAACAAACGGAAATTTGATAAATGTAAGACAAAAAAATGAGCTACAAACAAAAAGGAATAAATTTAACAACATGGTGTGCACCAATAGTAAATTAAAAATTCTCCATCCAAACAGACGGATGGAAAACAAAATCCATATAATACGAAAACTTCTTTCACACAATAAACTCAGACATATTAACCATGTCCGAACATGGACTCAGAGAAGAAGAACTTATGAAAATATATAAATATGAAAAATCATCAAGAAGAATTACACCGGGGAAAGGTATGATTGTACATCAATCGTTATTAAAAACAGTATCTCTATCCCCAATAACGAGAGGTTGATGAGGCGTACGCTGCTGTTACGATGCAGATGAAATTCTCTCCGCTCGCAATAGCAGGAGCTTACCAAATTTCTCGCCGCTCATACATACCTATCCACTCGGTGATGGAAATATTTGGTAAGAATAGCCAACCATAATGCTAAGGGACCTAAATGCCAGATTGCTGAAGTATGGGTATAGAACCCAAAACAACGCTGGGAAAAGTTTAGAACTCGTGTTGGACAAAGAAATTCTTAAACGAACGGGACCAGACTTCCCAACCTACATTACTGGAAAAGCAGATCCCTAACCAGACATTGTGCTAACAAGTACCAACTTCCCCTATAACATTCACATGGAACCAGCCCCTGTCCTCTTTAGTGATCACATTGGTATTCTGGTTACCATTAACCAGAATCCAATTCAAATCCCCAAACAGCCAACGAAATCCTGCCTAAGGACAAACTGGGAAGCGTACAGTGCAATGATGGAGGGTTATGCTTAACTGAAGCTGGAAGGTAAAACACATCGAGGAACTGGAAGGAATAACAGACGCACTAATTAGGAGGTAGTTCCTCCATCGAACTCGCCATGGGCCTCACCAATCTAATTAGTGCATAAGAAGGAGCCCGAAGAGTACCGAATGGTTGGAAATATCTGGGCACTCAACACAATTACGAAACCCGATGGATATCCCTTGCCGCGGATTCAAAGTTTGACGGACCACCTCCATGGAAAAAAGATATTTTCAAGGCTGGATCCGGGTAGGGCCTACCTTCAGATCTCCAAGAATTCGGCGGATATAAAGAAAACATCTTAACGGCACATGGACAACCTTTTTCGAGGATAGGGGTTCTTTTATGTATAAACAAACGACATTTGGATCTTCTTGTATAACATGGACGACCACTTGAAGCATTTAGAGGAAATATTAAAAATCTTAGAAAACATGGAGTAAGAATTGCATTGGAAAATGCGAATTCGCGAAGGAAGAAATTGATTCGCTCAGACATCGCATTACGGTGGAAGGAATCTGTCCACCAAATACGAAGGTAAAAGAAATAGCAGACATGCCATTTCCTAAAAACTCAAATGGACTGCGCAGTTATTTGGGCATATGGAGATATTACCACAGAATGATCCCCAATTTTGCAGCAATTGCAGCTCCGCTGACCGAGCTTTTGCGCCTGAAACCCAAGGCTAGGGAGCTCGAATTGAATGAAGAGGCACAGGGAGCACTTGACGAGACCAATTGAGCTTTAATTTGATCCGTTAAACTCTACTACCCGCTGACCAACGATTTCCCATACCAACTAGTGACAGGTTGCTCTCAGTTCGCGGCAGGTACTGTTTTGCACCAAATGGTGGACGCATTCCAACGACCAGTTACTTCATTCTCGAGAAAATTAAGCCGGACGCAGCAATCATGCTCCGCTTACGACAGAGAGCTTCTAGCGGCGTATCTTGTTGTCGTTGTGATTGAAGAGCGCCACGTAACATTGTGCACAGATCAAAAATCATTAGTGTCTAAGTTTTTGTCGCTAATGAGCACCAAAACGGATAGGCAGCAACGTCATTGGACAGCCATATAAGAGTATATCAGCGAAATCGCCTACATGCGAGGCTAAGACAACGTAGTCGCTGACTGTCTTTCAAGGGAAGTAATTTCAGTATAGATTGACTCTTTTGACCTCTAAGCAGCACAGAAAGATGACGATTAAAGAAGAGAACGGTGCTCGCAGTTAAAGTCTTTTCCATTTCCCGGGGAATTTAAGCTATGGAGTGAAAGGACATTAAGATACCCATGACCATTCGTTCCAATGGTGTGTAGGAGGACGATTTACAACCAATTACACAGTATGTTGCACACTGGAATCAAGGCTTCGCTTCGTCTGATCAAATCACGCTACTTTTGTTCCAATATGGATAAGGATATTCGCTCCTGGACAAGGCAGTGTCTCGCTTGTCAATCCTGGAAGATTAGCCGAAACACGATATTTCCGATCCTGCCTATTGACATTCCATCTTCAAGGTTCGAAACTGTGAATATTCACATAGTCGGATCGCTCCCTCCATGTAAAATTCAAGGTCAAACTTTCCCTACGCACCATCGGTATTCACTTTCGTGTATCGACCGAGCCTTGAGATGGATAGAAGCAATACTGATCCGGGACATAAGTGCCACGACGGTTGTGTCGTGGTATACGGCCGAGTACGTATATACGTTTGCTTTAGATACGTAACTCCGTTTCATTTTTCTCTAAGAGTGCCATACTTTAATATTATTTATCTATTGATATTTGCAGCGTTTCAAAGATTTAATTAAACAGCTCGGACAAAAATATACCTTTAATTAGATAAAAACATGAAATATTAAAACTTTAAATATACTAATGCTATAATAAAAGGTTCTAATAAAATTACTACTACCAACGAGTATTACGCGATGGTTGATGCAAAATTCACTTTTGCAAGGAATAGTAACTACCGAACATGAATAGGTTTTGGATTCCTTTTACCTTTAACTAAGAGGGGCTTTGGAGTTAGACGATCTCGTGCGGGAACCTCCTAGATGAGATGATTCGAGATGCGTTTGAAGGGAGTCTTCTCGCTGGCGTGATACTGGCTCGGAAAACAGCTGATCGTCTCTCTAGGGGAAGAAGACGCTTGTTGAGGCTATTCGGAAAGAACAGCTGATGCTTATCCCGAGGTATGTGTTAAACGCCTGGCGATGCTTCTTGACTTGAATATATACGCGAGGGGATAGGGATGTACAGTTTATTCCAATTCATGTGTTACACTTGCGGTCTTCTCGATGATAAGACTTGACCAAGAGGTGAATCTTTTCAAAAATGGGAATTCACGTTGGTATTTCTCAATGGTGAGGGCTATCTGTTTTATTCAGAAAACCAACATATGGAATTTCTCTGAACGAGAATGGCATGAGAGTGGTTCTAGATACCACTGGTCTACTCTTCTAGGCGACCAAAAGAACAGCCTCGGGCAGAAAAATCCCGCTCGGTTCCACTGTCTTTTTAATTCCCTGTTTTACTCATGGACTGCTCTTCTCTCGATTGCTCCTCCGATCCTCTTTACATTTCTTCAGATCGAACTCTATATACGTCGATTATCTCCTGGGGCGGGAAGGGAAAACGAGGGCCCACCTTTAACCTCTCTCTTAGGGCATACATTTTCAATGTTGTGACCATTTACCCTTCTGGTTTAAGGAAGGAGAAGTGAAATTTCGTCTATTTGTCGAAAATAGACATAAAAAATCATAGGGTACAGTGAACGTGTTCATAGATTTTTATTCTAAAGTCTATCCCACCCTCCTTTGTTTACCTTAACGGACTATGAAATCGGCTGATTGTAACCCTTCCTTGCGAGGGACGTTCGAGGATCTTTGTGCAGCGAGGCATAGTGGAGGGGGGGGGGGGTAAAGTATCAGCCCATATGGAACGTAACAGTGATATTTATCCCCCCACAGGTTGTTTCGGCACTACTAGACTCGTAGATGTCAAGATTTGGTGTTGCACTTTACCTTGGAACCGACAGGAACACACAGTTCGAATCGGAGCTATTCAAAGAATTGTCAGCCCTCGTTGGTTTTCATCGGCTCCACACTACATCATGCAGACCCTCTACGAACGGGATGGTGAAAAGGGCCCACAAGACCTTGAAGAGCTCCATAATGGCCCGTCGATAAGGCTGGCTGTTGACACTGCCGATAATTCACCTAGACATTCGTACCTTAACCACTTAGTAGGGATTCCCCCCCATTCACGACAGTAAGGGGTACCACACTACTGTGCTCAAACCTTCTAGTCTTGTCGTTTTTATCGAAATTTGATGCTAAGTTTATCAAAGCGCTGGCATCGACAATGGCAAAGATCGACAACGCGAGAGTATCTTTAGGACATCTGCACTCGGTGCCTAAACATTTGGTGCCCCAAGAGATTCAGAATGCAACCTATTTTTGGGTGCAGGTAGACCGCGCTCACAAACAACTCGAATCGCCATATGCTAACCCTTTTCCGGTGATCTAGCGTAGCGGCAAGGTATTCATGCTGGACACCCTAATGGAAGAAAAGACAGTGTCTCAATAGATTGCTTAAAACCGGTGGAATTGCCCACCTTAAGCGATGATGATGTGCCGGGTAATCAGGGCCTCGTAAGGACACAGGATGGATGTCTGGCAACGCACCACAACGGAGATAGAAATATGCTGCAGGAAATAGTCACGAGCTCCGGGGGAAGGATCTCGTTTGCCAGGGACAATTTGTATTATTATTATTGAGCTTTGCGTAATAATAATTAGCTCACCACTCTTGTATGTCATAAGATGCATAAATATATATACAAGACTCGATGCTCCGTGTTATTTGTGTTATGTATATTAAAAGTTGTATGTTAAAGGAGGAATAAATATACATACAAGCCTCGCTGAACAATTTTTGTCTTGTAACTTTGATCAATGTAATGATTATTGCCACAATGTAGTGATTTGCCAGGTAGTTCCTTGTAGGAGGGGGGCAGGTTGTACAAGGCCCTCTCGAAGCACAGTTTTATGCACGTATCAGTGAAGTTAATTTCATTCTCCTGTGTATATATTAGAAATGTATCTGATTGTCTAGTTAGGATGTACAATTATTTCTCTCTTCAAATACATTACTTCGAGGGTAGTTGTTTGTGGAGAGCATGGCCCTGGAATTAAAAATGCACCAGCAAAGTGCCTAGTAGGAATAGGCAAAATTTATCAAATATATATCTATATATATATATATATATATATATATATATATATATATATATATATGATATATAAACAGGCTAAATTTAGGAAGTTTATTATTATATATTAACCTCTTGGTACCTGAAAGATCCCTCATGCAACGTCCCTAAAGAGAAGGTTTTTGTACCTCTCCCATATATAGGACCATTCAATTCACTTTTCTGGGCCACACTCTCAACCTTTCTTAAAAATTCCTTTCCCGCATCGCATTTTATACCAATTTTTAAAACACACGCAAACTACAACATCTTTTTAACATTAAAGACAAAATACCACAGCTGCTTCGATCCTCAATCATATATGAATTCACTTGCTTGAGATATAATTTCCAAGTGTATTTGAGATCGACACAGCACATAATACATACCTGTATTGGCGGAAATTTAGGCATCATCAACAGAAGTGGAGTCTACCTCGCTACTCCCGAATTGTCTGCTATTCGAATACAGTAGGAAAACAGAGATCAACATCATAAACACAACTTAAATAATTTTTCAATTAAAGATACAACAAACCCTGAAAACCAACTACGTACACTGTAATCTCTTTATATTAGATTTACAAACCGCACTTTAAACTCTGACACAAGCTCATTTCCAATTTTCCTACAACTTTAATCACCTACGAATTACACACGCCAAATCCACTACCCCCAAAACAACCCATATTTTTCAAATAATTCTATAATCTCCCTTTATACAACCAAGAGCCCCCAAACTAATTAATCTCAGTTTTTATTTTAAAAACAAAAACATATTTCCTATTTCTTAATAGTTAAAAGCTGTGCATTTATATAATTTGAATATTAACACCTCGGCTGCTCTCCATTTCTCATATAATTAATTTATAAATATTTGATAACTTCTCTAAAAAATTCTTATCTTTGTCTATATTTATGATGTCTTATCCTTGAGAATGTGTGGCTACTGGAAACGTCGGTACCAATCTGTTAGTATATAATAATGAACTTCCTAAATTTAGCCTGCTTATTTACCATAAAAATGCGTATACGCCTGGCAACGCGCATAGCCAAGTTCCCGTCCTAACTGCCTAAGTCTTGTACTCGTTACTCTCGCCTTCCTGACCGCTAGTAAGAAATTTCCCTGACCGTACTCTGTAAACGCGAGCCTCATTTTTTATCTTGCTTGTTCGTTTTGTTTGTTTGGACTTAAAGCTTTTTTTTTTTACGCGATTCTTCTCAGTCCTTTCTGGATCACAAGCCATCGGTAAGCTCAAACAAACGATATATTATTCAAGTATCTTTTGGAGTCAGATACAAACTTATTAACACCTATCACTTAAACCCTGGGGACAGTAGAGCCCTCGCGAAATATCTGCGTCATTTTAACCATAACTGGAATTGTTACCTTTACCCGTCTGTACCATAAAGCGGCCTTCCTGGACGGCCTTTCTCATCCTACCATAAAGTGGTAACCTGTTATCGTCCCCACATCACGCTATAAAGATGAGGGTAACGTGCCCTTCCTGCCTCAACCTTAACTGGCAGCCACTATGTCTCTACCAATAAACTGGTAACTGGTGGTCGTTTGCCTTATACCTATAAAATCGGGTACCCCATAACTGGTGACCTTCATTCCTCTCCTCAGTTTTATTTCTGCCCACCAACTTTATCTAACACTCATAATTCTTCAAACATGTTGATTGTATTACCTTGTAGTAGATGAGATCTTTCTAAGGACTGATTAATTATTTTTGCCTGAATTTCTAAGATTTCAATAATATATTACAGGATTATAGCAAAATTGCATCTTGCCAATATCACTTAAGCAGATTCTACAAACAACACTAATTTCAATATCAGTAAAATTGTGCTGAGCTAATTGATATGAGCAGATAATAAATTAGAGATTAAATGAAAATTGAAAATAAGATTTTTAAATACAAAAGGTACTGACAGATATTGGGTTAAAGTAAAAACATGAATTGTTTTCGGAATGTATGACAAGAGAATGTTAATTACTTCTTCATTTCTGCTCGAATGAATATCATCCGGAAAGAATATTTCGTATGGACTCTTCTACAGTTAGTATTAATTGGTGGAAATGGGGCTCAGAGAATGTAATACGGTACAGAAATTGAGGTTGAATTCAATATTTTGAGAAAAATTGTGTTCATTTTTACGAAAAAAGTGGTTCTATACAATAGCTACTGATGTACTTATGGTTTGAAGATAGTTCCTGGAAGAAATGGGTTCGAAAAATATATATAGAGTTACTGACAAAAAGGAGGTGTAATACGCTAGTTCCAAAGAGGAATTGGATTCGAAGAATATACTTATTTTCTGAAGGAATTGAGGTGCATTAGAATAATTTTTCATACAAATTGGGTTCAACGATAGCAGTTCCTAGAAGAACAAGAAGAGCTTTAAGAATGTATTTCATTACAAAAATGTTTTTTGATTAAATAGATCTTGGCTTATATTTTGTTCACTTCTTGGTAAGAATGTCATTATTAGTCAAAATTGATATTATCAGAAATACGGACAGTCGGATCAATAAATTTAAAAGGATATATATTGTAAAATTTATCTACCCTGCTAATTTTCTTTTAATATATATATAGATCTAAAGGAAAAGAGGAAGGTATTAATTTACACATTATATATATATATATATATATATATATATATATATATATATATATATATATGAACTACTCCTGATAAGGAAAGGCAGCTATATTTCACTTCGTGTTAAATATATCAAAAATACGATATTATTCCTTTTCAAGTAACCTCAACCTTGATTAGAGAATGGTTAATGTTCCTATTCAGTAACTTCAATTTTCCAAGGTAAGTAACATTTTTGAAACGAAACACCATATATTACAAGGAATTGACTTCTAGATATTATAAACAAGAACTAGCTACAACTAAAAGCATAAGAATCGACACGGGAACGTAACACCATATAATTAAATTTAACTAATGATGAAATTTAATATTGATTAAGATGAAACATTTGGAATCAGATATCACAAGATATTTCGGTTTTATCTACATAAATATTTTAAAAATACTCACCACAGCTTTTAACTCGTATGGGAATTTAAGCCAAATTTATACATTTGAGAGGCCTGAAAAATGTATGATTAATTACACGGTTAAGATTTCAAAATAAATAAATAAATAGAGCTGGATAAATCTAATGTTTATAATAAATCAAATCAGGTGCGTAATAATATTAGTGAGATTAAAAGGTGCAAAGGAGTAAGTAACAAATTATAAATAATATCTAAAATAGTTGTAGCGTCAAGAATCTAACACTTACTTATCTTACATATTTTTTTATGAAAAGCGAAAGAAGAACGGCTAACAGAACCTACCTAAAAACACTAGCGTCGTTGTCAGAAAAGACCCTTATTAGAGAATGCTGAAGTTGTTCTTAGTAAAGATCGGATACTCGTACTTAAAACATAATATGAACATGTTGAGAATGCTTTTACAATTGAACTTACAAATATTATATATCAAACTTAAAAGCTTGAGTACTTATAATGAAAACCTTTAAAGCACCTTAAGCAATTATCCAAAAATCTCTTACCGATGGACCTTTTCCTATATATTTCAAAGAGACAGATATAACAACAAAATTCCAAAAAGGCATAAAGCGCCTCTTATCCCTTACCTCAGTATTAGGTAAAATATCTGAGTAATTTTATGGAGACAGGATCGTGGATCATCGAAGGTAAAAAGGTCAATTTTTAACTCATAGAAGTCCCTCGCATGTGGAAGCTCATGCTTGAAAAATTGATTTAATTTTTGGCTGAAATAATGGTGACGTATCACAAGATAAGGTTGTAAATAAAGTTATTTTTGTTTTCAAAATTCCTTTGACACCGCTTAGCGTAAAAATCACAAAACCGAAACATATTTAATGGGAAAATCTTTGCACAAAACTTTGAAAAAAATGTTAAATAGAAGCAATCCTTACATTCTTCAACGTTCCCATTGTCCATATCCCCTACCTGGTAACTAAGGATTATCACAAAACACAATTCTGGAGCGAATCCTCATCCGATTAGATTGTGCATTGGTTCACATGCATATAAACTCTCCGAATGGTTCGCGTTGATTTATTCCCTCAGAAACCGTTGCATTAAGTTCATGGTCGTACATAATTTATAGATGCGATTTTTCTCGAGCAATTAAGAGAAAGGCAAGATTAAAAATAGTCGTGCATTAAGTTTCGATGTAGTTAGTCTGCCTACTAATGTTGCTATTGATGAAGCCTTGAATTATTTATGAATATCTCAAACAATCCGAAATCCAAACTACTAAGAAAACGCCTCCATATTTTTAACATTTATAAGCTTCTTGGTTCGGAAAATATATTTTATAATGACATGGCTTTGTTCCCTTATATATATGGGCTCAAAATGGGCCTTCCCTTTCACCATTTTTTTTATCTGTTCATGAAATAGTTTAAACCTCCCTCCTCATCCCATTTGAATCAAACACGAATTTTTTATGGTGGAGTTGTGTAGATTACCTAAGATCAATAATGACATTAACCCAATTCAACTCTTTTGTTAAAATATTGAACAGGTTTAACAACCCCACCAAAGTAAAACTTTAAGTAGGAATGGAAAAATCATGTGTTAACCATATCTTGATGTAAATATTTTAAGAATTAATTATAAATTATCCTTCACTGTTTACCGCAAGCCTACAAATTCTAAGTATTACATGCTTTTTCTCGTGTGATGATATTAAAAATGCCATTGGAATATCTCTGTTTTAAGAGCTTTTCAAATATATTACCCACGCTTTGTATAAAACGAAAGAACCGACACAACTTACATTTATAGGAAATGTAAATACCAATTGCGCATTATTAAATAAACTGCATCTTAGGCAGGATCACTATTTTATTGCCCCAAAAGGAGATATATATATATATGTATATATATATATATATATATATATATATATATATTTATATATATATATATATATATATATATATATATATATATATATATATATATATATATATATATATATATATTTTTATATATTTATATATCCATATATTGTACCCAAAGAACTTGGAATAAGCTTGTTTCTAATATCTCAGAAAACTCTAATATAATAGAAAACTCTCACAAATATTTTGATAGGGTCAAATTAGATTTTCCCCTCGAAGTTCAGTATAATTTAATTCTGACTGTATGGTACGCTATTTGAAAATAATTGACTTGACAGATTTTTCTTCGTACTAATTCATGAAACCAGTAATAATGGATTGTAACATTTCCACAGGTACGTACACGTAAGTGCACAAGAATTCTTCACTCTCAGGACAGGCCTTAGAGTGTATATAGGTATCTTTGCTACTCTACCAATTTTTACACATATTATAATTTATTAAGATATAAAAAAAATATGCTGTGCATTTGACCGTGCAAGAGGAGTCCCAAAATGGATGACTACTGTTCTTACTGTGGTAACCATCTCTGCTTTTCAGGCTCAATGGCATAAGTTCTAACATCACATATTATTTCACTTTATTTAACTAGTAATATAGTTTATAACTTTTACTCCGTTTGCTCGATCGTCCTTATTTTTTAGTCTATGTTGATCCCGGTATGGTCATAAGCAAGAAGGAATAGTTATTACACGCACACATACACACACACACACATATATATATATATATATATATATATATATATATATATATATATAAATGTACGAGGGGTGGTCAATAATTTTTGCAATTCGGATAAAGGAAACGAGAGATGAGGAAGAGTGTTTTATTATTTTTCAATATAACTACCATTGACTTCAATGCACTTGCGCTACTTGTCCCTGAGGCTTCGAATTCCAGACAACCAGAAATCTCCCGACTTCTGTTCAATCCACTCTGGATGGACGGCGAGCTGAACATCTCCATCATACCCAAACCGGCGTCCACGCAGTGCAGCCTTGAGCTATGAGAATAAAAAGTAGTCGCTAGGGGCCAGATCTGGACTGTTTGGGTGGGATGGTTGAGCTCCTCGAATCCCAAATTGAGCAGAGCAACTTGTGCAACTCTAGCCTTGTGGACTTCGATGACGTTGAAGTCGATCATGGGGCGTGAGGTTTCTAGGGACCCACGCGCAGAGACCTTAGGCAAGGCTAAATTGTCATGGATGATGTTGATAACACATCCATATGATATTTCAAGTTCTCGCACGATTTCTTCGACCTTCACTCGTCCATTTTCGAGAATCATCCTCTCCACACGAGCATTATCATCGTTGGCGACGCCTGACTGGCGTCCTAGACGTGGGTCATTTTCAAGGGACTCACCGCCATGGCGAAATTCCCTGTTACAGCAAACAATGGTCGCATAGGAACGGTCAGTGTCGGTGTACACTGCAACCATGCGTTCATCAATCTGTTTGCATTCTTGCCTTCCTTGTTCAAAAAGTTGATCACTGCACGGTGATCAACCTTGTCCATTGTTTCGAAATTTGTGACTGACGATCTGCGATCAGCTACTGTTTCTTAAATTTGCCAGGCAGGAGCGTGCGGCTGCAGGTCCTGACTTGTTATCACTTGTTCTAACTATCCCACAAACAGCCATCAACCCTTCCTCTGTTTTGCCCTACCGATTCGCAAAACTTATTGACTGCCCCTTGCGTATATATATATATATATATATATATATATATATATATATATATATATATATATATATATATATATATATATATATATATATATATATATATATATATATATATATATATATATATATATATATATATATATATATATATATAGTGTGTATATATCTCTCAAAGTATCACGATAGAATGATGAAAATTAATCCAGTAAACCACATTGAAAGAAAAAACGGAATCATTTTTCCTTGCGGTAATATTTTTATTACCTTTTTTCGAAAAGTATGCCGTACTAACGGCATACTTTTAACTGTAATCAAAGCGGTGCTCGCTGCCTCAGTGTGCCTGGTTCGAATCGCTTCCCTGCACGGATTTTTCGAAAAAAGGTAATAAAAATATTACTGCAAGGAAAGATTATTCCGTTTTCTCTTTTAATGTGGTTTAATGGATATAATATATATATATATATATATATATATATATATATATATATATATATATATATATATACCCGTGTTTTCAAAAATGTTAAGCACCTTTCATAGATTTTTTGTATTTCAAAATCCTGATCAAACTTTTCGGAATTTTTCATATTATTCATGTTTAAATATTTTCTTATTTTTTTTTCCACATGCATTACTTTCTTTCTTACTTCAAATATATGCTTACCTGCATCTTCTTTCACTTTATCCTCTCCCTCAAAAAGATAATGGTAAATAAATTCTCTTTTGATATTCAGAAACAATTTACGAAATGAGTGCAGAGTTTAGAAGGTTTTGTCCTTTGTACTAACAAATATCTATGATAGCAATTATTCCATAATTTTCGCAAATGGACAAATTTTACTACCTTTTAATTTAGATTGGTCCAAAAGAGGATCTTTGGAAATGTCTTGCTTCACAAACAGTTTTTTTATTCCTTTCTTAGTTAATAACAATCCACAAAATTTCAAGTGGTTGGTCCTTTATTTAGTGTCCGTTCCTAGGCCGACAATTCGTCCACTAGTTACTCCTCTCCACACCTTGACCTCAGGGTGAATATGAATCGAAAATTGATCTTTAATTAGTAATGAAGATTGAAAAAAAGGAAATGCACATTTTTTGGCCTTCAGAAACACAAGAAAATAACAAGACAGCATTCATCCGGGTTCCAGGCAGCCGGTGCTCTGACCCCAACCGGAGGCAAAGTTGCTTCTGCTCTTCGTCCGCCCCCTAGCATCAGTGATGAAGCTTTACTTCGCAATTTTTGACACCAGCGCGATGAACATCTCCTCCTCTTCGTCTCGTCCTCCATCAACAGGCCAAAGATGGTGGCAGACTGACACGTGATGAATTGATTGACGATAATGGAGCTACCTTTAAAGGGGGGCAGGCGTCGATGAAGTACACATATCTTAGGTTCCTGGAGCGGCGTTACCATTCTCAAATTCACTTCGAAAGACACCTGCTCCTTGAAGAACAACAGTGCGGCCAAGTGCTCTGACAGGAACGAAAGGTGTCGCTCGAAGGCAGCAGTAACCGGCTGGAAAATGCCCTTGTATGGGTAGCTATGGAAGGCTTGAAGCAAGCGCAAGTCGTTGAGAGGAGCTTTGGCTACTCGAGAGGCCTCATTCCAAGCTTGCGGGTAAAGCAGTGACGAGAATAATGACACCAAGAAAAGGGACTTGGCATCTATGGCTTCCACGTGAAGTTGGGCTTGGAGGAGGAAGACCTTGAGGGAGTAGGGCTTGGCCATCCACCTGGCGTGATGAGCGGTGCCGGGAGACCTGAACGTGGCCGAGATGTTTTTCCTGCTGGGGAAGATAAAGCTGAGGAGCAGCAACCCCTTGTAATCGGCTGTCCGCTGTCGGCTGCTGTTCCTTCAGGGCCCGTTTCAGGTAGTCAACATTCACCCTCCGCAAGTACTGTAGCTCTCACTCCTCGAACACCTCGTCCGTGGAGAGAACAAAGGTGGCCTGGTTTACTTTGCGCCATTCTTCCTGGAAGAACTTGAATAGTCCATTCTCCAGTCCTGTGATGGGTTCGAAGGCGTACCTGAAGGCGGCGGAAAGAAGAAGTTAGAGGACGTAGTGCCAGGAGGGAATCCGCCCTAGCTCCCACCCCAATCCTAACTCGATGAGCGTGTCCCCTTCTCTGTGAAGGCCCATGTTGGAGGCTGTCGTGTCAAACACAAAGCAAAGGATCATCGATCAAAGAGCCTACTAGTCAATGGTGGCGACAAAAGAAGCTGCTTGGGCTTCTCCCGTCCCCCTCTAGATTTTGGGAACACCGAGCAGCTTCTTGAATTTTTCCGGGCTCGTGACGAGCATGATCACTCGATCAACTGGGTACCGGATCCTCGCTGGTGACAACGGGCAACAACTTACCGTCCCTGTGGAGAAGAAAAGGGCCGTTAACCATGAAGCCTTCCTCCTCCTGGGCTGCGGCACCAGTTTTCGCTAGGCGACGGAGCTTCGTGACAACGTCGGGTACGACAAGTCTTGGCCAATGGCCTATGTGACAGTTCCAGCGACCAAGACACCATTCCGGTCAGTGAGATTTACGCGATCTAAGCACCTGCAACTGCCAGATCGGTGAACATATTCTCGTCATTTTGCGCTTCAGCACTGTAGTGGTCGAAGTGCCTGGAGTCTGGTGGTACTTCTCGTCGTTGGAATCTGGAGAAGAGGAGGAAGTGGACTATGGAAGTGCAACAACTGTTCACTATGTTTACCGGTCCTTTCTATCCTTGTATTGTCTCCGTCGTCGCTCTCCATCCTCTTTCCGGTTCCCTTTTCGGCCTTCTTTTTCCGCTGTGACCATATCCTCTCATGCCATGCTGCAGAAGAAGACGTCCTTGAGCTGGTTCCGGTGGACACATCTCCTCATTCTTCATGGTCCCGAAGGCATCCCTGGCCGCGATGTTTGAAACCTCGAGAAGGGTACTCTGGAAACAGCATCCTGGTCCTTATATCCTTTCGCTTTCTTCACCTGGTTCTTCTTTTCAGTTTGCTACTTGAGGTTTAGCTTCTTGAGGGAGCGGATGCAGCTGTCGATCCGCTGCACCGAAATCAACGCCTTCATCCAGATCTACATAACTGCCTCGATTGTCTGCTTGGCGGCCTTCCACAATGGAGCATTTGACGGATCATGGAGGGTTTGAAGGTATCTAAAGCCTCCCCATGTGTGGGAAGACGGGAGGTAGAGAACCTGTCCAGAGGGCCACCAATCCTCCACCACTTCGATCTTTAGTTCTAAGATTACTGTGTTCGAGATGGGAAAGATTCTCCGGCTCTATGCTAATGGTCTTGTTCCTTGACTAAAAGTCTTAGTTACTTATAGAGCCCACTTGCTCACCAGTCTTACTCTTCAAAGCGTTTTTCTTTTTCTTACAATACATTCATCTGCTTCATGGTCGTAAAGTTGCGTTTCTCTGATGATACAAGACAACTGTAAAAATAGAAAACTTTAGTATTATTATGTGTTAAGTATGTATGTATATTAAAATGCATTAAGAAAAGATAATATAACTTTATTGGTACATTGAAGAAACATCATAAACAACGTCAAATTCGCGATAAGTTAAGTCATCGTGAAGATAAGAAGATAAAGTGTTGGTCAATATTTCCCAGAATGTAAATATAAAAACTTTAATACAGGAAAACCAATCCAAAACACCTAACCTTACTCCCTATCGCTCACCAGATTCCGGAACAGTTACACTTAGCTTAATACTTTAACCATTAAATCACAGATGAAATAAACATAATTGTTACACAAAAATGTCTTACCTCCGACAGAGGGCTCTTCGTCTACATTTCGGTTGCTGAATACATCGTAGGCACACTATGCCGTTTAGTACGACATTTTTAAGGTACCGCTGGCCAGCGTCGTCCTTATACACAACTGCATTGAAGCGAGTATTTACCTCAATTGTGCTAGTCTTCATAGTCCGATGTCTTTTGTAGTATGTTTACGCTAAACTCATCCAACTCAACTTGTGTTGACTTGGCAAGTTAGCAGCAGTGCTAACTAGTCAAAAAAGGCGGAAAAGTATAAAAACACGACTTGACTTGGGAAATGTGATGCTATAGGTTTTTGTGTGTATGAAATGTGATCATATTGATTAATGTGTGTAGGAAATACGCTGTATACGACTCAGATATATGCTAGTATGAATTTTTTTGTGCAGGAAATACGCCGTTTACGTGTCGAAAATGTGACGTTATAGATTTGTGAGTAGGATTTTTTTTTTTTTTAAGGGGCTATCTGGCGACTGCCGACTTAGGCATAAGTTTCCGTAAACAAACAGCCTAGTTTTAGGCTATTTTAAAAGATTGAACAGGAAACAACAATAAAAAAAATAACAATAACAAAGCAATAACAAAAACAATAACAAAAAAATAACAAAAACAACAACAACAACAATTAAACCTGGTTAAATGAAAGGGAGAAGGCCGGCCTCCCCGCAAAAGTCAACAAGTCCACCAGTCAAAAGGCACGCACTCGTCCCGAGTACAAGGGACAGGCGGTAGCGACCCCGCTCATCCCGGTACCGGGACAGGTATCGTGCGCGAAGATCACCCAGACTGGGACATTCCACAAGAATGTGCCGAACAGTCTGGGGGACGACGCAGTCGTGGCAATAGGGCGCAGGCGAGCACTCCATCACGAGTGTGTCCAATTCGGAGACGACAGAAAGCAACCTGAAGCCGTCGTGGCATTCGGGGATAGGTTCTTGGGGACGCAACTTTAAGTTCCCTTCGACCGTCTACCATCTTCTTTGCCAAGCAGTCCAAAGAGCTGCCCGTATTCCTGCCATGCAGTCGGTGTGAGGAAGAGCGAAAAGCTGGTCCGGTTGCAGAGTCCTCCCGGACTCTTTGGCGCCCTCATCAGCGCGCTCATTCCCCGCAATTCCTACATGTCCAGGAACCCAGCAGAAGATAATCTCGACATCTGCCTGGCTCGCCAAAACCGTGACGTCACGGATATCGCGAACCAGGGGATGCGGAGATGTCAATGCCCCGAGAGCACCCAGGGCGCTTTGTGAGTCGCTATAGATCACAATCTGGTCTCCGAACCGGGCACGTCGCGTAATCTCCCGTACTGAATGGTGTATTGCCACCAGCTCGGCCGTGGTAGAGATCCGCTGACTTCAAACAGAGGAGATAAGGCGTGCAAGCCGCCTCCTTCTTGGGACTTGGAGCCTTCCGTATACACTGGGACGGTTCCAGCGTGACACGATGTGTGCTCCAAAAAGGTCGAACGCAATACTCCCGGCACAATACAAGCTTTGGGAGCAGAGGCGTGGCGACAAATAGCCAAATGTGGTACCCTCCAGGGTGGCGTCCTGGGCAGAACCAGGGGCGCCACCGGCCCGAGAGCTATATCTACCTCTCAAAGGAGTTTTCTAGCCCTAAACCCAAATGGCTTAGGGTATGACTGGCGTCTCTCGGTGGCATGGACACCATCGAGATCAGCTGCGGATGCAGTGAGAGCTGTTGGCGACTAAGGGACACGCTGGGCTCACGTGTACAAGCGAGCGATGCAGGGCACGCGGCACAGAGCGAGTGGCATCTCCCCAGCATCGACCAACTGGCTCTAAATAGGGGAAGTGCGGAAGGCACCGGTCGCAAGGCGAAGGCCGGTTTGGTGGATCGAATCCACCTTCCGCAATAATCGCTCGGCTGCGGATGCATAAATCTCGCATCCGTAGTCGAGCTTCGAGTGAACAAAGGATTGATAAAAAAGTAAGGCAGTAGCCCTATCAGCGCCCCAAGCGATGAACGTCACGGAGCGGAGAATGTCCATGGCACGGGTACAAGAGACCCTAAGGCTGCGAATATGAGCCTCTCAGGTGAGGCGTCGGTAAAATACAAGACCAAGGAAACGGTGCGACTCAACCACATCCAGGCGCACCCCATTAAGAAACAAATCTATGTCGGGGTAAGGCCGTGGATGGTGGCAGAAGTGCACCACCTTAGTCTTGGCCAAAGAAAAACAAAACCTGTGCGCTTCGGCATAGCGAGAGACGCGGGTAATGCCTGTTGGAGTCGACAGTCCAGAGTTGGCATCTGGGCCGCGCCAAAAGAGATCGATAGGTCGTCCACGTAGAGAGTAGCGAGAACATCTTTCGGCAACACCGAGGTGATGCCGTTGATGCTCAGGGCAAAGAGTGTGACACTGAGGACACTTCCCTGCAGGACACCCTCTTCCAGCTCCTTTGGGCCGGAGAGGGCTCCCCCCACCCGTACGCGGAATCGACGATCTCGCAAAAATTCGGATATAAACATTGGGAGGCGTCCCCTCGCCCCCATCGTGTGGAAAGTCTCCATGATACCGTATCGCCATGCGGTATCATAGGCCTTCTCCAGATCAAAAAAGACAGTGGCGTAGTGCTTTCTACGAAGGCAAGCCTCGCAGACGGCATTTTCTAGTCGGAGCAGAGCATCCGACGTGAAGTGGAACTTGCGGAAGCCGCACTGTGCGGAAGACAGATGGCCTCCGCTGTCCAGAAAAAAGGCTAATCTAACATTTACCAATTTCTCCATCAACTTGCACACGCAAGAGGTTAGAGAGATTGGGTGGAAACCGGTTGGAGTAGAGTGATCTCTCCCCGGCTTGCGAAAGGCGAGCAGAGAAGCGATTCGCGAGAAGTCTGGGAGAAGACCTTCCCCCCAGATCCTGTTGAACAAATCTAACAGAAAGGACATGCCTCGCTCACCAAGGTGTCGAAACATGGCGTACAGGACATCGTCCGGGCCATGGGTGATGTCCGCGCACGAAGCGAAAGCGGAACGCAACTCACTCACAGTAAACTTGTCGTTGAAGGGTTCTCCGCCTCTGGAGGTAAAGTCCAGCCGGCGGCCTTCCGCGACATCACGACGTGCATTGAATGCTGGTGGAGTAGCATTCCGGCTAGAGAATGCGGAATAAGCGGTCGCTAAGGATTCTGCCACGGACGCGATGTTCGAGATTGTGGTCCCATTCTCCTGGAGAACGGGAGGGGGGTCCTGCGAGAACTTGCCCTGAATCCTTTTGACTCGCTTCCACACCTCAGCTAATGGGGTATTCCCGTTAAGTGAAGACACGTATGCCCGCCAAGAAGAGCGGCGGGCGTGCTTATAAATATACCGGAACCTAACCCTAGCCAGACAAAGTTCAGCGACAGTGAAATCGTTCGGGCAGCGCTTATAGCACATGTAGGCATAACGCTTCTGTTTGAGGGCCGTCTCACACTCGGCTGACCACCATGGGATTAGTCGGCCTGCAAAACGGCCAGACGTCCTAGAAATAGTAGTCAGGCCCACGGCGATGAGGTTTGCCGGAGAAGAACTCAACGGCATCATCTACTGACCTAAACTCCTTGACTGAGATAGAGAATTCAGTCATTTCCTGAAATGCAGGCCACCACGCCCACGCCAAGCACCACCGAGGTGGTCTTTCAGGCGGCAGTTGTCCTGAAAATGATATTTGAATGGAAAAGTGATTACTACCATGGAGGTCATCGACCACCCCCCAATCAAAATAAGGCTGTGCATCCGAATAGCACAAAGATAGGTCGAGGCAAGAAAATGAAGCGGTTCTCGGACAGTGATGCGTAAACTCATCCACGTTTAGGACACCCATCTCAAGCTCTTCGATCAGATCGGCAAGGACCTATCCCCTGGGATTTATAGAGTAATCTCCCCAGAGAGGATGCATGCCGTTCAGATCTCCAAGCAAGAGATAGGGCATCGGCAACCGTGCCACGACGCGGCGGAAGTCCCCCGCGTCGAAGTCAGCTGACGGTGAAATGTACGCAAAAATGATAGTATACCTCCTATCCAGGTGCAGTTTCACAGCCACTGCCTGAAAGGAGCTATCTAATTAGAAAAGAAGAACGGAGAAATCATCCTGGGTGTAAACCGCGCATCCTTCAGCCCGGCCATCCCGCGGTGGTGGGGTCGCAAGACCCTTATACCCTGGGAGGGCAGGCAGGGAATGGGACGAGACGAGCCTCCGCAGCTCCTCCCAGCTGGCCCGGAGTCCACGGCAATTCCATTGAAGGAATATGCCCTCAAGACCTAGCTCTAAGGAGACGCGGGATCCCTCCTTAAATTAAAGACCCCCACGGGAATAGCCATACGCTTCCCGGGGGCAGAACCTCGGGCGCTGTTGGCCGGACAAAGCGCTGGAAGAGCTGTCGCCTTCGAGGACTTATTGGGGGAGGTTGGTCTTGCCATGCGAGTCTTTTCCTCCTTCCGCCTAGAAACTTTAGGCGTGCGTTGCCGCTTCGGAGGTGGGGGGCCCTCTTTTCGAGGAACCACCGTCTCCGAGCCACTCGCTCCACCTCGGGGCGTGGGCGAAGGAGCCGAAGCTCCTTTGTTGCTGTCCTCCTTTCGGGGAACAGCTTTAAGGAAACCCGGAAAATGGCCTAGCGACCATCTTCAGAGGTGTTGCCTCCTGTGAGTCTAACGACTCGGTGGAGGCGCGTGGCCGTTTCGTCTTACAGCTAACGGTCACGCTAGGGGAAGAGGGGGAAGCCCTGGTTTTAGCCGGGGCAGGGTATGAACCCTTTTTGCCGCCAGCTTTACCAGGGGAGCGCCCGGGTTTGGGTAGAGCCCGCAGAAGGGCTCCGAATGGGCGCGGAAACGACCGTGCTCGTTTGCCTGGATGGGCCAGAAGCAAAGGGTGCATTTCTAACTATTCAGGCATATGACGTCCCAGGCAGGGCCGGGCGCCCCAGGACCAACTCTTTTGCCTCGCGGAATGCGAGTCGATCCTGGGCCTGAACGGCCAGGATTTCTTTCTCAAGGAGATATGCACCTTATTGCTTCAAGGAAGCAGGTTGCGACTCTCCGCAATTGACACACTTGGCCACACACGATTTGGACTTATCGTGTGCGACCTTGGAGCAATTTACACAAACTTCGGGTGACCCCGACTTTGCACGTCTACATGAGCGATTCGTATGCCCGAAGCGGTGACAGTTATAGCACCACCGCGGCAGTGGCACAAATGCCTTGACGCGGTTAGCGGTACCAGCCGGCACGCACCGACTCAGGGAGCTTGTCACAGTCGAACGTGACGAAGAGTGTAAGGGTGGGTCTCGAGGCCCCTCCCTGTTTTCTCATCACACGTTCGACCTTGACCGCCCCATGGTCGGCCAGCTCTAGGGTGATGTCCTCAATGGAGTAGTCAACGAGTTCCCTCGCATAAACAACTCCTTTCACAAAGTTCATGGTAGAGTGTGGCGTCACACTGACGGGGGTGCCATGAAGTGTCCGAAGAGCACTTATGTTGGCCGCCTCGGCAGGATTCGCCGCATTCGCCAGAAGGTTCCCGTCCGAGAAACGGGTTACTTTCGGCTCTCTACCAATTTCACTAGCTAATCCTCTCTTCTGATGGATCATGTTGCCCTTGGACAACATGCTGCCATCAGTGGAGCAAATTACGAGGAAGCGTTTAAAGCCAGCGGGCTCGAAAGCGCCAGGTAACCTTTGAATCAAGGGCCCTCGATGTCATCGAGGCTCCGCCCTGTGCACTCTTGGTATTAGTCTCAGTCAGGGGCTTCGCAACCGGGGGGGCAGAGGGGGCGGATGTGCCGATCTTAGCTTGGTCGCTTGCCAGAGTGGCAGAAGACCCATCCGTCCCCGCAGCCCCCGCGGATGGAGAGGAGCCCCAAGTCTTTTTTGTCTTTTTATTCTTTTTCTTTTTCTTTTTCGGAGAGGAGGGCGGGAAATGAACCCGCTTCTCACCTCCGCCGGAAGAAGCCCCTAGGCCATATGGACCGGCCTCAGCCAGGTCATTCTCTGAAATGGAGAAGGTCCTGGTAGTCGTGGGGGCACCGGTCGGAAGAGATCCCTCCCCTCCTTGTACTGCTTCGGAAACCACAGCCGTTTGAGGAGGACCTTGCATCGGGGCGGTTTCGGGTTCGGTGCTTGGCGCTGAGCCAGGATTCACTCCCATGGAAGGCCCTACCGTCTGATGCTGGGTTTCCTCAAGGACCATGTCTATCTAAGGGGGGGCCTTTAGTTGGCCATCCCACCCCAAGATATCGCAGGTCCCGTTGGCAGTATCGTCACTAGTCTTCTTTGGGGAGGCATGGCAAGGTTCAGTATTCTTGCCAGCAGATCTTTTGAGGCAAGCGACCGAAGGGGTCTGGCTTCCGTCTCTTCCTAAGGGGGTTTGCCCTACCGAGCCGCTTCAATGTGGAGCGGCTGGCTCAGGGCTGCCTGCTGGCTTTCTTGGCAGTCCCCTTGGAAAGAACAAAGGGGACTGCTGCTGGTAAGAGGGAGGCGCCCGAAAGCACGTCCAGAGAAGGGGGTGAGGGGAAGTCCCCTACACCCGTAAGTGAAGGAGAGGAGTAAGCCTCCTCTTCGGTTAGAGATATATGGAGGGTCCCCTGAGCAAGCACAGGGGGGGGACCTCCATTTTTTTGCTGGAGCTGCCCAAGGGCGGCTCCGTCGATGTTATAGGGGAAGTTGGGGGTCGTTTTTTTTTTAACTCATCATTGGGCATGGTGACCCTCTTTTTGACACGGGATGCAATCGCGCATCTCCTCTCGCAGTAGCACGCACTGCGAGAGGTGCTTACAAGCCCGGCAGAGCCAGGCGCCGCCATTTAAGACCACCCCTCTTGCCTGGTGGCCTGGCAGTCCATCGGCATGGCGGCTCCACCTTGAACACGGCGTAAAATATATAGAGATTGTCAAGAGGAGAGGAAAAGGGATGTGAGGAAGGTATGGGTGGGGATAAAGCAGGTTGTTAAAAACCAACCACCACAGACCAGAGCTCAGGGGTTAGGGAACATTGTCCCCCTCCTCCCTTAGCCCCAATCTGGGACGGTTTACTTAAGAAGAAGGTCAGCATCTACCCTGTGAAATTAGAGGCTGACCATTAAAAGTTGTGAGAGAGGTTGTATGAAAAGCGAGGAAACAAGTGTTTTGAAGGAAGGAGAAGAGGCTAAGCTAAGGGCGACGGGGTGCTGAGTCCCATCAGCACGGCGGCCAGGATGGCAAATCGCCGCGCCCCTTACGGGGTTGTGAGTAGGAGATACACCTTTTCCTTGTGGGAGATGTGACGCTACCCTAAATAAGAAAAATTTTATATGAAATGTGACTTGTAGGAATTATGCCGTATTGTACTTTAGGAGATCTGGCGCACCCCCTTATAGATATATTTTCAGTAACATATATAAAAAAGTAAGAAAGAGAGCAAGTGAAATAAAATAATATACACTCTTTTACCGTTTAAACAATAAGTTCGGTTACAACATATTCAATTGAGAGCTCTTTCTTTTTTAGCAACCACGCTAAACGATATGCATAGTAATTAACCTTGCTTTAAGTGTGGTTGCCTGGAAGGCGAAGGGCGCTCGATTGTATATTTTCGCACCGAACTTATTATTTTACCTATTTATAAGATAAAACAGTTTATCCTTTATTCCCTTTGTTATCTCTCTTCATTCTTTCGTTATCGGCTCTTATTATATTAGGAAATTGTTTGTTTATTATTTTCGTTATTTTAAATGGTTATTGAGCATATACAGTTTCACGTGTTATTGTGATTTCCCGTTCATATATATATATATATATATATATATATATATATATATATATATATATATATATATATATATATATATATATATAAATATGCTATGCAATGGCTTCGCCACTGAGATTAAAATTTAAATAAAATGCAGGCATAGTTAAAAAATTAGAAATTTTATAAACTTACCCAATTATAATAATTTTTAAAAAGATATCTAAACTAAATTGCCCCCCTTTCAAAATATCACTTTGCTAAAATATAGTTATAGAGAAGATATATAAAAATAAATTTTCTGAACTTCACCATTTGTAATTCTTTGAACTTTTGACTTTTACCATTTTGTTTATTTTCATCATCACTAACTCTTTAATTTAACAAGGAGATTTTTTTGAGTATTTGAATAATAATTTCATCCTAGTTTGTTATGACATGTTTATATATCAATTTTATTTCTCATAATTCTTTTATAATATAAAAAAACAAAATGGTAAAGTTTAGAAATAAATATGAGAATCGAAATTTTGTGAATTCTTTCAAACCCAAAGAATTATAAATGGTGAAGTTCAGGAAATTTATTTTTATATATCTTCATCTAATCCTCATAATCATCACTGTATCTATAATTTAAGAAGGGGATTTTTTTAATATTTGAATAAAAATTTCATCCTTGTCTAGTTATGACTTAGGTTTTTTTTTTATCAATGTTTTGAAATAAATATAAGAATCGAAATTTATGAATTTTTAATAACCCAAAGAATTACAAATGATGAAGTTTAGAAAATATATTTTTATATATCTTATATTATTACTATATTTTAGCATTTTAGCAATATGATTTTTTGAAAGGGGGGAAATAGTTTAGAGTTCCTTTAAAATTATTATAATTGGCGAAGATAAGAAAATTTACAAATATTTAACCATGGCTGCTTTTTTTAGATTTTAAATTTTAATCTTAGTATGATATATATATATATATATATATATATATATATATATATATATATATATATATATATATATATATATATATATATATATATTGTGTTTGTGTAAATTTAACAAATGTTATCCTCACACTGTCTTTAAGAAGATATTCCCCTACACTTACATTTCTCTGATCTTTGCCACCAGCTAGGTCTTGGGGGTGGGGAGTGGTTTTTTCTCAATCAAGCCCTACACATAGTACTCCTTAGGATTTCAATTGGTGAATCTCGGAGGCCAGAAACCTCCTCTACCCTGAATCTACGCTGAGTTATGGCCTTCAATCAGCATCTCTCTCCAACTAGTGCTTAATATACTCTTCATCACCTCCACATTGGCTTCCGAATTTAGTATAAGGCCATGCTTTAAAATATGGTGTTGCATGAAATTACTTTCACTGGAGATACCCTAAGACAGGGGTAAGGAACCTTTTCATGTGTGGAGGCCACATTAAAATTTGCTGTTCGCACTGTAGCCGCAGTCAATAAGTGTGACTATTTTTTTACTTGAATTTTAAATCCTTTGTTAAGATAATTTAAATTAATAGCTATCATGTAGTATATAGGCCTTTTAATATATTCACTTAATAACTTAATGACTTCTTTGAGATTGCATCTGGCGATACAACATTGTGATATCTGGTTCTACCATAATTTTAAGTTTTAATTGGTCATCCAGAGGCTCATCTGTCATCTCTGTTCTCAACTAATTCTTCATTTGTGTTAAGTATGAGAACGTGGATTTAAAATGGTATGTGGTAGAAATGCACGAAATCCATCAGCGAGCATGTTCGCAAAGGCGCTGGTATTCTAACGCCTCTTTTCAAATTTCAACGGGATCTTCCTTACTATCAAACAGAAATTTCAGACTATTATTTCCAGATAACTCAATAAGCTATATTTGTAAATTTTCTGGTGCCTTTTTTAATACATCAACTAAGTGAGGTCGTAAAGCTAGTTTCAGAGTGACATCATGCTTTTCAAAATTAATGAATCTGGAATTGTATTCTGTGATAAAAATCTAAAACTTATTCGTATTTTTTGAAAGAATCACAATTATACCCTTCATTTTCCTTAATTGTTTTTGTTGAATGGGGAAAGTTTTCTTCTAAAAGTTTCGGCTGAGCAAGAAGAGACTTGAAAAATGACAACTTCTTTCTAAATGCCAGAATTTTTTGCCAGATATCAACAAAATATATAACTCATTCTGCTTTGTTAGTAAAACAGATAAAAAAACCAACATCTCAGGGAACATTTGCATCTGATTTTTCACAATGTTGATTGTTTCCTTGAAAAAAGTAAATTATTTGCGCTCGTAAAGATAGAATTTTGACTAATACTTGTCTTTGCGATAACCAATGCACATTTGAATGATATGGTAAATCTCCACTGATTATCTCATCATCCATCATGAGCCTGCTTCTCAATTGGCGATTCATCGTAGCATTTTCTCGAATATACAGTGCCCGCGAAAAGTTTCCGATCACTCTCAAAATCCTTATTATTTTAATGATATTCACAGACGCATAATTCACTTTCTATTTGTTCTATCGACATAAGGTATCTTGTTATATAACGCACTGATATGAAAGCTTTCCAATGTAATGTTGAGTTAGTATTGTGTTGGCGTTAGTTACATGTGTGAGTGCTTCAAATTTGTCTGATTTCATGTTTTTTGCCATTTCATGAAAATTATATGATTTTTACAGAAAGAGGTTCAATAAAATTTATTTCTAATGTGTGCTATGAAACAACCCCTGAATGATTCAAGAGGTGGTATTGTTGCTCTTCATATATGTGCGATATCTCAGAGATAGGGCTAATGAACTAAACATAACCCCAAATACTGTTAATATATGGTTTTCTCGTGATAAAACCATGTTTTTAGCACGATCTGGCAGACTGAGAAAAACAAATTTTAGGAACAGACATGCTTATGAAAAGTTTAGTAATGAATAATCAAACAAAAATCGCAAAAGAACTAAAATTTAATATGAATAATTTATTATCTGTTGTTTCAGAACGCACTATCCAGCAGTGGCTACAAAAAACCCTTGGATTACCATCTCGCTATGCTGCAAAGAAACCATTCCTTAATCAAAAAATGCGTAAAGAGGTGTCTCATTTTGTAAATAAAAACCTTCATTGGACTGTTCAGGAGTGGAAAAAGGTTTTATTCAGCAATGAGTCAACATTTTTAACATTCAGAAGCTGTCCTTAAAAGTTTCCACGGGCAATTGTCTCAAATAGAATGGACCCTAAATAAGTACACTCAAAGGACAATGAAACACCCTCCAAGTGTGATGCTTTGGGATTGTTTGAGTTTCCAAGGGAGAGAAAGCATATATGTATTTTCTTCCTAATACTACAGGAGAAACTTCTAGTAGTAAGGATAATCTATGATGGGGCACCTTGTCACAAGGCTAAATTGTGACAAAATGGCTAACTGACAATAAATTTAATATTTTGGATTGGCGTGATAATAGTCCAGATTTCCATCTTATAAAAAATTATGGCGAATAATAAAAATAAGGTTGACAACCAAGACAGTGGCCTTCATCATAAAGGTATGGTAAAACAAAATAACATTGGAAGTTTATCAAAACTTGATCAAATCCATGCTGAAGAATCAACAACAGGTCATCAAATCCAAAGGAAATATAACAAAATACTAATATAAGGTTAAATAATATTAAACATGTTTTTTTATATTAAAAATACAAATTTTTAGGGTGATCTGATAATTTTCGCTGGCATTGTAGTTCACAATAACTATTACCTTTGGAAAAGTGTCATTAAAGATTACATATTTAACTGAGAAATTTTGCTGATGTAGACTGCAATGAAAAGAAATCAGTGCATTTGGATCTGAGAGTTATCTTTTAATATATGCAATAAATCCTTCGCTCTTCCCACTCCTAGATGGAACACCATCTGTACACACACTCACCAAGTTTGTAAAATTTAGGTCAACTTCATAACATTTATCTTTAAAGTGGTTTAAAATATCAATTCTTCTCGCCTTTCCCTTAAGGGTGCCTAAAGCAAGCAATTCTTCATTTAAATAAAAATCTTCGGTTACACCACGAACAAAATACAATATTGTACTGAATGAGCTAAATCTCTCGATTTATCCAAAGCTATTGAGTAATATACATTTTCTTTTTGAATTATTTTTGAAGTTGCTCAGTTACATTGCTCAGTTCCTTTATAAATTCTGCATCGCTAAATGGCTCACCTTTTTTATCAAGTTAATATGCTACATTATAACTTGCCTCAATTGTAGCAGTTTCTTAATGTAGTCCTAACACTGAATGGAATATTTCTTTTTGTTTTTGCTTTGAATTTATTAAATGCAATCTTTCGAGCCTTACCCTTTAATTTTGCATATCTATTTTCTTTATGAGAAACATATTGATTGTGTGCATTGTATTTCCTTATTATTAAACTTACGGTATCACACAACAAAATCTGTAATTCCCATTCGTAATTAAATACTCTATTTTCTTCTTGCAAAGTTTATTTTATTTTTTTAAACATGATGGGGAGGCAAATGAATAAATTTATTTAATTTGTAAAACTTGAATTATTGATTAATGGTAACAAGCAAGGCAGTAACACACATCGATAGATGGATACATATGCACGAAAGCTACCCCTGAGATCAATTAACTGACAAACCTTTGCCAAAAACTAGCATTATGGTTAACAACCGATTCTAGGCAATTTTGCCAGGTCAGTCCTCACCCCTACGATATATATACTGAACAATTTTTAATTTTACTTATATATTATAAGGCATCTTGGAATTATTAAAAAACGTTATTTACGTAGTAACACAGTATGTAATTTGATCAATTAATTATAAAAATGTTAATAAGTCAATATTTCGATAAAATAGGTGCATGAAGAAAGCTGGAAAAGCTTTAACTGAAGCGAAATATCAGGGAAAATGACACATCATTACATAAAGGCGCGTTCATTTACCTTATTTTTGCGTCTATATGTGTTTGGTACACACTGGTGTGAATGATTTATAAAGTTAGTAATATTTCGTTCACTGTACAATCGGCTCGATCCTTTAGCATTAGCTAGTACCTATTTCCTAAGAGTTCAGTGAATATATTCTGTTATATATTATGACTGCGTGGAATTCATGGTTCTTATATAAATTAAGATTTATTTTGATAAGCTAACGGAAGCCGCAGGTTCCCCATCCATTCACTAAAATCATAAAAATTTCGACGAACTTAACCTTTAGGATACGTGAAACGTCGCATTGTTTTGGGAGTTCTTGGTGTTTTGAAAATTAGAAGAACTAGTTCGGCTCCGGCTCAATAGGATGGTTCAGCTTGTTCAGGACCTTCTTTGCCTTTCTCAAGCTGTACTTCTTGCCCTCGGCAGCCAAAATTTGTCCTTTGTGACTTGTCTACTAGTGAGAGCGAACGTCCTCAGTTAGGTCTAGCTACATGGCAGCGACTCCAATAAACATCTTTCTCGCTAAAGTACTCATTCCCTTGCAAAGCAGTCATATCACCTTTTACTGCAGTCGTTATATGAATTCCGGTGTTCACAAGCAGTCATAACGAGCGTTGTGTCCCTTTCTGCTGCCCACGGCTTTGTCTTCTCTGTTACAGCTGTCGATGTCAAGTCATAAAGCCTGAACAGTGTTTCCAGAGCATCGAACTGTAGTCATTATTTCGGCATTTTGATTTCCTGCACGAATCATAATGATGCAGGTAACATGTTTCCAATATTAAGATGCCATCCATTCCTACCTCTCAGCTAAAATTTCTCAGCTAAAACTGTAGAGGCAATGCCCTCCAACGCTGTTGACCCTTCACCAATATAACAAACTGTTCCTAAAAAAATGTGGCCTTAACTATCGTTAAATTAAGCTGGAACACCCTCTATATAGAACCTTATATATCGCGTTATAATTCTTACATTGTGTAAAAGAAGATTCCTAATTCATCAGTAAAATGCACCAGAACCTTCCCTCGATTATTTCCATCGCAAAAATTGAATTCTTACATTTAAAAAGTAAATATTTCTAGGAAAGCAACAGTATTAAATAGTCTAAACAATATTCGAATAACAGTGAAAATAGTGAAAAATCCCATTATCTGAGTTCTATGAAAACTTATATAAATGAGTTTTTCAAAATGTATTTTTTTCCTCTAACATTATTTCGTCATAAATAATTTCACAAGCAATATGGGATTTTTGAAAGATGTAGTTATTGGAAGGTGAACTGAATAATTTATGGTTCAATGATTATGGTATTCTAAGTAGGGGAGAGTTGAAATTTTAATAGAAAAAACACGGTGAAAGCGAGATTTTGAACCTGATAAAGCTGAAGTGTGATTATATGAAAATTGGCACACGTACTGCAAAAAATGCAACTTTTCCTTACACAGGATCATGCCATCTCCTAAGTAAAGCAGCATTTTTTCAACTCTATCATTATTTTATAGATAAAAGTTCTTATATTTAAATATGCATTTATTTGTTAATTTAATAAGTCATATAACTAGCTCTAGTTTTCCAACTATTATCCATTTTATATTTGCTTTTCAAAACCAAGTTTAAAAAAAATCGTTTGAAAAATAATTAAAAACTTTCTTTAAAGTTAATTCGACCTCTTGTGTCGTTAACATCTTCATTCTCCTCAGATGATTTGATAAAGTCTAACAATAATTATAATCTCGTTGGACTAATTGAGGTTAAGAGTTGTCTTGATGAAGGAACCCTAGACTTTTATTGATT
This sequence comes from Ceratothoa steindachneri, assembly GCA_963969495.1. Lineage (NCBI taxonomy): Eukaryota > Metazoa > Arthropoda > Malacostraca > Isopoda > Cymothoidae > Ceratothoa > Ceratothoa steindachneri. Next base: position 91,697,667 of record OZ018328.1, read on the forward strand.
AATGCTAGTATGTACACGGTCCAATCAGTAAAGCTCTTGGGTGATAATATCATTTGAGTTAACAGTTCTGAAGGATGATATTATTGATATACCAACAATTGCAAAAAAGATCTTCCGTGAACAAGGCCCTAGTTTCGGCTGCTGTACTGGTTTTTAACAGTAACTAGTCCGTTGTATCCAACTTAATTTTTGTTTCATGTAACAATCATAATAAAAATGTTTAAGTTTTTAGTAATGAAATGGAGGAATAACTAACTACAGAACTACAGAAATAGAAATAGCAAGGACCTTAGACCCTAGGATACCACCTAAACCTTAGGGATGCATTCCATGCACTTAATATTTCTATACATTTAATGGATACACTTATCTACGTACGAGGAACGATCAATAAGTTTTGCAATTCAGATATAAGGAAAGGAGATATGAGTAAAAGTGCTTTATTATTTTTCAATATAACTACCCTCGACTTCAATGCACTTGCTCTACTTGTCCCTGAGGCTTTGAATTCCCAACAACCAGAAATCTCCTGACTGCTGTTCAATCCACTCTGGATGGACGGCGAGCTGGTTATCTCAATCGTCCCCAAACCGGCCTCGACGCAGTGCAGCCTTGAGTTGGTGGAATAAAAAGTAGTCGCTAGTGATCCCAGTCAGTGATGGACTCACGTTTCATTACCTGTCATTATGCGTGACCCAAATCCCGCTGGGTCTTGGTTGCACAGAAGCAGCAGCTCCTCCGAACTTTGACGAAGTTGAAGTCGATTATAGGGCGTGGGGTTTCTAGTGACCCAACAGGCCTTGGTCATGGCCAATTTGTCGTGGATTATGTTGATAACACTTCCATGTGATATTCTAAGTTCTCGCCCGATTTTTCCGACCTTAACCCGTCGATTTTAGAGGATGATTCTGTCCACACGGGCCACATTGTTCTCATTGGTCACGTCTGACGGGCGTCCCGGACATGGGTCATCTTCAAGGAACTAACAACCATGGCGGAACTCCTTATTCCAGCGAGCAAAGGTTGAATAGGAAGAAGAGGTATTGGTGTACACTGCAAACATGCGTTCATGGATCTCTTTTGTATTCTTGCCTTCCTTGGTCAAAAATTTGATCACTGCGCAGTGCTCAACCTTCTCTATTGTTGAAAAATTTGTGACTGACGATCTGCGATCAGCTATTGCTTGTTAAATAGAAAAGGCAGGAGCGTGCGGCTATTTCCGTGAGAAACGATAGGATCAGATTGAGAAAATCGATCCCCCTTTCAGGGCCGTATTAACCTAAATAGTCAAGTTTTATATCGGTGCCATACCGAAGAAGCCTTTTCAGTCTGCAAAGAAGTCCGACTGAAGAAAAGCAAAGCCACTCACACTCGAGCGACTCTCACATCTCAAGCTCCGTGAGAGGAGAAGAACCCAGCCCCAACGAGCTCCCATTCTTTAATTACGTTGAAGAATCAGCCCCCGTCACAGGCGACAAGCAATAACTCCACTAAAAGTCAACCAGTGGCCACAACACTGCAAAGCGAGAGATAAGTCCTCCAGCGACATCCGGCAATCCCTGAATACCTACCTGTAAGTTAAAAATAACATTTATATATCCATTGCGATAGTACAAGTTTAGTACATCCCAAGTTTTAAAGGAGAGTAGAAACCATTGTTCTTGAACCTAGGTCATATGTGTTTGTAGACGAGAGTACGTTAATTTAATGTTTAACGCTAATCAAATAGAGTCGCGATAAAAAAATACTAATCGGCAATTGGTATGTGTACGGGAAGCCTATTTGTTTATGTTTTGTCATTGAAAGATCTTTGAGGCCAAAGATAGAAATGTGTTTACTGTTGGTGTGTAATATTTAAGTTTTTAATTTAAAATACATGTTTATTTTGGTAGATTCTGGTGTTTCCTCTTATCCTTATGTGTTAAAAATAGCTCTTCCTTAAGAACTAAACCACTAGAGTAGCACTCTTAGAACAAAACCTACTTCATCATAGAAGTAACGCACGCCCCTTAAAGCATACCGATACTAAAAGGGTGTCAAAAAGTATAGTGATCAAAACCAAGGGTCATTTTACGACATATTATAAAAGTGGTGTCAGGTCTAGAGGTTTTATATTTGAAAGAACCCAGCAGTGTCTATTTAAGGAAAAGCTAACACATAAAAGGAACACCAGGAATAATAGAATATTTAACGAGTGGGAAATTGGTAAAGTTTGAGGTGGATACCATCTAAAGGTAATTGTTAGGGCCAAGTGGTAAGTTTCGGTGGTGGAGTAGGTCAGGCTTGATTAAAAACAAGGTAGATGACTGACATAAGCGCGATGGCATTGTTTGACCTTTATCGGAAGCAAGGTTAAAGCCTCGGACTGGAAGGAACCAAACTGAACTCGTTTATTCAGGATAAAGAGTGAAACGAAAGAGAAGAAAGAAGAGAGGAACGTAAAATGAAAATGGAAGCTGATGAAAGAAGAGAAAAGGCGAAAATGGAAGCTGATGAAAGAAGAGAAAAGACGAAAATGGAAGCTGATGAAAGAGAGAAGATAAGGGCCCACGAAAGAGCTCTTAGCAAAGACGAGTTAGAGGTGTAGTCAGTGTCATCCTGAACAGGAGTGTCACCAGCGGCCAGCATGAAACTCCCGGGGTACAGGGATGATGAAGATTTATGCTCATATCTCTCCCATTTTGAGAAAATATTTGAAGTCAATAATTGGGCCCTAGAAGAAGATGGGGTCGCCAGACTGTTACCGCTACTCAATCGTAGGATAAGAGAGATATTCGTATCTTTACCCTCAGAAGCGACTGTGGACTATTCCACTCTCAAAGCCGAACTTCTCTCAGCAACAAACCTTAACCCGGAAAAATATAGGATGAAGTTCAGGCAGTCTCGTATAAGACCTGGACAAACATACAAACATTTTGGCTTTGAGCTTCGTCGAAGCTACAGTTTTTGATAGAGTCAGAAGGGGTAGAAAACGAAGTCGCTGCGGTCGTCGACTTCATGCTTAGAGATCAGTTACTAAGTACAGTACCCCAGGAAATCCGTGTATTCGTTAAGGACCGAAAAGCTTCTACCTTCAACGAGTGTCTGGACGAGGCTGACCTCTACGCGGTAAATCATCGGTTATATCCTAGGGAGTACAAGAAAGAGAAGGCTCCCTCCCCAAAGAAAAATGGGCCGCCACCCAGGCATTTACAGAAGAAGCCCTTTAAGTTCTCAGCAGCAAAAGGAACTTATAAACCAAATTTTGGAGGAGAAAAAAATCAAAAAGAAGGTAGGATTCCACAAGGATCATACCCTAATACCAAAACGTATCCCAGGAAGCCCGTCACTTGTTATACCTGCGGGATAATAGGTCACCTGAGTTTCCAGTGCCCACAGAACTACCGACTGAGGGAGACCTCGAGACAACAGGTGCAAAACCTGACTGCCGCGATCCCAGCAGGACAAGCTGATTCGTCCTAGGTCCCCGCGCCAACATCCGAAGGGCCCCAGCAACAGGTAAACTTCCTATTCCACCAAATTCGCCAGGCGGCCTACAATTTGAAGAGGGCACTGTTAATGGGTGCCGAGTATCCACTTTAGTGAGAGACACCGGATGTACGTGCATAGGGGTATCCGACAAATTGCTGCCCCCAGTAAACCCTAACCATAAGAAATTTGCAATCGTCCACGACTTTTTAGGACGCGACAATCGATTCTTCGTCGTGAGATGTCATATACAATGCAGATATTTCACCAGTTGGACGGACGTGTTAGTAGCCCCGATTAAGTTCTGCGCAGTACTAATCGGACAAAACCCCCTAATTCCCCAGCAAGAAGTGGCCCAACAAGTAGTCACCCGGGCACAAGAAGCCCAGAGGAAAGAGCAACCTGCTAAGTTGACCCCGAGGATTACCCTCGAAGACAATGGGTTCAAATTGACTTCCTTCGCCAGTGCTCAGAAGGAATGCCCCACTGTTAAACCTCTATGGGAGAAACTATTAAAGGTGAAATTCTCCAAGTGAAAGGAAAGAAGCCTATCCAGTATATCGTAGAAGACTCACTTCTCTACCGTACTATCGTTGAGGAGGATAAGGAGAACAAGAAAGCACTGTGTGTACCTCAAGAATACACGCAAAGACTGTGAATACCGCGCATGATGGAATATTAGCCGGACACTTTGGGCACAACAAAACGGCGCAGCAGATATTCCGACACTTTTATTGGCCCAAGGCCGCCAAGGAAATTGTGGCCTATTGCCGATCATGCGACGTGTGTCAGAAGGATCCCTCCAGAGGACGGGTACCTCCCGCTTCCTTACAAAAGGTGCCCGTTATTACCAAACCATTCTTGCGAGTTGCTGTTGATTTGGTAGGACCAATTCACCCCCCTTCAAGTGGAGGACACTCCTACATCCTCACCCTAGTGGATTGTGCCTCCCGGTTCCCAGATGCCGTGGCCCTACGGAATATTATCACTATTTCCTGCGCGGAAGCATTAATTTCAATTTTTGCACGAGTAGGCCTGCCTAAAGAAATTCTATCGGATAGAGGGCGCCAATTCACCTCAGAATTTATGGAGTATTTTAATAAACTACTGTTAGTCAAGCCAATTTTTACGACTCCATTTCATCCATCCGCTAACGGAATCTGCGAGAAATTAAACGGGACTCTCAAAAATATATTGAAGAACTTGTGTCAAAACAACCCTACACAGTGGCACAGATACCTGCTTGCAGCCCTTTTCGCTTGCCGAGAAATACCTCATCGGACGTTGGGATTCTCGCCCTTTGAGCTATTATACGGGAGAAATGTGCGAGGTCCTATGAGTATTCTTAAGGAATTATTTTCCAACGCGAAGCTCGACCAAGAAATCAAATCGTCTTACGCCTACGTGATGGATATGCGCGAGCGCCTAGAATGCTGCTCTGGCTTAGCTCAAGAGAACGCCGAGAAAAATTTAGCTAAATACCGGGACTACTTCGATATAAAAGCAAAGGCTCGAAAATTAAAGGCAGGAAATGAAGTCTTATTATTACTCCCGACCGAAAAATAATAAGTTATGGGCCCAGTGGAAGGGACCGTTCGAAGTAATCGAGGCACGCGGTCCAGTCGACTACTTGATAGATACCCCAACAGGGCGAAAAGCCTATCCCATAGCTTATGTCAGTAGGAAACTGTTGAGTAGAGAAAAAGCCTACGCTACTATCGAAATCGAAGCTTTCGCCATAATATGGTCCATAGGTAAATTCAAATATTATCTAATAGCGCGCGAGTTTAAGTTGGAATGCGACCATAAACCGTTGTCATACTTAAGTAAAAATAAGAGTAAGAATGGAAGACTCCTGAGATGGAGTTTACTCTTGATGGAGTACCAGTACTCCATTCACTATATAAAAGGGTCCAACAATTGTATGGCCGACTCGTTAAGTCGGAACCCTGTTGACGATTAAGGAGCAGCCCAACTATTGTATTATAGCAAAGTTAAGTGTAAATCAGTAGAATGGTAGGTAAGTAGGGGCGAGTAACCCCCTAGTGGTAGGTAAGAAGATCCTAAGTTGGCACAGTAATATAGGAATTAATGTAAGGTCGGTAAAATGTTATCGAGGCATTCACGGGTGAACTAGAATTTATTTTATAATATAATGTTCCGTAAGTTACCCATGTATATTATTGTAAGCGTCGGATTGGAACCTCCCCCCTCCCGTTATTTTTTCAAGGAGGAAGGTAAATGTGGAGAAATGGCTACATTAAGCATCCTGGAGGAGTATAGGTACATTAAAGTCCCCCCTTCCTTATGAGGAGAAGCGTGGGAAAGGTAGCCGGCGAAAATGCTTACCATGTGTGATCTTCCCGATGCTGTGGGCATTTGGAGCTAACATCTGTTTGAAGGCGAACACCTAAGGTCCTTAAACGACGCTCTAACGATCGAATTACCTACGAGACCCATAAACCCGTGGTTATGGAAAAAAAAGCGGTGCGAGTCAGAAGGCACGCCAAGTAGCGGTGCGGTTGCGAGCCTATAATTTGCGAGCTGACTTGGGCACCCCTGTGCCACCTCAGGAATTCTCGCACTCCCCAGATGCTAACTCACCATTCGCTTCCCATCCTTTGCCTCTGTGGCCTGGTCACTTCCCCTTTTGGATGGGGCGGCAATCCGCCTATAAATAAGCCCCGCAAAGAAAGACACAGAGATTATCAGAAGTCGATACGCCAGAAGAGGATTAGTTCGTGAAGATCGTTCCATCGGCCAGACAAGAAGATTATTAGTAGTCGATTCGCCAGAAGAAAGATTAGTTCGTGAAGATCGATCCATCGGCCAGACAAGAAGATTATTAGTAGTCGATTCGCCAGAAAAAAGATTAGTTCGTGAAGATCGATCTTTCAGCCAGACAAGAAGATTATTAGTAGTCAATTCGCCAGAAGAAAGATTAGTTCGTGAAGATCGATCCATCGGCCAGACAAGAAGATTATTAGTAGTCGATTCGCCCGAAGAAAGATTAGTTCGTGAAGATCGATCTTTCAGCCAGACAAGAAGATTAGAAGTCGATACGCCAAAAGAAGGGTTAGTTCGTGAAGATCGATCCTTCAGCCATACTAGACTATTTCCGTGAGAAACGATAGGATCAGATTGAGAAAATCGATCCCCCCTTTCAGGGTCGTATTAACCTAAATAGTCAAGTTTTATATCGGTGCCATACCGAAGAAGCCTTTTCAGTCTGCAAAGAAGTCCGACTGAAGAAAAGCAAAGCCACGCACACTCGAGCGACTCTCACATCTCAAGCTCTGGAAGAGTGAGAGGAGAAGACCCCAGCCCCAACGAGCTCCCATTCTTCAATTACGTTGAAGAATCAGCCACCGTCACAGGCGACAAGCAATCCCTCCACTAAAAGTCAACCAGCGGCCACAACACTGCAAAGCGAGAGATAAGTCCCCTAGCGACATCCTGCAATCCCTGAATACCTACCTGTAAGTTAAAAATAACATTTATATATCCATTGCGATAGTACAAGTTTAGTACATCCCAAGTTTTAAAGGAGAGTAGAAACCATTGTTCTTGAACCTAGGTCATATTTGTTTGTAGACGAGAGTACGTTAATTTAATGTTTAACGCTAATCAAATAGAGTCGCGATAAAAAAATACTAATCGGCAATTGGTATGTGTACGGGAAGCCTATTTGTTTATGTTTTGTCATTGAAAGATTTTTGAGGCCAAAGATAGAAATGTGTTTACTGTTGGTGTGTAATATTTAAGATTTTAATTTAAAATACATGTTTATTTTGGTAGATTCTGGTGTTTCCTCTTATCCTTATGTGTTTAAAAATAGCTCTTCCTTAAGAACTAAACCACTTAATTAGCACTCTTAGAACAAAGCCTACTTCATCATAGAAGTAACGCACGCCCCTTAAAGCATACCGATACTAAAAGGGTGTCAAAAAGTATAGTGATCAAAACCAAGGGTCATTTTACGACAATAGCCGTTATAGAAGGCCTACAAAGTCCAGAATCGGGAAAAGTTGACCAGTCGAGTAACTTAGGTACTCAGATATAGCAAAATTGTTGCCACCTGGTGTTCAAAATACAAACTAATACTTGCTAAGACCTAAATATTCTTTAATGTTAAACATGCAATTTTGATTGATCTTTAAGACCAAAAAGGCCACATTCGGGCTAGAAAATTACTATTTAGCTTTTGAGTCAAGCAATCCCTCAAGTACGCAATAAACAGAAATATTGTTTAGGTTTGGCTTCCCTGTTCAGAAGCTTTTACCAGGCAACCCTCTGCAGCAAAGAATAAGTCCTTAATTAGGAGCAAGACGCAAATAGTACTTTTGAGTAAAAGACAATAGTCTGAGAAACAGTTTATTAATTACAGAATATCCCAGATAATGCCTGAAAATTCAAAATTAATCTAAATTTCTCCATTACAACATTCTTTAACTTTTTAGACCTTTCTATTGGAACATTCTTGATAATTCCAAGATACATACCTAGCACAAGTATAAAAGGCAGGAGGTTTTTCTCAGATCCTTAGTTTCAATTTTAGCTCCATGTGAACAACATTACAAAACCAAAAGCAAAAGTGAACAGTAAAGTGATTTCGTCGACACGATTTATTTGCTGCAAGACTTTTTATCCCGGGCAATGCCAGGGACCTATGATCGTTTTTATATATTACAATCTCTAGCTATTTCCAGAGTGCACCTATTAATGCACATTTCAAATATTCATACTCTTTGCACTCAAATCTCTCATAGGATTTTAATCTTATTAATTCGACCGAGAACCCCGCTCCATTTTAACTTATATCTAATTTCACAATAGTTGTTTTTTTCAGAAATTTTGCCTAATCTTTGTATCACTAATACCCACTTCCCTTGTTGTTAAAACTAAATGCAATATAATTTTTCTCCTAGTGGGTTGGTTTACAACATAAGAAAATTATCCCGTACCATCTTAAAAAATTGTTTAGTTTCCTGATCACCTAAAGAGCTTCCCAGTCTATATTTCTCTAATTAAAATTACCCATAAAACACACATAAAGACTTCTACTTGCACGTTCTATCTCCGGCCACTGAAGGTACGAAGCTTCCTTACTAAGATTTGTGGTCTATATAAAAATCCTATAACATGTTTATCCTTTCCCTCTCTAACACCATGCTAAAATTACTGTGTGTTAGGGTTTGTTTTAATTAAGGTGTTTTAACTACACTTCATGTATCTTGTTAATCTAAAAATTACTGCTCCTTTTTTTCTCCTATTCTTTTCCGTGTAAACATACAATAACCTTTAAAATAGCCCTGAGGTCTTAAATTCTTTCTTGTCGAATCAAGCCGTGACTCTGTCATTGTAATAACGTCAAAATTCTCCACACCTCCTCTAAAGAAATATATCTTATTTCTTATGCTCCTTCTCATAGGATCTGGTAGTCTCCCCCCCCTTGACCTTAGCGGCTCTCTCTAGATATGGAGGAAAGGGGCAACAAACAAAGATATGGAAATGTCTCCCTCTTACATCGGGGAATTTAAGACGGGTGCAAATTCTAATATTTGCCGACTTTGATAGTACTTCAATAGGCTTTGAGTGGTTATAAGATACAAATATGCTAAAGAAAATAATCTTTAATACTATACAAGCAACAAATAAGATTAACAAGAGAGATAGACTTTAATAATTACTTTAATCATTCGGCATTTGAAAATTGAATTGAATTTATAAAGAATGATATTGCTTAAGCCGTATGAGGTACAAAAATTACTCGAGAGGTATCGAGAAAAGATTATTAAATGAGTCTTGCATTCGTCCAGCGCCATGCCTCTTCGACGATGAAAAAGTAAATGTAATGGCTTACTTTTTTTTGGAGGAGACTTCGAAAAGTCGCTCGAGGGAGTATTCTTCTCTGGGAAGCGTAGCTAAGCGCGTTATTCTTGACTAAGTCCTTCGTCCGTGACCTCCGTAGTTCCTAATAATGGTTTATATATACGAGCCTTTAGGGTGACGGGGTATCGCTCAAGAAGTGCGTGTCATCATTGGATGATTCCTATGACCTGTCAAGATGCTATGTGAGTACTGTGAGAGTACTGCGTGAGCATTGCGTGAAACTTGCTTGCGCGAAAGTGGCGCGGATAAACCTCGCGTTCCGAATACTCTGAAAATACTCATTTGATCATTCCCGGGCTTGGGAATATATATGACCCTGCCGGACGCGATCCCGACTCTGTTCTTAAGACACGGCGGCGATGGTTTTAGCTCCATATCGCTAAATGGTGTCTCAGCAACAGATTGACTCGTTAAAGCTCCAGAAGTTTGCCGAAGGGTTCCAATGGAATGTTCTTCGTCTGTGACCTCGGTCGTTCCGAATAATGGTTCCTGCCTACGATCCCTTAGGGTGCTGGGGTATCGCTCGAGGAGTGCAACATCTCAGGACTAATAAATAAATGTGTGCAATACCTCTCTTCACAAAATGAATAAAAAAAATATTTACGCGGTCCAAAATCTCCAAGAAATGTAGAATCTAAAAAAAAAATCGCATCACAAAGAAACAGCAATGGGATACATGGTAAATAAATAAAAAAGGAATACCAAATAAATATGCGTAAAAATAAATGACTACGTACTTGAACTATGTACATAGATTGACTGTTACCAAAAAGAACTAATTTACTACAATCAGGCTTATAAATATGGCGTTTTCATAAAAGGCCAAATTTGCCTCAGTTAAAAAATAATGGGTAGCTTATATTTACAAAAAGGGGTTCATATTTGAGACCGAAATTTATTCAGACATATTTATAAGAGAATGAAATAGTAGGCACAAGATTTATTGGGGGATGGAATCTATAGGATTTCGGCTCAGGATATCGGCTATAAAATTCTCTGAGCCTTTTAAATACATAATTTTAAATTGGAATTCTTGGAGGAATAAATTATGACGCATTAGTCTCCCATTATTATTTTTGGTGTTCTTAAGGTACGGCAAAGGTTTATGAATTAGTCTGGATCCGAATGCCTTCCCTATCAAATACAGTTTAATTTTTTTAATCTCCCATATGATACCAAGGGCCTCTTGGCTCAATCTCTGCGTAGTTCTTTTCACGCGGTGATAAGTTTCAGTTAGCGTACGCTATGGGGAAACTCTCGTTTTTAGGTTTGTAGTGAACCATTACGTGCCCTATACCGTCCTTCCTCGCATCCTCAGTGATGGGCGCGATAACGAAAAAATTAATCACTATAACGATCAACTTATCGGCGATAACCGATAATCGACAACTGACGATAAATTTATCGCCCGATAAGGTGATAACCGATAAATCTATAAATCCAAAATTCCCAAGGCATCATGCCCTAGGCCATGATGGAAAAGGTCTCGGCGATGGACATCTGCCGCTGCTTCTTGCGTGTTGACCCACCGTCGTCTGACTGATCGGACCGGTTCCTGCTGCAGCTACCAGTCCCAACGTTGGCCTTGCAAGTTTCATCAACTTGTTTTGCCTTGTCAGGATGAATCCTGTTGAAGTGGCTCATCAGGATGGCCTTGGTGCCCTTGTTCACCTTCACCTCGGTGATCTTGTGGAAGCAGAACAAGCACTGGTAGATGTAGCTGTCGCCAACCATCTTCTTGTACTTCACCCACTTGCCAAAGAATAGCCAGGGTAAATGAGGCTCAGCCTCAGTGAGCTCAGAGTCAATAGACTCCACTGTGTCTCTTTGTCTTGATGTGGGCAACAGTCTCTCGCCACGCCATCACTAAATCAATAGTATAAAATAGCCAAACACTGCACTACAATATTAAAAAAAATAGGATGAGTTTAAAATAGGGGTGTAATTCGTAAGTGTTCAAAACGTTAATAAAAGATATTAAAGAATAACACCGAATAGTACATGCATTCATATACACGTGTCCCAAAAATTAGAACGTAAGAATCACGGGAACATAAGGAACAAATCATCAAAGAACGCGTAAAACCGGTAACGCGAGAGCTGGAGAGAAGACATCAAGACCGGCGGCTATGCACGCCGTTCAGTATACGTTCGGTTCCCAGCTTGGACCTACCTATTTATGCCTCCAAGGCATGCGCGGCTCTCCCTGTGCTAAATTTAAACTAAAAAAGGAAATTATCGATTATTGCTAGTTTGGAACCAAAAGTATCGGCGATACCGATGAATCGATAACGCGGAAAAAAATATCGGATAACCGATAATCCGATATCTTTATTGCGATAAATTTTCGCAATAATTTACCTCGATAACGCCCACCTATGGGCATCATTCCTAATGCCAAATGTTTAGGCGGGATTAGGCAATTGCAATATCGGGGCCGATATGAGTTTACCCTTAAGCTGCTTGAACCTGGGAATGGATGAAGGGGTCCATAAGAATTGCACAGGGGACTTCTTCTTCAGCAGCTCGCATAGGGGAGCTCAAAGGTCGGCAAAATTTGGAATAAAACGCCGATAAATGGAGGCGGAGCCCATAAATGACCTTAATTGCCTTTTGTCTACGGGCAGCGGCATTTTTTCAAAGGCTCAAAGCCAACGAAACTGCATTAATCCCTTCTCGGTCGGGAACGCAGGTGTACCTTTTTACCTCTTCCCTGAATGCGATCTGGTGATAGGCATTACACAGATCTAATTCAGAAAGATACTTCGCCTTCTCGAACAAATGAAGATTTTGGTCGTTGAAGGGAAAAGGCTCGGCGTCGAAAAGAGTGACAGCGTTTAACTTTCTAAAATCAATACACACTCTGTAGAAATTATCAGGTTTCTTTAAAATTTGGAGTGTTCAATTATCTGTAAGTTTACCAAATTTTCAACTTCGGCTTTGAATTCTTCCCTTAAATGAACGAGCATATGGTACAGCTTTGACCTAAGAGCCTCTTGCGTAGTTAATTGGATATGTTGCTAGAAATATGTAGCACATCTTGGAATGTTGGAGATGACGTCACCGAATTGCTCGAGGGTCGCTTGGAGCTGGGTTCCCAGACTGGATGATAATTGGTCTGAGTAAGATCAAATAGTTATACAGATGAAGCACAGCAGTGGTAAAATGTTTTCGTGCTAAATTTAGACAAATTCGATATATTTATTGGGTGAATTAAAAAATAATAGGTTAGCAACATCATAATAGCAAGATTTTGTTTAGAAAACAGTTGTTAGCTGACTATTACATGCCAAAATACAATTCTGGGAAATCTGTGGAGTAAAGGAGGAAGCCATTTAATCTTCTTAAGTATAAGACCTGATTTTTTTATTAAAATAGTCCATCAATTTAACATGATCAATTGCTTTATTTATTAGGAAATTTGATATATATTATGTTTTCTTATTTTATAAAAGGAATCATTTTGCTACAACATAAGGTAGAAACATAGCAATTGCAGAAAGAAGGCGAGAGTAACAAAAAAATGAAAGAATAGTTACAACAACAGAAAGAGAATTGAGAAAAGGTTTAAGAACCACTTAAAACGTAAAAACTGCAGGCCAACTTATTAAAACCCTATATGCACTTAGAATAGGCGCACTTTAATTGAGATTTATTAGACGGTTTCATATTTTTTTATTAATTACGACTTGGCACTCTCTGTAGAATGAAAAAGAAGTGAGAAAAAATAAGCCCTTTGCTGGTTTTTGCAAATGAGTATATAGATTTAGAATATAGAAAATTTTTTTGGCAGGGTGGCTGCCTCAATGGAGGTTACACTAATGGCTTTAAGTTATGCTGCGGTTTCGAAAGCTTTAGGTCGTGAAGCGCTAGCCAGATTACTATATAGTATGAAAACTGAGTTAACCAGGATCTTATACTGTATAATAGGTAGAAAATGAACTAGAATGCAATCTAATGCGACGCTTTTTTTTTTTTTAGAAGTAATGTCAATAATACGAAAATATGTTTTTATTTAATTTCTCGAAATATTTTAAATTTAATTTAAATCTAAAAAATTATGAGAGGATTTCTTTCAGAAATATGTATGGAAATCTGTAGAAAAAGCGGGGATGATATATAACCGCAGATCCTCCTGTAGGCATTGGAGCCGGAAGGACACTCAACTATGGGCGGTTGGTAAAGAAAGAAAGCGCAATCATCCAGATATCAGTTGCAGCATGGGTGCACAAGCTACAACTGATACCTCCCCTCACCCCTACGCGGCATATGAGAATATAAGCTATACGCAGTGCTGAGCACATTGATGTATAATATGATAGAGGAAGGAAAGATGGGGGCAAAATAGATGAAGGTCTTGATAAACTAGTGGTCTAATGGCAGTTCGCTTGTAATATCCTTTACGTTCTAGCGATCTAACCATAGCAAAAGATTAAATCTCTCATCTGAGCGCAACACAAGGACATGATTCAGGAAGGTTTAAATAATTATACCCTTATCAACTTTTCGTGTGTTTTTTTATTTTTTCTTCGCTGCCTTCTTGAATTTCTTCGCTAAATGACAAAACTCTTGTTTGATTCCACTAATTTCATATTCTGGTCCAAATGAGATAGGCGTCAGTGCGTGTGAATCCTAACCATAATCGGTATATTTATCAATAAATTTGATCCTTTGAAGATAAACACTTATCTGCAAAGGAAATAGCGTGATTGTACATCTCTTTACCTCTATTCACACCGTTTAGAGTAACCCAGTAATGGAGACAATTAGCTTAACTGAGCTAATTTTCAAGAATTTTATGTTTCTGTGCCCTTTGCAGGAGCAGCGCGAGCGCTCATTTATTTTTAAATGCACAACTGTATTGGAGGGTATCTTCATTTACTACCTGTGTACATCCTTTTTATGACCAAACTACCCATATCCATATATGGCCTTTCGAAACGAAACTCACATATTATTGCTACTGTTTAACACTGGCTCCTAAAGACAAGTCCCTGTTATAGATGATAGTCACTGCAAAGGAAACCGAATCTAGACACTATCTTTGGGCTGACCACACCAAATTTGGCCTAAAGTGTTCAAATTGTGAATATTTCTGGAAATCAACCTCGTCTTAGCAATATAGATAATATACTTAATTTAAGGCACGAGATTATCCAATTAATCCTTATAAACCATAATTGTGCATTGACTTTTGTTTTCCTCTGCCCTAGGTCTCTATGCGAACCTATTCCAAGTTTTAATTTTCAGATTTACTAGATCTTTTTACTTTCGTATTTGCACTAGTCATCATTTTTCACTATTGCCTTCCATGTATCAACCAATTTCTTTCTCTTTTCTTCCTTCATTTTTTACCATGTGTAAATAGCTTAATTGCTTACACTAACTTACTTTCTTTGATCAAATAAAAGAAATCTTACTCTCTTCGTCACACAATTGCACCTCATTCAGTTTTCTAGAAAGGATTTCAATTGTCTTCATCAAAAAGCCAAAAACTTGGGGAATCATATAAGGATCGATAGCTTTCATTATAGGAGAGAACATAGTCTTGATTTACGCACCTTTCTCCAGAAACAGAAGAATGAACAATGATTGCTTTAATAAAACTTATGATTTCAGGCGGATTTATAAGAATAAGTTCCATTTACTTCACTTAGTTCTAGTTCATAATAATAACCATCTGAAAACACTGAAATGCGTTAGAGAATATTTGAAAGAAACAAATATAGGAAAGGCGAGGTATGTAGAACTTTCTGGTATGAGTTTAATACTCTAGATGTCGAGAACTAAGAGGATTCTTGCATCCCCTAAACGTAACCTAATTCGTATATAGTGGCAAATCGCCTTAAAGGCGTTGTAAACAAAAATTAACATTACTCTGCATTGGCAGTTTGTCAGACGTTAATTATATGTATCTATTTAAAATATTAAAAATAATATAAAGGTACGTTAACTCATAGAAAAGTAGAAGAAAGGTAATAAGATAACTAATCATACAAATCACCCTTGATATTTAACACTTATCTGCAAATTATTAGAAAACAATGAGTGTTAAACTATTTGAAACTGAATTTCTACTAAATGTGAGCCATTCGTAGCTGATATAGCGGTACATCATTTTTAATGTGCCTCTGAGGTTTTTCATCTATAACTTTTATTTGTCTCAAAGATAAACGGCACTATGATTTGAGCAGTGAAGTTGTCTACCAATTTATTCGTCCGAGGTAACATTGTAGATCATAGATTGGCAGCACTATTCGTTCACTTGTGGCACGTGCCCCCGAAGAACCAAAACGTGAGGAGCTATCACCTCCCACGCCTGGTACACCTTTGAATGCCAAGATCTTCTCTTTTTCGTAGAAACATATGTCCGAGGCTAGTCAGTCCGGCCTTGGAGATCCTTTCGATTGAAGAGAGAAACAGGTTTACTACTTACTCTACTCTCCCAAGGAGAGAAAGAAAATAAGGAGGAAGATTTCAAAGAGGACAGTGGATTCCTCTACCTTCGTGTGAGCACTTGGGATGGAAGCAAATCTTGACCTCATCCTTTCCTGAGGCAGAGATGGGCGAGGAGGCCTAAAAAGAGAAAAAAGTCAAAGTCGCTGAGAGGAGGCTCCATTACATCGGAGTTTCTCAGTGAGAGAATACAGTACCTGAAGTTTTGAGCACTCTGGCTTCAAACATTTTCTATTTACTTGCTCCATTTTGGGCAAAATCTTGGCCAAAAATAACACATATTCTATTAAAGCATAACCTTAGCAATGTTGACTGACACAGAGCCAGAGATGTTTCTTTTCTCGGATGGAAGCCTTCTGGCAAATGCGTCGGACACCTCCGAGGAAGCTATAATTAGTGCCCTTTGAGACTAAGTTTGACTTCGTATTCTAACAGGAATTTTGTAATAGGTGTGGTCAATGCGAGGAAACTCGTGGATGACTACTTAGAAGACATTACCCAAGACTGGCTGAGCAGGGAGCGGTCAATTTCGAACGTGTGATAAGAAAAAAGTGAGGGGGCCATTAAACTCATCGTTGCTTTCATCATCACGTTCGATCGAAACAAGGTCTCTGAGTCGGTGAGTGAAGTTTGGCATTGCTACGCGTAAAAAAATCGTGCCACTGCCATAGATGTGCTACTACTGACATCGCTTCAGTCAAACTAATCTCTTTTGTAGACGTTCTTATTCGGGTTTAACTGTAATCAGTTTAAGTTGAGCCAAGGCCCTCCACGATAAGTTCTTATTGTTTATGGCCAAGTACGCCAATTGCCAAGAGCCGCAGACTGCTTTTTCAAAGCATGACATCCTGCTCAGTCAGACTGCCAATCGTCTTTAATTTTGCAAGGCTAAGCATATGGGCCGGGCGCACGAGCGCTGTCTCAAACATCTCATGCCTCGATTTGTAAGAAAGCAACATCTGTTCCTTGCTCCTCTGTTCCTAATAGCAGCATCACTTTTTTGCCCAATTGGAAACATGGTGCAGGTTCTAACATTTCCCTGGAGCTCTTGTACTTGAATTGGTTCCTAAAGCTGTCCTCGAAGGGAAAACGCCATCAAAGGATCTTCGCCGCCTACACCACACCCACGGCTGGAATTGGCGACTTGGAGGCACGGGAAATTACAAAAGAAAAAAGAGCCTGACCCCCCTTGATAAGTTCAAAAAAGTGAAAGTGCCTTATTTAGGCAAAAAAGCTCGGATTTCTAGCTCAGAGAAACTTATGGCTATTCCTGTGAGGCTTTTTTTAAAAAAGAGGGCCCTTGTATCTCTTGCGAGTTAAGCTTGTAGGGCATATTCCTTTAATGTAACTCCGAGCCAGCTGGGAGGAGCTGCCATGGCTCGTCTCCTCACGTCTACGTTTGCTATTTTTTGCAGCATGGTCTTTAGTGTTGATCGCATCCGACTGGTCTGGGAATGCGGGCCTACCACGAACCTGGACCGTGCTTCTTTATCTTCTTTCTTATTTGTTTTTTGATTTGATTTTCTGTTTTCTTTTGTTTAAGATTTTTTTGTGCGTGGTTTTTGCTTTATTTGTTTTTTAATCTAGCCTAGCATTAGACTTTAAGAGAATAACGTGTAGTTATACCGTAGTAAGTACTTGCCAGATGGGCGGAGAAAAAAAATATTTCTCATCCATTGGAAATAGACTGATAACGACTTTGCCCAAGAACACTGCCATAAAATCAAAATGCTCTCCCACCGTGCTTTATCACACGCTTTTCCAATAGTTAAAGACCAATTTGGGGAGGATAAATGTATTTTTCAGCGTGATGGTGTAATTTGTCACAAAGCAAAAGCAATAACAAAGTTATTGGCTGAAAATTACATGGAACCTTTGGGGCTTTAGCCCGGAATTCACCAAATTTGAACACAGTAGAGATTTTGTAAGTGTTATTCAATCTTTCCGTTGATAAACAGAAACCTTCTAATTATGATTATTTGCGTTTGCATATTGGAGAAAACTGAAGCAAATAAGTCAGGATGTAACCACAACTAAGTTTTCACACATGGTAAATATAATTAATACAAACAGTCTTGAATAACAAGGGATATTATTTTTAAATATGGAATGCGCGGATGAATTGACTGCATTTATTGATAAAATGGGTAGGACTTAAATATTCATTCAAGTTATATGACTAATATACTAAAACAAAATGGAATTATTCATTAGTTCTCAAATGCTTTGGCTTTGACTATATTGTGTGTTAATTATCGTTTTCAATAGCTTTCTAACTTCTTTTAAATCACACAAATACGGTTTAAGCACAAAATTTATATGTAAATTGCTAGTTTATTTTCATTAAAATGTCTATATATTTAAGTAGAATGGTAGAATTGGCAGAGGATACCTTTGGTATGGCAATACCTAACATCCTGTATTTCTAGCGCATAGAATTATTCAGTTTCCTAGGCCTTCGTCTTTGCGTAAGCTGGAATTGGGTGTATGATTGAAAATAATGGGAATCAAAATGAAGTTTATAACTATCTAATCTGAATTATATAATAATTTAATTTATCCAAAATTTTAGTTGTCTATTACCTGCGTCAATTAAACTGCTTACATGTATGTATATGTTTGTGTATTTGTGTTAGCACCTATTAGCCAACAAGTATGGAAGCCCAAATTTTTAAGAACAGATGCCGATGACTATAGTATTTCATAAATTTTGATTGAAAAGTAAAATGATTGTCATTTTTACCACATGTTTTTATCTCTTCATAATAAGACACTAAAATAGGTAAAGAGTATGATTTTATCTCAATATTTTGTGTCCACATTTCTATTCAAATATTTATGTTAAATTCATTATTGCAATGTTGCTTCTATCATTTTATATTAAATATAATGTTTATATAAACTAAAATCTATTTAAATAGAAAAGAAATAGAAATAGAAAGTATGCTTTCTATTTTAACATCCTAGGATGTGAGATTTTTAACTCGTCATTGGGATACTGCCTCCAAATGGCGATAATGGCTGGTCCATGAGAGTTACTTACCCATTATTTAGGATTCACTTCAAAGTCTTCTCGAGCGGTGCACCTTCTAATCTTTTTCTTTAACTTCACCTCGTTAAGAACCTCAATTAAATAGCCTCGCGTCGAGATGCCGTCATTAGTATTTGCTTTATTTTGAAAATAAATAAATGAATACAAAATAAATAAGACTTTTAAAATGTAAAAGATTATTCTTATTAGAATTCACCTTCCTCATTCCCATTTAATCATTTTCCTAGATTCCTGGATTAGTCCAGACACGCTGTTGTGCCACAGCACAACATTTAAGTCATAAACAATTAGTAATAAAATGAATTAAATAAGAGTTAAATTTATTTTTTGTGTTGAGATGGGGAGGGTAAATGATAAAAATCGAAAAAGCAAATGGACCATCGTCAGAATACATCTTTAAAATAACCATTATAACTGATAGTTATTGAAAAAAGTACAATTACGTCTAGACAAAAAAGAAGGTTACCTACTCCATTAGAGAAGAGGACGTCGTGCAACTCTCGTATATTTGTAGTAAACTTTTGCAAGGAAGCCTCGTTACTTGAATAATGAATATTCCCACCCAAGATAAAATTACAGGAAAAGATTCGATGACGAAGCCCTCTCCCCTCTTAGAATACGACAGTGATATTTCCTTCCATTAACGTAACCTGTTTTCATTAATGTAATTTTGATTTTGAAATGTCATCGCCATTGTATACGAGATTTATATTGGTACGCATTTAATTATAGTATTCCCCAGAACTACTAAGTAACTTTCTGTTCGAATCCAACTCAATTTTGTAGTCAATATTTTTCTTGCACTTTCCTCATAAAGGAAGCTTCATTTGTTTAATCACTTTACAAGATTTGCCCAGAATTTCTACATTAAATCAATTATTCCCAACTGTTTCTACTCGTCTCATAAATACTTCGGAATATTTGCGATGCAATTTTTCGACTTATTATTTTAAGCGAAGGAAAAGCAAAATTCATGACGGCTAATTTTATTTTAGTGGCGACCATATAGTTCAGATTGGTTGTTCTATCTCTATATAAATATAATCAGATATTATTAGAATGACAACACCTTTGTGCTGCCTCTGTATCAATCAATATAATAACAATTACAAGCGAATTAACACAAAGATAGCAATAATGATATAGAATTTATGTAGGTCCGACCAATTTTATTTCTCTTTTCCTTTAACTTTGCCCCCTTTTTAATGATTACCCTTGAAAAGTTTCTGATTAAGATCTTTTCGGTGATTGGTGCCACGTATCCAGATAGATTCTGAATAAGCCTGGAAAATTTATTTCAGCTGGGTCAGTAAATATAATTTTCTCTTATAGATAATATATAACAAATGAAAATGCTTTGGGTTTGTGATTAATAGACGAAATGATGTTGACTTATTAAATTTATATATTAATTAAGATAAACACTAATGATCATCAATATTGGCAGGCCACATAAAAAAATAAAACTCAAAATAATACAAAAATTAAATGTAACAGTAGGTATTAGAGATCATTTTTAATATAAACATAAAAAAGAACAACAGCCTTAAATTTTACACTGATCAATATTTTCCGCATTATTTTGAGCCCCAAACCAAAGATTCTTGTAGAAATTCTTTATAAAATGAAAAAAATCTATAGCATTTATGCATTAGTTCATTTTTTCTCTCTTACTTATCAGCAAAGATAATAACACAAGAGTTCAAATCGATCAGAATCCGTTAAGAGGATTGTTTAATCCATGATTGCAAGATATTATTCTGCTTCTTTTTTCTATAGCAAATAAAACACAGAGTGAAGATAAAAAATAAAAGTGTGACTGATAAAACATCTTGCAGATGGGATAGTATGTCACTTAAAAATTGAATGATAGCCATACTCGTCTAAATTAGGTGATATTTTATGAATATCTCTAATTGAATTGCCAACAAAAGCGACTAAATTATATCCTCCTATATCAGCCATGTCTCACTTCATGTAAGTAGAATACATTAAGGAAACATATTCTCATAAATTCTTTGCCTTATAAAAACTCTACCCATAGAATTAAATAATTCAAACTTACAGTTATCGCCCCAAAGAACCAATTTTTTCCCGTCGCTCGCCAGTTTTGCTGTTTTTACCAGAAGCTAAACTATTTGTTTAATTAGATTGTCTTAACAGATATTTCATTGCCTCTCTAAGCATACATTTTTACTGTGGTGGCGAAGAGTTTTAGTGCGTTGTGTTGTTTAATTGCTAAACTTATTAAGCAGAAAGACTTTGAGATCTTTGTGGGCCCTCCAAGCTGCTTTCTCTTTCTACTGACTGTTTTTTTTATGTTTTTCGATGGTGGATAGGAGGAGACCGAAATGACATTCATTACTTACAAAAACTTATGAGGTTTTGCCCTTCCATAATATATTATTAGACATCGCAATCCATAATTATCACATTTTAAGAGGAAATTAAAGCTGGTTAAAGCACATAAATATGCTTTCAAACTTTGTGATGACTTTCTGCTAACCTATTTATTAGGGAACCCACCATAAGCTGTAAAACTAACATTTCTATTGAGAATTTTAAAGTATTAGCCTTTAACAACAACAAAAATTGCCTAAGAACCCTCAAATCTCTATTAATAAAACACTACAAACCTACACTCAATGAAGATTTAAGTGCAATATCATTATTAATTAACTTATTTTAACTACAGTTTGTTAGTTTGTTTGCCTTTTAATAAACCAACCGTCAATGTAACCTATATATACTAGCCCCTTTGTTAAACCTACCATTCACTCTCTAGGATGGATCCGCTTTAGTAAGTACCCAAATTTTCCGTTTTTATATTAAATGTTTTTAACTCTTACAGTCTTTACAAAATTTAATAAAAAAAAAAGTTTAAATTTATTATCTTTAAATAATGCCAAATCAATTTCCTTTAGTTTGTAATTAATTTCTGCAATAATCTTTGAATTTATGAACTAAATTTTGAGTCAGTCTTAAAGCAAATTTAACTGTTGCCAAGTCATATTTAATTTAACTTGTACATAGTACTTTCTAGCCTGAAGATGAAAACTTGTAGTTTTCGAAACGTAGTGAAAAATTAAAAGATGCTACATCCGTTTCTCGTGGCTCTGGGATTTATCCTCAATATTAAATGCAGGCTTCATGGCCGAGCTCCATATGGATATATCTATACCAAGTATGGGCAGCAAGTTATCACAGTTATTCGCCATCTTGAGAAGAAAACTATGAAGATGATTAAGGCCAGACAGGACATCGTCTTCCTTGAAGTTTGTATTAATTCAAAAACTTATCCTAAATTTCTTTATTTTAAGCTACATCGCAAATCTCTGTATAACTCGTATTTCTATAGGGATTCCTTGGATCAACTTATCAACCTAGAAATAACTTCTAAATCAAAAAAGTTTACTCTTCATCAACATAATATAACCGAAGGATTTGCCAATTTGGAGACGCATTTGTCTCTTTTAGACATTCTCCTCATAAGGTATTTTTTGCATAAAACCAAAATATTTCACCAAAATGTATATATACAAGGACACACTAGAAAGTTGTCGAATTTGGGATTGTCCGTTCCAACCTTTATGGATCCGGAAAAAGTAGTTATCAACTTGTCACGTACTGCTTTAAGCTTTCGGAAAAATTTCTGCTTACCTTGGGACTTGAATTTAAACTCCCTTTTTAAAAAATAGCTAAACCTAAATTCATGCTGTATTTTGAAAATATGGCACGCAAGGTTAAGGATCTACCTCTTAAAGGGAACTTTACTGACTTTTGTTCTGAGTTATCTTCTCTCTCCAGCGAATTTTATTCTAAAATACATTCATCTAGAAGTTCGAATTTCATAATTAAACCTAAAGATAGAAAGGTATTACGGACACTTGCGGGCAATAAGGATATAATAGTTACTAAACCTGATAAGGGAAAGGGTGTAGTGATCCTTGCCCATAGTATATTGAATGACAGAACAAAATTTGAACCTATCAATGATTTACCTAAAACTATTCTTCTACGATTCGAAGATAAAGTTAATCGTTTCTTAACACAACTTAAGCAGGCTTCAATTATTCCTAAAGATACTTATAATGAATTATTTGTATCTTCCAGTTATTTAGCATCCATGTATTTTCTACCTAAAATTCACAAAGAAGGAGTCCCTTTGAGACCCATACTTGCCTCTTATTCTTTACCATCATACAAACTGGCCAAATATCTTGTTAAAATACTTTCACCTTTATCTAAAAATCAGTTCTCCATACAAAACTCCTATAAGTTTAAAGAGGAATTACTCAGCAAAGTTAACGATGGATATATTGTGAGTTATGATGTTGAATCTTTATTTACTAACATTCCCCTAAACTATACAATCAGTTTAATATTAAATAAGGTATTCCATTCCCAAAATACTTTTCATGGATTTTCACGAAGCCAATTAAAAAAAGCGCTGGAATTAAGTCTTTCTAAATCTTGGTTCACGTTTAATATTAAAGTTTACTGCCAGATCGATGGTGTTGCAATGGGTTCTCCAATGGGACCACTTGCAGCTGACTTTTTTATGACACATCTCGAAGATCAAATGTTTTCCACTAATTTAGATTACAAACCCTCCTTCTACCGCCGTTTTGTGGATGATTCCTTGGCAGTTTTTAATAATCCTGCACATAGCCAACTTTTCTTTAATTTTTTTAACACTTTACACCCTAACATCAAATTCACCATGGAAGTGGAGTCAAATGATAAGATGCCCTTTCTTGACCTTTTAATCAACCGAGATAATGACCAACGAAAAATTCAAACAACCATTTACAGAAAAAAAACATTCACAGGACTAGGTTTGAACTACTTTAGTTTTTGTGATTTCGGATATAAAATATCCACAGTAAAAACTTTAATACATAGAAGTTTCTCTCTATCATCCACTTACCAATCAATCCATAATGAATTTATTTTTCTTGGGAAGTATTTTATAAATAATTTATTTCCTTCTGACCTATATGATAGAGTTTTAAAAAAGCTATTTGTTAATCTCATTGACCCCCCTCAACCCTGCATAAAAGTTCCTAAAATGCCCATATATTTACTAATTTCAGAGATGGGTTTTGTGAACGATACTTTTAAAAGAAAAATCTTATTTATTTTTAAAAGATATTTTCCCCAAATCAACCCCAAAATAGATTTTATAAACAAACTATCGATAGGAAGTTTCTTTAACAGTAAAGATCCTATCTCTTTGGAGTTCCGCAGTGATAATCTCTATTTAATTAAATGTCCCAGTTGTACTGGAGCCTCTTACATTGGTAGCACTGTTAGGTCTCCCTGGAGCTAGGTTCTCTGCTCATATGGGGATTAGTTGGCGTACAAGCAAAATATTATATAGAAAGGAAAAGTCATCTATTAGGGAACACACCATAAGCTGTAAAACTAACATTTCTATTGAGAATTTTAAAGTATTAGCCTTTAACAACAACAAACATTGCCTAAGAACCCTCGAATCTCTATATATTATACACTACAAACCTACCCTCAATGAAGATTTAAGTGCAATATCATTATTAATTAACTAATTTTAACTTCAGTTTGTTAGTTGGTTTGCCTTTTAATAAACCAACCGTCAATGTAACCTATATATACTAGCCCCTTTGTTAAACCTACCATTCACTCTCTAGGATGGATCCGCTTTAGTAAGTACCCAAATTTTCCGTTTTTATATTAAATGTTTTTAACTCTTACAGTCTTTACAAAATTTAATAAAAAAAAAAAGTTTAAATTTATTATCTTTAAATAATGCCAAGTCAATTTCTCTTAGTTTGTAATTAATTTCTGCAATAATCTTTAAATTTATGAACTAATTTTTGAGTCAGTCTTAAAGCAAATTTAACTGTTGCCAAGTCATATTTAATTTAACTTGTAGTACTTTCTACTGATATTCTGTAATTGGTCACCTGTAAAATAATGTCTTGTTGGCCTTTTTAAGTTTTCTTTATACATATTAACTTTGTAAACTTATTCTAGCCTGAAGATGAAAACTTGTAGTTTTCGAAACGTAGTGAAAAATTATAAGATGCTACATCCGTTTCTCGTGGCTCTGGGATTTATCCTCAATATTAAATGCAGGCTTCACGGCCGAGCTCCATATGGATATATATATATATATATATATATATATACATAATATTTTCAATTAATTGTCCTAAAAAAATACTAATTAATGTCGTAAGTAAATGATATTTAAAGGGCTTTAAAATTAATATAAAAGACAGAACCTTCACTTTAACTGTCAAAATCTAAATATCCCTTGAAAATATTTATGGTGAATCAATTGACATTATTTTGATAATAATTTTGTTTTAATTCGTAGGTTTTAAATATTTGAGAGGTGCCCGATGTATTTTATTCTTTTCTTCTTACACTGATAAGTAATGGCATTATCCCATGAGAATGATATAACAAAGAAAGTACACTTTCCCACTTAGTCGGGATATCAAACAATCCTACAATACATCAAGTTCTATTTTTAACCATTACGTCATTGCCATCGAGTACGTTGCATTTCACCTACTCGAGAGGCAGCGAGATAAAATTTCGCAGTCGGTGTTACATAAATAATAGGCATATGAGAATTTTTGTGACGTGCCTCTCATCCATAAGTACTGACGGCTCAACTGTGCTAAAAAAGGAAATTTATATGAATATTTGTGGAAAAAATTACGGTGTCCAAAGTAATGCAGCGTGTGAGCGTACGATTTATACTGAAATAATTCGTTTTAAGAGCAGAGACAATAAACAGTGCCATTTAAATCCCTTTATGGATAAACAAAACGTTGTTATCAAAATCATACAACCATATAGGATTTAGAGTTAGCCTACGCCGTTATTACGCCCTAGCTGTATTTACTTAGGGACCGATTCATCGTCTCCCATGGCCACCTTTCAGCCGCCAACATTCTTACCTTCCTTCCTAAGATCGAAGTCAGTTGAACATTACAAGGCAACGTTATCACAATTCTCTCCCTGAAGGAGTCGCCGACTTTACTCCAAAATTGCACATGTGTGTGCAGGGCAGCTAAAGCAGCCATCTAAAGCCACTTTAACAGGCGTTTATATAATCCTTCGACTTAGTTTTGTAAGCAGCACTAATAGACGTCCGACGTACGACGGCGAACTAGGTGAAGGACTCTCGTCTCCCCTTATCAGCGATTTCAATGCGAGTTCGAGGGCTAAATCAATATCCGTGAACTCCGCCATAGTCAATCGGCGAGTATCTGACGAGGATTCCCATTTTCGAAGGCCGTCTACTAGCACTACATCATCTTAAGCGAGAAAAAACCAACTTTTTCCTACGCATTCATCATATCCTAACATGCCCCTTTTAAAATGTATATATATTAAGGGGAGAAGGCAGCTGTAACGATAGGACTGCAAATTGTTAGTATGAGAATCATGGTGGTTATTAAGGAGTGATGAAGTTAATTTTAAGAGAGGAAGGAAATAAATAGGAAACAACAAATGTTAGTTCAATAAACGATAAATAGGCAGACATTGCTAGAATACATGAGAAGAGAAAAATACATTATCGCTCTCGGTTAACTAACTACCAAAGCCTCCTAAACGATGTATTTTCCACGGGTAAAAATGATCACGCAAATCTATTTAGCCGGTCACATATGAATTGCAAAATTTATCTTTTAACGTTGAATTTAACGAGTTTTACATTTTTCTAAAGGACGAACAGAACCAAAAAAAGCCAGAAAGAATCATAAATACACCATGATGATAATAAATAAGATTTGTTAAAGGATTACTAGTATTATCATTATTATCTGTAAAATAAAACTGTTATCCCATGTCCAGCGATTGCAGAAAGCGTATCACACCCCGTGAAGGCATGAAAGAAGAGCAGTTAACCCCTCTCTCTTTCAAAGAGAAATTCTTGGACTTGTCATACGTCATAAGATCCGTCTGATGTGGTGAATAAGAGTGGATGGTGGCTCTGTGAGTTATGGTGCACCATAACTCTGCTGTAGCCATCAAAGACCACAATAATCTTCTGGAAGCATCGGCCCAAACAATGCATTTTGCTCAGGTAACGATTGGCAATACCCTGCCAAGTCTGATGTTGTTCCCCCTTCACCATGTAGAGAAGCCGTCAGCCATCAATCGACAGGGTGCATTACGGTTTGTTATTGAGGTCAAGTGGATCAGTTAATGCCCTTAGACTTGTCGTTGAAAAGTCTGCCTTATTTTCCTTGTTTATCTTCTGATCTTTGTTGCTAAACAGGGAAAATGGAGATGGAGTCACCAGCACATAATGTAAGGTTGTCTCAAATATCATCTCCCTCTGTGCGGAAATGATCAGTCGATTGAACAACTTTAGTGAGTCGAGGTTGTCCCTAAACTCTGCAGGTTTGCCAACAAACTCTTTTTCAAAATTCCAACGGTCACAAACCTGTTTTCTTGTAAGAAGTGGGGTTTTCCTTCGAGACCGTGAGTAGATGCCTATGCTACGAAGCGATCGACTAATTGTGTCTTTACTAACTGTAACTCCACTCGCTTCTAAATCACGCTGAAGTTCTTTAAGAATAACCTTGGGTGTTTTACTGACCTTTCTTACTAATAATCTCCCTGCACGTTCGGTTATCTTGCGAGGACGACCAGAACTAATTATAGGAAGAGTCGAATTTTGAGACTTCAAGTGACGTATTATCGTTCCAACTGTACTCAATGGAACTACTAGCTGACAAGATATTTTTCTATAACCAATGCCGCTTTTATGAAGGTCTACAATACATTTTCGAAGATCTTAATCGATCGTTTCTGTTTCCCCATCGTGCGAATGTTTACAGGGCGCTGTCTGATAAAGAATGACGCGATAGCTTATATCAGTCCCTAAGTCATGTGCGTAGATTAATGTAGAACGTTCTAGAAATTGTAAGAAGTTTCTCCGTCTCGTGCATTTATGAGTAAGTGATAAAAATCGATTAGTGTTGTAAACTTTTGCTTCACTAATTAATTGTAGTTTTTCGACAAAAAACTATATTGATGTTTTCGCATGGTCTTGATGATTTAATTTATTGTTTGAATACATATCCTGTAAGTAATAAAAGTTTCATTTACCTATCGTGCTTACAAATACATAAACGTTTGTTTTTCATAGTGTGTTGTAAACTTTTGCGGGGCACTGTACATACTGTATATACATACTACATATATATATATATATATATATATATATATATATATATATATATATATATATATGAAAGGTTAGGAGTATAGAGAAATTAATATATATATATAGATAAGTATTACTTCTTAAATATTAAACAATAATATTAGGGAGACTTATTTGTCATGTTCACGCTCGCAGTATATATTTGTATTTCGTTTATGCCGACTGACTGGCAACTTGGTTGCCAGAAAAAGTAAAATCTTTTTCTAAGTTATAAAAAATAATTCTACGGATTTATTTTTCTTACATATATATATAAAATATGATAATCCTTGTATTTAATCTTCACATTTTGATGAAACCTTAACAAAAATATAAATAAAGTAATTACATTTTGGAAAGATATAACGCGGTTAAATAAATACAATAGATGTACATCTAATTTTTGTAAGCACAACACTGCCAAGCGTACTGTTTTACATAAGTAAAGGCTTGTACGACAACGTAAAATAAATTTCATGAAAATTTAATTTCTGCCAACAGACATTAATGGGTTAATTATGCTGAGTTGACCATATCTGCGTGAACATAAGGGTAGTAAAATAACAAAAAAATGTATCGTAATCATTATCATAAGTCATAGCAACAATAATAATAATAATGCTGAAAATAATAATAATTATAATAATTATAACAATAATGATTTTAAAATAATTAATATTAATAATATAATTATTATTCAAAAGTGCTAATATATATAAAATATTCTGCTACTTATCAATTCTTACTGCAATAGCGTAAAATAGAGATATGTAGTATCGATATTAATACTACTATCGTTAGGTACTAGCTACTACTACTATTAACAACAATAGTAGTTCACAGAACCAACCCACACACACACACATTGTTGTGGTGGGGAGTCAAAAAAAGAACCTCTTTAAACTTCTTTAACATTAGAGAAAAAATGATGCAGTTTTGGATACAAATATACAAAAATAATGTAAACTTTACATAACTTAGGAAGACAAGTACGCATGACTTGTGGCTGCGCTCAGTGATTAACTTAAACTGGCGTTCCCTGCGGTCGGCGGCGCGTTTGAATTCAGTAGGGCCGTTATGCACAGGCGACAGTAAAAACATAGCTCAGTGGCCAGTCCAGTGTTAAAAAGGTCTATGATATAGTCAATTATACCAAAAATTTTAAATATTGTATAATTCAACGAATTTGTGTTAACTCAACGTTAATATAATAGAGGGATAAGTATACAAGAAAAGTTAAAGCAAAAGTGAAAGGAATTTTAAGACTCAGAATTAAATTTTTACCAATTTCTTCAATATCAAATGTGACTGGAATGACGCGATGTACGTATTCATATAAAAATCTTTATAAATTTAAGTATCAAAATATACTACACTTTGAGGGAGAAATGACTCGTTTTTGCAATCAAAAAGTATCATCACAACTCTTTTTATATAGTAAGTATCAGCTTAATGTAATTTTGGTTTGTGTTTTCCTAACCAGCCTTTTTATAGACCTACCTTTTTAGCTTCGTCATTCTAAATTCGGCCCTAATATAATTTTAATGAAAGTCATTTTTTTCCTGGTAGTATCCATTTTTTTTTTATGAAATTTTATTATCTTATAAAAATTTCTCTACTTCCTTCTTGCATCTGGCTATCTCCGAACTCATCACAAAGCCTGAGTGTGGAAGTCACTTTGTGAGCCGTTTTTCTTTGCCACGTTTGTTTTGGGTGAAAATGAAATAGTCTGAATTTTCTAAAGTTAAAGATGAGAAAGCTTTGTTAGCCGTCCTTTGTTAATAAATAATGAAAAGTAACCTTCATAATTACGAAAACACAAAATAATGAGGATGGTTGAAGCTTGAGTGCGTTTGATCTTATCACATAAGATTTAGCAATTTAGGATTGAAAGTTTTAAAAATAATTTAACTTAAAATAATTTTTTTTAAATAGGGGAAGATTTTGATGGATAGAAATGTATGGAAGCTATAGAGGACGGGTTAGAAAGGGAGTAGCCACCTGGTGAGTCTGGATACCTGGTGAATAAGCAGCTACCACTCTGAAACCAAGGCCTTCTAGATCATAGGGACTTGGTTGACAACTTGTTGACATCGCAGCAGAGACTGTGATCATTTTCTCTTTTCCCCTATTATATTATTACTTTGTTTCATTACTTTATCACCTTTATGAATAACGTATTAACTTAACAATATTTATTCATACAATTCCATTACAATTATGAAGAATATTTATTACAATACGTTTTCAATATTTAATCTATTTACCTTAACATAAACTAAGATATCTTAGAATTATTGCAAATATATGTGGGCTACTATGCAAATTCATGCATATACCGGGGCCCAACTATCGAAACAATGAGCTGTGCCAGAATACCTACACTAATTGTTATGTGAAGAAACTTACTTTTCCTACAAAAAATAGGAAGGATCTGACCAGCAAGTTATTTTGCAAGTTATCTGATCTGAGATACCAATATTGCATAACTTTTAAAATGTTCAATAATATATTTTGAGATTGACCAAACATTTAACGATTCAGAATTTTCCTGATTTTCTCCACATCGCTTTATAAGAAAATTTCACTGGTTATCACACTAAAAAGAAAGACTCTTACTTAAAATTAAGTATCATTACTTGAAATATATGGTAAGTGATAGTATGCATAGAGTGAATTCTGAAGGTGATTACAAGCCATCCTTATATTGATATCATGAACCTCGCTCCAAATCTTAAGTGGGCATGTGGCACCTAGATGCACAATGTAAAAGGTTTAGGGGAAAGGGTTGAAATAGAGGGAATATGACCAAGGGGAGATATGGAGAGGTAGAGAACAGAAAAGATATAGTATAGTGGGAAATTAGGAGGGGACTGTGAAAGAGAGAGAAATAAATTTCTCTTTCTTTCACTGACCCGATCGACTTTGCGAAGTATGCCTTAAAAGCTTGTATATTAGAAAGATTTTTTGTTTTTAGCGGAGCTGAGTGGTTAAAGGCTAACTTTAATTGAGATCAAAGTTGTTTCTCGGTGCCTCAGTGTGCTTGGTTCGATCCTACCCCAGTACGGATTTTGTGGAATTAGTAAATAACTATTTCACAAGAAAAAAATATTCCGTTTTCTCTTTCTTGCAGTATGCTGGATTTATTTCATCATTCTCTCACGCTCAGCAGAAATATACAGTCCATATGAGCTGCATGTTTAATTCAATTTCTCCTTTGTCCTTTGAATTCCCAATTAATTTCTCTCTCTTTCACAGTACCGATCAACTTTGCGAAGCGTGCCTTAAAAGTTTTAGTTGAGATCAAAGCGGTTACTCGTTGCCTCAGTGAGCTTGGTTCGCAATCCTACACCAGTAAGGATTTTGTCGAATTATGAAATAACTATTTTCGAAAAAAAAATATTTCGATGTCTCTATATGACGGTATGCTGGATTTATTTCATTACTCTCTCGCGCCCAGAAGAGGTATACAGAGTACTTATGTTATCCGTGTGCTTATCTCAATTTCTCCTTTGTCCTTTGAATTCTCAATTAATTTCTCTCTCTTTCACAGTCCAGATCGACATTGCTAAGAGTGCCTCAAAAGCTTGTCGATACGGAAGAGGTATTTTTTTCGCGTAGCAGAATGGTAAAGGCTCATTTTAATTGAGATTAAAACGGTTGCTCGCTGCCTCAGTGTATTTGATTTTAACACTACCCCCGTATGGATTTGAAGGAATTACGAAATGAGTATTTCAATAGAAAAAAATGATTCAAGTGTCTTCTTTCTTAGGGTAAGCTGGATTCATTTGATAATTCTCTCGCAATCATGAGAGATATACAGTGTATATTAGCTGAGTGTTTAACTCAATTTCTCCTTTGTCCTTTGAATCCCAATTAATTTATCTCTCTTTCACAGTCCCAATCGACTTTGCGAAGCATGCCTTGAAAGCTTGTCGATTCGGAAAAAGTTTTGTTTTGTTTTTTACGTATCGGAGTGTTTAAGGCTCACTTTAATTGAAATCACAGCCGTTGGGGCAAATCTGTCACTTTTTGCTTTATCTTATCGTTAAAATATAGTATATCATGCTAGCAAAATAAAATTCCATGGCTAGTCACACATATGCAGCTGTCAAAACATTTAGTGTCATATATATATATATATATATATATATATATATATATATATATATATATATATATATATATATATATATATATATATATATATATATATATATATGACACGAAATGTGATTGGTTATAGAAAAATATCTTGTCAGTTAGTAGTTCCATTGAGTACAGTTGGAACGACAATACGTCACTTGAAGTCTCAAAATTCGACTCTTCCTATAATTAGTTCTGGTCGTCCTCGCAAGATAACCGAACGTGCAGGGAGATTATTAGAAAGAAAGGTCAGTAAAACACCCAAGGTTATTCTTAAAGAACTTCAGCGTGACTTAGAAGCGAGTGGACTTACAGTTAGTAAAGGCACAATTAGTCGATCGCTTCGTAGCATAGGCATCTACTCACGGTCTCGAAGGAAAACCCCACTTCTTACAAAAAAACATGTTTGTGACCGTTGGAATTTTGCAAAAGAGTTTGTTGGCAAACCTGCAGAGTTTAGGGACAACCTCGACTCACTAAAGTTGTTCAATCGACTGATCATTTCCGCACAGAGGGAGATGATATTTGAGACAACATTACATTATGTGCTGGTGACTCCATCTCCATTTTCCCTGTTTAGCAACAAAGATCAGAAGATAAACAAGGAAAATAAGGCAGACTTTTCAACGACAAGTCTAAGGGCATTAACTGATCCACTTGACCTCAATAACAAACCGTTATGCACCCTGTCGATTGATGGCTGACGGCTTCTCTACATGGTGAAGGGGGAACAACATCAGACTTGGCAGGGTATTGCCAATCGTTACCTGAGCAAAATGCATTGTTTGGGCCGATGCTTCCAGGAGATTATTGTGGTCTTTGATGGCTACAGCAGAGTTATGGTGCACCATAACTCACAGAGCTACCATCCACTCTTATTCACCACATCAGACGGATCTTATGACGTATGACAAGTCCAAGAATTTCTCTTTGAAAGAGAGAGGGGCTAACTGCTCTTCTTTTATGCCTTCACGGGGTGTGATACGCTTTCTGCAATCGCTGGACATGGGAAAACAGTTCTATTTGACAGATAATAATGATAATACTAGTAATCCTTTAACAAATCTTATTTATTATCATCATGGTGTATTTATGATTCTTTCTGGCTTTTTTGGTTCTGTTCGTCCTTTAAAAAAATGTAAAACTCGTTAAATTCAACGTTTAAAGATAAATTTTGCAATTCATATGTGACCGGCTAAATAGATTTGCGTGATCATTTTTACCCGTGGAAAATACATCGTTTAGGAGGCTTTGGTAGTTAGTTAACCGAGAGCGATAATGTATTTTCCTCTTCTCATGTATTCTAGCAATGTCTGCCTATTTATCGTTTATTGAACTAACATTTGTTGTTTCCTATTTATTTCCTTCCTCTCTTAAAATTAACTTTATCACTCCTTAATAACCACCATGATTCTCATACTAACAATTTTCAGTCCTATCGTTACAGCTGCCTTCTCCCCTTAATATATATACATTTTAAAGCTTAGAAATACCTTGCTGGTAGATATTCTACTTTACTGATTTAATTGGTTCCTTAGTAATTAGACATTAAATTTGATTTTCTTTAGAAATTATTTTATTCTTGATAATACCTACTAGTACAAATCTACTAGTACCATTATTTCCCTCCATAAAAGGCAATTATCATACTAATAAAAGTGCCTTTGTTTCATTATGCTTTCTAATTAAATACTGGTAAAATTAAGGTGAGATTAAATTTTTATGAACAAGATATCTCTAATGGTAGAGGCCCCCAAATAAAACAAATAACCATGAAATTGGGTCACCTGTTGAGTATGAATATCGCATTTTGTCTTATCCTCTAATGTAAAATTTGCTCTTTTTCAACCTTTAATCTAGGAAAAAATGTGTCGAGTAAAATCATGCTTATATGTATTCTTATGTATTATTATGAGGTCCCTATGGCAACCAGATTTAAATGCTTTAAAATTACGCTAAGATAAAGCTATGAGATTAATTGAGAATCATTGTAGGATTAAAAGTTAATTTTTTTTATTGAATCAATGTTATTTAATTTAGAAAGCATTATATACATAAGGTCGTGCATTTAAGTACTTTTTAAAAGACATGAAGAGGAAACATATATATTAAATGCCGGATATAAATATGATTTATCTTAATTTTGGTTTCCTACCTTTTCTTCTGCCCAAGAACCAAATATATATTTCATCTATTAAGAATAGCACTAATAGATTCAAATAAGTATTTAGAGACATCTAATTAATAGCCAGTCTAGTAACTTTGTATTTTGTATATAAATCTTGTTATCTCTAATTATGTATAATATACGAAGGCACAAATTCCTAGTATGACCAAAATGAGGAGACTGTTAGAATTAAGAAGAAAAAACAAGTGGTCAGGTGGAATATAAAAAGGGCTAAGAAGTTGGGTAAGAGATCTTCATTGATTAGTTACTTTAGAGAAGAATACATTTCTAATTTCCGTATAGAAACTCATTCAGAAAATACAAGCACTCAATTGCTTGATGTAAAATTGCCTTAGATTGACGGTAATCAAACATAGCCCACTTCTCAAATTAAGATCTTACAAGTGCTTTTCAAATTGAGTAATTAGCCTATTATTAGTTACTAACTATCTGATACCTACTTTGATTATGTCATAGAATGGCCAGACTTTATATATATATATATATATATATATATATATATATATATATATATATATATATATATATATATATATATGTCGTAGAATGACTCCCGACGATACTATATATAACACTATTCGTTGAGGGAACTTCCTTAATTATCTTTAGAGTGCGTTTTTACTGTCTAGCGCCCGATATTATGTATCTTCAAAATGCTTAAGAACTGGAACTGAGCTCAAGGATACTAATATTGCTATCATTAATAAAATAGAGTTTTATTAATAATAACTATCAGCAAACACAAAAACGGAAAATATTGACAAACAGAATGGAAAGGGTCGTGGAGACTCGGGCTAATCCAAGGATTTAAGGGATCAAAAAAGGTAAAACAAATATGGAGTTAAAGAGATGGGATGGTTCGATAAACCATTTGAAGCACAGGATAAAATTGACAAATATGGGATCAATACTCAAAAGGTGACGCTTGGCTTACGTAACTTCATTAGGGTGCAGTGGAAGGTACTTGAAGGAATATTCGGTCCGCTGGCAAGTTCCAGCCGAAGGGGGGGGGGATAAAAGGATCCTGACGTGGCGTCTTGGAAAGTAGAACCGTTACTCGACGAACGGCTTGACGAACAATTGCTGTTCTATGTTGTTCTCTTCTGAACAAAGGGGGGATGAGAACCGTCTCTTGTCTACGGGCTCAAGAACAATGGCTGTTCTAATGTTGTTCTCCTTTGAACAACAGGGGGGGTGAGAACCGTTTCTTGGCGAAGGGCTCAAAACGAACAATGGCTGTTCTAATGTTGTTCTCCTTGAACAACAGGGGGGATGAGAACCGTTTCTTGGCGAAGGGCTCAAAACGAACAATGGCTGTTCTAATGCTGTTCTCCTTGAACAACAGGGGGGGGGGTGAGAACCGTTTCTTGGCGAAGGGCTCAAAACGAACAATGGCTGTTCTAATGCTGTTCTCCTTGAACAACAGGGGGGGGGATGAGAACCGTTTCTTGGCGAAGAGCTCAAAACGAACAATGGCTGTTCTAATGCTGTTCTCCTTGAACAACAGGGGGGGATGAGAACCGTTTCTTGGCGAAGGGCTCAAATCGAACAATGGCTGTTCTAATGCTGTTCTCCTTGAACAACAGGGGGGGGGGGATGCCTTGGGGACTTGGCGTCACTAAAGGCTCGAATCTTTGGCACTCAAGGAATATTGTCCTCCTTCTGGACAAGTGATGGTGAATCTCGAGGTCGAGGTCCCTTGGCGCACAAAGGGAGAGAGGGTCGTGGTGATGTTTCGCGACGAAAATCTGGATCTCCAATCTGATCTTAGTGGTAAAGTTTCCATATAAATAGCCAGGACATCTCCTTGGCGTGGGGGAGAATGGGGTGGAAGCTTCGAGGGAACGCACAGCTGGGCCGGAGAAAAATGCCTTATCTGTCCATAAGCCTAACTCGATCTGGCGAGGTCGGCGTATGGGGGCGAACGGGGGGAGACGATAACCTCCTTGTTTAAACATTGGCGTCCGGTAGCTGTTGATAAGACTCCAAGCCTCGAATCGAAGATGCACGTGGGTAGCCTCATGGTTTTAAATAAAATGTGATAGAAGTTGAAATGAATGCAGCTCTGAACTCGTTCTATCACACCCCTCCATTCCAGGGGAAGTTGTCACTTCGAAAAAAAAAAGAGAGAAGGGACAACGATAGAGCTCCGTTGTAGGGAACTCGTTTTCTTGTACCAACCGTATCTTCCTGCACCTAACTATTATTACCTCAATACATGATTATTTTGATCTTTAGATTACAGGGGAAAATAACCTTTAATACAACTTAATAAAAAAAAGAAGGCATGGAACAATGAAATGATATAAACTTAGTACATACGGGACAAAATAATTTCTACGTAAATTAATAAGAACAAATATATATACATCAAAAAAATTAGACATTGAGCGTTACAAAATTCAGACATATACATTAATTAATTATATTACAAAAGAATCTTAAATTAAGTCGTACAAGACGGTATATACCTACATGGAGATACTAATCCTATGAATACAATTGTTCTACGCTATTCGGTAACGCATTCCTACTGAGTGCGTCAGCGACCTGGTTATCGGAACCTTTGATATAATTTATTTTAAATTGATACTCTTGCAAGAGTAAACTCCAGCGCATGATGCGGCCGTTTGAGTGTCTCAAATTCCTAATATAGGCTAACGGACGGTGGTCGGTTCCTATTTGAAGTTCTTTACCTATCAAGTACAGCTTGAATTTGTCTATGACCCAGATAATTGATAGAGCTATCTTTTCTCTAGTGGCATATCTCTTTCCGCGTGGTAATAATTGACGACTAGCATATGCAACTGGATGACTCGTTCTGTCATCCACGTATTGAAGGAGTACACCTCCAATGCCCTCGTTGATCACGTCGGTCTTAACCCCAAAAGATTTTTCCGGGTTGGGCAATTTTAAAATGGGGGCAGAAATGAACTTACTTTTGAGCTGATTAAAATAGGAAACAGCGACATCATTCCAACGTAAACGGTCGGGGAAATTCTTTTCCTGAAGGGGGCATAGGGGGGCCAAAATTGCAGCGAAATTCGGAACAAATCGCTGATAGGGAGAAGCTGATCCTAGGAACGATCTTAATGGCTTCTTTGTAATCGGGAGGGGCATGTGGGCGATTGCCTTAATCTTGTTCTCGTGGGGACCTAACTTGCTTTGTCCTATTTTGAAACCCGAATATTTAATGGGTTCGTGAGCAAAATGGCATTTGCGGGGGCCAATGTTGAGGCCATTTTCGCGCAGTCGCTCGAAAAGAGCTAATAGGGTGGGTAAATGGTGACTCCATTTAATTAGTTCTTGTAGCTGACTCTTCTGACGTGGTTTCAGCTGCGCGTCACTATCCAGGTCAGAGGGTTCCAAAGACTCACCTGGTAGGGATGGAGGAGGGTAATCGGCATCAGGTTGGATGCACACTGTCTGGATTACATTAAGGGACTCCGCGGGGCAATCCTCTTCAAGCGCCGATGCTTCGTCCAGTTCTACGAAGGTATCTCCATGGGCGCGTTGGGGGTTCTTTTTTTCTTGGGGTCCAGGAACAGTCTCCGTGTCCTTGTCTGGGGCCTTATCACCTAAGGGTTTTAGTGATTCACACTCCTCTTTTGCCGTCCTAAAGTCCTGGTTAGGGGTCTCCGAGAAATCGGACGGTATCGGGGTTCTGATGGGGACGGGCTCCTGGGCTTCTTTTTTATCTCGGCCTTGAGGAAGGGCGGCCTGAAACACAGGGTCGAAACTTACTTGGGGGCTCTGTCCTATAAGTACGGAACAGAATTGTATGGGTGCTACAATGACTTCAGCCCAGCCATTATAATATTGACACTGCAGGTAACATCTAGCGACGGGGAATCGGTTCGCCCGCCCAAGTTGGTCATGTACCACCGCAAATTTTTCGTGGTTAGAGGCCACTGGGAGGAGTTCGTCGGACACGATGAAGCACGTACATCCTGTGTCCCTGACGAGAGTCAATACTCGACAGCTGTCCACGCTGCCCTCCTCATATTTCAAAGTTCCCGATGAACTTTTACCAAAAACAAAATTTACCTGGTGGCCTGACGGAGGGGGAGAAGTTTCTGCTTGGGTCTGCACCACCGGGGGAGCCGGGGTCGCATTAATCTGGTGAACTTGGTGGGCTGGTCCGCTTTTAAGCCTAGAATTTTGGGGGCAATTCCAGCTCATGTGGTTTTCTACACCACAGGTGAAGCATATGGTTGGTCGCTTCGGGAAGAGAAATGGAGGAGAAGTCTTAACGGGAGGTTTGGATTCCCGTTGTTGGTTTTGGGGAAAGAAGTTTTGGGGTTTTACGGGGCTCGGAAACTTCGTCAGCTTTCCTGGGAAGGAGCGTGAGTCCGTCCTTCTTTCTTCTCGTTGGATTTCTTTTTCTCGTTCTTCTCGTTGGATTACTCTTTCCCGTTCCTCTCTTTCTCTTTCTTTTTCTACCTTTTTTCTTTGAACTTCTGCTTTAATCCGAGCTAATTCAATCTGAAGCTCAGCTTGTCTTATCCGTTCCTCTCTTTCTCTTTCTTCTCGTTGTATTTCTCTTTCTTCCTTTTTTCTTTGTATTTCTCTTTCTTCCTCTTTTCTTTGCTCCTCTTGAATGTACTCAATTAGTTCTTTTCCGGAAAGTCCACAGGACTCTCCTTGCGCTTTAAAGATTTCAAACTGAGTCATCTTTGCACTTGGGGGCGCACTAGTCAACCAACTAAAATTCCTCGCAACGAGAATTATGCCTCTATAGAATTAGCCTACCTAAATATGGGCACTGACCTATTCGTACTTGGTTTCTCAATCTAAATAACCACTGACTAAAATCACCAAAAAAAACACAAACAAATTATTATAACAGTTCCTTGAGCTACTCCAGCTTCTTAAGTTTTTTAAAAAAAAGGGGATAGCAATCGTTAAAACAAAAGGGAACTACTATACTCTATCATTATAACGAATAACACTATGCTTTCCTCGACTGAGACCAGTGTTTGCAAAGATATAGCTTTAAACCTTACACACCTGATACCAAATTTAAATAGTATATATATATATATGTCGTAGAATGACTCCCGACGATACCATATATATAACACTATTCGTTGAGGGAACTTCCTTAATTATCTTTAGAGTGCGTTACTGTCTGGTGGCCGATATTATGTATCTTCGATATGCTTAAGAAGTGGAACTGAGCTCAAGGATACTAATATTGCTATCATTAATAAAATAGAGTTTTATTAATAATAACTATAAACAATACACAAAAACGGAAAATATTGACATAAACAGAATGGAAAGGGTCGTGGAGACTCGGGCTAATCCAAGGATTTAAGGGATCAAAAAAGGTAAAACAAATATGGAGTTAAAGAGATGGGATGGTTCGATAAACCATTTAAAGCACAGGATAGAATTGACAAATCAGGGATCAATACTCAAAAGGTGACGCTTGGCTTACGTAACTTCATTAGGGTGCAGTGGAAGGTACTTGAAGGAATATTCGGTCCGCTGGCGAGTTCCAGCCGAAGGTGGAGGGATAAAAGGATCCTGACGTGGCGTCTTGGAAAGGAGAACCGTTACTCGACGAACGGCTTGACGAACAATGG
The DNA here is from genome assembly GCA_963969495.1 of Ceratothoa steindachneri. Taxonomy (NCBI): domain Eukaryota; kingdom Metazoa; phylum Arthropoda; class Malacostraca; order Isopoda; family Cymothoidae; genus Ceratothoa; species Ceratothoa steindachneri. The sequence goes on from OZ018328.1 coordinate 91,737,677, forward strand.
CTGTTCTAGGTTGTTCTCTTCTGAACAAAGGGGGGATGAGAACCGTCTCTTGTCTACGGGCTCAAGAACAATGGCTGTTCTAATGTTGTTCTCCTTTGAACAACAGGGGGGGTGAGAACCGTTTCTTGGCGAAGGGCTCAAAACGAACAATGGCTGTTCTAATGTTGTTCTCCTTGAACAACAGGGGGGGATGAGAACCATTTCTTGGCGAAGGGCTCAAAACGAACAATGGCTGTTCTAATGCTGTTCTCCTTGAACAACAGGGGGGAAAGAGAACCGTTTCTTGGCGAAGGGCTCAAAACGAACAATGGCTGTTCTAATGCTGTTCTCCTTGAACAACAGGGGGGGGGGGATGAGAACCGTTTCTTGGCGAAGGGCTCAAAACGAACAATGGCTGTTCTAATGCTGTTCTCCTTGAACAACAGGGGGGGGGGATGAGAACCGTTTCTTGGCGAAGAGCTCAAAACGAACAATGGCTGTTCTAATGCTGTTCTCCTTGAACAACAGGGGGGGATGAGAACCGTTTCTTGGCGAAGGGCTCAAATCGAACAATGGCTGTTCTAATGCTGTTCTCCTTGAACAACAGGGGGGGGGGGGATGCCTTGGGGACTTGGCGTCACTAAAGGCTCGAATCTTTGGCACTCAAGGAATATTGTCCTCCTTCTGGACAAGTGATGGTGAATCTCGAGGTCGAGGTCCCTTGGCGCACAAAGGGAGAGAGGGTCGTGGTGATGTTTCGCGACGAAAATCTGGATCTCCAATCTGATCTTAGTGGTAAAGTTTCCATATAAATAGCCAGGACATCTCCTTGGCGTGGGGGAGAATGGGGTGGAAGCTTCGAGGGAACGCACAGCTGGGCCGGAGAAAAATGCCTTATCTGTCCATAAGCCTAACTCGATCTGGCGAGGTCGTCGTATGGGGGCGAACGGGGGGGGACGATAACCTCCTTGTTTAAACATGCAGCTCTGAATTCGTTCTATCACAATATATATATATATATATATATATATATATATATATATATATATATATATATATATATACGTAGGTACTTTTTAGTGAATGGGGAAATTGTTATAAGTCCATTGGGTGTCGTTTTTTAATACTTTGCGGAGTCCTTTCTAAAACAAATATTTCAGAGTACAAGTTGGCCAAAAAGTGACAGGTAGCTGGTACGCGTTGGGATTGCAAAAGAAAGACAATGACGAAAATATATCTTTATTAGCAACAAAATAATATTTAAATATACACAAATAATGGGTTTAAATGGAATGGTGGCTTAGACGGAGTTAAATTTCTACGTGAAATACAGGTGGGTTAATTAAAGAATTAAGGAGGTCGGATTTAGGTCGTTGATTTAAAGGGGATTTTAAACCCTGGCACGTAGACAAAGAATGGATCGATTTGGTAAACCAGATTCTAGATCAATTTGCAGGTGGCAACGGTTACAATTGCTTACGTGCTCTTTGCAAAAAAAGAAAAAGGGGCATGTTAGGATATAATGAATGCGTAGGAAAAAGTTGGTTTCTTCTCGCTTAAGATGAGGTAGTGCTAGCACACGGCTTTCGAAAATGGGAATCCTCGTCAGATACTCGCCGATTGACTATGGCAGAGTTCACGGATATTGATTTAGCCCTCGAACTCGCATTGAAATCACTGATAAGGGGAGACGAGAGTCCTTCATCTAGTTCGCCGTCGTACGTCGGACGTCTATTAGTGCTGCTTACAAAACTGAGTCGAAGGATTATATAAACGCCTGTTGAAGTGGCTTTAGATGGCTGCTTTTAGCTGCCCTGCACACACATGTGCAATTTTGGAGTAAAGTCGGCGACTCCTTCAGGGAGAGAATTGTGATAACGTTGCCTTGTAATGTTCAACTGACTTCGATCTTAGGAAGGAAGGTAAGAATGTTGGTGGCTGAAAGGTCGCCATGGGAGACGTAATAACGGCGTAGGCTGCACCCTCACCCTGGCTCAACCATGCTTACAAAGCTCTATGCGTTGATCTCAGAACCACGTAAGTGCAAAATGGCACGTGGTCTCCCTTCGACCTTATTCTGATACAAAATATATAGATTAAAAACCATTATGGGTCATTAGTGCCATTGAAAATTAATTCAATAAAAACACCAATTCACTTATGCATAAATATGCAGGACAAAATATCGAGCAACGGGCTAAAATATATTTTGCTGCATAAAACATAAAACTGAGAACCCTAATTGGATTGTGGAAATGTAAAGGTACGCTGTAAAATTTCCTTGAAAATTGACAACAAAGTCATGATATATACCGTGAAAATAGTGAAACATATTTTAACTTAAAGTGTAGCAATTCCACTCCAAAATAATGGGCTAAACGTAAAAAAACAGGATGCAGGTGCAAGCGATAACAAGCTCCAACTAATGGAGCGAGATATTTGTCAAAACCAGGAACGTTTTTCATATTTAGTGACAGAAAAAGATCGAGAGAGATGCCTTTTTATTCTAAAGATTTGCGATTGTTTTGGAGGTAAATCTTCCTGAAATTTTCCCTTATCATTCTAATTTAACAAAATATGTACTATAAAGATTGAAGGGCATTGTATTCATTCGTAGGCTGCAGTACTCCATTGGAAATATCAGGTTAAATGACAGCACCGTCGTTTATATAAAGGAGGAGAGATGGTCCGTATCAGCATCCCCAAAATGATCTCCTCCATTGATCCCTTTTTATTACAAAGTTAGCAGAAACTTAAGCATACCATTTTCTTGCATATTTGACGTTTCATAACAATTTGATGTTATGAGCTCTAGCACCTATTAGGAGACCAAAGCAACACCTTCAAACAAATAAACTCCCTCGTTACGGTCTTCATTGACTGAATCCAAAGTGTTACCATTTATTTTGTAATAAATAAGCAATTTATTATTGCATAAATTCTTTGATTTTCCCTTGATTACATTAAACTTCCTTTTTTCAGACCTCTTTAACCACTCGAATAATTTGTTTAAATAACATTTTAGATTTTTTTAATCGGATCTAACATTTACACTACTCACTACGTGAAATCTACAAATTTAGATATTTTCTATATCATATAATCATTTTAATCTTTTAAAAAATTTTAACGACTAGTAGACTAAAGAGGGAGCCCTGAATAAAACTACTCTTCTGGCGGGCCGAACCTAAACTGACGGTATCAATGATAACTCATTGTTTGCTGTCACTCAGCAAGTCCTCTATCCATTTTAACAGTTTTATTCTTATAGCATGGTCCTTAAATATTATGCAGTGATTTGTGAACGATAGTGTCAAACTCTTTTTGAAAGCCTAAATAATTATAAAGATAGCTTTGCGATCATCATATAAATTTATCATATTGTTAAGAAATTGAGAAGATTAGTAAGGCAAAAACGCTTGCATATAATTTCTCATTTTCAAAATAATCAATGATATTATCTCTAAAGATAGGCTCAAGAAATTTACCGATTATATCGTAGCTGTCAAACCTATTGGAATAAAGTTGATGTTGAGACTTTTATAAAAATTGGATTCATATTGTTTTCTTTAAAATCATTTGGCGAGATACATTCATTTAGAGATTGTTTGAAAATTTTGCAAAGTAGCTGCTTAACCAATTCTTTTTTTAACTTCTTTAAGTGAATTGCATAGAACTACATCTGGCCTTTAATCATGGGTAAGAAAAAAACAATTTGGATTTTTAACCATTGTTAGGAAAATTTTATTCCACTAATAACAAATTATAATGAATGTTAGATAATGAAAGAAAAAACTCATTTCTACTAGTGAGTAGGCTAACAATTTTTAATTTGTCTTGTTTCTAAAGAGATAGTCATCTAAAAACACCTTTAGCTTATTAGAGTAATATAGACAAACAAAGATCATTAGATCCCCCTTTAGGCTAGTCGTGACCGTGTAAGAACTAAAGATTAGTGGGGATAATTGTCATTCAATTATTTATACATACCTTTCAGAAGGTTAGAGTCTGTGAGATCCAGTTATTTTGTTCATCTAATTAAAACTCATATGCCTTTATATCTCTGCTATACTAAATAAAAAGGCTTAAAGCAATTAATCTCATACTCCCTCAGAAACTCTCTAAGGACTGTTTGGAGCCACAAACCGTTAGAGAGATAAAGTCAAAGTTGTCAACATTTACCAATTTTAATAAATAGCAATATTTGTTCTAATATTAGGTGAATTAAAAATAAGAGAACTTAATGTCCCTCTGAAGTCAAAGCTTTATCAAAATTTTGCACTATGTTGTTTCCCACTCGAGTGATTTACTGATCTAGCTTTTTATACTCCGTTTAAAATAATCCCATCTCGTCCAAAGATAACATCTTTGTTAAAGGGGATCCAAGCATTTTCGAATTTGAGACCCATTTATTTCCATCCACAAAATTCGTATTTTCTCATTCACGAAGATAGCACTAAATTTAGCTATGTGATCACCTAACGATATGAATATTTCCTATAATTAGTATTTCCTTTGATTTAGACTTCATCTGTTAAATTAAGGAACTTCCGATCGTATTATGCAATAAAGGAATTGCATATAATTATCGTCTATTCTTCAGCCCTACATTCTTCATCTAGAATGCAAAAATGTTTTTTTTTGGATGCAAGATAAATTCTGGCTAAATCTTTGTCTAACACCATTCTCTACCTAGCTACAGTCATTGCTACTATTTGCAGAATCCTTTGGTATTATCTCACTATTTAATATTCTTGAGATATTTTCATTACGAATCATTTCATGCAAGTTTTACATATCTAAGAATATATGTATTTTGCTGCGACTGATTATGGCAAAGAATTAATCCATTAGATAATTTAACTCATCAGGGCCATCGTGACGGGTAGAAACGTCGTTTTTGCGCGGATTAATTTCATCCAGACATTCTTTAATTAAAGAAAAACCAAATGTCGGATTATTCTTATAGAAGATATCGAGATAAATACGAGTATCTTTATTTTAGTTGGAGACGCAAAGCGAAAAAATCAACTTTTGAACGGGCATTTAACGACGTAAGAGGAAAACCAATGCGACGAAGAAAATTTTCTTATATTCAAAACACACTATAGTGAAATGAGATTAAATTGAATATTTCAATTTAAAAGTTCAATTCACATTTTATGATTAGTAAATGTACAAGTGTATAACATGAAAACCAGAACGCTCTATTTTTACGAATAATTACCTAATAAAGGATATATCAGCGAAAAACAGCGGTAAAATATAGCAGATTTAATCACAGGTGTTCTCTCCTAATACCAAATACTGAAAAAAATAATAAAAAATATTAATTAATATACAAATGTAAAAGAAATTAATGAAGGAAAGAGAAGCAATGATAAAAGGTGTGTAAGAGAGACCACAGAAAACCAACTATCGTTAGTTATTACATTTATTTCATGATTAAATAAACAAATTGAAACTAATGGCAAACGCCTTATTTATCTGGAGGAGATTTTTAAAGCTCCAAATATTTTTATTCTATTAATGAAATTATCAATTCTGACTATTGAATATTCTATTCCTTCTATACATACTCTAAAACCTAATTCTTAAATAGATGTCAAAATTTAAATTACTTAATAAATAACTTTCGAAGGTATAAATTCTTGAAAGTAGTTCAAATGGCTATTGTCTTTTATTATGACGATGCTGGATAAAGAATTGAAACTAAAACTAAATTGATTTAGGGAAAGGAAAGCTAACCTTTTATTCATTAGAAAAACAATACTGTTATCATCGCCCTTGGAATATGTTATTATATTTTATGAAATACGGTTGTATTTCATAAAACCGTAATAGTTGCTTCCATTCATTTAGCAAAAAATTTCTTTAGCGTCTAGATGCCAATTTTGGGAAGACAGTGAGACAGAGAAATGCCAAGAGTGATCATAAATGTGCTTATTTATATATACATTATCTAAAAGACCTTGTTTTATTTTATCAGCTCAATGCCTTTAATATAATAATTTACTAGAGACAGGGATTACAGTTTAAGTAGAATAAAAATCGCATAAATCTAACACGCAGTAAATGAGGTATATACCTGAATGTAATTGAGAATTTTAATAAAAATAGTTTTCTTTAACTCTAATATTTTTTGTATCTATGCATTAGCCCAAGAATGGCTGCAAGTACTATTACCCTCCCTTTGAACGCTTTGTAAACCTTTAGACTTAACTTATTGAAAATTCTCTCCTGTTTAAACGGTAACAACCTCTACTATACATTCCTCTACCTCCAGTTTTGAAGTTAGTAAATAAACTTCTATTATTCAAAGACAATTTTAAGCTTTTTTATTAATAGCCTTTTGTCATAAACATTCTTTGAAATTTATCAAACAAATGAAATAAATAAAGTATTTTGTTCGAATAATTTATATACCTACATAAATAACCAACCTGGATATTTATTCATAGAGCATTTGCTTCCTAGCATAAGGAAAGTATCTCATACTATATACATTTATAATATTACCCATTGAGTTTACATGCTAATATGTGCATGTATGCATAGCAAATATTGTAGGAAAAGGCAGGTTGGAAAATAAATGGCCGAATTTCGACTCTTTGCCGATGTTTCTCAGCCATTTCCAAAATTTATTTTAATTTTTGGGGGGCGTCGACGAACCTGAATTGCGAAATTTGACAAAGTGAATATGAGGCAGGGAGGAAATGTTTGAGAGTTTTGTAGCGGAGACGGCAAAAGCAGTTTCATTCCAGGTGCGAGTCTAATTATTGTGCTAAAAATGTGATCGGAATAGGATGTAAGAGGAAAAGGTGCATGTAATGAATTTTATAAGAATTAGTTTCACTACGGATACTGGATGGTTTGGATTTATCTTCCCATTTGGCCGAAATTAGAAAGAATCAAGTTATAATTACTCTTCCCTCCGTCTGTTTTTCTGTTTTAATCTTTCTTTCACTTTTTCTAAAAACCTTCCATAAATCAACTACATACATCATATATATGAATATAATAGAAATTTTAATTAAATCTTTCAACGAGTTACATTTTTTCGGGTAAGAAAAACATTTATATATCCACGAATACAATTGTTTATGTTACAAATGTATTCCAAGAGTAAAATCAGAATGAAATTATGTGTAAATACAAAATTCTTATAACAATAATATTCGAATATGTACGCCTACGATTGAAATATAGTGGGTTGTCAAATTATTAGAGGCACGAGTAAAAAAATCTTAATTTGAAATATGACTTCCTGATGTGAGATAAAAAGTTTAGTTAACCATACATGGATTTAATGATACTTTAAGTGATGTTAGTTATTTGAGGCGATAAGATATGCAGTCCGTTAGTCAGAGGGGGGTAGGGTGGGGAATAATGTGTAGTGTCCAAAACGCGGCTGCTCCGCCAAGCTGAGTGCGCATGTGGTAGTGAGAGTGGAAGGTTGTTTTGCTTTTATGATCAATTCATCGAGAAATTTGATATTATAGATAGGTTAACTACATATTTATATATGTTTATACTTGTTTGAAAAGTGATTATTACATTAGTGATTTGATATTTCTTTTTCCTACAGAAATTCATTAATAGTTAGTGTTTTCTTATAAAAATGAGTAAAGCTACCGGTATATCACCTAAAAAAATGGCAAAATCATGCATTAATGTGAGAAACAGATTACTCTCATAGAAAAATAGAAAGATTTGTCCACCAGTTTTGAATAGTTGTCCTTATAAGACAAAGACCGAAAAAATTTGCAATTTTATTGAGGTGGCTCTAATAGTTTGGCCACTCTCTGTACTCTATGGGAAACAAAGTTCACCTTTTAAGAAAAATATAAAAATGTGACATGTGAGCGTTAAATTCTATAAATTTTAGGCTTCTAAATCATAAAAGCCGGCTTTATTTTAAATAAAAATTAACATGGAAGCACACGAGTAGGAAAATAAAAGCCAGACTAGGTTTAGAAAGTTTGTGATTGAAGATCTCACACACAATATGGAGACCTACCATGCACATTTTATGAGGGGTGTGTGTTTTTCAAAATTAATAGATGCACTTGACATAGATTTATTTATTTTGCTACTAATTTCAGATTTCCTCTTATATGTAACAGTTATAAAAAGGTAACACGAAAAAGCCAAGTAAGAAATACGGATCTACTTCCGCTTGGGACGTGAAATAAAAAAACATAGAAGATGAATCCTTCATCTATAATTAATTATTCTTTGTAAAATTGGTCTTAATTTGTTTTTTTTTAAATGCTGTTTTTATTTTCTAAATTACAACTTTGGCAAAATTTTAAAAATTTAAACTAAATTTAAATTTGAAGGAATTGTTCAATATACCGTTTTTCATTGTCAACCACTTCTGGTAGTCAAATGGGTAAGGCTAAGCTTATTTAATGTTCAGGTTATTCCTACAATTTTTTTTTTTCTTTCCGCTAACCAAACTTATCAGTCGAAAAATAAAAAAGAATATTTTGTACATTATTTTTTAAGGGCTAATTGACTGACTTAAAAATAAGGTTAAGGCGAATTTTACAAGGAAGAAGTATATATAGATGAAGGATTTAAATTTCTGTTTTCTTTACTATTTGTTCTATTCTCAGGGAGTTGCTTCTTAAATGAATAAATAACATTAATTTTAAGCTGACCAAATGATAAAATGGTAGAAGACTCTCTTTAAGAATTAAAATATATTTTCCGATATGATATTACCAACACACTCAGGTAACTCTGAACTTCCATCATAAGAAATCTCCCCAATAGGATGGCTACAAAAATACCATGTTTCAGCTTTGTTTGTAAACTCATTATGTCACACACCAGAGATATTGCCTCTCAAAAATGTTCAAATTTTAGGCGTGTGTGACTAAAAATATTTCTCACTATGTTGATCGGTACCCGTTTTGCTGTCTGTTGCTTTAATAATAATATTGTAACTATTCTGCCGATTATAACGAAATTTGAAAATCTTATATTGTTGTACATTCTTTTTCGAATAATATAATTCCCTAGGTCCTCTCAAGGATAGTCCTGGAATTATTTTCTTTCGAACACGACATCATCACTATTCTTTCGATTCTAACGAAATTCAAAATGCTTATGTTGTTTAACATTTTTCTTCGAATGATATGATTGCCAACGTGCTTCGTAGGTTAGTCCGGGAATTATTGAAAGTTTTGAAGGTCCTAAGTTCATAAATCAGAAAATTGAGAGCACGTGACTTTGGTCAGCAGACCTTAATGAAGGATCACCCTATATATATATATATATATATATATATATATATATATATATATATATATATATATATATATATAAATAAATATATATATATATATATATATATATATATATATATATATATATATATATATATATATATATGAAAATAAACCATGAAAGGTGCCTTCCAAGTACTTTCAACCCTTGTTCAGTTCATTATCATTGATAATGAACTGAAAAAGTTCGAAAGTACTTGGAATCCAAGTTTCATTCCCCTGTGAGACCTTTTGTATTTATTGCTCTACTCACGTTTTACTTTGTGAGTTACTCATATCCATATATATGTCACTAAAGCAATAAACTATTTATACCGTAATTATTCACGGTTAGAAACAAAGTTCTTATAACAGAGTAATACACCTAAAGAATTGTCTTCAAAAATCAATTATTTTCTAAATAAGGTTAGATAAGAATGTCAATGTTACTTGGCTAGGAAATAAATGAATATTAGTTCGGATGCAGGATAATTCATTAGATTATTACCTTTCTATTTGAAATTTTGTATTGTTCCACTATTTGAAGTTCTTGATTTACTTAGGTTTGGCGTATATAAATACACGGGGAGCTAAAAATACTTGGTCTATAAGAGAATTTTATTAGTCATGGAAATGGTAATCATTTGGAAGCAGTCCCAGTGTAGTTATTGAAACAACCCGCTGGGATTTGTAAATTGGCCAACCGAAAATATAAAACAAATTACGACTGGAAAAAGATAAAACTTTCTCGATTAAGAAGCCGAAGTGACCATCGGATGACTATAAAAATTGGTTTACAGTATTTTCATGTATTTTTGCGTTGTCAAAAATCTGAAAAAGTTTTTTAATGATCCTTTGCCGTCGAGGGTTGATGTATTTTATTTGTTTGTTGCGTCGTTTTGAGATTTAAGTTGAATATGTCTTCAAGGGAATGAAAATTTAAAAAAAAATATATTTCAACAGAACTTTTATACATACTTCTTTAAAGCAAACTATCTACCCCGTTTAGAGGTAAAATAATTTCCCATTACTGTACATTCCATTTCATTTCTTGGCATCTTAAATTTGTCTTGAAGCTCCCCCTCCGATGGGAACCCAACGTCTCTGAATAGCATATTAAAAATGAATCCTTCTTAAAATAATTATTAAAATTTCTTCGTCAAATTCGAGTCGTCGCGCATCAAAGCTATATCAAATACAAAGACATCCATACTGTTGCAAAGCTAAATGGGCACGTCATAGCGATGGGAAGATATATGCTGCGCCAATTTATTTAGTTATGGTTCTTTACTTAGCAGAACCACGCCACCTCACAAACCCCTTTCTTGCACGAATATCTTAGATATAATCGTACACTTACATCTCGGTGGCAGGCACTTTCTCAAACAATCCCGTAAATATTGATTAAACTTTTTAAACGGTCTACTAACCTTTCGCACAACCCATAACAATTTAAATAGTCTCTTGTACTAACTCATTCCAACACATTTTTATTCATAATTATCTCTACTAATTTACTTGTGACTGAATCTATCCTTTCTACACCAAACATCACTCAAGATTTGCTCATTGAACTGCCCTTGGCGCTGGTTAACTTGTACAAAATTATACCAAAGGCACTTAGATGAACGCCATTTCGTTCCGACAGGAGTGGCTGCAGTTTTGTATCCTCCTAGCCACAATGGATGAACGAAGATTTGCAGCAATATATCTTCCTTAATTTTTGCTTGATTTAAATTTATTAATTTATAAACAGTTCTATCCTTACATTCTTTCTCTTCAGATTTAAAACTTGAAAAGAGTCATTTGCAAAGTTCTTACTCGAGAAATTCACTTCTCATTTCATACAATAATCTCTTTCCCAAATATCCAAATCTGACACCAGTATACTTTCATTTAGCCAGCTCTTTAGAACTTTCTACTCTCAAACATATGTAAAATAAATAACTGAATGAACAGAGGTTTATTAGATTCTTGCTTATTTCCTTAACTTTGAATTTTTAACATACATATATAAATTATCTTCTTAAGCATTGATCTGAAAGATCTTAAACTCAAGCATTTTATGATGAAATATTACTATTCCCTAGGTTAGAATCCCACTTTAAATGTGAAAACTTTCCCAAAGAGTTGAATAGAAGAGACAAATGGCTTGAAATGTAGCAGACCCAAATCAATATTGACAGGTGAAAAGTAATATAGGTAGATGGAGAAGACATGCCCTCCTGTGGCACAAATAGAGTGAAGGGCCTGGAAATCAAGAAAAATACACACATCAATATTTCCTTAATGCGAAACTTTGCCCCTTTATTTAGACTCTTAAATGCATCTCCTGAGCTTAGCCAGAGTGCTGCGGATCCCACGGGCTTTCTGCATCCCACCACGCCAATATTCAGAACATTAGAGCAACAAAAAAGAGTGATTAAGTTCACATTTGTTCCCAAATTAAGTTCTAAACAGAACAATAACTAAGCCAAGAGTATACATGCCTTTTCCGCTTAATGACCTATAAACCTGTCCAAACGCAATCCAGTTTGTGTTTGTGAAGCTTTTCCCACTGCACAAGACGCTGTGCTGGTTTGTTCTATAGACATCAGACAGGTGATACTTCACTCACAACAAATACACACAAAACCCAAACATCATTGGAAAACTATCACAGCCCCATGACCTAGCCATTGCTGCAGCCACTTTTCAATATCTACTCACAAAAATGCTTGCTGAATTCTAGCTTCTCCTCCATCGAACTATCAACAAAATGACATAACATACCATTTTGCACCAACCCAGCAGACTTACATTAACTACAACAAAGCTAACTCCGATCTCTTCACTATATATACTGAACAAATACTCAGTCTTCACACCTATACAAATTCACTCAAAATCCCAAAACGACACATTCTGAGGGGAAACATAATACACTAAATCTTAATTCCAGAAATCACACAGCTTAGCTAAACAAGTAACAACATGCAAAAACAACCACAAACCAAAACACTAATGAAAACTTTAAATATTATCAAGAAACATTCAAACCCTGATCAAGCAACAACTTAAGCAACACAGTCAAGCCTTACAAGATACTAAACCATAAACAAAGCCTATAATCGTAATCAAATATAGAGTGACTTGCCAATTAATACATCAGTGTACAACAAACACGTTTCCATCTAATTGAACGAAAAAAGTTTAACTTCGCCAGATCTTCAAGACATTAACAGAACCCTGCTAAAATTACAATAAAATATCTGAAATCTTACATGCAGCCATAAACGAGAACCTATATTTAATTTGAATTGAACTTGACATAACGACACAAATTAACATTGAAATGGTATATCTGTCTAAACGCCAGATTAAACTCCTTGCCACATGAATCATCTTAATCCAAGGCGCTATAATACAAAACTTTAGCCACTTTAACCTCAAAGACACTATTCCAGATGTATGGCAATCTGAGAATAACAATCCCATAATCAAAACAATCAACTAACAAATGACACTTCATCATACCTCCTGATCTTCCTACTTTTCACCCGCTCCAAATTCAGGCAACCATTCCTAATAAACAAAGAAAACAGGCACATCCAACTACACGTTTGCCAACATTTTATCTGCCCATTGCATTCACAAATACTTCACTTATTGAAGTACTTAACTCTTACAGGAAAGTTTTTACTAACCCATACGTGCACAATGGAACCAAAGGGCAGCAATTCACATAAGCATAACTATAGACACGGTCCCAGATACATAATTATCAACCAAATAATAAAGACTAATTTTCTACTAGACATAAAAGATGAAATACGCCAGGCTATTAAAAACAAACAGCATACACTAGGTAGTCCCTCTACACATACTATCCACAAACTATATCCATTCATATGAAAATTCAAGGCACACAAACCCTTCCTCAACGTCAAGATACCGGATTTTAACCCAAATAAAATCTCGTTATTACGAGCTGACCTGTTATGAAACTTGTTTTTTCATCAGCCAAAAGTCTATGCATCCAAATATCGCAAATTCCTGAACAATAAAGACATATTATATGACTATTAGCAGGAATCATACAAAGTCCAAAACAATTTAAAATATTAGCAACGCAAACAGAGCTGAGAAAAAACATCTCGTCCGGTTGGCTAAGTTCATTGTACTTGGCGGCCAAGAGGAAGGATCTTAGCACGGTCCATATAAAGAAAATAAAAAAGTAATGCACATATGACCTGATAATCTTTGAACAGATTACAATATTTATGGTCAAATGTTATATCCACTCAACTTGAAAAAGTAAGTCTTTCGATGATGAAAGATCAAAAAAATATTAAACAATCTACTGAAGTGACACGAAATGTTAATAGGGCTCTAGCAGATCTCACTTGTAGAATATGATACAATTCTTATCTCCATATTTGTGAAATTTCATTGCAGTATTGGATCGCATTCAGAGTCAGGCGACGAAATTAATTCATTGATCAAAGAAATAAATCCTATTATGAAAAATCTGGGCCACCATAATTTACTGATACTGAAGATCGCAACTTTGCGGTCAATATAATGAAGTTCTAATAATAAAAGGGATATGTAATAAAAACTATGACTTAATACATGAGCAAATAAAGATTTATAGATAGTGAAAAAAATAGAATTGCGATAATACAAAATTTCCTATAGAATAACACATTTCTGGAATGAGCTGCTTAAGAATTTAGTTGAGAGCAATATGGTAATTTTGTATAAGAATAAAAACGGTAAATAATATACTAAAATAGGAATACACAAATTATTTTGAAGAAAATAATTCTTTATCCATTTCGTCACTTCCTTTTCCCTCTCCTTCAATTCGAAGATGCAGCATTCCCCTTGGTTATTTCGCTAGTTTTAATTGCATTTTAGGGTCTTTGATTATACATTAAGCTGTAATTCAATACCTTGTGGTCAGAGTCTACTTAATTTTTATCACGGCGGCAGCCAGATGAGAACGAAATATTGATAAAAATGGGAAAGGTACCACGATCCTTGCCTATCTCCAATTACAATCAAACCTTTAACTCCGGCCATCTTTCAAACCAACCCATTTATAACTTCCAACGTAAATACTTTTTACATTTCTATAAATTTTAGCTCTTAATTCATATAATCTTAAAAGTTCCAATATTGCTTCTCTATCTACCAGATCATAAGCATGCTGAAGCTCCAAGAATACAGTTTACAATATAAATATCTTAACAGATTCGTTCATACCCCATTATTCCCATACATAGTTATTTTTCAAATCAACCCAACCATAATATTTTCTGCAATTTGCCCATATCAGTCAACAGACATAATCATCTTGAATTATAGCATTTACCTTTCTCCTCTTAAACATATACAACAATAATTCGCACTAATCCCTAATACCTAAAGCCGGTGACGTACACTCTTCCAAATTTATGTAATTTCCAACAATTCCATGCCCTAATACAGCTTCTGATTGACTTTACCTCCCTTAATCCTATCAGAGACATAGTACTCCCGCATCTCTTTTGACTAGCTCATTCATTGCTCACTAGCACCGTGCCATACTTATCACTGATTTTCTCATAATTATTCTTCTCTTCGTTTCTCAGCCTTCTTTCTTACATACAGTACTTCCTAACTCTCCACGAATGCCTAATCATCTTATCTCCAAATGTCTAATTTGCTATTTTTTTACTCAGTTCATTTGACCTTTCTACTCTAATTCTCCTTTCATCGAATGAATTCAACTTCATCTCCCTGATAATTGCATCTAAACTAATAATCACTTACAAGTCTTCATTTTTATACTTTACAAGATTCAAATCGCTATTCCTATCATCTATTGTTTTGATTTCACTCTCAAGATATATCTCTCTTGCATAGAGCTTTTATACTACCCATCTCAATTCTATATTTTTTAACACAATTGCTTTAATTGTACCTTCAATTTTAATTCATATTTCTTCTTCTCAAACATTCTTGCATACTCTTCCTTCTATATCTGATTGAGCAGATTTTTACTTTTGATTCTCCTCTACTCACACATCTTCTGATCTCTAAGTTATTATTATTTATTATTATTAGTAGTAGTATTCCGTTGGTGGTTTAGGTTAACCTAAATTGAACGTGCTCAGGCCACGGCTGTTTGCTTGGGCCTAACCTCAGTAAATCGGCAGATTTAGGTCACTTTTTCTCTTCTTAAAATTAAACAGACTTGAAAGAAGCCCCCTCCATTTGATGGAGTGATTTCTTGCATTTTACTGAATGACTGTGTGGTCCATCATTCTCTTCGGTACATTTTTGTTCAGTGTTCCATTTTGGAGGAAACAGCCCGCTTTCATTGTATATAGTTTTGTTTTGGTTAAATGCTCAAGCCAAGACAAGAGGTAGGCCTTCTTCTGAACCCAGAGAATGCTTTCACTTTATTATCGTTTGTGTTTATTTCTTTAGGTTTTGGTGCTTTTCTTTCTTTATCTTAATTACTGGAGTTTTTCATTTTAATGTTTTTTAGGAATAGACTAATATTTGTAAGTTAGGCAACTATGCCCTTCGAGACGGTCGCCCAAGAGGCACCTAGAAAATATTATAGTTTTATTATGTACATTCTTGATTCAAAGGCAGTACAATCTGATGCAGACTACTGAGGATCAGCTCGAGAGTTGGTGATATTCATATGCTCTCATGGCCTAACTTGCCATATCACAATCTGACCTGAGAAGTTGCCCGAAGTTGTTGCCTCTATAGTCATTATATGGAAAGAATATCTGGCCAGCAGGTTGAATTGCTTAAAATACTAAAGGTGTTGAGTAATAAAAAATATACGCTATTCTTTGAGATTAACAATTAGGTAGAAACCCATAAAAAAGTATTAAAAAGGGAAAACAAGCGATTTACTTCAGTAAAATTTAAATATTACTTTAGTTATAAATCACGCTAAACTGGAATTGGCTACTTTAGGGTTGTATAGTGAATCACGTACGTTAATATGCTAAAATATCGATCGAAGAGTAGTATTCTAATGTAATTATTCCATAATAATAAAAACATGTACGAAAGTCGTCACAAATAGCAAGAAGTGGTGTGAGTAAAATGATAAAATGGATATCAGCAATTATTCCCAAGAAAAGGATAAGGGTTAATAAGTTTTCATTTGTAGGTTACTCTCATTATTTCCATCTTTCCCAAGGAGCAAGCCAAGACCTTCTGCTAGTACAGCTCTGCTTTTTATTCATAAATTGCAAATGTGTATTTGATCAAGTAAAACTGGATCTCATTGAAATTAGAATAATTGTAATTTAAGAATCATTGGTCCCCACGTAGTTTAAGGATTATCAGTAATCCCAGGACTTGAGATTATCAGGAGATCTGTACAACAGGGGCTCTTATTTTAAGCCAGCCATAAGCATGGCGCCTATATTAATCTGATCTACATACAGCGAAATACAAGAAGGAAAAATGTAGGTCAGTTATATGATAAATCAATTAATTCCATTTTTTTTGCCATAGATACCACTAATTTTTTGTTTTGGTCTTTTCAGAGTTTAATATTATAATTATAACATAACTAGGAAAAATGTTTCAGGAAAAATTCCACTTTTCAAAGAGGGCAGATTTGTTGTAATTCAGGGTGTAGGGTCTAAGATAAAAATTGCTAGGATCTTAGGATACCCTTTCTTTCGTTGAGAGAATTATGGTTCAATATAAAGAAAACGATAAAAGATTAGAGGAGTCAGTCCAGGTCATCTTGCACCTTCTGAAAGATTTCTTCCTACCTTTCGAAAACCCATGGATAAAACCTTCAGTTAAAAATTTCTAAAGTATCAGAAATATTCCAAATAAATTCCAAAAACATCTCTAAATTTTCTACACTCTCAAGGATATAAGGACAAGGATACGTGAGAAACCCTTTTAGAACTATAACTAATATATAGAATGAAAATTAATTGGCAGAAGAAATGCGCGAAAAGCTTTTGAAATTTTGGCACAGCATAAAGCTTTCTAGCGATCTAACTTTGCTCTATTTTTAGTGAATGGGTCTGTATTAATTTCGAAAATACCCAATCAGGTGTTTAATATAATCATTTTACAACTAAAGTTAAAACATGGTATTTTTTCAGCTATGGTGTTGGGAGCAATTTCTTAGGATGGAAGTTCAGAGACGGTTGAGTGTTAGTAATATCAACTGGGAAAATGTCTTTCCATTCTTACAGTGGGAATTCCACCAATTTTTATTTGGTCAGCTTAAGATAAATGTTTTTCATTCATTTAAGAAGCAGCTCATTAAAAATAGAACAAAAGGGGGCATTAACTCAGTTCCTTGGCCAACTTAGTCCCCTCACACTAAACCAATTAAATTATCTGTTGGAATAGTAGACAGAATAAACTTCAAGAAATGTATAGAAGAGGCGGATGTGCACGCGTCAAACCATCAGCTTTATCTGAAATACCACAGGAAGTTTCATCCCACATGCCCCCAAAAGTAAAGGTAATCTCTTCAAGTTTCCACCGAAGAACTACCTGAAGTTTGTAAAGCTATCTGGTCCCTTTAATCCCAAGTGTCATCACTCGAGAGAATCGAGGTATATTAACCCCATCATAAAAAGTCTTCCAGCGTTGGATTACCCTCGAAGGCCCATAGTTTGTTTCACCTGCGTCGTTTCTGTCCATATGAGGACATACTGTCCCCAAAACTCACAATTACGTTCTGCTCCTAATCAGCAAATCAACTAAATAAGTGCCTTTCTCTATCATCTGCCCGTTCGCCCTGAAACGCCATCAACTTCCACAACATGCAGTACCCCGGTAGAGCAAGTCAATTTCCTGTTTAAGAAAAGCTCCCTTGGTGGGCTTAAGTTCAAAAATCGAACTGTTGAGGGTTTCAGAGTATCAACACTCGTAATAGACACCGGCTCTACTTGCTTCGTCATCTCAGAAAAGTTGCTCTCTCCAGTGCGCCTCGACCACGATAAATAGGCAGTAGTCCATTACTATTTGGGACATGAAAATACGTTCCTCATGGTCTGTTGCTATCTCGAATGTAAGTAATTTAGTAGTTGGGCCAAAGTGATAGTAGCCACGATTAAGTACTGCACCGTGTTGGTTGGCAAGATCCCGCAGCTCTTCCCTAACCCCGTCGCACAGCCCGACATGACGAGGGCTCAGGCGCTAATAGACACTGCTACATCCGTGCCATTAGAACCCTATTATGTCCTAGAATTTGCAGTCCTTCAAAGCGAAACTTTTGCAAGCGCTTTAAAGGAATGTTCCACCCTCCAGCCCTTGTGGTAAAAAGCGAGAAATAAAGAAGGAGGATCTGCCTGTGGTCAAAGGGAAGTCGCCTACTTCATTCCGGACAGAATCCTTATTTCGCTCCAGTTCGTTTGAAGATAAAATCCCAACTCGCTCGTTATGTACCCCCCGTTCACACGTTCACCAAGTCCTCCGACTCACCTGAGATGGATTACTGGCTGTTAATTTTAGTCACAATAAAACTGCTCAGAGAATCTTCTGGTATTTCCTTTGGTCTGGTGCTGCCAAAGAATTTGCTGAATTTTACAGGTCGTGTGAGGTTTGTCAAAAGACGACAGCAAAAGGACGAATATCATCTGCAACCTTCCTCCAGAAGAACCCAAGTGTCTTGGAGCCTTTCTTTGGAGTGGCAATAGATTTAATTGGTCTAATTCAGCTAACCCTAGTAAAGAACACTTCTATGTAATCACTCCTGTTGATTTTGCAACGACCTGCCGCTTGACCTGTTTGCCTGCAGAGAAATCCCCACAGAACTTTATGATTTACCCCCTTCGATCTTTGTATGGCCGAAACGTTCGCGGCCTGATGAGCATATTGAATAAACGTTTTTCCAATCCCAGCCTGGATGAGAAAAACAAATCCTCGTATTCTTACGTGCTAGACTTTGGGAACCGCTTGCAAGAATGCGCAGATAAATCTTACAAAAATACGGACCTAAACTTGGAAAAGTATAGTAACTATTTTGACATTAGGTGAAAGAAAGGCGATGCAAGCCTGGTGACGAGTTGCTGCTCCCCCTACCCACGGAGATAAATGAGCTATTATCCCAATGGAAAGGCCCCTCCCCAATCCTAGAAGCACGGGGCCTCATGGATTACATAATACAGATCCCCTCAGGGAACAAATTGTTTCATATAAATATGCTTAAGCGCTATCACCGCCATGCCTGCATTTATAATATAATTTCCCTTAACGAAGAGGCAGTAATGGAAGCCTCTTAACTATCTGAGCCTCTTAATTTAATTCAAACCATCTGTGGCGAGTCTAATAAAATCTACCTTCTCCCTTCACTCCCTGGTTCCCGTGAAAACTGCTCGATCCCAGGAATACGATTTAAATCGCTAGCTGGAACTCCCTCAAAAGACGCAATCGGCTCTTTTGTTGACTGAATTCCCCGTTTTAATGTCAGAGAAGCCAGGTTGCTCTTTATATTTTGAGCATGATATAGCCCTAATCACTCAAGAAACTATTAGATCCACACCATACCCCTTGCCCGTTCACCTGCGTCCTACTTTTAATGCTGAAGTAAAAAACTTACTAAAATTAGGGATTATTAAACCTTCCACGTCGGATTATTGCTCCCCCATTGTTATGCTCCAAAATACAGAACAGTCATTTTGCATGTGTCTAGAGAATATATATCTGAACGCCGTAACAGTTTTCGATGGTGAGCAATATCCCGTTGATAGACCAGAGCCAACATTTATTTTAAGAGGCTAAGTTTATTTCAGAGATACACTTGTGTAAGGCCTACTGTCATTTTCGTAGAGTGAAGGTATGCTGTCCGGTATCCTTTATCAATCTTTGTTTTCATCATCCAATAAAAGTGAATACTAGTGTTTTTAAAACTGCATTGAATACTAAAAATTATAAATCTACGTATGTAAGTTAATTTATTTAGACATATAAAGTGATATTACCGTATTTTGTCGAAAATTCCGATGTTCCCATTGAGTCTGTTTGAAAGCCATTAGGCCTAAACTCAACTGTGTGATTAGTAGTGCAGCACTGCCATATCCATCTTGTTTAACTAATCTCTTCACTCTTTGAATTAATAAATTAAAACAATCACTCCTCAATCAAAACCTAACAACCTCCAAAGTAAAAATTTTAACAATTAAACATTACTGTTTCTCCCAGTAATTAAACAAACTCCCATAGAACATAAGCACTGTTGTCACATTTCTCCATTTATCCTTAGAAAGAATGGCTCCTCCTACTCTAAGGAAGGCAGACAAAGAAAAAAATACTCCAATTACAAAAGGGACAACCGAATTAAACGAACCAGTTAATTTTAATGAACTGCAGACCCATATTTCCTCATCTACGCTATCAGTTGATGCCGAAGACATTATGAACGTTCTCTTTAAGGTTTTTGAATCATCTTTTGCCAAACAAGAACAAATAATCATCTCTCTCGAAAAATCTAACGAACAAATGAGATCAAAAATCGAAAAATTAGAAAAAAAGGTTGATTCTTCCGACGCTTATGAAAGACGAGATACGATTATATTCTCCGGCAATATACCTGAAGCTACCAATAATGAAAACTGCAGCAATATTATCCGCAAACCTATTAAAGATAACTGCCTCACACAAATGCAAGAAGCTGACATCTCTGTTGCTCATCGTCTAGGTCCCAAACCGAAAGTACAAGGTCCCGACAAAAGAAACCTAATTGTGAAGTTGCGCAGAAGTGATCTGAAGCGTGATATCTTCTCAGCATGCAAAGAATTCCAACCTTCATTCTATGTAAACGAACAACTGACTCCAAATCGTAACAAGACCTTTTTCGTCCTCCGCCAAGCTAAAAAGAAATTCTCCACAAAGATCGCAGTCTGTACTACCAGAGATGGATTCATTAGCGTTTTCCTGCCATCACCCTCCGGTCACCGTGACCTACGTATAGTTATCAATACCCGAGCTGCCCTCCAAAAATTTCTGTCGGAACACCTCAATTTGACGCTTGCAGACTTTAATGGTGAGAATCTCTGGAACGATCAGTAATAATACCTTCGGCGATATTACTGTTTTAGATGAAAAACAAAAGCAAACAAACCATGTGTTGACCTAGCATTTACTTACTTTTATTTCAATTGTATTACATACTTTATTCCTTTTTCTCTTATTTCAACTGTTTATAGATATTTTATAGGTAATTTCAATTTGTAACCTTTAATTTTTAAATTCCTTTATGTTTGAACAACTCGATCACTTCAATAATATCGATCCAGACATAAACCATTTTGATGAATTATATCCAAATTTTAAAGAAAATAACATAAGAACCCAATACTACGATTGTAATAAATTTAACACTACATTTTCCTTTGAAAAAACAGACCTGTCCATTTTAAATCTTAACATTCGATCTTTGCACGCAAACTGTGATGAATTTTCAATATTTTTGTCAACATTTAATTATAAATTTTCCATTTTGGCATTCACCGAGAGCTGGCTAACAAATAATAATAAACACCTTATCAGTGTCCCAAACTATAGCTCTTTTCATTCACTAAGCGACGTAAACAAGATAGGAGGAGGTATAAGCGTGTATATATCTGACAGACTCAATACTAAAAAAGTTGACGAAATTAGTATTTCCTATAACTATATTGAAACTTTATTTATCGAAGTAAAATCAAATGGTAAAACAATAATCAGTGGAACTGTATATAGACCTCCTTCTGGTGACCCAAAGATGTTTATAGATAAGATTACTGAATTAATCAATTACTTCAATGTTACAAACTATGACGACATAATAATTACAGGAGATTTTAACTTCGATCTATTGAACTTTGAAAACCACGCATCAACTCAGTTCTCCCTGAATACTTTTTATTCTCATTCCTTATTTCCAATTATAACAAAACCAACAAGAATAACGCAAAACTCAGCAACACTAATTGACAATATTTTCAGAGTTCACCCCGGAAATTACTCTTCCGGTATTCTCCTTTGTGACATATCGGACCATCTTCCTATATTCATGATCCAAAAGTCTTTTTTCAACTCGAACAATATTCATGAAAACCGTACAATAAACTACCGGATAATTAACGAAAATACCTTATCAAACTTCTATAACTATGGTTTAAATCAGAATCTATATGAAATTTCCTATATAAATGACATCAATTCTGCTACCGAAGAGTTAATTTCAAGGCTAGACGATGCTTTTAAACTTAATTGTCCTCTAAAATCTAAAACCATATCATATAAACACAAAACAAAACTTTGGATAACAAACGCAATTATAAATAACATCAAAAAACGTCAAAAATACTTTTCTCTTTATAAGCTTAGTCGAATTCCAGAACACACATATAAAAATTTTCGGAATCAAGTCACTAACCAAATTAAAATAACCAAGAAAAATTATTACCATGCACGATTTAATCACCCTTAGCAATATAAAACAAACTTGGAAATTAATCAATTTTGTGATAAAACCTGAAATTACTAAAGGAACAAACAAAACTAAACAAATTATCATTGACGGTAAACCAGTTGATGACAATAAGGAAGAAGCGAATGAATTCAATAAATTTTTTGTCAACGTAGGTAAAAAAAACTCAGACTCCTGCAAAATAGTCGATAAATCTTTTCTTTCATATTTTAATGAAATTAATGTACCAAATTCCTTGTTTTTTTCTCCTGTAAGCGTAGCCGATATAAAAAAAATCATTAGTTCAGTAAAAAATAAAAAATCAGGTATTAATTCAATCTCCACTAAAATTTTAAACTACATCTCTGATATAGTTGCTCCAATTTTAGCATCAATAATTAATAAATCATTTACGCAGGGTATATTCCCAAGTGTATTAAAAGTTGCTCGGGTAACACCGTTACCAAAGGCCGGAGACCTCACAAACGTCAGCAATTACTGCCCAAGTTCATGTCTTACAATGTTCAGTAAAATATTTGAAAAAATAGCATCCAATAAACTTTATAAATTTCTGAAATCTAATTCACTGTTGTATAAACACCAATATGGTTTTAGACGTCAGAAATCAACGATTCATGCGATAATTAACAACCTTCAATATTTATATGATAACATTGAAAAGGGCCACAATGTATTCTCAATTTTTCACGATTTTAAAAAAACTTTCGATTGTGTCAACCATAATATTCTACTCTCAAAATTAGCTATGTACGGAATTAGAGGCAACTGTCAAAATTGGTTCAAATCATATTTAACTGAAAGAAAGCAATTTGTCTCCGTCAATGCTCATGACTCATCCCACCTTAATATTACAACTGGGGTCCCTCAAGGCTCCGTGATAGGGCCACTGTTATTTTTAATCCATATTAATGATATTGTTAAATCATCTTATGTGTTTAAATTTATATTATTCGCGGATGATAGTGCCTTATCAACTCCCTTGCCATATGACAAACTGAGCAACATTGCATCGACAATAAATAAAGAACTCGAAAATGTCTTCAGGTGGCTTAATGTTATTAAACTATCAATAAATGTAGATAAAACCAAATATATTCTTTTCTCTTACAAAAAATCTATTGAATTTTCCCATATTAAAATGGGCGACGGAATAATCTATGAAACTACTCATATCAAATTCCTAAAGCATCTTTATTGACAAAAATCTAAGTTTTAAACAACATATTACGCATATCTCAACAAAACTATCAAAATTGATTGGAATATTATATAAATTAAATAAGTTTTTTCCTAAATCTATTCTCCATTATTTATATATTACAATGGTGTAACCTTACTTGACATATGGCATAGAGAGTTGGTATGGGAAATATCAAAATTATCTAAAAAAAATTAGTTATATTACAGAAAAAAGCAATTCGAGCCATCCATCAACTTGACTACAACGAGCACACTAATCGATATTTTAAGGAATCCAGAATTCTAAAATTAAATGATCTCTTTGTTTTTTAAACATCCTTATTCCTTTACAAAACAATAAAGTGTTCCTATAATAACTATATATTTAATATGTTACAAACAGCTGATAATGCCCATAATCACCAAACCCGCAATAGAACAAAATTTATTTCACCCTTGTATTCCAAATCAAAATCACAATGTAGCTTTCCGTACAAATCTATCAAAATATGGAATGGCTTGGACGACAATATCAAATCCCAAACCAATTTAGCTCAATTCAATAAAACTCTTAAAAACAATATAATTTCGGCTTACTAAATTTCTATTCAGCTTTTGTTATTGTGTATTTATTTGTTACCATACACTATTATACTGTGTACTATTACTTTGATTTATACATTATAAATATGTTATTATTTATATAAGACTGTTGACTATGTTAACTACAGATCTTTTGGAATAATCGTTGGAAATAAAATAGTTTTTTAATTTATCTCTAAATTTAAATAATATAATTATTCGTCATTTGCAATCTTTACAATGGTTAGGTTTTCAAATGTATATTAAGTTGTTTATATTTGTATAAACATGAAGGGATTTTTATTCCTGATAATTTTATGCTTAGTCTTAAGTTTCTGCCCTAAAAGTCACTGACTTTTTTTGGGCCCATAACTAATCTTTGTATGTATATACATATATAGGAGTATGTATAAGTACTTATTTTAACTTGTCATTAAGATTTAAAATGTAATATGTTGAAACTGTACATTGGATTAGTATGGAATAAATAAATAAAAAAAATAATAAAAAGGGATAGTGCCCGGAAATGCAACGCATTTCCCACAGAAAAAAGGCCTTATGCAGTTTAGGCGTCTTTCGTTCGGTTTAGTTACTGCCTGTAGTAACTATAATCGTATGATGCGCCGGATATTGAATGCGCTGCGTAACATTTACTTTTACTTTGATAACGTTTATGAGGCCACCCTCACATGGGATCAGCATCTAACCTCCCTATGCCCCCTCCTTAATAGGCTTCGTGAAGACGGCCCCACTATAGTCCCTAGTAGGGGCCATTTTGCCTATGGCACTATTAAATACCTTGGTTTCCACATTGATGAAAATAAAATAACACCTCACAAAGAAAAGATGAAGGCCCTCAAGACAATGCCCCTTCCGCGTACTAAAAGGCAATTACCTTCTTTTCGCGGATCGACATCCATTTACAGACACTTTGTCCAGAAGTTCGCTCCTTTAACGCCCCCCTCCTCCTACTTAGCTTGCTAATACAGAAACGTTATTTGAACCTCCTCGTATGGAATCCCAAGGCGTCGCCCACTTCCATCAGCTGAAGAAAAAATAACGACAGCTCCCAAACTGCGACTCCCGAACACGAGCAAACCGTTTGGAATACGAATATATGCTTGTAGTAAATGAATCGGTTACGTTTTGATCTAGTATAAAGAAGATAGCAATAGTTACCCCATTGCCTACGCTAGCCGGAAGCTATCGTCAGGCGGAAGGAACTACGTGGTGATAGAACTTGAAGCTATAGCGATCGTGTCGAGCGTGGAGAAATTCCAAACATATGTGTTAGGTGCAGAGTTCGTCATCGAAACCAATCATCGTACATTGGTTTATTTAAAAAAAATATGCGTTGGAGTTGACTTATAATTGGATACCAATTCCGAAGAGTGTACAAAAAAGGGGCATAAAACTGTGTTGCAGACTGACTAAGTAGAAATCCGGTCGAGGACCCCCCCTCCTGCAAATTAAATAGTGTTAAGTCTTGTACTCTCGTGTATATAATCGAGCCTGTGTACTCGCCCCTATTTAATAATCTTAGAACTCCGGTCTAAATGTGTACGCTTATGCTCCTTGCTTTTCCTGGATTTTTTTTTGTTTTTTGCATATATTTGTTCTATGTGTTTTTTTGTGATGGGGCATTGTATTTTTCATTTATTATAAAGTATGGTTCCATTACCCTTTACATGAAAGAATCTTAATTTGAATTGATTTTTTGGTAAATCGCACATATCTATTTCCAGTATTTATTTATTTTGTTTATTTTTTTTGTTCACTGGTTAAAGACGATATACTTTTGAATATACCCGGCGTCAGGGATTAAACGAAAGTCATTTTTTCATTTAGTGACCGCTGTGTTGACTCAAATTTAAATGCCAGCACTTAGTATATACCTGTAGACCTAGGTTAAAAATTTCCAATACACAACCCTTAACATGTTTTCAAATGCCCTTTACCCCCCTCTACGTATCAGGAAAATGTTATCTTTGGAAAGGAAAGCGTGTTAGGTAATGAACTCAAAGGACCAGCGTGAAACGAAGCCTCCCCTCAGGATACACCTTTTAGCCAGTTCGCTCTAAACCATGTGCTCCTTGGCCTGGGAAGTTCAGAATCTTCGAGAAGGAATCAGTCCCGCGCTGAGTCACCCGACCCAGGTGTATTTGCTTTTGGACGCTTCTCGCTCCACTCTACTCCCCCGCGATAACACTGAGTTCTCACTCCAAGCTTCCCAGGCTTGTGTATTTCCCCACGATAGCAGCAGTACTAACCCTGCCCCCTTATCATGAAGCAAATTTCGCTTTTGAATCCGACTCGTTATCTCGAAGTAAGTTTACATAGACTGACCTCAAGAATGCTGTAGGGAGGGCAGACCCTAGGGCTATCTATTAAACCAGCCACCCCTCTATTTAACTCGAAGTCAGCCATTCTTGGAGGAGATTAAGAGTCCGCCAGTCCATCCCTGTCGTCGTAAGATCTCACCAGCAGATCTCCTTTCCTAAAGCTTTGGCTCCTGTTCAGAGGAAAGCTATCGAGCCCCCTTGTTACCAGATAAATTCGTGGCCTCCTTTATCTCGGAGCACCTTAATTATTCCAGTTTCTTTGACTCTGAGACTCCCTGCCGATCCTTAGAATCGTCTCGAGTTAAGATTTCATCTCTTTAGATCAGAGAAAATCTCATTCTTCAAGAAGAAGTAATGAGCTGAGGAATAGATCATACGAGGAAAGGCTCAGGGCTTTAGATTTGCCATCGCTAGAACGCAGAAGATTACGTGGCCAGCTAATAGAAGTATTTAAAATACTAAAGGGTTTCTCAAACGTTGACTTTCGCAATCTGTTCGAACTGGATCATAGGGGAAATACTCGTCAGCACGGGTTAAAATTAGTGAACAAGCGTTTTAACACTAGTATAGCCCAAAACTATTTTACATTTAAAATTACTCAAAATTGGAATCGGCTGCCCACCCACGTAGTAGATAGCACTTCGGTTAATATGTTCAAAAATCGTCTCGACGTGCATTTGAATAGTTTAAATATAACGTAGTTGAGCACTGTGAATTTAAAACGTCCTTGCAGAGAGAGAGTTTGGAGCGGAGGTTTAAGGATATGAAATTATGATGACTAAAAATGATGCCGGCGATTCTCTGCATGTGTAGCTTAGATGTCCCATTTCTTTTCCGCCTATCCTATAAGTAGTCTCTATCCCTAAATTAGCTTTTCACCACTAGCAGTCGAGTGGCTGCGGAAGATGAGAAGAAAAACTTTCTATCTCCCCCGACCCCTAATTTGATTAGTTAAAATTGCACGATAATGTACACATGTAGATAAGTGTGTACAGTAGATAGTATTAAAATAAAAAAAATAAAAAAAAAAAATAGCATGTTAGAGATACACTCGTAGATAAGGGTGTATCGTAGTTTTTGATTTAGTGTAGCGGACTAGCCTCGAGCGGACCTTAGGGTCTTTGCTGGTCCTAGATTCTGTAGTTCTGTAGAAAACGCCTATCTAGGAGTCCTCCTCGTTGGGACTCTCGGAAGTATCTTTCGAAGACCTGTGCTATTGGTCCCCCCTCCCCCCCCGATCACCATCACGATTACAGGTAGAGCGATCTTGTGTCATATTATAAATTGTCTAAATTACCTACCTTTATATACTAATTTGTTCCCCCTTATATATATATATATATATATATATATATATATATATATATATATATATATATATATATATGTAATATTGCCCCATTTATTATATATATTAAAAATTATTTGGGGGGGATCTTGTTCTTTATATATCCTTTGAACTGCAACTTGGCAAACCATTAGATAAATCTCGGTCAACCGTAAATCGCACTCTGTATTAATTATCCCTTAAAGTATATCATAGGCGGACTCGGGTCGGCTATCAGCCCGTGATTGTGTATAAGCCGTTGCGCCGAGAATACCTCGACAATATATCATCGCAATTTTGTATGAGGCTTTGTTTATTCTTAGTCCATAAATCAATTAACCATCCCTTTACGCTCACTGCCATGTTTTACGTGAAGCCATGTTTTCACTTCATTAGGCGCTCACTCCTTCTATTTATCTAGACTATTATTTTAGAAGAATATATCTATCCGTGTTCGTTCAATTTGATCAAATCCTTTAAGTTAGTGAGGGAAAACTACAACAAGACAAAAAGAATTTATACGAAACAGAAATGCGTTACCCAGCTCCGTCCAATGTAAATTTATAGACATATTACCAAACTATCAGTGTATTAAATTTATTTTTATTAAGCTCCATAAAATGATATTTTGCTAAATCTTCATTGCAAAACAAATATCTTAGAAGTTATAACAAAATTTATGGAGGGCCAACATTTATTTTACATCTACAGAAAAATATCCAATTTCTAAACAAAATTGCAGGAGGGTTTCTCATTATAAAATGTGATGACCATCAGCTATTTAGATTAGCGAGAATTGGGCTGGATAAAATTAGCTTTTTGCTTTATTTCCAGATGCAGGAAGGAAGTTAACAAATAAGATAGGAGCCCTCTAAATTTGAGAGAGAAAAAAAAGAAATATTCCGGTTATGACTCAAAATGCAGAAGAAAATATGACGAAAGCTATAACAACAAAATAGGCCCAAATAATGATATGATCCTTCTTTTGAGCTGACTAAACTCACAATGCAATAATCCTTCCAAATAATAGCGCCATTGACAAAGAGGTGGAAGCCACAGATTTAAAATTCAGGGCAATAATTTAGTTCATTTTAAAAGCAACAAAATCATGTTTGCCGGGCAAGAATTAAATCTTATACGACTTAGTATATCTGCAGCAAAGCAATATAGAACGAGGGAGATTCATGTAAGGACTAATTTGAACACTAGATATGAGCAAAATTTGTTATACCAACCGGCTATCTCTAGATATAAATCAATAATTACACATCATTTAATCTGGATGTTTCCTTAGAGTAGCATCTAATATATTATTTCCTTTTCAAAACCTTTTTGAAGTTTGTATTTTCTTGCGCCTCAAACAACTTTCAATTCAGGTGACTAAATATATTCTAGAACTTTGCATTGAAATTAAAATTAAATTGTGAATAGTGATTATATTTTCATTTCTTTGCCTTCTTTTGTTCACAGCCAATGCCCTCATCGCTCACATCAGTCCGGATTCCGAAAGGCTTACTGGGATTAGTTAACCTAAGAATGGGAGCGGACGCTAATTTACCTTTTAGTTGGCGGAATTGGAAAGTATTTTCGGAGTCCATGTAATGCGGTCGGGAGATTTCTCTTGCCAGAGGTTGCATAAGGAGGCGGAGAGAGAGGCAAAAATGGAACGAACCGCCGATTAAAACGAAGCAGATCCCATGAAAGATCTTAACTGCTCCTTCTTACAGGGAAGAGGGATGTCCACAATGGCTTAGACTTTGTCTCTATTAGGGGTCAAGTTGGCCATTTCGATGTGGAACCCGAGGTACTTGATGGTACCATATGAAAAATTGCATTTGCTGGGGCCGATCGTGAGGCTCTGCTCACGCAGCCGACGCAACAGGGCTTGGAAGGCGACCAAGTGCTATTCCCAATCTCGAGTGGCAACGTAGATATTGTCAAAGTAGAACGTTACGTTCGACAACCCATCCCAAATCCTGCGCATCATAAGGTTGTAGTGAGCGAAGCCGTACCCAAGCCGAAGAAACCGGCGGAATGGCATCAAGCCTCTATCTGTTAGGGAAGCCGTATATTTCCTCACCCTTTCTTTAAGGGGAATTCGGTAGTAGGCCTTACAAATGCTTAACTCTGTAATAAATACTATCGCAGGCTTGAGTTTACGAAAATTAACGCACATATGATATTTACCGTCTGTTTTCTTTAAGATTACTATGTGGGAAAACTAATTAGAATTGGAACACTCAATAATATTTAAACTTAGCAGATTATCTACTTCCGTGTTGAGTGTTTGTCCTAAATCAATGGGGAAGGGGTACGGCTTTGATCGCACTGGTTTTTGAGTTTTTAGAGTAAGGTCGTGCTCGAACTGTGTGACACATCCAGCGACTTCGGAAGTCACATCCCTTAACTAACTCATCCGGTGTCAGCCGCGCGTCAATATCTATGGCAGAAGGTGATAACTGGGCGGTGCCTGGAAGGGAGGGCAGCGGATAATGTTTTTCCTGCTCCAGACAAATGAACAGCACTACATTCAGTGGCTCTGCGTAGTAGTTGAATTCCTTATCAGATCTTTGTTGAGCGCCACACGAGAGAAGGGCTCAGAAATGATGTGTCCATTCTGAATAGGAGCGGGTTTGATACGTTCTTTTGCCGTGATCTTCTGGCAAATGTCGCACGATATGCAGGAATTCGAGATGTCCTTTGTAGCTCCAGGCCCAAGAAATATTTGAAAATTCTTCCTTTGTGTTGTTATGTTGTGGCTAAATGACCATAAAATAAACTCTCGTAAGTAGTTTTTAGAACGAGTGAGATATACGAGCGGGGAACGCATAATTATTTTGCCTCGGTGTTATTTCCTTCCGATCAAACGGGGTACAACAGGCCTTCCTTCTCGATTTAAGAAATGGTTTAGTTGCCACGGACGGATTCTCGCTTGTGGCTTCGGGCTTTTTCCCACAGTGGAAAGATGGACTCATACTCCTTCTGCTTATGAGCGAATCCTTCGCTAATAACGCAGCTGAACTCGGAGTCGGGGGGGGCTTCGAGGGGAGCCTCTCAGTTTTCTTTCTCGATGGGCTCGTGTCACGATGGGCTGAGCCACGGGCTGGAAGAAACTTTATAGGGGCTGACACCACTTCAGCCAAGCCGGTAAAATATTGGCATTCCAGATGGTAATTTAGTATGGGAAAGCGGTTTTGCGCGTGCCAGCTAGTCATAGACTACAGCAAAGCTCCGTGGTTCGGGGCTACTGGGGGAATCATTTTGTCGGAAACCACTATACAAGTGCATCCTGTGCGTTCCCAAGCCAGTTCGCGTGATTTTTAGGTCCGTTCTCTCGTCCTTTGACCTCATGTGTGATTGCAACGTGTGGTTTCCTTGACTCTATTCCACACATATATCATTCGAAAGAGAATACAAAAGAACATAAGGGTTTTAATATCGTTCGAATTGGCCGAATAGTTAAAATGTTCTTACAATGACAAAAATAAAGAAAAACGGGGACCGACCGACCGACCGAGATAGTGAGATGTAGAGTCGCCCATGACTAAAATCGCACGCGACTAAAAATTACAATTTAAATTTTATAATGCTTTTTATTTACAATTTTAATCTTTAACTGGTGTCCTGTATAAATAGGAAAGCTAATATTCTTAGTCCTCTATAATACTTTGATTATAATTCCTAGCCAAAGATTTTAAAAATCGTTTAGTAAATTAATCAAAAATAATTAGAAAATAAAGTATATTTGGTGTCAACTAATATGTCTAATTTTTGGTCTTTGTGTGGAAAAATTTAGAATTAATACCTGACAGTAATTAAGAGAAGACAAAACAAGAACTGTAATTACCGTCCTGCCAATATCATTAGTCGTTTTTCGCAAGGCACTAATCTGCAACTCCTGAATCCAATTGTATATAGTTATTTTATTAAAATGTAAGAGGTAAACAGCGAAACTAATAATGCAGACTCCCAAAATAGAGGCAAATTAATTCAATATAGAGAAAAAAGAGTGATACAAGCTAAAACACGAAAAGAGGCTAGGTACAAAACTAATTATGGTATTTATAATTCCAATGGACAAATTTAGCGGCTTTCTCTAGCAAAAATTTTAGTGTTACGATTCATGGCATCTTTGCAGGTTTCAAAGAGCAAATCCAAAATGCTTCGAATTTTTTTGGCAGAAATATTGTTTATATATTAAAATAGAATTAGATCATGTAATAGGTATAACTTCTCCATATTCTGGTATGCACTTCCTTTTCTTTACTTCAGAAACAATTCTATTAGATCGTATAAATGCAGGAGAACCACACCAAACAAACGACACCCGAAAGAAAATACAACCAATATCGAACATAAGATAAAGGAATTGAATTTGTAATAGCGAATAAAGGGTCGCTTATTATATCAAGTTATATGAATGTTAAATCCTAAATTGCCTCGTTAATGATAGAATAAGTAAAGAAAAAATAAAGCAGGAAACCAGAAGCAAAAAGACTAATTGCGGATAATGAAATTTGGAAGCAAAAAAGGGGGAAATGGTCTCTTAGTAAAGCTTTGCATATCAGTTCGATAGATGGTTGCAAGAAACAACTCAATAACCCTTTCAAAAATTACTCTTTTACCGTTAAAAAAAGCTAGTTTCAAAGTGTATTGGCTTAAACTTATTCAATTAAAAAGGTGAGTAATCACGGAAATTAAATCATATACGGTACTTTATTTAAAGTTTTAAGCTTTAGGAAGATACGATTGTCTTAGTTTTGGCCATAATGGCTAAAAATTGAAAACCCAAACCCTAGTCAGATAACCTAGGGTGTAAAGAAGATATCCTTAGAGTCGAAAGTAAACTGCTTAATATATTAATGTCTATAGTTGAGGTGTCTTAGATGTTTTCTTGTTCTTAGAGCATAATATAAATGGAGGAAAGAGCCATTGCAGTTTTGTAAATTGCGCATGTAACAATTAAGTAATATCCTACTTAATTTTTTAAAGCCAAAACCATCTTGGCTAAAACAAGGAAGCTGACTGAATTCAAATATAAGTATAGCTCCATGTGATGTAGCGGATGAATTCACACAAACAACCTAGTATATATATATAGAAAGAGAAATTTGACGCGAATGAGCAATGAGACAAGAATTTCAAACTTTTTTCCCCTGGCGTTATCTCTGTCTTCTCGGTAAAGGATTGCCTTCATTGTGCCACCCTCTGCTCTCTATGATTCTAGTCTTCTTCTAATGTCCCTTTCTCTTACCTCTAAAAAACTCCGGTTTCTTGTCTCATTGCTCTTTTGCGTCAAATTTCTCTTTCTTGTACTATATTGTAATATAGTCTGCAATGCAAGGTTTCTGCACCTTTATTTCTGTCTTCCAAATTGTTTTGAAAGGCAAAAAATAAATATGGCGAAAGCCCTGTGGTGGTTGTTATCACCCGCAGAACTTGCCTTTGCTCCTTCTTCTTTTTATATATATATATATATATATATATATATATATATACACACATATATGGAGTAGAACGGTAGGAAAACACCCGAATAAGAGAAGAATACTTTATAGAGGTTTCGCTCGTTTCGAGATTTTTCAGAATGACCGGATAACTTTTAATGGAGAGGAGTCTTTGCTCCTCTCTGTGCTATTGCTTCATTTATTAGGGGCAAACTAAAAATCGGCCTGTGGCTGAATCGTTCCTAGAGAGACAGAATACTCAGACTAACAGCTCAATATAAGCTTTCGGAAATTCGTAGTTAAGAGATCCCGGAGCGATATTTTGGAGAGTTTCATAGTTTAAGTAGGAAAAATAAATAAGAGAAGAAAAGCAGTAAGAGCTCAAGAAAGGAGGGGCCTACTGATTGGTGTGGAATTCAAACCAACATATATCATTCACCTTTCCGTTCCTCCAGACTAACTTCCATTACCCTCTGAACTCTTTTTTCGATTATTCTATTTTAACTCATTGTTTTCTCCTGTTCTTTTCCTGGTAATATTTTGCTCCTCGGAGGTCTTCCTTTGAATATATTCTTATATCTCCAAATTTATTTTGGGGCCCTTTTTTGCTCAATCCTGTTGGTGCACCTATCCCGTATTTTTCCTTGTTGTTATTCTATTAAATAGTTCATTTTTTGTATTTTCTTCTCCTTAGCGCCATCTGTCTTCGTCTACTTGGTCCGAATATAGCTATTTTGATCATAAATACTGCTTACTATTTGTCGATTTCTCTAGATTTCTTCTCTCTATATTGGATGTGGAAATGTTTAGGGTCTCGTTCTAGGGATATTTTCGTTGTCTGTATCAATGAGAACTTATTTCATTAGTTTAATTTCTTCATCTATTTCTTCCTGGTTCGATCCCTTAAGATCTGTTGGGATGAAGTTTCTAATATCGTTTCTCTATTCGTCTCAATTCGCTCTATTGTATTTCTTCCTTTCCAATACTGGTACCTCTTTTGGGTGCCGATGGAAGTCCAGTCGAGTTGTATGGAATCTCATGGCTACTTAATCAGACAAGTTTTCGAAGCAATCCCCATAATTTATTTATGTAGGAATACTTTTAGAAATTATCTTGAATATGTTACTTCTATCGACATTTTGAGGGTCTTTAAACTTCGAATATTATCTTTGTAGACATTTGCTCTGCACATTGTATTCAGTCTCCCATAAATAGCGTTAGAAGTCTTTGTGTTGAAGAAAAATTGTGCATAAGAATGAAGTACTCTCTTGGCTGTTCATGGTGAGTGGCTATTATTACAGCCAAATAAGCTTCATCAACTTCATTGAATTTTTTTCTAATCAATACTTTTGTTGATCATTCTGGCCATCCAGTCAAACGCTATACCTGTCTTCTCACATTCTTTCTAGCAATGACATATTTTCTCTCATTTGAAGCACATTAGTTCTTTCTTTGACCTCGTTTGTTCAGGTAGTCTTCTATTCGGTAACATTTGAAGCATATCTAAATATTCATGTGTTGCTATATTCCCATGTGTATTTTTATAATGAACACTAGCAATTGTTTTTGCAATTTTGTTTGTCATTTCCCTCATTGTACACAATTTCCTGTAGACGTGTGTGTGGCTTTCAAATTTGATGTCCTTTGTTATTTGTATGACTGTGTGTTTTCTCTCAATTTGCACTTTAAAGTCCTCTTTCGTTTCGGAGCCTACGCATAGATCTATTTTTACAAATAGTAGGATTTTCTTTGCTATTGTCTGATGCGGGATTATTGGAACTAGTTCGCACTTATATAGGGTTCCATTGATCATGATTCGTTTCTCCACTTCACCCTAAGTTTTGCAGACTTAAACGTTGGTGACACCTAAATATTATTCTTGTTAAAGCAATCTTGAGTTGTTCATAAATTGCTTTCCACAGTTTTCCTATTTACTGTCTTAATCCTTTTTCGACTTTCATTATTGGTACAAGGAAGCAATAGATCCTACCTCATTTCCTATCTGCCGTTTCTATTCTATTTCATTTCGCTTTATCAAGCAACCAAGGCTCTATTTTAATGTGATTTCTCTTGATTATTTCTTTACTGCTCACTCTTTAGCTATATCTGGAAAAGCAAAGCAGATAGACCGGCCTACTTTGTTAAATCGACTATCGGTTCATATTTATCTTTCCATTAAAGTAACACTCCTCAATTACCCTAGCTAATTTCACCTATTTTTTTAAATCGAATCCACTTACTTTTCGACTGCTTTTCCTCCGGCTCCCTAACTGGTTTGCTTTCTGGTATACACTTTGGCATATTTTAGAGTGGTTAAGAGTGCAGTCCTGGTCGAGGTAGGTAGGAAAAAATTAGAGATAGTTTCCTTATAATGTAGTTAACATGTTCAATAAAAACAAGAGGAATATCCAATAAATAGAGTGGATTATCTTCCTGAAGTTTTCTAAGAAACTATTGTCAAATTTGCCTGTTTTAACGACATGGCAAATTACGCAGCGGATGCGTGAACGGCGAGCTGAACTGATTCCTTCTTGTAGCTAAATTGAAATGAAATGTAAATGAAAGTCGAAGACAAATAACAGATTACCATACTCACAATCTTCATTCCCTTGTCCTCATAAGATCAGTCACAGTGAGTAGGAAATTTAAGAGTGGAAGGAAGGGTAAAAGCAAAAATAAGGATAGGAGAGCTGGATGCATAGTAGAGAACAAATAAGTGTTCTTTGCAGTTATGGGACTAACGGCTTAACGCGGTATTCAAACCACGATCTCTAGTTTGTTTTCTATTTTAATAATTTATATTTCGTGATCCCAAACTACGTGTTTTTTTGTGTTCTAAGGTTAAGTTTGTTAGGTGAGACCACAAATGCTAGTTTGGCTGGAGATCAAGCTTATCTCAGTCCATGGTAAGTATATACGAGGGGCGGTCAATAAGTTTTCCAATTAGGATATAATAAGACTAGATATGAGGAAAAGTGTTTTATTATTTTTAAATATAACTACCATCGACTTCAATGCACTTGCGCCACTTGTCACTTAGGCTTCAAATTCCAGACAACCAGAAATCTGCCGACTGCTGTTCAATCCACTCCTGGGCGGCGAGCTGGACATCTTCATCGTCCCCAAACTGGCGTCCACACAGTGCAGCCTTGAGCTGGCGGAATAAAAAGTAGTCGCTAGGGGCCAGATTTTGACTGTGGGGAGATGGTTAAGCTCCTCGAATCCGCACTCAAGCAGGGCTGCTTGTGCAACTCTGGCCTTGTGGACTTTGACGATGTTGAAGTCCATCATGGGGCGTGAGGTTTCTAGGGACCCACGAACATAGCCAAACTGTCGTGCATGATGTTAATAACATTTCTATGTGATATTCTAAGTTCTCGCTCGATTTCTTCGACCTTCCCTCGTCGATTTTCTAGGATCCTCCTCTCCACACGAGCCACATTGTCCTAGTTGGGCACGTCTGGCGGGCGCCTTGGACGGGGGTCATCATTGGGGATCTCCATATTCCAGCGAGCAATAGTTGCATAGGAAGGGGCGGTGTCGGTATACACTGCAACCATGCGTTCATGGATCTCTTTTGCACTCTTGCCTTCTTTGATCAAAGATTTGTTCACTGCGCGGTGCTTAAGTTTCTCTATTGTTGAAAAATTTGTGACTGACGATATGCGATCAGCTACTGATTTTTAAATAGACGAGGCAGGAGCGTGCGGCTGCAGGTCCTGACTTGACATAACTTGTCCTAACACCCCCACAAATATCCATGCCCCTTCCTCTGTTTTGCCCTACCGATTCGCAACACTTATTGACTGCTCCTCGTATATATTTTCTATGGTTAGATAAAAGTACGTTAATCTAAGGATCCCGCAATTCTGTAATTGTAGTGTATTATTTAGTATCTTTATAGTATATACGTTAATAGTACGCATTAAAACATTATTATCAGTTATTTTACTAATAGTTGTATAGGTTAGTATTTTTTTTCACTTTCTTTTCTCTTTTCCAATGCAAATTAACTTAAAATAGCTAATTTTACATTTCTTTCTCTTTAGGTTAACTAATTGCTATTGTTTTTATTTATTGTGCTATCCTGGTTTGATATCTAATTCGTCAAGTCGTGATCATTGGTGTTTCTCCCTATCGGTAATTTATCGGGATCAAGAATATCCAAATTTCGAATAATCTTCTCTTTCCTCTGGTGTCGATTATTTATCTGGTCCTTCTTATTACTCCTCTTCTTCTTTTATATTCTAAATTTCGAAATGTGGAATAAGTTATATATCCTTAACTTTTGTCTATCTGATTGGCTAAATATATGCTTCTTAGGTTTTCCAGCTTTACTATGACTTTATTGGCTCTCTTTGTGATTATTGGGTTGAAGGTTCTATTTTTGCCACCCCCTCTGATATTTGTATTGTTGGAATTATTGCACATATAATTATTACTTTGTAGCTCATATTCCTGCTTTTCTTTTTATGGTTTCTCAACTTGTATAGTTATAAAGTCCACTTTCTCCTTATTTATACCCCCTGTAACGTGTTTTTTACCAGCCCGACTTTGAAATAGCTATCCAAGCGACTAACATTCCATATTATCCTTTTTTCTTTCTCCTTCTATAAATATATATATATATATATATATATATATATATATATATATATATATTTATCTCGGTTAGATTTTATATTGCTTTTGGCATCGGAGTCATTGATCGTGCTTAAAGCTGCTATGAATTCAGCTTCTGTTGCCTTCCTCCATTTTTTATTGGTTCCATTTTCAACCACATTTGCCACTTTCCTGTTAATTTGGTGATTTGCATCACAGATGCAATATATCTATTTACCAATGAGTTTCGTTCCCCAAGAATCTATTGACACTAAATTTATTAATAGGACCTGTACCTTTACGCCTGTAATTTTGTAAACTTATCTAGCGATAAAATATAAGCAAATCCTGTAGGTCTAAATATAACTTAAATCCCTGCAGCCCATTTTGCTCCCCTCTATCCGCTGAGAACCTTTGATCACTTAGGATCTCACGCCTCTCTAATACGTTTAGGCCCCTCTGCATGGATCCTCATTTCACGTTGGATTTTACTGTTCAACAAAACACAAGACATTCCTTCCTTACCAAAAGGATTCCATTGTGTAGATTGCTTGTTCATCTTGACTGCATGTCCCTTCTAACAACTGAGGAACTTGGGGAGGCAGCACTGGTTATTTGCTCAATATAAAACGACATTTAAAAGGGCAGCAGGGAGCACGCTAACGTACATATTGAAAACAAGAGTAATCATAAGCTTATGTGTTTAAATACTGGGAATGCGAAGGAAAATTATAAAAGCGAGTGATAAATAATTCTTTAGAGTAATCATCAGCATTGATAACCCTTTCTAAAGGCAAAATATTAATACCTAAATATTGTCAAATAATAGAAGGCGCTGGAATAATTCAAGCCAGTTAAATTGACTGAAGTCATTAAATAGAACATATTAATGTTGGAAGATATGAGCGCCATTTCCTCTCCGTGTAGCAAACTTCTGACTACCAATTTATTTCGTGTACTCATGACGGTTATAAAGAGCATAACTGCTTACTTTATTTTAAATTAAAAAAACATTTAATAATGAAGATTGAATTTATCGTGCTCCTCTTTTGATTTCCTACAAGAATACTGAATTCTAGATTCAAATATAAATCTTATCTAAATTGCCTTAAACAACTGTTGGGTAACAATTATTTACAAAATATGGGCTAAAAATCTAGGATTTCAGCTCTAATGTTGTTTTGTTTAACTTGACTTATGACGGTATTTCTCAATTCATGACATACATGAGGAAGCTTTTCAAAGTTTATCTTCAAATGATTATTATTTTTAAAATTACAAGGTCAGTTTAATTATTCTACTAAATTTTATTCAAAAACAATGAAATTATTCACATTGTTTTGTCTTTTCTTCATTTTCAATGCTTAATTAAGATATAATCGGTTTGATAATGAAACAAAAATATATTCCTTAATAGAAGAGCTTCCCCATGTTAAAAAAGATATAGTCAAACTGTAATTTTTCCCTGACAAATCATCCTTTCGAAAGTAAGGATTATTCATTTTTGATCTGCTCATCAAATAAAATCCGATTGTTTTTATTGTAAAATTCAATTTATCCTCTTTACTTATTTTCAGAGCTAGGTTAAAGAGCTATCATCACTGAGGCTTCAATAATATGCCATTATTAAATCTCATTAAAACTATATGGTCAGAATATTAATGAATAACACTGGTTCAGAGAGAAATTGAGGCAAGCACAGAATTAGTTGTTCTAGCCTAATATTTGGGACCTGATTTCAGATTCGAAACCAGTTTTTACTTATGACCTCTACTTTCTTAGGTATATATGTATTAGACATTTTAGGAATCGTGTTTTTTAAAACCCTTACGCTACCAATAGGACAATACATCCCCGAAATTTTAAAAAATACCTGTGGGCAGTATTAAGCTCAAATTAGTATATATTTTTATCCCAATGGTAGTTGTAATGTATTATCATATCATTGAATATTTGGCAACTCTATATTACTCCTCAGTTGTTTTTGATAACAAGTAAGTGAACACGTGCTCGAAGGTTAGAATTTGTCTCATTAATTTATTGAGACCTGATTTCAGATTCGAAACCAGTTTTTACTTATGACCTCTACTTTCTTAGGTATATATGTATTAGACATTTTAGGAATCGTGTTTTTTAAAACCCTTACGCTACCAATAGGACAATACATCCCCGAAATTTTAAAAAATACCTGTGGGCAGTATTAAGCTCAAATTAGTATATATTTTTATCCCAATGGTAGTTGTAATGTATTATCATATCATTGAATATTTGGCAACTCTATATTACTCCTCAGTTGTTTTTGATAACAAGTAAGTGAACACGTGCTCAAAGGTTAGAATTTGTCTCATTAATTTATTGAGAACTAATTGGTTAATTAGTTCTCAGATACATTAGAAAATTTATATCTTATATATTATATATATTAGAAAATATATATCTTGCACTAACTATATTTATGCTTTCTACTCAATATAATATATCTACATGGCTAAATTCAAGCAAACGACCTGCCCCAAATTTCAACATTCCTCTAACTAAACTTTAATGTTTTAAAACCTTTTATAACATTATTTGGAATAAAAATACTCTCGTAGTGAAAAGTGAGGTTAGGGCTGCTTGACAATCATGTTACACAAACATTTTGTATATTGGACACATGTCTATATTATGATTTTGCGACTATATGTATTTTGTAACACTATATATGGTTAATGTTTATTTTGTTTTTCAGATTTTTGTTAGTTGATAAATATATTTAGCATTGCCTCAGGCACTTTAATATGCCGAAGATGCATCAACAAGCTAAGTTTTTCTGTTATGTGTGTGGAGATTTCACGACAGTTGCACAGTGCTGAACAATTTCTTTCCTCTTGAGAACTTCTTACTTTTATTATTTTAACTGTAAACCATGTTGTAAACCCTATTACAATGGACTAACTGCATGGTTTAATGGCCAGCAAACATCCTTCACCTTTGCTGTCCCGATGGTCTGGAAAGAGCCAAAAAGCCATGCAGATGATTGTTATTTTTGTCTGACAAATATAACTAGTTTCAATGCTTCTTCTAGAAAAAAAGATAAAATATCCCAATATTCCCTCAGCTATAACACCGGTTTCCTGTCCCTACACTCCCAGCAAATAAATATCTTCTTTCTTCATCTGATGAAGAAATGCCTTCAGGGAAATATTCTGCCAATTAAATCTCTTCTGAAGTCAATGTCTCTGTTAATTCAAGAGCAAGCAGCAATGAGCCCCACCAGGTCACGCAGGAAGAACTGAATGACCTTGCCCGTGATTTCGAACCAATCTAAGCAGCAGGCAGAGCTCTTGGCATCCTGGCTTAAGCAGTGGAGCCTGGTCAAGGCAGATGTACGGATCACCAGTTTCTGGACACGAAACAAGGACTTCACTTTATTCTTTAAAAATGCAAAACAGGTTGTGCTACTGCAAAATTGTCTCTGGCTTGTTTACTTTTCTTGAATTTCTACACAATGTTTCAGATTAGCCTCTTTTTATAGACTCTTCCAAGCGATGGCTAAAGGCTGTGCTTGGGAAATTATGGGAATAAATACCCCAGCATTCCCATTGCCTACTCATTCCATCTGAAGTAGTCGTATGATAATATGGGGCTCCTTTTGGAAGCTGTCAAAAGAAACTAGTACCAGGGGAGTCTCTGCAGGGACCTCAAGGTCATTAACCTCCTTATGGGTATGCAAGCGGGCTTCACAAAGTACTGTTGCTTTCTCTGTTTCTGTAACAGTCGGGCTGTGTCCAAACACTATAAACTGAAGGCTTAAGGGTCTAGGAGCACTTTCCTGCCTGGTAAACACAGTGTCGAAGAACATCCTCTGGTGGACATGAACAAGGTTCTTCTTCCTCTTCATATCAAACTTGGGCTACTGAAGAATATCGTGAAGGCCATGGACCAAAATGGCGCTGCCTTTCAACACATGTGTACTTTATTTCCAACTCTGAGTTCTGTTAAGCTCAAGGAGGGCATCTTCGATGGACCTCAGATCCGAGAGGTGATGAAGGATAACGAATTTGAGGAGCTTCTTACCTTAAAGTAACTGAGAGCATTGGAAGCATTCAAGTCAGTCTGCCATGGTTTTCTTGGTAACACAAAAGTACTAGATTACCAAGAGTGTATCGAGAAGTTGTTAAAGTCTTATGAAGATATGGGATGCCGAATGTCACTCAAAATTCACTTTCTCCACTACCACCTCAAATTCTTCCATTATAACCTCGGAGCAGTAGGTGATCAGTAGGGAAAAAGGTTCCGCCAAGACATTTCTAAGATGGAGAGCAACCACCAAGGCAAGTGGAACTCCAGCGTAATGGGGGACTTCTGCTAAAATCTCTTTCGTGAAATCCAGGAAGCAAAGTACTATACTGTATGTGATTTGTGAGTATTTTATTATCCAAGTAATTTTGTTCCATTAATGTTCTGTATCTATGCTGTTTTTTCTCTAATATACCTTTGTAACAGACGGAATTAAGACAATATACTTTGATTTTATATGCAGTTATACTTTAATTTCAATGAAATTGCCGTCTGCCTTAACCACGGCCTTAATGAGCAATCGAAACATG
This sequence comes from Ceratothoa steindachneri, assembly GCA_963969495.1. Taxonomy (NCBI): domain Eukaryota; kingdom Metazoa; phylum Arthropoda; class Malacostraca; order Isopoda; family Cymothoidae; genus Ceratothoa; species Ceratothoa steindachneri. Next base: position 91,780,452 of record OZ018328.1, read on the forward strand.
CTACAAGGCCATTTTGACGGTTCGATTCTGCGGAGTTTGTAGACTAGTTGCTTGTTTGACATGATGTAAAGTCCAGTTGTAAGCGTACGGACTTCGACCCACAACCTACTTGATCCAAGGCAACATCAATTCCTCTAAGCACTCGGTGAAAGCCCTTGTATTGAGTCTGAGCACCTGTGGGAAGAAAAACACGTGCATGAATTGGCTTACGCTATGATTTGGACATAGAGTTTAAAATTTATTACACTTGATACATCTTTTAGGGGCAGAGCAATCCAGTCTTTGATTCACAATCTGGTCCGCACCGAAACTTTTCTTGTCTGAAAAGAACCAATAAATGCCAGGGTTGAGAGGATACTTCAGTTTGTTCACAAGTTTTACCACACGACCACACGATCTTTTCGTTTTTCCTTCCTCCTTTTACACATAACCTAACCCTTTCTTATATTGTATGAATAGTTGCGGATATCTTCTGGTCGCCATAAGAGAATCATGGATGAAAAACCTCAATCCGAGACTTTAAAGGCGAATTCACGGTTCCTGGCTACCAACTCTTCCACAAAGATAGGCCAGACAGAGAGGGTGGCGGTGTAATGTTGTATGTCAAGGATACAATCGAATATACGAACTTCAACGTTATATACAACCACAAGCTCCTAGGCGTTGACCTAGAGATAGGTCCTGTCAGATACAGGACCCTGCTGCTTAGAGACCCCCTTCCCAACCCGTTGAGAAGGACAGGGAACTGTACCAGCTGCTGCGTGAGCTTGTTCAAGGCAGAGTGTGCATCGTTATGGGCAACTTCAATAGACAAGTTGACTGGGAAACCAGAGCAGCTTGTGGCGAGAGCGCGCTACTCCTGGAGTTCACCAACAACGAGTTCCTCACTCAATGGGTCAGAGAACCGAAGAGAGGAGACAATATCCTCGACTTGGTCTACACCTCTGAGGATGATATCGTTGAGGATTTCTCTGTAAGCGAAGAGCTCGGTGGCAGTGATCACCAGTTAGTTAGATTTAGCGTCAAGATCCCGAAGGTAAGGTCTGTTGCCAGTCGATAAAGGAAACTTGACTTGAGAAGAGCAGACTTTGCAAGTTTTCGTGCTGGGTTAACTGATGTAAGAATAGCCGTATGCGAAGAGGTTGAGGATTTGTGGAACAATTTAAAAAAATGTTCATGAGTCTTCAATCAAGTTGCATCCCTCTAAAATGCCTCCGTCGGTCTTCTGTTCAACCAAAGTGGTTTAATCGAAAAATCGGCCAACTACTTAGGGAGAAGAGAAATGCGTACAGGTGATCGAAGATCTCAGGTGCCTTTGACGAGTACCGCAGGCTAGCCAGAAGAGTGAAGTCCAGCATAAGGGCGGCTAAGCGTACTGAGAATCTTCAAGTGGCGAGACTCTGCAAGGAGAATCCCAAGGACTTCTTCGGCTATGTAAATAGCCGTAAACCAATCCATCGTAGGATTGGGCCCTTAGTGGACGAGGAGGGTGCATTAACTCACTCAGATGCAGAAAATGCTAACCTGCTCAATGACTACTTCTCTTCAGTGTTTACTGAAGAGTGTGGTTCTATCCCCCAGCCAACGAGTTCCTACTCGGGGGAAAAGTTGGAGGATATGGACTTCACCGAAGGAGAAATAAAAAAAAAGATCGCTGACCTAAAGACGAATAAGTCCCCTGGACCGGACGGGTTTCTATCCAAGGTGTTGAAGGAAGTGTTCGATGAAGTATCACGACATCTGTGCGCTATCTTTAACATGTCAATCCTCCGCCTCACGCCAGTGAGGCGGAGGTGACTCCGATCTTCAAGAAAGGAGACCCCAGCCATCCGTCAAATTACCGACCCATTAGTTTGACTCTGATAGTCAGTAAACTTATGAAAAGCATGATAGTGGACAAGATAACGTCTTATTTAGAGTCAAACCTGCTACTGAAGAGTTCCCAGCATGACTTCCGAAGGCAGAGGTCATGCCTGACCAACCTTGTGGAATTCTTCCACTTTGTGTTCAGTGAGCATGATCGGGTTTAAGCAGTGGATGCTGTGTACCTTGACTTCAAAAGGCCTTTGATAAGGTACCACACCGCCGCCTCTTCCGGAAAGTGCGTGCACAGGGCATAGACGGCAAGGTAGCAGGTTGGATAGAGAGCTGACTAAGAGACAGACGGCAATGAGTAGTGGTAAATGGATGGGCCTCTGAATGGGCGCCCGTATCTAGCGGTGTCCCTCAAGGTTCCGTCCTGGGACCACTACGGTTTATTATCTATATCAACGACATGGACGGAGACATGATTGCCAAAATCTCTAAATTTAGAGACGACGCCAATCTTGGTATCAATGTGGCAAAGGAGGGGAACACTGCCCGCCTCCAAGATGACCTTCAAAGGATTGGGGAGTGGTCGGATACGTAACAAATGGCTTTCAACGTGGGGAAATGCAAAGTAAGGCATATAGGCCACAGAAACCCCCAATCTCACTATATCCTTAAGGGCACTTCTATTGAATCCATCGTCACTGAGAATGAGTTGGGTGTAACTATCACTAGCAACCTCAAGTTCTCGAAATAGTGCATCGAAGAAAGCTCAAAGGATGTTAGGCTACATAAAGCGCCAGTTTGGATACCGTAACAAGGAGATAGTTCTTTGTCTGTACAACTCCCTCGTTCGGCCGCACCTGGAGAATGCCATACAATTTTGGAGTCCTTCGTTTTGAGAGGACATCGCAAGGTTGGAACGCGTACAAGCTAGGGAAACCAAACTGATTCCCTCTATCCGACATAAAAGTCACGAGGAGAGACTAAGGGAATTAGATCTGTTCTCACTGGAAACCCGTATACTGCGTGGTCACCCCATCAAAGTATTCAAAATACTTCGAGGGTTCGACAATGTTGACTACCGGGATATTTTCACACTGAGTGAGAACAGAACGCGCAATCACGGCTTCAAACTTGAACTGAAGCGTTACAACCGCAATTTGTGTGTAAATTTTTTCACCTACAGTATCTGCGGTAAGTGGAACGCACTTCCAGCGGAAGTTGTCAACAGTAAATCTGTTGACCAGTTCAAGTCAAGACTAGACAAAGTCTTGAAAAGTGTCCGTTTAGGGACGCATAACAATTGAGCAGTAATGTGCCCGCTCGATTGCTAGTTCAAAGGTACCCTCTTTGAATGGACCTTAAGGTCTCCTAGGGTACTTTCTTTCCTTGTTACTTACAGTTAAGAAAATCTGTCACTCTCTTGCCCTTAATAATTGATCTCATTGTCTTGCTTTGATCGTATTGAATGATTGTCTGGATATAAAAGGGGATTCTTCTCCTATCGGAACGATTAAAATGAGGTATGCAAGCTGCTGTACCCACTTAATTACAGTCTTCCTCATACATCTTTTTCCTAATCCTTAGCTCCACACTCAACCACTCGGAAATCTTCGCATAAGAGCCCTAATTGTGAATCCCATGCACAATATCTTGCCATTTCAGTATTTTTTGAGGATTTTGAATTCAGGCACGGTACTGTTTTACGCTGTTATTATTAAGAGAAAACCGATCCCAGATAACAAAGTATGCGTAAAACTTTGAGTTACCAAGGAGTATAAATAACCTATCGCATCCTCTATATTCTTATATACGAAACAGATCAATGAGAGATGATTTAAGTCTCAATTGGCTCTTTGATTCCTTAAAAGAAATAATCATCAATTGAGGGCAATTGATTATTATTTCTTGTAAGGAATACAAAATATAACTGAGCTAGCATAACTTTATAAATATTTATCCCATTTTTGAAAAATTCTTGTTACATTTCATGTAACAAGAAATGATTTTATCGCTATTTTTCTAATGCAACCGTGTTTAGATTATGAAAGGCCGTGTTATAGGGCCCTTTGAAGTCGGGTCCTAATTAAATTACCTTAGACTTACCTACATTGAAATTTATCTGACATTTTTCAGCCTATTTTACTATATACGTACCCATTTAAATTTATTAGATGTATTTAGATGTATTTCCTAATTTAATATCATTCTAAAATTTTGAAAAATTGAATGATAAATCACTATTTCGAACGGTAATATTAATTATAATCAACAATAGATCCAGATTGATCCCTGAGGAAACTTGCGAGTGAAGGATGCCAATTTGAGTTATTTGGGTTTAACAAGTCACTGCGTGCAGTCAGCAAAGCAGAAAATCGACTTTCGTTTCCTGTTAAATTTATATCAGAGTTCAATCTGGGAGCCATAGATGTCAAACTTATATTCATTCAATGCTAATGTCCAATTAATAAATTCCAAATACTGTAAAATCATAGGAGGTTTAGGAACAATTTTGGCCAGCTAAATTGGATCTGACGTAATTAATAAGAGCCAAACATTGTCTGAAGATATAGAGACCGTTTCCTATTCATGCGGAAAATTTATGAGTAAACATTTATTTCCGTTACAGTTGATGGTTAACGAGGGCATGACTGCCACTATTTATAGATTCAATTATACATGATTCTCTAGCGAATTCAAAGAGGACTGTTGAATTCTCCGCGTGAATCAAACTTTGCTCCAAATTGTCTTAAACAATTGTTGGGGAGCAATTATTGGTAAACTATGGGGAGAGAATCTTGAATTTGAGCTTGAATGTTTCTTTGTTTGATTTGAGTAGTGATGTGTTGATCACTACGTGATTTTTCAAGAAAATCATAAATTCAATATCACAAATTGTAGAAAGAGAATTAATTGTTAAATTTAACGTTGAATTATTAAATGATACAAGTTAACTATTCGTTTTACTATCAAGAAAAGTCATTTTATTACCCCAAATAACATTTTACGAACACAATGCATGAATATAAGCTCAATTTGGTACTTTGTTGCATTTAAATTAATCTTTGAGATGTAACATACTTAGAATGAAATCCAAAGATCTTTGCCAGAAAAATGGCTTCCCCACGATAAAAAGGCATATTTAAACTCCGATTACTCTATGATTCGCTCACCTATCGGAAGAATGTTTCCAATCAATTATGCTCCAGCGTCTCAAATATTTAACTCAAATTGAGTAATCTGCTTGAATTATTTTTAGAGCTAGCATAATAAGCTATCGTCTCTAAGACCTAAATAAAATGCCTTCATTAGATCTACTTTTAATTATATGCGCCGAATAAATAGATATAATTTTTAAAACAACATATCATACTTTGGATCTAATAAAGAATTTAAAAAAATTATAAAATTTGGCATATATTTTAATGGACGTAACTGGTATATAAATACTGATGGGAAATTAAGCGACGATTGGGTTTCGATAACATTTACCCTCCTTTGAAATTTTAAATATTTTCAAAAATAACCTTTTCAGGAAAGCTAATAATGTTAGTTTTTGAAGGAAAATGCACTTTTAAATGGTGTTTCTTTTGCAGACAGTTTTTTGAAAGGTGTTATGAAAGATAATAAGCGTAAAATATATAAATTTTAACAGACGTGCCAAAAGAGATTACCACATAGAAGAAAAGTTGATTCCGTTTCTTCGCGAACCAAGATGTCTAGTTTCCTCACAATTTCACGTGTTCAAACTTCAGTAGTTTCTTGAAGGAATGTATTTTCAAAAACATTTTGGTGATACATCATTGATTCCCACAATTTTAATATATATGAATTAAATAAATAAAGGATACCATTGTAAAGATGATCAATATTTAGTCTATTTAGCCACTCTCGGAGCAAGATAAATATAGTAGAAAAAATGAGGATAAAAAAGTTAATTAAATCTGATGTTAAATAATGCCAGAACCAAATACTAAACTTTGTTAATCTTATAGAGATTAGCAGCCTGTAGTACATAATAAACATTGAAGAACAAATTCATACAAATAAAACGACTAAAAAAGTACACAATTGAACCTCTTTGAGGGAGAAGTTGAGCCGGTGTTTGAGTGTATTTATCTGAGCTAAGATAAGACTAAATATCATTACAAAGCATCCATAAGGTAGACCCAATTGCCAGAGTACCCTGCAAATTCAGTCTTTCTATTATCTCAATATTTGTAAGTACAACGACTTCATTTCAATCAATAACAGCATCCAAACCTACATAAATTTATGTTGTGATAGGTATTGACTGTATTGTTTAAATGTGTAACATATTATTTTGCCTCTTTTTTGCTATAATTATTAGATCAACGCAGTAATTCTTATTTACTCATTCAGTCTAAGTGAGTACTCCATCAATACTTGAAAATTCCCATAAATCGCCAATAGATGCAGATATGCTTTATCTTTGTAATCACGAATGTCAAGAGAAAGTAGTGTCACAACAGGGAGGTAAATTGGCTTGGTCTTCGATCATAACTGATGTGCATATCAATTTAGGGAACCTAATTTAGTATCGGAACTGGTAACACAGGGATCGGTCTAACTTACATTCATCCAAGATCCACTCACTTATATCTTCAAGTCGAGAGAAGCCTCGCTACGCGCCTCCACCAGCCAGTACGAAGCATAGGCTGTTTTCCAAACCCTCCTCGTCTAAGTCAGTAAGTCTTCAGTCCAACTCACCTAAATGACCTCACACAGGAGACTCACTTTCAAGGTCCCCCAACTGTTCACACTCTCTGAGTTAGAGGTAAAACGAATCCAAAATTTATTCATGTTTGTTATTTCCCATTACGTGCGAAAGCTTATTTAAAGATTTAATATTTCATTTTTTTTATGTAATTAGCACTATATTTTGTTGGAGTTGTTTAATTATATCCTCGAATGCAGAAGTGGCAATAGATATATAATAATACTAAACCTTCCTGGTTAAAGAATTATATTAATACACTCCAAGAGAAACGGATTTACTCATGCACGACTCAGTTGTATATACGTACTCGGCCGTTAACCACAACATACCCTTCCTTTTAACTTAACTTCCAAGGCCTGCGAATTAACATTATTCCAAAAACCTTTTTTTCATTTTCTTTCGTTTTGAAAGGAAACCGTATCATACGTTTCTCCATCAAGAATCAAATTCACGTCGAATTCAATAAAACGTTTTTCCACTTCGAACATGGAGAAGTTGCTATTTCCAAATAAATTTAAGGAAGAAGAGGCCTGATTGGGGAGAGGATTTGTACTCGTGCGCTAATCAGGGATTATGTACAGCTGTTATTATGTACAGCTTGATGATGGTTATAAACAACTAATTGACAAACTGGAGTTAGTTAGGGTGCAGTTAGATTTTTCCATCTCTATTATCAAAACTTAAAGATAATTCATTCAAGACATTCACTAATCCTCTATCTATTTATATGGCTTCCCCGTCATCATTTGAATAGAATCCAGAAAATGATATGGTGGATTATATTTCGAATCTAACTGAATACCATCGGTATAATTAAATATCATAGAATAAGTTATGACTATCTGTATCAAATAAATTTTAAAATTTCAAAAGAAAAAAATACGTTTTATGCTCATTTAATAATGAAAAATAAAGAAATTATAAATGCATTATAAATTAAATTACATAAGAAATGAAGTCATAAAAGGCATAGGTTATAATGTTTTTGTAAAAACATTTAATTATTTTGTATTTTGGCTTATATAGATTCAAAAGCGCAAAAGATCTACTCTTCTATTTCTATGCTGATAACATGCAAACCTACCCATTCTGTTACCCCTCCTCGTTTGATGAAAAAAAAATTCTCCTCACATGGGAAATTATGAATTAATGGTTCAAGTGGGATTTTCTTAAATTTACTCATACTAAACTGAGCTTTTGTTGGAGTAAACTCTATCGGATGTGGTTCCCCGTAAAAATATTGAACAATTTTAACTTTGTTAGTGCCTTGGGTCCCTTATTCGCCCTTACACCTATATATCTCGAAGGAAAATTCCTTCCTCTTTCAAATCCGATGTAGCAAATAATAGAAAATCTTCCCTTTGCTTTCACCGTAATCTTCGCCACGTCCATCCAAATTTTTTTAAAAATATGTACCAGATTGACAATCATGCTTTCACTCCCTTTATCTTTGATTACCTTAACTCTCTTCCTGTTAAATCTCAGGCTTCGTCACTTTGACTCTTTCACATTATTGGAAACTTTGCCACACGTTTTCGTCTTGGCCTGGGCGTTTCTCTCGTGAAACACAACTGCTCCTTAATAATCAGAAACTATTTGATTTACAATGACCTTCACGTTCCACTTTTTTACATACACAATATTTTAAAGACCGCTTTATCCTCTTACATATCTACTTCACTGAGTATATACCAGTCCTTGAAAAACATAAGTCTGGCTCCGATTCCTTAATAGTTGATCCTCGTAGTCGTGTCTACTAGATGGTTGATCTTGCTTTTATCGATATGTGGTCTTCGAATATGGAATGATCTGCTTTCTGTTATACACTTTCCCCAGCTTCTTGGTGCCCTGCAACGTGCCTTGAAATATTTCTTCAATCAAGTCTTCTGACAATTGGCAGACATACGACCATGGACTTGATGAGTAACATACAAAAAATGTCTACTACTATTATTAATTATATATATATTAATTTAATCAAGAGAAATAGTGTACTAATTCGAGACAGTTAGGTCAATTACTGCCAATACATCTGTAGGGAGAAGAAGTGATTGAACACTAAAAAAACAGAGAATTTAAATATGATGATTTATATAGAATACTAAGTAAACGAACAAAATTGTCATGCGATAGAACCCTTAAAGTGTTGCCATCCCAACAAGAGATTAACCTCAGAGATCAGGATCTAAAAACCAAGGAAAAATAAGTGCAAATGTTCTAAAGACTTGACTCAAATGGAAATAAATACAGAAAAAAACATAAGTCTAGAGAGAGGTACACAAAATAAAATTAAACTGAATTAAGATTAATATAAATATTTAGTCTCAAATTCAAAGTTTCGAAACTACATTGTGAATATAATTTAAAAAATAACCATCAAGTTTATATAAGCCAGGACTTAAATTAAAATTTGGGAATTTATTAATAAAGGTTGATTCAATGATATTTCGGGAAATATTATCGTTATTATGACAGATGATTTTAACGGAATTCCAATCAATATTGTGATTAAGATATGACGCATGAATATAAAATGAGCTGCTTTCTTCGCCACGACGGACATTATATTTATCCTGAGAAATTCGTTTTTTTAAACATTTACCTGATTGGCCAATGTAATATTTAGAGCAATCGTTACATTTTACGCAATATACATTACCAATAGGGAAAAGGGCGTTCTTGACTAATAGTTTAGAGATAGTATTATTATAGTTAAAAACTACACACATGCCTAGAGATTTTAAAATATAAGGGAGAGAAGCAAATGATGAATTAAAAGGAAGTCCAAGATAAACTTTGCTATCCTTTTCATTTCCTTGATAATTACCTTCAGTTAGGTAGAAGGTCTTTTTATAGTTTTGAACCTCGCGCGAATTTTAATAACTAGAAAATTCTTGTACAGGAAATTTGGTTTGTAAAAAGCAAATATCGCAAATACACGACCACTTCACTAAAGAACTAACAGATATATCAATTGTGAAATATAAAATCTTATGCTCAACCCAATACCATACGTTTCTCCGCATCTCTATAGTTAACAACACAAACCCTATCTCAATTTCGATTTTTTCTTTTTTCCGACTACTAATCACCTAACTCTTTTAACTAATCCAATTACGCAACTACTCGCTATTTTTCCAAACCAATTTCACTTCTAGTCCACTTTTTGTGTCTATATATATTCATTCTCTTCTCGTCCCTGTGTTGTATCGGGTGATTCCATTTATTCGGGCTTCATTGAAAAATTTAAAGTGTAAATATTTTTTCATCCACCTTTAATCTTACTGCTCTTAATTTATTAAGGTCCTGTGTACGGCCTCTTTAAAACATATTTTAATTATTTCTTTGTCTACTTTTACAATCAATTTATTCCACTTTTTACCTTGCTGTTTTTCTTTCAAAATTATCATTCCTTCTTTTAAGTGTTTTAATGCGATGTAGCTAGAAGTCTTATCTTATTCTCTTATATACTTATATATTTATCTGTCATTTCACAATTACTTTTCATCTCGTTCATTTAAGGTCAATAATTGTTTTATACCGAATATAGGGGTCGTTTTCTTTGTTTGTCTCTATTTAATTCTTAGTTGTTTTTCTCGTTTCTTTTCTATGTCTTCATTTATAGCTCTCTCAAATGGGGTGCGTGTGTATTCTATAAGCCCTTCTTTATAGTTTTCCCATTTGGATCTAATGTGACTCCTTCTCGGTATCAGTTTCTGATTGATCTGCACAATTATTATCTGTCGTGGAATAGGTTTCTATATACCATACATATACCAATTATATTGGATTTTAGAGTGCGCGGGGTTTCTTTTTTTAATACTTTTTGGTCAGCCGGGTCAGATTCCTAGGTCAGATTCTCATACGAAAGGGCTAATCCAATAGAGCTATGATTTTTTATTGGCTGAGTGTTTTAAGTCTCACTTAGTTACAGGGCTACTACACGGTTATGATGAACTCAAAGGTTGAAAGCAAAGGAGTCGACAAACATAGACTTTAATAATTATTAATAATTTACGTTAAAGTGGTACAAAAATAAGACGACATACAATAAGACAAATGGTTAAAGTAGTCGACGGGCAAGTAATGAAATTAGGTATTTAAATGAAATAAAATGAGTCGGCAGGACGGAATTAAAATTGGGCTTTACTCGGTGACTTAGTAAACACACAATGATAACGGGGGAACGATGAAACGGTAGGCGGTAATTTTAAAATTGGGCGATCTAAAATATTTAGTACGATACCTTGTACAAATGGAGGGGGAAGACGATGGTTCTATCTTGCGAAGAGGGGAATAGAAGTTGAGTTCACTTCGACGGAGCCTAGATTAAACTTGCTCGGAGTTGAAATATTCCTTCAAAATGACATGAGGGTGGGGGGCGGAACGAGCCTTAAAGAGTGGAGGCTGTGAATTCTTCTGATATAATTCTCTAGGTATTTAAATGAAATAAAATGAGTTGGCTGGACGGGATTAAAATTCGGCTTTACTCGGTGACTTAGTAAACACACAATGATAACGGGGGGAACGATGAAACGGTAGGTGGTAATTATAAAATTGGGGGAGCTAAAATATTTAGTACGATACCTTGTACAAATGGAGGGGGAAGACGATGGTCATATCTTGCGAAGAGGGGAATAGAGGTTGAGTTCACTTCAACGAGGCCTAGGTTAAACTTGCTCAGGGTTTAAATATTCCTTCGAGATGACATGGGGGTAGGGGGCGGGCAGAGCCTTAAAGAGTGGAAGCTGTGAATTCTTCTGATAGAATTCTTTCAAAGAAAACGGAAGGTAAGTTTCTTCTGAGACGTCAAAACGGATTGATTTGACGACTGTGCGTAATTGAGGGGTCTCACGCGAAGCCTTCGGGACAAGACTTGAGTTCTTCTTTGGAGGTGGAGACGTTAAGAGGAGTCAAACGGGTGTTCTTAACGGGGAGAGGATTCTTGATTAATCCAGGAAGAGGATACTTGACTCATCCAGGGTGGATATTTGATTTATCTATGAGGGATATTCGACTTACCCCGCAGAGTCCTTGCCTTCGGCGTACGACGACCCAAATCGAGGAGGAGTCAAATCGACTTTTTAACCTGGGCTTTTCTCGCACAATCTTCTTGGTTCCTGGCGACAAGGGGAAATATGTACGCCTGGATTGAGGGAGTTTACCTTATAGAATGGGGGGGGGGACTATCATCCATTCTTTGAGTAATGCAAACGAGGCTTCTACTGGCGTTTGCATCAGGTAATCCCCTCATGGCTGGAAAGAGGGACGGTCGAAAGAAGTCTCCTTGGGTAAATTATCCGGGTCGATAAGGGCTGCATTCCTCAGCCCGCTCCTGTTGTTTCTCACGATATTAAACTTGGAAAAATGCTTCTAAGCTGCAATAAGGGCCATCACGTCGAGGCAATGCTCAAAAGCAAACGTTATTTTTGATAGTAATAATATCCTGAAACAGTTCTAGGAATATATATGAGTATACTTGTTTACCACCCATTTAAATTAAAGTGCATTATGTTTAGTTAAGTATCGATTTCTTTTTTCTTCTTTGGGTTCTTTCGTTTTAGTAATTTTTTATTGTTCTTTTTCATTACTTGTCCAACGTGCGTCTATTTTTATTCTTTGTTTTTTTGTAAATTTCCCATTAACATCTGATAGAAGTTTTCTTTGTTTAGGTTTTTTACGTCATGTGAGTTTAAATATTATCATAATAATTTTCAGTAAAAGTCTTTCGATGGTTTCCTGCTCATGGTAGAAATTATATACTTATTTTCATAGTCCCTTTTAAGGGTTTTGATAATGCATTCTTTTTGGAACATCGTTGTTAAAGGTTTGGCTTAGTTGCTGATTTCTTATTTTCGAATTCTTTGCTTCATAGAGATTTTTTTTTATTTTATTCTTGTTTATTTTTAGTGTTGCCATTGAGGTAGTGGATTTACGTTCCTCCGCTATTTGCGGTATCGTTTTATGTTTTTTATCCGGTTCTTCTTTGTCGTACTTATATTTTGATTATCGTTCTCTGTTTTAGTCACGCTTTCTTATGTTTCGCTACTTTCATTCTTCTTGTCTGTATTCTTATCCATTTTTGTATTCTTCCTTAGATTAGGGATGGTTTTTGCATTAAGTTTGGTATTCATTGATTTCATTAGTCTCAATATCTCAGCTGCTGATGAGTTATGTGTAAAGTAGATCTTTTGGAGCCAGTTTTATTCGAAATATCAGCTTGAGTATTGCATCGAATGTTCTGGGTTGTTCTATGTTCTAGATAAGTGCGTGTATGATGCAGGTGACTATGGCAGTCTCATTGATTTGTTAAGGTTAAAGAATACCTAGTTTTATGAATTCGGGTTTTTTACAGCCGCATCTGCGACGTTGGAGTAGGTTTAACTTTTCTGTTTCTTTCTTATTCTTTTCTCTTTAGAGAATTTACTGCTCTTGTTCTTTGAAGATCTTGCCATTTGATTAATTTTCTATTTTCTTCGCTTTATTTCACCAGACATGGCCTTTTCGTTTGCCCTCCTAACATAACTTAATTTGCTTTGGTGTTCATATTTTGGTATAGTGTTCTTCATAAAAATGGCATTGGAGGCAGGTTTTAATGTTTATAAATACTTTTTTCTTGAAATTTTATTGAGGAATACGTGTTCTGATTGACATTAGTCCATTGTTTGAATTCTTTTTGACATCTCTGAGGCTTCTTAACAAGACTTTGAACAGTTCCTGAATTTAATTTATTCTGTAATCTTAATTTGGTCGCTATCGGCCCCCATTTAGATTTTTAATTCACTTTTGATGTAGGACTCACTCAGTGTTTTATAACCCTACATATTATTGATCTGTTTGGTATTATTTGGGCCATGGGGTGTAGATTCTAATTTAATCCAATTTTCTCTAGCGTCGTGATTCCCTAATGGAGACCAGCTTACTACGTTCTCTTCTACGTAGAAAAGGGCAAGGTATGCCTTTGACAGGTATGGTAATTTTTTGAGCACAGTTGCTTTTACTGCGTAAAGCGTCCGAATTATTTCTGCTCGATCCGGTTTGGTTTTAACATCTTGGTAGGAGGGATTCTTTTGCCTTGTTTACTTATATTGGGTTCAATTGGCGGAAATCACTTCTATATGGTAATATAAAGCGTATATAGTTGCAATGGGGTGGGCGTTACATTGTGTGAAAAAGAAAATATGTTAAAGTTTGTAAGAGAGAATAGCTCACGCTCTAGATAACGGAAGGATCATCAATCCGACCAGCTGCGCATTTATTTCTTTTAGATTCTTTTTTAAGCCTTTGTGGAAAAACTATCAGCGTATTTGTAATCTTTTTCTGTCAATTGTGAGGCAATTCAAAAACATGAATCTTATTTGTTTCATTTCTTTTAGTTGAAATTTGAAAAACATAAAGGGGATTATACAGCCTTGGCCAAAATTATGGGGCAGGTCTACATCAATTACACCATACCAGTCTCTGCCAAATAGTGTTTTGACTTCTGATTCTTAGGTGATGCTTGAGAAAGTTCAACAATTTCTAATTTGAGGGTGGATGTTCTTTTTTCACGAACATTAAAGTGTTTCAGAAACGTTTTTGAAACATTCTTTGATTGCCAGGCTTTTGATATTCTCAATTCACTTGTTTAAGCTTTCTGTTTTTATTCCCGTATGGAGTTCTGTTATACAGTGCTTTTGATGGGCATTATCTCTTATTAATATTATGATTGTCATAATTTACTATACTTTATCTTTTGTCTTTTAAGTCCATGTTTGAAGAGTCAGGGTTTACTATTCCATTTTGGCGATGTGTTTTGTAGCGATCTTTAGGTAGTACTAACTCTCGTTACACTTGTAACTCTATGGCTTCTGGTTTCATTGCCTATTGGTTCAAGTTGGTGGAACTCTCTTTGTTTTTCCTTCTGTTTGCTCTATTGTAGTTCCCACTGCTTTATATATATATATATATATATATATATATATATATATATATATATATATATATATATAAGTTCATTGCTGACATATTTAACATTATTTGATCATGATATTATTGGAAGGATGTGTTTTGTTCTGTTTTGTCCAGTTGAAGAAGTTGCTTGTTAATATTATATCTCACTTAGAAGTAGTTCTGTGAATGATATGTTGGAAAATCCAGGTCTTTCCTTTCGATAATGCCTTTCTGTGTCAGGTTTTCATATTTATTCCTAATCTGTTTATTCACGTTGTGTAATTTGAGTGGACTGAAAGTGCCTTTAAGACATCTAAAAGAATATGATTTAAACCTGCTGAACATCTAAAGAAATAGTAGATGGCGATGTAATTTATCTACTAGAGTTTAAAATTTCATTGCAATGTACCGTTCGTCTTGATATTTTAATTTCTTGTGTGATAAATTTATTCTTATTACTATTTCTATGTAGTAGGACATTTCTTCCGAGTAGTTTTTTGTCTTTACGTAAAAGCTTAATATACATACTTACTTGATTATTTTTTATTGTCCATTTTACCATAGTATTATTAGATCAGGGTACACTGATCTTATAATGTTATGAAAATTAGTCCTTTTATTGATCCATTTTTCTGTTTATTTATTTTTTTTGTTTTATTTACCTATATTCTACATTGATAGTGGTAAATTTCTCCATTTCGCGTGTACCTGTAACCTCTTTTTTAAATGTAAAGAAATTTCTTTCGGGGTGTGGATCTTACCTTAATAAGTTTTTCATCTATTTCCTCTTCCTTGAAAATTGACTATTTGGTTCATTTGTAAGTATTTATTTTAAATAGTCAATCATGTTTTTCCTGTTTATGTCCGATGGAAACGTATTATTTTGGTTGGTGACTATATTCAAATGTATCGGTTTTTTGTTATAATTCTGCCTTTATTTTGGTTGTGAAATCTTTGGTGATTGGTAGCCTATTAATTATTTGCGTTCTGAGGGTGCTCGGTCATCCTATGTTGCTTGGGTTGTGGATTATCATTTTTTTTCTTTGTTCTGTTTTTACAAAGGGAGCCAGGCTTCTCTCTGTAACGAAGAAATTTCCTCCGGGTTTTGTGCCTTTATTCGCTCTGCTTGTTCTTTAAATTTCTTTTTTCTGTCTGGTAATGCAGAGTTGGTGGTAAGTAGAACTTCAATTTACATTACATCTTTTTCCAATACAAGATGTGTTTCGGGTCAAGCTTAAAAAATTTCGGTACCTACAACTGCGTAAGTTTTAATCCCTTTTCCATTTTTAACTTAGTATTTTTTCTTTTAGGGGCTTTGATGACCTCTTTTTTTGTTATTTAATTTATGTATTTTTTGGATTCAACATTAGTGTGACAACTCCATTTCACTCTGAGCAAACCGTCTGAGTTGCTATGCAGGCCTTGATGGTGTGAGAGACCAACTATAGCACTTATATTAGTTGTTAATTGGGTTCTATTGTACCTACTCTATCTGTTCTTGTGTAATTATTAATTAAATGTCTAGACCTAGGCACTTGGATAAATAGGCCTCTTTAGCTGGTGGTTGCCAGATGTAATTAGCTTTATCATTTAATAGAAAAGAACAACTGTTTATTGATTAATAAATGACCATCCAAAAATATCAGAATGCCTGTATCTCCATCATAACATCTTCTATGATATTTAGCAGAGAAAGTCCATGGTTTCCAAACTTAGTGTTGGTTGACCTAAAAAAAGAAAGTATGTTTTCTTAAGTTTTGCTTTGGGAAGTCCATCAAGATCGATAATGACAGATGCCCCCTTGAGGTCATTATCCTGCAAAAGTTTTAAACGGGTAGGAATGTGTGCTGTCTTCGGCCCAGTATCTTGACCAAGGGGAGAAGGACCGTGGTGGCAGGAGCTGCTTGATACGAGAAGGCTTCATTATCGGCTGCAGGGACCTTGCAAGACACCGGTTGATAATGCTTGGCTATAGGAACTCCCGATTCTCGTTTTTGATCTATGTATCCTTCCTCCAGCCCTTCCCTAAAGAGGCAGAACCTACAAGGTAGAGGGGGTCCGCACTTTAGTTTTAAGTACCAGCTTTTCTTGACTTCTCGCTTGCAACTTCTACCCCTGGTTAGCCTTTGGATTGCTTAAAATGTATGCAAATTTGGATGAAGAAAACGAAAGTTTTCAGTCGATTACCAATTTACTAGAATAAAGTGAGGAGAAATAAATTATACAAACAAAAGCGAAAACAAGTTCCATTAAGAAATTATCGATGAACTTATAAGTAGAAAACATTTTTAAAAATTATGAATGATTACTCTATTTTTAGTGTAATTGCCGATATTCTCTCATGATAAGTTGATATTTCGTGCTATATGACTGAACGAACTGTTAAAACTTTCACTTAGTAAACTTGCTCTATTCATCAGAATTTTTCAACTGTTTTCAGCTTCACTGCAATAGACCTCTCTCAATGTGTCGCTAAAGCATTTTTAATGTGATTCAGGTCCTGTATCAGTGAATAAATGTTATGAAAAGTGATGTGGTTATCATCTAAAAAGGTCTTTGCTGACTTGAGTCTGTAGCAGGAGGCGTTTTAATGCATGAAATTGTGAGGTAGGCCATGTCATGCTGTCATAGCATTTCCTTATATATTTATGGATTAGCTAAAACTTACTAAATTGACCACAAACTTACACACGAATGATGTTAGAGAAATTGAGAGAGAACTAGCCAGGGCTCGTATCAGTTGGAGGTTGGGCGAGCATAATGCTGCTAATATGTGATGTCTTGTGTGCGTTTCATGATCCAAAACTTTGAGTTGAAGTGCAGGAATATATCCCACATATTTTCACATATCTTGACCACACTCGCTATAATCTTTTGTCTATTTTTTCTGAGTAAGCTAAGTGTAGAAGCAGGGGAATAAATTTGCACACAAAATATTCAATCTATAGCGCAACTCTGCTTTAATTCTCTCTTTATGCATCACGCCTAAGTTAGAACATAGGAGGATAGTGTTAGTTATGTTACCAATTTATGGGGGTACCCAACTTATATGTAGGTGAATTAAGTATCTGACTCCAAAAATGATTTCTTCACTGTGTTCCTATTGTGGCTGGGCTTACTGAAGATTTCAGAGTAAATCGAAGTAAAGAAGGACGTTGCAAAAGTAAATTTTATTCTAATATTGGCCTGTTAAGGGGGCAAGCGGCACATTACGAAGTTACTTTGGGGCGACTAGCAGTCTATATATATTCAACGCGAAGTATTTAAATTTACTTCTGGAGCGACAACAAGATAATTCTTCTTAACAACAGTAATCTAATAAACTTAATAATAGAATAATCATTCTAACTGAGCTGCTTCGAATATATATATATATATATATATATATATATAAAAATATATGATTATTTTTTAGAGATCGTGGGCTAGAATCATTTTTGGAGCTACTTAAAGCTGCGTATTTCAGGTTACTTACATACCCTTAGTTTTATCCATTTGATAGGATTCACTTTCTGATATATTTCCTTTTAGTCAATGACTGTATTTACCTAGGTAATTTGTAGACTTGCCTCTTTTGACTAATCCATTTTGAGACGTGAAATATTGGTTTATGCGTTGTCTTATTGACGCAGGTGTCCCTGACCTAGCGTGCGTTCGTACATTAGTGTGCCCCGCGCCCAATTCCAACGGTCGCTTGCCTTCTATATATATACATTACCAAATATATTTACATTCCTTAATTTTGTATTCAAATTTATGGATGCAAATTAATCTATACATTCTCAATTCCTTACTCCAATTTCAGACATATTATTGTATATCTGTGTAGTATACTGAGATTTAATAAGAACACCGCCCGTCCAAATTGTGGAGGTTTTCGCTGGGCCTATTGAATCCTGCAATTTAGTGCCAGTAGCTTACCAATTTCATAATAATGCGATTACAGCAAGAACAACTCATTAAACTTAGTCGGCAATTTCAAATAAATGTCCCCAAAATAATGTACGATTCCAATAAATGGTTTAGAAGTATATATCCAATGGCTTCTTCAGCACCAAGATTTTTTCGTAAAGACGAAAACTAAATCTTTTTTCACTTCAGGTAAGACAGGTATTTAAGTGCACAAAAACATTGTTTAATAACCTCGTAAATGATCCTCTTTCTGATTCTAGATGATATTTTGCTTAAAGAAATAGAATTATTGAGTTCTTCCTATAATTTAAAATAAATTAGCAATAAGCAAACGAAAACTTCTTAACTAGGAAGCTTTTCAAAAGTGTTTGAAAAACACGCAAATACATATGTGTAAGGTACCTATATCAGACAGAGGAGGTTACCCCTCTCTATAACCCAATGTCTACCCATTGCGCCTGAGAAAAGATGCACCTGCACGCTCAGACAGCTCTAAGGGACAGCGATAATTTTTCACGGCCGTGTGATCGGTGTTGGATTCCCCTTCTACCCCATTGCATCGCCTGATTGGTGCTAGACCGACGGTGTCGAGGACTTTCGCGCGAGCCTATGAAGCTCGCCGAAGAATATCCACTCCCTCCTGGAGCGCCAAGTCTAATAAGATCCCCGCCCTCCTTTTGGGGGCTTCTGGTGACCCGATTCCGCTGAGGCAGTATAAATACTTCGGGAAAGGCTTTGAGAAATTAGTACCATACAGCCCCGTCTGGGTTAGCAGCCCGTTCACTCTCGTACGCCCTCTCCGCCTCTTAACGGCTTCCAGCTACGAAAGCGGCGCGTCATCTCTCTACCCGGTCTCGCTCGTACCAAAGGCCTGAGTTACAGCCCGACACACGATAGAGTTCTCCCTTTGGAGTTCTCCCTCGTTCAATTCTCAGCGGAGTTAAATAAGAAGGAATTTTGCAAGTCGAACTTTGCAACGCCCTGCTTCCTCGTCGTCTCCTAATCCTCCGGTCAATTAGACTTTAGGTGAGTCTCCCCGTTATTAGCATTCTCCCCCTTTCCCTGGAAGCCATCACCGTACATCCTCTCTCGGACTCTTGTCGCTGTCAAATCATTTGTATCCCCGCCCCATTTCGTACCCCGGGTCTCATCTTATTTATTGTCATTTATTTACTTTTGCTAATAATAGTTTCTTTGTATATAGTAAAGTTATTTTTCTACAATCAGTTTCTCTAAACACAGAACCTCTAATAAATCATTATTTAGGCCAACCGCACATGATTTTGATTATTTAACTCTAGCACTGGGATCTACATATATCTCATATATCTATGAACAACTTATGGACTTTAGTGATTATTTGTCCTTCTCCATCAAATGTGCGGCCATATTATGATTTTACCAATGAATTGAATGTCTTAATGACACTCGAATTTCGTGAAGATTTTATTTATCTTAATTGATAATTTTTTAAAAATTTCCTTTTCTAAAAGTATAGAACCAAATTCAATATTTACTATGCATTATTATTCTATCTGTAGTTTTAGGGCCTATGAAGGCTTTTTTTAAGACCTCAATTTATCTTTTATATTTTTCCCTCCTTTCTGTCCCATAAAAGATATTTCCACTTTCTTTCAAGGGTCATAATCTTTGTTTACTGCTTGTATAACACAGTTTCTATTTTAAAAGCAAGTTCTAAAACAAATCAAAATAGCCTGCAAGAATACTATGGCAGTGTAACTTGTCCATTAATGTCTAGTGCATACGTACACTTACTTTTAAGGTTACCTCATTATAGAAAAGAGAAGAATGCAACAAGCATTGGTTTGTTAAAATTATATGGAAAATTATCATTGTGAAAATGAATCTTGAACTCTCATCGTTAAATTATTTATTTGAAAATTTGCATTAGAAATTTTATCTTAAAACATTTCTTGGACAATCGTCAGATTTTACTAGAATAACAACATGCCCACTCTTCAATTCTACGACAGTACAAAAATCTATTAAATTTTTCTCTCAAATAAAAAAAATGACATCTTGCCTAAATTGAAACGGGTATCTTTTGAACTGGGTTAGTGGTTTGATTTTAAGTCGCGTGCGGCACTATATCTTACTATGTTAAATGATATAATTTCCAACTTCTTCCCATGGTTTGCCCGTGAATTATTTTTTGATAATTGTTAAAAAAGTTTATGTTTATTTTTTAAAATAAGAATAATAAATGAGAGTTTTCCTCTTTATGATAATTCAGGCGAAAAATGGAACAATTCGACTGAAAAGGGATGTATTTCTTTGTTTTTTTATCTTTCACCCGTAGTTGGGTTAAATAAGGTGTATGAAAGATCACGAATAGAAGACTGTAAAAGGAAAGCAAGTTAATTTGAAAAAATGAGAAAAGTTAAGTGCAGAGGGATTGTGCTGCAAACGTCACGAATAGAAGAATGTAAAAGAAAAGAAAATTAATCTAACGAGGCAATTTTTGCATCATTGTAAAAGTGAAAATTGCTTGTTTTTCCTTTTTCGGGTAAATAAGCTTCTTGCAAGCTCAGTCTCTTCATCTCTATCATAATAATTATCTTCCGTGTCTCGTTAACTCCCGTTGTTCTAAAACTCTTCCTAATAATAAATTCTATATTATATTACGCCTGAATCAGTTTAGGCACCAATCTTTACTTATTCACTTGCGTTTTACACTTTGTATAACACATATACAATCGTTACTCGCTCTTTCCATGCTTCATAGATAAAAAACATTCTCAGATACTAAAAATTTCTGCCAACTTTCAGTACCTTTCATTTTACTTTTATATCATAGTCGCATTCCATACTTTGCCCAGCATGTTCACATACAATATTTTTGCCTTTGCTAATCAAACCTTAAATTTGCATTATGGCGCTCAACCTCTCCGATTTTTTCTAAAGAATCGTATCCCTATTATAGTAGCCTAACATAATTGTGCTAATAATAACTACGTTTCAGCTTAAATAATTAATACATAATACTTGGAAAAGAAACATATTACGGAATCCGATGATCTCCCACTACTAGATCGTCACCTTGATTATATGTCTTTAATATTTACTAAACATATAAAGAGTAGCTAAGTAAATCATCGTAGGTAACACGCGACTAAATAAAATAGACACGTGATTATTTTTACAATAAACTTGTCCTAATTAAAGATAATATGACGGTGATTATTCTAAAAAGATAACACTGCAACAAAAAAAGGAGACTACCTCCCAGAAACACAATATTCTAGACTCAAATCAGGCAATTGACTATAGATAGTATGTTTATTTACGAAAATCTTTGGTGCATTAACTGAAAAACTATCTTAACATTATTCAATTCAATTTCATTGCAGACTTTAAAACTACCAATTTTGATTTTAGATAGAAATGATATTTTAATTGCTAAAAAGAGCCAGCGTTCATTTCTCACTAGAAAAATGAACCCAGGAACTATCAACCTTAAGTTCTAATAGATAAAATTAGATCCCGTGGATATATAATGTAAAAGGGATAAGAAGTGAATGGATGCGTGATCAACGGTATAAAACATTGTAAACTTTGGAAAGTGTCGAGGATCTAAATCTCTAATTTTATTATCGTGGCCTAGTGAATTGCAAAATAAGAAAAGCCAAGAGATTCTATGAAAAGGACATAGAATCTATGTCTAAACACCGAACCACGTGATTTTATCGATGCGTGAATAATCATAATTAAAGTAACCATTTGTTTTCAATTGAAATTTCTTCTTGACCCCCTCAGTTTAGAATATTGTAGTACCAATAGAAGGGATATACATCATTTAATATATCACCAAAATCATTCGAAATTTATTCGAGTAAACATAAAAAAGATTAGTCCAGTCATTTCTAAATGATTTATGTCCTAAATTGTATTAATACGATTCAAAAGAATAAGATTATTTTCTGAATTATCATTTTCCCTATTATTAACTTCGTCACATCAACAAGACCTTTCGAAGAGGCCTTACAGATTATTGATCTCTATAAGTGCATAATCGCTTTTGAGGAGACTGGCCCTGAGGAATTATATATATTAATTAAAACTTAATTATAGGAAAGAGGATTTATGCAAATTGGACTTAAAATTTATCATGAGAAAGATACAATAAGTGAATGTGCAACTCCTTACAGGAGGATCTTGCGCTTTACATTCAGACCTTAGATATGTTGCCTACAGTCTATAATTTCTGGCAACGGGTTTATGGTCTAAATTTATTTTGAAGGTTTGCAGTTGATATCTCCTAATAATTTACGCTTGGTCAGTATTTTTCTCCCCCTGCATGTTTATTTTCTAGCCCTATAAGTGAGAAAAATCTTTATTGGTATAAGCATTAGGATTTGTTTTTTCTTTTTCTCCCATTTATGTGGTTTTAATAGTTTTTTAGCAGTTTCCTTTTTTTCATTTGTTTTTTTTCTTTGTGGGGGTAAATGTGTTGAGCCCTTAATTTACTTTACTCGGATTTTTTAATTCTTATCTCTTTTATCGTATCAGGTATATCAGGAACTTCCTTCGATGAATGAATTTTCAATATTTATCCCTCTTTTCTTTGTTCTTGGTTTATTAAGATAAAATTGATCCCCAGTAATCTTATTAACAATAATGTTGGCAATATTTTTATCTGTTTTAAACACTTTATTACATAAAATAAAATCTGTTTTCAATTCACTTCCACTGTTTCAATCCCGTTTACATTTGTAAAAGTAGTATTATCATTTTATTAATTTTCTTCGAGTACATTGTCAGTTTTCTAATTATCTGTAATTTTGTGGGCAAGGTACATTTTTAAAAGATTCATCACAAAAGAGGTGATACGTTTTTTTTACTAAAGTCTTTCTTATTTTAATAAACTCTACGCACAAAGCTTATTGCGAATGTCAAACCATCGTTTCCGTGTAAAAATTTGTTTAAAAGGATAGTTTTCTCCCCTTAAATATTTTTCAAACTTATGCAATATTATTTTTGCAATGATTAAATTAATTTAATAAAATAATAAAAATAAACTGCTTTCTTTTGTTAATAATATCAGTTAAGGGACAAGATGAAATCTTCTACTTTGTTTTTAAGTTTTTCTATATTTTCGTCTTAAATTCAACAATTTATGAAATTTTGCTGAAACGCCTCCATTTTTAATCCCTTTTCTTATAAATCCCTAGAAGATCATATAAGCAGTTTTAATTTCAAAATTTTAATTATGTTAAAAAAATGGAAAATCTAACTACAAAAACTCTACTTAAGTTATAATGTAAGACTAAAGATTAAAATGGAAAATCTATTTTCGAATATACGAAATGAACCACGAAAACAAATATGCCTTCATTAGAAAAAGTTTTAAATATTTTTCTGAACTTTTTTTAAAAGATTTCAAAATATCCGATTATCATATTCAAATTTCTAAACTTCACGTTTTACAATTTTTTTGTTTTAAAAAATTTCCAACTAAAATATAATCTTATTGATATAAGATTCTAAACATTTTTAGTTATTACTATATGAATATCTTAAAATTTGTAACACTTCGAACTAAAAATTGAAACTATTAAGAAATCGCCTTCCCAAATTTTCGATAAGCATTTGAATATTTCTAGCATTTCTAGTTCTTTTGATTTTGAAAATGCTGAGGATAAAATATAATATTATGAATATAATAGACTCAACTTTTGGCATAACTATATCCATATCCAGTAATGTGTAACCCCTCAAAGTAAAATTCAATCTCTTAACAAATTGCTTTCCTAAATTATAGTGTAATGCATATAGGGAATTAGTTATACATCTATTTATATTTGTTTCTAAATTAAATATAAACTTCAATTAAATTTAATCTAAGGTGAACATTTTTACCAACAAATTAAATACAAGTCTATTACAATACTTAGTAACATTTATAGTCACTTTATCTATATTTCAAAATGAAGACTACTCTTCTCAACATTTTACTTTACTTTTCACAAATTATATTTTTTTATTATTTCCATGAGCTTTTTTTCAAAGCTTTCTGGTGTAGATACGTTAGTTCATATTTAATATTTTAAAAATAATTATTAAAATAAAAATAAATAATTTAGTGTGGTCAAAACTCAATTTTCCCGATGGATTTATCGACAAAAAGCCCACTGTAATGTTGTGATAAAGATGTTCTTTCATTGATTCTTAGCTACAAACATTCGTTCCTTAAGCTCTTGAAATCACTCTCTAGCCACTGGCACCACTTGGTTATTTATCAATCTCTATCCAATTTTTTCATAAAATGAGAGAAGAATCAAGCCATTAGTTGCAGGAAAATTTTTGTTAATTTTTAATTTCATTACTTTAATAATAATATTAAATATTTGCTATCTATATCGGATTTGACGAATTTAATTATCAAGTATATTAATTTGGTTTATTTTTCTTGTGGTAGGGTTTCAAATAGCCTCTTCCAAATTTTTGTAGCCTTTTCATATAGGACTAGGTTAAGTGTTTCCAATGTTGTTCTTTGGTGTAGTGCTGTTGATGTCTGAAGATCGTTTCTTCTCTTGGTCGAGATGAATTTGGAAGCCGAGTTTTGTATTCTCTGAGCCTTTTTATCTGTTTTTTTGATTGGTGTTTGTGTGTGAATTATAGGCTATAACATCTTGGGTCGGACAAGAGCCATGTATATAATTCCCTTTTAGTTGATTTAGAGGTTTTGGAATCTGTGTAGTACTATTAAAGTGTTTTTTGCTTCAAAAAGCTTCTTCGTTAGTTTGAGTCCTACGATTCACTTTTCGGTGGGATAAGTATACGCTTCTTTCCATTTATTCTCAATTTATCTTTTTTCTTCCTGTTTACAGGAATTAATTTGGAATTTTTTTTGTTAGTTTTGATTTTGTTCCATTTTTGTAGTCAATATGTTCTTTACTTCTCTTGAAGTTCTCTGGTGATTTTTCTATCACTGTTAATTCTCTTTGTGATTTCGTTTGCCTTGTTAATCGATATCGCACTCAAGTGTTTTAATTGAGGCAGGTGGATGGTGTATAGTTGGTAGAAAGTTGGACTCAAAAACCCGCTTTGTTTGTTCACTTAGAGATAAAGTGTGTAAACTGGCCTTTCCTTTATCAAATTATCAACATAATATCTTATATAAGTTGATGTTTATGTTTAGGCCGTTTATATTAGATTTCAGGACGTGTATTTACACTTTGTCGCAGACTTTGACAACATCGCTGGGTATGAATGCCGTCTAGTCAGTTTATTCACGCAGTCTCCGTGGCGATTTTTTCTGTTATAATTGCCTTAATTTTTCTTTTTCCTGGATTAAATTTAGATTAGTACCTTAATGAAAATGATAAGAGTTGTCCCCACCCCACAAACATACAAATGTGTGCACAACTGGTATATCTATCTTTATGAAGATGATGAATGGATGAGTGGATGGACACGGTGAGGCCCTCTTGTAGTATGACTCAGATCGGACTTAATCATGGGTAGTGATCGAATTAACTCCCAACACCTAGGGATTCTCCCTATTAAGGTGTAGGATATCAAAGCTGCTTTCTAGATGCAATAAACGTTTGAGTGTTTCCCTCTGTTCTTCAGTGGTATCGTAACGATAGAGGGAACACCTCTTCAAATTTAGAAGCTTTGCCTCTTATCCGGGATGACTATAAGGGAGGGTAGGGGAGTGGGCTCTCCACAGATCTGCTTTACCTACGCTTCGATTTATGCTATACTGGATTTAGAAATGCACAAAGAGGCAGAGGAAAAAGTATCAACAAGGAGTAACAACAAGAAAAGAAAGTACCCTAGGAGACCTTACGGTCCATTCAAA
The DNA here is from genome assembly GCA_963969495.1 of Ceratothoa steindachneri. Classification (NCBI taxonomy): domain Eukaryota; kingdom Metazoa; phylum Arthropoda; class Malacostraca; order Isopoda; family Cymothoidae; genus Ceratothoa; species Ceratothoa steindachneri. The sequence goes on from OZ018328.1 coordinate 91,806,677, forward strand.
TAGGGTACCTTTGGCCTAGCAATCGAGCGGGCACATGGCTGCTCAATTGTTTTGCGTCCCTAAACGGCCGCTTACAAGACCTTGTATAGTCTTGACTTGAAATGGTCAACAGATTCACTGTTGACAACTTCCACTGGAAGTGCGTTCCACTTACCGCAGATTCTGTAAGTGAAAAGTTTCCACACAGGTTGAGGTTGTAACGCTTTAGTTCATATTTGAAGCCGAGATTGCGCGTTCTGTTCTCACTCAGTGTGAAAATATCCCGGTAGTCAACATTGTCGAACCCTCGAAGTATTTTGAAAACCTCGATGAGCTGACCACGCAGTCTACGAATTTCCAGCGAGAACAGATCTAATTCCCTTAGTCTATCCTCATAACTTTTATGTCGTATAGAGGGAATCAGCTTGGTTGCTCTGGCTTATACGCGTTTCAATCTCGCGATGTCCTTTTGCAATGAAGGACTCCAAAATTATACGGCATACTCCAGGTGTGTTTGGACAAACACAGTACAATCTCCTGGTTCCGATAACCAAACTGGCGCTTAATATAACCTAGCATCCTTTGGGCCTTTTTCTTCGCCTCAATGCACTGTTTCGAGAACTTGAGGTCATTACTGATTGTTACACCCAAGTCCCTCTCAGTGTTACTTGATTCAAGAGCAGTGCCCTTAAGGATATACTGAGTTTAGGGGTTTCTGTGACCGATATGCATCTCTTTGCAAGAGGGGGTAATGAGATTAAGTCCTCCATAATATTAATTACGGAAATCTATAAAAAGAATATTTCTTTTAAGTTATTCGTAGGAGTAAGGAAAAAAAATGTGGCGTGTCCTAGAGAAGAGGGACTGCGGTCGTATGGCTTGTGTCGTACGATTCCCCCCTTTTTTGTTCTATTCTAAAAGTGCTAAGAGTGTCTAATATTTTGATATTATAAGAAATGGTGCTCTAATACCAATACTTTACCACGCCTGAGTCGGCCGTTCCGGTTATTGAGTCTACCCCAGTATGTTACTAAATGGTAGCGGTATTTCAACCCACTCGACTTACCCATATTATGGTACTTGACTACCTTTAAATTGAACATTAAGGCTAGAGCGGCCTGTTGCAGCGGGGCATAATTGATGGGAGCGTAGGTCCCGTAGCTCTTTTTAACCAGGTACACGGGAAAATCGTGTCTGGGTTCGATCTTTGGGGATCGAGAAAACTTTTCCCTGCGAAGAAGTTAATGGGCGTGGCGCTGACTACGACTTGGCGATTTAGCAGGAACTCCGTGGACGTTCCGTTCAGGTAGGAGACTACTAGGGGTAGGGGATACTCATCCACGTCTACCATTTGACTAGTCCTACCTGTGTATATTGCAATAGCACCTCTTTCCTCCTTCCTTGTCAACTCATTTGAGTCACTTTTCTTAGTAGGTAGTTCCTCAGGAACACCTGCTCGTACCTCTATCCTACCTCCTACTTCTTCCCTGATAACCCCATTTGGCTGGGTTCTCCTCGTAGGTTCTTCCTTAGGTACACATGCTGGTACCTCGTCCCTACTTCCTACTTCTTCCATCGTTACCCCATTTGGCTGGGTTTCCCTCGATGGTCCTTTCTTAGGTCCAGGCCAGGCTACAACTTCCTCGGCCTCTATGAGATTCTCGATAGGTGCTTTTTCGAGTGCGAGCAATCTTTCCTTTTCTTCTCTCTCTTCTCTTTCAGCTTGAGCACGTTCTTTTTCCCTCTGTATTCTTCTTTCATCCGCCTCTATTTCTGCTTTCGCTATTTCATTTTTCCGTCGGGTTCTTCTTTCTTCATCTTCCAGGTTTATCTCTATTTTTCTTTCATCATCTTCTCGTTTTATCTTTATTCTCCTTTCCTCATCTTCCCTTTCTATCCTTATTCCGAATTCTTGTGCTTCTCTTTTCAACAGTATTATTCTTTCGCTTGTTTTACCTCCTCTCAGCATTCTTCTTTCCTCTCTTTCTATTTTCTCCTGTATTCTGTCTTTCTCTAATTTTATGTCTCTCCATATTTTTTATTGCTTCGCACTCTCTTTTTCCTTCTCTTTTATATTTTCCCTCTTTCTATCAAACTCTATTATTTCTTCTTCTTCTTCTCTTTGTATTCTCAATTCTTCAAGGATTTAGGCATCCATATCCTTGCCTTCAAATCCCAGAATTTGGGCTTGTTGTTAAAATCTTTTGACCGGATCCATTTTGTGTTGGTCCGTCGAATTTTCCTTACTGTACTCTCAGGTAATTATTCCACCACTCACCAGGTAGCGCTCAGCATAACTTACTCTTAATCTCACTACTATGCTGATTGAAATACCACTCCGACAAAAAATTTACCACTTGGCCTACCAATTACCTTCAGATTGTTACCAACACTAACTCTACCAATTTTCTTCACGTCAATTATTCTCTTATTCCTTATCTGATATTCCTTTACGTGTTGGCTCTTTCATAATTTGACACTGCTGGGTTCTTTCTAATAACAACTTACATACCTGACACTACTTTTATTTATGTCGTAGAATTCCCCCCCTTTTTTGTTCTATTCTAAAAGTGCTAAGAGTGTCTAATATTTAGATATTATAAGAATATCTTAACGAACAGAGCCGTTACGAAACACGTAAAGATATATAAGAGAAACGAACATTAATCCCAAAATAAACTTATATTTTACCTTTATCAATTGAATACATAACATTTATACATTAACTACAGCAATACTCTAAATATTATTATAAACAAGAATTAATTAAATTAGTTTACCCACAAAAAATTAGTGAACGTTTTCTCTACACACAACAATAATATAAGAATTAGGCTTAAGGACTTATCTGGATTTTAAAGGGCCTCAGAAATGTCATTGACTCGCGACGCGTGCCGCCGGCCAGATGTAGATGAGCGAGATCACACGGTCGTTTCGGCGAGGGTGGCAGCTGGGGGGTCCACACGTTCTCCCGGATGGGGGGGGGGGTCTTCAAGGATGAGAACCAATACGGTGCTTTATGCATCACCTAGGCAGTCGTGGTCTCTCTGGCGAGAGTGAGTCGAACTTGGTTCTTAAATCAAGCTAACTTGGAGTGCGGTGTGACCACCGAGTAACGAGCTCGAGGAGGAGCTTTTCTACTTCGTTACTTATTTCCTTATGGACGAGGACTGAACTCGGGGAGGCTCTTCTTCAAGGGCGAGGATATCGGAGGGGGGTTTCTCTGGCGAGAATAAGTTACCTAAAGCTTGGTTTGATAACCGGGAACTAGCTCGAGGATGAGATTTTCTTAGTTCCAGTCTTCTTTAAGGGCGAGTATAACGGAGGGGGATTTCTCTGGCGAGAATAATTTGAACTTGGTTCCTTACCAAGTTAACTTAAGAGTTCGGTGGGGCCACTAAATAACGGGCTCGAGGGGGAGCCTTTTCCTTCTTCTTCTTAATTCCTCAAGGACTAGGAATACCCCTGGTGTTTAAGGTGCACCAGAATATGAGGAGTCTCTCTGGCGAGAGTAAGTTGAACTTACCAAAGTTAACTTATCGTTTGGTTTGATAACCAGGGACTTAGCTCGAGGACGAGCTTCTTCTTAGCCCCTTAAGGTAGGTAGCCCTTCCTCTCTTGCAGGGTACTTCTTGGTCTGGCGAGCCAAGTACACTACCTTTCCAGTCTCGGTAGCTCGGTTTTGGATCCGAGGACTTCGTCACCTAGAGACTGACGTATACTACCAAGATTTTCCTCAGAGTTCCTCATTTATACCTCGAACCCCCACTGGGGGATTGGTAAGGGGGGGAAGGGGCTTGAGGACGGTCCCAGGAGAGTTCTTTTCCCAAACGGTCTTTTCCTCGAAGTCAAACATCGGTTCCTCGTTAGCCTTCGAGATTGGGAGAAACCCGTTTCCAATTTCTTATTCGACGTGAAACTGGATCTCACTCTCCTGGGGGAGATCTTACATTTTGACCTTTAGGGTCTTTCATGGCACCAAGTTGTGCCACACTGCGGTTAAGCACTGAACCCGCCGATGCCTTTGACGGATGTCTTTGCGGTAACCGCCTTGTGACTGCACCAAGAGTGAAGGGGAGGGGGGGAGTGACCATTCCCCTACAGCTTGTAAAAGCCATAATTTACCCTTCCAATTAAACGATCTTCGTTTTTTTATCTTCCTTCTTCAAATATTAAGCCTAAAATGCAAAATATTTTGCAGGAAAATTTATTCTTAGCTGTGAGAACTCGAATTCGATGGAGTAAATTGGGTTAAAGCTGATAAGTCTTAAGAACATTACATTCAGGCTTATGATAATTTCTAATCTGGATAAAGGAAGTCTTCATCCAATCCTACGATCATTCCAATAATTATAGTTATGTTTACATGTTTCTCTAGTCTGCAAATCTGTTTCATTCTAAAAATAATTTCGGAATATGAGAAGAAGGAAATAAAAAAAATATTCAGGGGGATATCATAGTCTAGATAATTGATTTTTTTACTTGTATCATGTTCTTCAGATTTAAAGTGAGTTAAGCATTTGAATCAGTATGTTTCCCATGACCGGCAAATTAGAGAGGGTGCGAATTAATATCAAGGTTTAGGCACATAATACAAGGGAAATTAAAGCTTAAATCCAATTAGAATTTGAATCTAATCCAACAAGGATGATTAAAATATTATTTTTTTAGGAATTTCTCTTATTTTCATAAGGAAGATTATCCATGCATAATATTAACCTACCTGTATTCATGCATCAAATTAATGTATTTTTAATGATAACATTTTCATACCTGTGGGGCTTATTACATACAACTATATTGCTTTTCCATGCATAGCTCGTTAATCCATGGCTCCTAATCTTCTTAATATGCAGCGACTATTTGGATAAAATTATTTGTAGATACTAACCAACTATAGTTTTATATCTTGGGTGAATAAGGCAATGCACTTAAAATATATTTTGTAAGTATTTTTTTCTTTCTATTTAAAACTTTAGATGTTTATTATAAAACTTTTACAAATTGTAAACTATTATTGGCATGAAAGACAGAATAAGCTGGAAATGACTAGAGAAAGGTTTGACCAAATTAGTCAAGGTTCAAGTGTGGAAGTATGAATTCGAAAGCACCGTGTTGCTTAATTTTCTTAGGCCTAGACTGGCGCCAGCTACGTTTGTTTTAATTTATCACCACCGTCCTCCACTCTGATAGCCTTGACCCCACGTTTGGCCGCTAGTGTCTCCCTCGTCTCTACCACCCTATGTGAGGTAGAAAGAATTCTCCCACTATCCCCCGGTCGCTTCGTCAAAGCGGCGCTTATCAAACTCCCTTGTTTCCTTTGTCTGACGCCATGCTATCCCTTAGGACTTCCTTCGTCTCACGTCCCCCTATTGACTCCAAACGAACTCTCCTATTTAAGACGAATTCTATAGTTATAATCAGAGAGTGCGAGTTAGGAAGTCTTGTCACCTAGATCGAGTGCATCTGTACCTCAGTCGAACCGAGCTTCATCGTTGTCATCTCTTGAGCAGAAACTCTCCGTAATCTGCTCCGTTCAGTGGAACATTATCAATACTTTATTACGTCCTGAAAGACTGTTCTGGGCTTCGCCTCTTTTCGACCGTCCGTGTGGAGTTTATAGGCCGTTCCGTTGACGAGTCTCTACTGTGGTCGCTCTCCTCCCCCCCGAAGTCGGAGTAATCGCAAACCCGTTGGAGTTCCTTGAACACTCAAACCGTGAGTTTGTTCTTCGAATACTTGGCTGCTACTGGTCTTTTACTCTCGTCAATCATCCGAGGTAATCCAGAATCCTACCCTCGTAAGTCACCTCATTCTCTCAAGTAATAAAAATATCCCATAATCACATTTCAAAAAGTTTTAGTAATCTTACTCTTCTTATTTAAACTATCGAATTAATAAATAATTCCCGGGCCCAGCTTCCATTAATTTCTTTCCGCTATAATATTCATTTTCACGCTAACCTTTGTGCTAATTCCAATTATTATTCTTGTCTCCATATTTATCATTTATCTTGTATTAAAGCTTATTTGTATAGAGGTGTTTCCTTAAATAATTTTTTAGTTGAATATGGCAAACGAGTTCCCCTTTGGAATGCCAACCTATAATTAAGTCACATTCTTACTTTGGTAGCCATTTGCCTTCAATTCGCTGCATGCCTGCCTGAGTACAGGGCAGAGCTTTGCCCGTCTGATTCAATTACGTATATACCCATATTAGACAGTGTGACATACTGTGTCGTTCATCGACATTAAGCTTTCGAGTGAATTTAAAATCAAGTCATTAAGAACTGATATGATTGTCTATTTTTAATGTTTTAGATGCTCGTAGCAATCTCGTAAAATCTCTCCGATTAGTACACCTTTAACAGCCAACCTTATGAGAAAGTTGAGAGATATAGGTGAAAACTTCATTCTATTTAATTCAATTTTAAAAATTCATGATGGAAATTTATCCTTTATCATAAACGGCCTTTTACCAACTTTAATGCTTTCATTATTTTAGTTTGCTTGCTTGATTCCACGGTAATAATTTAAAAAATAATCCTTTGTTGAGTTCTAATGGTCAAGCTCAATATTTGAATCTATAGATAGGTTTAATCTCATAAATTATATCATAAATGCAGTTGAATATCATATGAGTGTGGGAATAGAAAATTATTTAAATTTAATTCACACATCAAAAACTACATGAATATTAATAAAGACCTGTATGGATTTCTTTATTACGTGGATTTCAGTTATTGCCTCTTCATGAAATCATTTATATATTTATTAAATTTCTTACTTTTCGGCAATAGTAAAAAAATAAAACATCTACATGTCAGCAAACCTTTTATTTGTTAAATCCTGATATACATTTTTCTCTAGCCAAAACCAGTCCATAAATCAATAACTTACTGGACCAGATTCCTCCATGCGTACAGAATATTTAATCTTAAACGGTTTAATAAGGAATTCATATTTCTGAGATTTTTTTATTCATCACATATCATTTAATTTATTAATTATAATATTCTAGCAGAAAAATTGCAAAGAATTGTAAATAAGGCAAAATGGGTTAAGCCTTAGTTTATTTTCAATCAAGTGAGTAGATTTATAATCCCAACAAGTGTTTTTATTTATGTCTTGTCTTATTGTTCTTGTTATTAGTTTTTCCTCAGTTTACATATCAGAAATGTCATGTAGGAATATTTTTTTAGTTGGAAAGCAAAACGATGAAATTTTATACGCTTAAAAATGTTTGGATTTAAATACAATAAAATCTTTAAAAATAGCTATTATTTATTATGTTCTTATACGGAGTGACTGTCCAAAAATGGGCTTCCACACCCTTTTTGTGATATATGCTTTATTCATGAACTAGTCACTCTTACTTTGCAGGACATGACAAGAGCAACGCGTGTCAAAACGACTAGATCCCAATGGGAGCTCAAGCAAAGAATATACTGCGTCAAACATTACTACAAAACAGCCTCGTTTAAGAAAGTGCAGGACACTTTCGTGCATCAGTTCAAATGCGAAAAAGACCTCACTAAAAGGAGAATTCAGGACTGGGTTGACCACTTCGAGAAATATGGGACAGTGGAAAAGCTCAATGCAGCCAAGGACAACCGTCTAAGCCATCCAAGACGTCCCAAGAAGCGTACAGCTGAGCTGGTCGAGAGCGTGAGAGAGTCAGTTCTGTAGAGTCCAAAACGCTCTGTTTGCAAGAGAAATCAGTCTCTCGGTATATCCCATGAAGCTTCCAGGAGGGTGCTAGTAATGAATGAAAATGCTTACCCATACAGAATACAGAGAAAGCAGACCCTTACGGCCTCAGACATAGAGCAGAGGAGGGCTATGTCAGTCAAGATACTGGAGAAGATTCAGGAGACCCCAACTTTCCATAATCTCCTTTGGGCAACAGATGAAGCTCACTTCCATCTTAAAGAAAAGCTAGACACAAAGGCAAAATGTCTTTTGTGGGACCTCCAGACCAAATGAGGTATTCACCAAGCCCCTACACTCCCCTAAGTGCACGGTGTAGTCTGCAATCTCGGCCAGAGCCATCATCGGACCATTCTTCTTCGAGGAATCTGGTGCGACAGTGACAGTCACCAAGGAGCGGTATGTTGAGGTCCTCAAAACTTTCAAACGGCAGCTGCAGACCTTGTTTCCGTCGCTTATGGCAAAGTTCTGGTTTCAGATTGATGAAACAAGTTCTCAAACCTCAAACCTATCCCGAGATCGGTGTTTTTTTCTCTGGGGGTGCCTTAAAGACAGAGTATACACAAGGAGATTCAGGGCCAACACGGAGTCAAGGAAGTCATCAAGGAGAAGATCAGAGCCATTAGTCGGTCGGTTTGTAAGGACGTCTTGGACAACTTTGTGCTGCGCCTCAAGAAATGCACAAAGCTAAATGGAAGTCATCTCGAGCACGTGCTCTAGAATAAAGAAGAAAAGTCCAATGACTCTCATGTTTTAATATCATGTTTTTAAACATAAGAAACTAGTTTTCACCAAAGTTTCATTCAATCCATGCAGAAAATTTAGAAAGGAGGCCTATCGAAAGTCGAGCCCGTTTTTGGGGGGCGACACTCTATGCGTTTTGGTACTCTATTAGACCCAGTTTAAGGCAATAAGAACTCTAGTTGTAGTATTTTATGACCCTCGTGAATTAAAGTGGTTTGAAATATTTAAGTACTAGAAACGTGATCTCGAATTTACTAAATTCTACATTGGTAAAATTCACTATTGTACTAACATTAATGGCTTGTTGGCAAGAATCAACCTTGAACGTCTTTCTTCTGAATGATAGCTATTACTAGCTATTACTGCATTTCAAGGATGGGGAAATATTCCCTCAAGATAAGGATAAAAAAGAGAACATGAATAAAACTTCCTGGGTCTCATCGATGATATGTTAGATATAACCATGTTCGGAATTGATAAAATGCTTGATACTCCCTGCATTTTTAATTAAGCAGATAATGTCTCCATCTTTTTGTTAATTTCAACATTTTAATTCGGTATTAATTGATTTTAAAACTGACTAATTCACTATGACCATTTAATGCCCAAATTTTAGATATATAAAAAAAAAAGTATCTACACACTTTAAAGTTTCACCGTAGATGCTAGAACTCCATATATAAGATATGAAATCTGTGTAACTGATTTAATAATAAAATCAAAAAGTAACTAGTAGTTTTATATCTTAGGTGTGCTCAAAGTTTGTTTATAATAGGAAAAACAATACTGTGAGAGGAAGCCCCTCGAAGGACCTCTTTCCAGCCCCCTTTGAGCCTTAGAACACGTTCTCCTTGGCGTAGGAATTTTAGAATCAACGACAATGAAGCTGTCTCGCGCTGAGCCGCCTGAACCTCCTAACCCGAGTGTATTTACTTAAGTGGGACACAGATCGCACTCCCCCCTCCCCGTGATACCCCGAGTCCTCGTCTTCATGCCTCGCGGACATTTGCTTCCCCTGAAAACGCACTTCTATAAACTCAAACCGGGATCCTGAGGCAAAATTCGTCGTTCGCTTCAACCCTTTATCTTCGACTAAGTTTGCACAGGAAGCGGTCGTGAATTCTCTTGGGACTGCTAACCCGTGGAGGCTATCTAAGGGACAAGCCATCGGGCTATATATCCCTGTATCAGCCATTCCTCGACGAGATTAAGAGCCTGCCAGTCCCTCCATTCAGACCGTGTGTCTGTTTCCCGCGAAGTCTCGCAACCCCTGTTCGAGTCGTACCTCGTAGTTAAGATCTCCCCAGCAGATCGTCATTCGTGAAGCTTTGGCCCCTGTTCCGAAGAAAACTTATCGAGTCAAATTCTTCCAAAAACAAAGATTGCAACTAGTTTCTCACTCTTTTCCTTGAAAATGAACTTAGAATAATTATAAAGTCCTTCGAATTTCGTTTGATTTTCATTGTGATCTTAGTTACATGAATATTTATCTATCTATCCATTTGTCTAAATAATTTTATGCTTGTTAGAATGCACACATTCACACATTTCTAATATGTTTGCGAGGCTGCGAATCAGTGTGTTCTTAATACTCCATTAAATATTGCTTTCTTGGTATGTTCTGCATCTAGAACAGCCTGGAACCGGCTATAGCTCTTTGTCACTATCCCAGTTTTAGGAATTCTAAGGCTTTGGTAAACCTGACCATCGGCTCTGGCTTCTTGTTGCAGCTAGATTTGTTAATCTCTTATTTCACTGCGTTCCACAAAACTGAATCGAGTGAGTTGCAGTCAGTTAAGTTGGGAGGATAAGTGTCAGAAATACTGGTTGATCGAAGTAATTCTCCGAACAAAAGGCCAGAATAATCACTTTAGTAAGGTGTTGCTGCACCTATCCTGTCAATTTTTCACTTCAGCACCTTACTCAGAACCCGATTTTGCCGATGGTGGTCATCTTAATGCCTTCAAGGAATATGTGTGGTTAATTGATATCCCTTTTCTTGCTGAAACTTTATCTACATGAATCTGCAACGTCTCTGTGTGCAGCAGAGAGATATATATTGTTCTGGAAGTTGATATACGTGTCTTGTCAGAAATTCATCTCGTCTGATAAGAACCATATCATGTCTGCCTCCAGCGGATGTTTCAACTCTTTCGTAACCTTCTTGGTGTGCTTAAAAGGCTTTTTCCACATCAATTTGGACAGAATTTTCCCTTCTTCATCTTGTATGAAAAGTAGTGAATGGCTCATCCATCACCTGTCTGGTCAACAATCATCTAAATCTTTCAACTTTGCAAAGTCACACTTTGAGTTTCAGGGTTTATTGCTGAATATCTCTTGGATTTCAGCTTCAAATTCAGGCCTTCTGATTGCAGCAGATCCTTGACCATTGATTTATTTCTTGTTATCGCCTCGTAGTCAATCCTGAATCTTAGAGCTTCTCTCTAACCTCTTCCACTATCCTTCCGGTGACGTTAAGGAATTCTGCAATCTCCTTATTTAAACTCCCCGCGCAAATTCCAAGGCCTCTTGCCTCTTCTCTAGAGAGGAAGGTTAAAAAGTTTCAAGTACATCATTTTGCCAAAAAATTAAGCAAAAAGTTTGGCGTTAAGAAGAAAAATAACGATTACGAAGGTAAAACAAATTGTCATAAAAATAAGAGTTAAAAATTGACAATGCATATATTATTACTCTGCATAAATATATATATATATATATATATATATATATATATATATATATATATATATATATATATAAATAAGTTAATAAGGGGCAAACCTAGAATGTTCAGATTAATATATATCCTCAAGTATTCTTTTTGCGGGATGTAGACAGTAGCTAATGGGTTAGATTAGTAACCAATGTAACAAGAGGCCCTTTATAGCATAACTTCGAAACCCCATCAAAATGCTCGCTTTACGTTTCAAGCAGCAGGCTCTTTCCTTTTTTTCATACCTTAAGTATGATGGAATTTAAAATAATAAAGTGATTACATCATCATAAATACGGTTGTGAACATTAATATTAAATAAAAATAATAGAACTGATATTTTAAATCTTTGAAGAGAAGAGCTCTTTATAAAATTCAAATAATTATATAAAAAGAAATAAGATTACCACATTAAGGTTAAATATATAGTATAAAAATATTAGAGTTATAAGCATAGCGGATGTTATAGGCATCTATAATATATCTAAAGCAATTAAACACGTAAATAACACTTTTACTACCCAAAATCTAGTTTCCTCGTTTCGGGAGAAGAAACTGTCAATGTCACTTTGTAACCAAATACAAATTAAAGATTTATCAGAAAAGAAATATCGATATAATGATAATAAGTAATTTACTTCCAATGCACAGTTAACAAGGATTTCCTAACAGTGCAAAAAATTTCCAAATATTTGGCTCCAAAATAAAGGAATAGAGGATGTAGAGATATACGATTTAACCGAGGCAGTTAAGAAGTCGCGAGTATATATATATATAAATATATATATATATATATATATATATATATATATATATATATATATATATATATATATATATATATCGAGGTCTTTCTCATGGCGAAGAAAACCAATGAAAGGAAAACAAAATACACCTGGGTTTTTCTAAGCCACATACAAGTACGATGAAAATAGCAACGATGGAAAATTCAGACGGTCGATCTCGTATTACGCTCTCCCATAGCGACACAACGCCAAGCACGGCTGAATTGATACTCACTTGCCTCGATTCAACATGAGATCCAGTTTCCCTAATTTCAAAATGTCGAGGAAGATGAATAACAGATGCCCCAAATCCACAGCACTTTCGGGTCTCTTCTTGATATCCCCCTCCTATTACCCCGCGGGAGTAATTCAAGTGTAAAACGGTTCGTCAGGAGAAAAAGGAGACTTTTTCGTTTTTGTCACGACATCGATAAGAACTTGCCGGGATAGAGTTTCCCCAGCAAGTTAAGAAGGACTTTCTTTTTTCTTGGGCAATACCAGATTGCACCAAGTATAATCGGTACAGTTCGATTACCAAAGATCATAAAGTGATTTTACCTCCAAATACAGTCAGCATAGTTCAATTACCAAAGATCTCAAGTGATCATATCCTATCTGAGTTGGACACTCCAAACTAGATAGATTTCTGACCAAAAAGAGAAGCTCTGCAAGCGAAACCAAATCGCTAGAAAATCATTCAACCATCTTCAAGCCGCGTCCGAGAAAACCTTTTTTAAGTTCATAAACCTCCGACTCCTTTCCTCCTTAATCGTCGTTTCGTTTTGATTCCTGATTTTCTGGAGCCTTGAAATTCTGAGTGACGTCACTCATCCACCCCTCGCTTGAAGTAAGGCCCTTTAGTGAGAAAACTCCACTATTTTATGTGAATAATCATTCTATTTTCATATTCCCATGCATTTAACGTAGATTATTAGTATATCTCATAGACGAATTTTTTTAGGGTAAATTGTTCTCTTTTAGAGCAACCAGAGGCATAGTGTCGATAACTGGACTTATGAACCATTTTTAATTTGTAATTTGGACGTGTATATATTAATTTTGTTTGAGTCTATTAATGTACAGTAAAAGTCTATTTCGGCTAATGTGTTTAAATTATCCTTGAACGAGTTGCGTTGGCAGTATTTACGATATTAAAGAGAGAACTCCCCTTTATATTCATTTAATGGAATAAAAATAAGAAAAGCGCTCTTAGAGATCGATCCTGAAGTGATCACTGGAAGTACAAACGTACGACGCACTTTATTAATCATAATAAAAACTATAATCTGGGCTTATCCCCGACACAGGCTAAGATCCTTATTTCCTTCACATAAACATTCAATGCTCCCCTTATTGATTAGATTTGCTCATTAATTGAGTTTTATTCAATTTTATTACTATCCTAGTTCTATGTTTGGTACCTTTGCCTCTTCCTTTTGGTTCCTTCTTTGAAAAACTCCTCAAAGGTAGTTTTTTGACGGTGATTTAGCAAAATTTATTACCTCTTTTATTCCAGGAAATATATTTTTTTATATTATAATTTTTAATTAGTATTCTATGGCAATATTACTTTTTAGGACATTGTTCAAATATAGCGTTTTTATTTTTTAAATACTACATAATTTTAAGTTTCTCTTTACCTTAACTCATAAAACACCATGCGAGTGCATTAAAACAGGTAACTCTTATAGGAATATATTGGGATATATTTTTCTAGTTTTTAATTCCTCTTTGTTCTGCGTCAATTTATTGGAATATTTTAACTAAAATTACATAACAAACCATAAATTCTTATAGGAAAATTTAGATTATTTAACCCTCGTTGACAAAAGCATCAACTGGAATGAGAGACTTACTACTTATTTTTAAACAATGAAACAAATCCATCGTGAACATTAGCTATTTGAAAGACGATGACTGATTTTATAAGTAAGAAAGAGGCACGGGAGAGAAATTGAACGTTACGTTCCCCTCTTTTTCTAAGAGGAAACACAAAGCCCTTTGCACCAATAAATAAAAGAGTAGCTATTCATGTGAATAGGTTTAACAATAAAAAATATGTCTAAAGGTGATTTAGATACAGTAACTCTGGCATAGTTGATGGGTACATGCCGGTCTAATAGAGCCAGGTTCTGTTTCCTTTTTTGCTCAACCTACAGTTTCTGCATCTTTTGTGCTAATTACCTAATTTGATTCCAAGGTTATCTTTAACATCCATCTCTTTTTTCTGTAACCTATAGTTTATTGTAATCAATGATAATTTAAATCCCTAAAATAATTATGATCTTCAAATAAATTATGGGAATCTTCATTAAGCTTATTTTATTTGCAATCTAATTCATTCATTTGCAAACTGTGTAATACGAATAGGAAAAGTTAAAAGGCGAAGTAAACATATCAGCACTTATTTTTCTATTAGATGGAAACTTTTAGGTAAAACCAGAATTACGTCTGTTCCCTATCACTGCAAGGAGTTCCTAAAAAGTTGCTGATGATCTAAGTGTACAAGCAGGTAGGCATACTTGTTTGATGGCAACTTCAAATCTATAAGTTCTTCATTTTGAACTGAAGAAAGAGAAACAATAGACGAAGGCGAGTTCAAGTTGTTTGAAACAGTCTTTTTCAAAATTAGTCATTATAAACAATTTTACAATAAGTATCATCAGAATCAGATCAGGATGATGATTCCATCGTGTAGAAAAATCGGTTAGATAGGTCTACTTCCCCATTTAACTTTTCACACCCATTTTTTTCGAGGATTCTACTTATTCGAATTACACAGTTAACAAATGAAATAATTGAGGATAGGAAATGAAATGAGCCCAATCAATATTCCCAGAATTGATCTTGTTGAAATTATAAAATAATAAAATACTTTTATGGCACTAAATAAATATATATAACACATCTTTTTCTACTTTCGTAACTGTTGGAACACTAATTAAAATAAAAAGTGGGAGAATATTAAAACAATGACCGGGAATAAATAAAAGTACTTAAAACTGGGTAATAATAATATTTAAATTGTTTAAATCACTGTAGTAGGCGCAGATATAAGTCGTAGTAAGAGGGTTTATGACATACTTGTTTGTTAGAAATGGTGTTAATTTCTAAATAAATCAAGAATTTGTATCAACATGAGATAAATATAAGACATGAAATTATTTAAAGTTTCATACATTTTACGTTTTGGTTGAAATTTCAATGTTAAAAACCAATTAAGGAGAGTAATACTCTTTCGACATACCAGTTCTGTTAATTAACGGCGATCCTTTGTTTCGAACCATTGTTATATTAATTGTTAAAAATAGCTTTGTTTTTCTTTTTTGAAACAGAGAAGCAAATGTCACGTTTAATTTCTCTCTCGTGCCTTTTTGTTACGTGTAAATTCAGCCATCGTCTTTCAAATAGCTATTGTTTACAACTCATTTGTTGCAATGTTGCAAAATGTATAGAAAGTGCTCTAAATCCAGTTGATGCATTTGTATACTAGCGTTAAATGATCTTCATTTTACTTTTAGAATTTGTGCTTTGTTATTTATTTTTAGTTAAAATATTTTCAAATAAATTGACGAAGAGCAAAAAGGTCTTACCATGTAGAAAAATATATCTTAATTTAATTCATATCAGCTACATTTTCTGATTTTCTGATGCACGCGCATTGTTTTTTTAGGAATTAGGGTAAGAGCAATTTAAAATATTGTAGTATTAAAAAAATATAAAAAGGTATACTACAACAGTGTCATAAAGAGTAAATATTGCTATAGAATACTAATTAAAAATTCTAATATAAGAAAATATATTTACCGCATTAAAAGAAATAATTAATTATTAAAAATCTTTTTAAAACACCGTCAAAGAATTTACCTTTGCTGAAATGGCTCAAGAAAGGAAAGGAAAGGAACAGGAAAAAGTGCTAAATATAGAACTCAGATGGTAATAAAATTAAATCGATATCAAGGCAGTAATGAGCAGTCATATTTATTAGTAGGAGCATAAATTTTATATATGAAGGAACTGTAATATTCTTGGCCTGTATTCATTTTTGGGGGCGGAAATAACAGTATTTTGAAACTTTCACCGAAGGGTAAGAAAAATCTGAGAAAAATACGTCTCTCAAGCGTGCATTTAAATGAAATTTCATAATATTACATTGCCATTTTTTTAGAGAAAACTTAAATTTGCATTCAGTTACAAGCGTAACATTGGCAGTTTCTTCTCCCAGAGGAAGAAAACTACTTTTAGGATGGTAGAAGTGTTGTCACGTGTTTAATTGTTTTAGATCTCTGCTCGAAGCTTATAGCATCTCTATTCATAACATTCTATTCATAAGCCTCAAAATATAAGCATTTCTGAACTCTAATATTTTATATTTTATATTTAACTTTAATGTGGTAATCTTATTTATTTTATATACTCATTTTTGAATTTCAATTTAAAAAATAACACTTTATTATTTGAAATTAGAACATACTTAAAGTTTAGAAAATAATAAAGAGCGTGCTGCTTGAAACGAAGAGGAGCATTTTGATGGGAGGGAGAGCAATGTTATAAAGGGCCTCAAGCTACTGTGGGCCTAATTTAACCAATTGGCCTCGGTTCACATCCTGCAATAAGAATACTTTAGGATAGATAGTTTTCTGAAGAGACTAGGTTCGTCTCTTAATAAATCACAATATATATATATATATATATATATATATATATATATATATATATATATATATATATATATACATATATATATATATATATATATATATATATATCGATTTGTGAGTTGTTCCTTGGGAACCGAATGCGTAGGAGGAGTATGAAGACCCATGTGATCGCTCTAAAAATTTATTTGCCGGACGTTTCGGTCTTTAGCAATTACTATGTTCAGCATATTGTACTCTAATACGAATACATAAATTTTCAGAATTAGATGAAAAAATTGTAAAAATAGCAAACACAATTTAATATTAGTTACAATATGAAAAAGAAGTCCAACTCAACAAGAGAGGTTTCAGAAATGAAACCAGAATAATAAGCAAGTAGTTAAATATAAGTTAATTTACAGATATATGATATTAAAAGAATATGTTAAAAATAATTGCATGGAAGGGATAAAGCGATCGATAAATATGAGAAAGGAAAATTTAAAATTTGAAACTCAATTAAACAATAACTATGAATAATAAACATAATTCAAACCTAATAGGAATAAAATAAATTGGTTTTTAAATTGTAAGGGGTGGGTAAACAATAAAAAATGAAAGGTCAGTAAAATCAAATAGCCAGGAATTCGAAAGGAATACAAAAAGCAAAGCAAAGCATAGCAAAACAAAGCAAAGCAAAATTTAAAATTTGAAACTCAATTAAACAATAACTATGGATAATAAACATCAATCAAATCTAATAGGAATAAAAGAAATTGGTTTTTCAAGTAATACCCGAAAGAATTGTAAGGGCAGAGCGAATAATAAAAAATGAAAGGTATGTAAAATCAAATAGCCAGGAATCCGAAAGGAAAATAGAAATATAAGATAGTGAAAAATATACATCAAAAACAGTTAAATACAGGGGGTAAAGGTAATTCAAACGATCAATAAATGCGAGCAAACTAGGATATGAAAGTTTAAAACTTAATAAAGCAATAGTGAAGCAAAACAAAATAAGAATGAAAAACATGAAACTAAGGGAAATCTTTTATATACTACATCATTTAGGTACCAAAGGGACAAATGTAAAATAAACACAAAGAATAAAAATGAAACTGAGAACTTTTAGACAGAAACTAACCTTTTGTTGGAGCTGATGATATCGACTGATTACTATGATCGGGACTATCCAGGATTAAAGCTATGTAGGGGGGGGGCGGGGAATTTGGTTGGTTTTATGTTTCTTTATTTGACTATATAGCGAACAATTTCAGGGAGGCGGAATAATCATTAAGTTCTGGGTTTACTTCTTTAAGGAAAAGTGATTCTAGAATTTTCAATTCCAGAGAAGAGGAAGCGGAAGATAATAAACTAAATGAATCTGGGTCAAGCGGGTGGTTAAGATTTTGACAGTGTTCTCTTATTAAAGAGTGTTCAGGTTTAGAGATAGGAATGTTAGTTGTATATGACACTCCCATATGCATAGCAACCTACATTTTAGCTGTAGACTAGTTTGGCCTACATAACGACGTGGAGCAAGTCGCACACGTGAATCTATAAATAATGGAGGATCGTAAGCATAATGGGAGTGATTCCTTGTGTCGAAAGAAATTAATATTGATAAAAAGATTAGAATTAATAGGAAAAAACTGGCATTGAGGTAAGTGCTTATTAAGAATCGAGAGCAATTTTTTATTGAATTTAGTGGTCAAATGTTAAAGATATTGAAGCTTCCTGAATATTTTTGGTATAGGGACTGTAGTTTTTTGGATTCGGTGAGAAAAGGTTTTTGATAAGAAATTAGAGGTTAATCTATCAAATATGTGGTCTGGAAAGAAATTGAAGTTCAAAAAGTTCCAAAGGTATTGTATTTCAGAATCAAAGAGACACCAATTTGACCAAATCTTGTACGCTCTATTCAAGTTCACCCATATATTAGGAGGCGAAAGTCGGCCCTAGGCGCGAACCCATAGCTACTCTATCGACTTGTGTGTAGAGATTTCCGTCCGGTGTCCGGAATGGAGCCGCTGATGTGTATGAACGCAGCATATTCCTTAAGATGTTTAGGTCAAGGTTAGGGGAAAATATTGTAGAATGGTGGTATACATATTTTATAATGATGTTGATGATCTGAGAGATAGGCACATTAGTCCTGTCGGTCAGGTAGAATGGAGTATATCGATAAACTTCTTAGTAGACTTTATGGTTTTATTATATTATTTAAGGTTTTAGCTAGGTTGTACGTTGGTGTAGTGACTTGAGAAATAATGGGCCTCAGTGGGTTGTTCGACTTGTGTATTTTTACGTTTCCATACAAATATCCTGGTGTAGAATCGCCGAGAATCTTTTAGAAGTAAAGTCCTCCAATGACTGCATTAGCTTTCCTTATTTGTCCATTTATTTTTTTTTAAGTGTTATGTTGGATCTTTTTTATTCGCTTAAATTTAGTTGTGTCGTTTAAGATGGTATTTACTTTGATGTTATATTCATCTTTGTTTAGAATGAAGTATATGTTAAATTTGTCAGCTTTTCATAGGACTATTTCTTTGTTGTTTTTTAAAGAGCTGATGGCCTTTCTTATCTCTTCTATTATGAGTTTGATGCCAATAAAGCACCTTCGTTTGGTGCCATCTATAAGAGTCTTGATTGACATATTTGATTCAGTTTAGGTAGTAGGTCAGTTTTGAGTCCTCAGGTGGCTGATGAATCCAATTGTTGCCCAGAAGCTCCGATTGCAGCTGGGACATCTCAGCCCAGGTGGTGAGTTTGGGCATGGTTTAAGTTCATTTTCCCTGTGTTTTCTCCTTTTTACTGCTTGTTCTTTACACGGTTTTGTTTTCACGATCTCTATGCCCAGTTCCTTTTGCATTATTCAGCTGTGAGTAGAAGAGCTGTTTTGGAAGAGGATCATTACTTATCCTAACAATGTGGCCACACCAGTGCAGCTGTTGTTTATGATACAAGCTTCTATGCTGGTCAGGATTGCTTCTTTCAGGACGCTGATGTTGGCTCTTATTCTTCAGCTGTGATTTTTATGATGTTTATGAGGCAGCGTTAATGGTATTTTACGAGTCTTTTAAGATGGTGTTGATATGGGGTCCATGTGAGAGATGCATAGTGTAGAGTTTGGATAATCATTGCCTTGTAAACCATGATATTGGTTTGTTTTTTCAGGTTATGTTCTTGAAAGATTCTTATTTGAAGCGGTGTTGTATTAAGACATCAAGGTCGAAATTGGCTGAAGAATAACTTCCTAGGTAGCAGAAATTCTCAACATTTTCCAATATCGTATCATTAAATTTGATCTTGGATTGGTCATACGCCTCTCAGTTTGGAGAGGTTTGTAGAGTCCTTGTGTCTTCTTTACATTTATCTTCAGTCCTAGTTTCATGTATGCCTGGTGGAGAGTGGTTAGAATTTGTTGAGGATGGTCTTTGTCGAGTGATATTTATTCCTGCTCTTTAGACGTGAAAGATTAAAGAGCTTGCCATTACTCCTGTAGATGATTTCACTATAGGGTAGTAGATCATCATCTACAATGTAGACGATGGTAGAAATGATAATGGAGAAAATGATTGGTGCAATGACGCAGCCCTGTTTAATCCTGTGGTCACCTTGAAGGGGTTCAGAATTGTTTTTATTTGTCATGACCCTGGCAGACATGGCATCGTCAAGGATTATTGTAATTTGGACAATTATTACTGTACATCCAAATCTCCTTAGGACCTCTCAGAGAAGTTCCCTTGAGACACAGTCGAATGCTTTAGAGAGATCGATGAAAGTCATGTACAGTGGTTAATTTTGCTCGCGGCATTTTTCTGGCAATTGGTGGATGTTAAAGATCATGCCTGTTGTGATTTTTGATGGTCTAAAGCCAACCTGGGTCATGGGTAGAATCATTTGAGTGACCATTTTGAGCCTGTTGTTTATTATACGTGCAAGTATCTTTATTGCAGTAGCAAGAAGAGATATTCCGTGATAATTACCACTGTCAACTCTGTCACCCGTTTTAAAGATTGCGACTATGGCTGCATCCTTAAATTCAGATCGGGCTGTACCACTGGCCTAGATTTCAGTAAACAACTGATAGAGTTGCCCTGTCAGTATGGCTGCACCGTGTTTATACACCTCCGCAGAGATTCCTTTGGGTCCCGCGGATTTGTTTTTCTTAAGTGCTTTGATTGCATCTTTGATCTCTCTGAGTATAGTGCATAGGATCAGGTGTTTCTCATATTTGTCTAGGAATTTTTTTTGTTTTACTTAGATCAACACTAATATGTTGTTTGAGGAGATCAGTTAAGTGATCTTTACATCTAGCTCTGATTTCTGAGCTACTTTTCAAGATAGTTGTTCCATCTTTGTTTAGAACTGGAGCAGTTTCGTGTTTCGAGGGTTCATAGATGGCTAGAATTGCATTGGAAAAGCCCCTGGTGTAATTTACATCAACTAACTGTTTAATCTTGAGAGTCTTGTCTACCAACCACTTGTGTTTAAGCAAGTGGGTTTTCCTTTGTACTTCTGCCTGGCATTCCCAATGAATTCTTTGTTTGTTACTGGACTGTGGATCATTTTGCAGTGCAAGAAAGGTTTGTCTTTTTTTGTCTATGAGAGTTTTGGGTGTTTCACTATATTCCGCGAACCAGTCTTGAGGTTTCTTTCTTTCGAAGGCGATGGTTCCAGTGCATGTGGTGATAATGACTTCTTTTAGGCTGTTCCAGTCTTCATCAGGAGAGATGGCTGGTTGTTTTTGTAGCAGTATTTCTTGTATACGTTTCTGGAACCTATTTTGGATGTTTGGACCCTGCAGTACTTCTGTGTTTAGTTTTTTGATGTTGGTGTGATTTTTGCTTTTGATTTTTGGTTGCAGCTTCATTTCCATGACAGAAATATTGATTCAGTGATCAGACCAGTACTTATTTTCCCCAGTGGCAGTTCTTGTGAACATGACATCATGCTGATCACGCGATCGTACGATGACATAATCAATTAGATGGCAATGTTTCGTTTTTGGGTGGTGCCAAGAGACTTTATAGTGGTTCATCTGTTGGAACAGAGTGTTTGTGATCACATGATTGTGTTCAGCACATTTACTGAGAAGAAGGGTCCAGTTTGCAATGGTTTTACCAACTCCTTCCTTTACACTTTTCCATTCCACACTTCATCGTCTTTCACAACTCTTGTGTTCGAATCCCCCAGCACTATTATCTATTCCCCTTTAGGAATGTTTGAGAGGAGCCTATCAACCTTAGTATAGAATTTCCTTTATTATATCTTCAACTGAGAGTGTTGGTGTGTATGCGCTGATTAAAGTTGTTTGCTGATTCTTGCCGTGCTCTTTTGTGAGGCTCAAAAGTCATTCATTGATTCCGAAGGTGAGCTCTGTCAGCTTTAGGAATATGGTATTTCTTATTGCAAAGCCAACTTCAAGGATTTTTGGTTGGTCTCCACTTAGTTCTTTCCATAAGAATGTGTATTGGCCCTGTTTTTTCCTTATATGCCCTTCATCAGCTCGCCAAGTTTCACTTAGGCCAACTATATCTAGTCCAATTATTTAAGGTTCTCGGTCGACAATATCTGTGCAGTGGTTTGGCCTCTCAGTGGATGTGGACTCCATCAAAAGCGAAAATTTCAAGTTCCAACTTTAATTTTATTGGTGTTTTTTTGACCGCATGTAGCTGATCCCTTTGGATGCGGTTTTTTAGACAGGAGTTATGAAACAACTTATTTTTAGGACCTTTTCTAGCCCCTTTCCTATTTTGGGTGAGTAGAGTGGACCCTATAAAGATTGCTCAGTTGTGGCTGCTGCTTCCGAACAGTTTCTCTGCTTCAGTCCACTAACAAAGCGACTAATCAAACAACCACCGCTTCCGTGCCGGATATTGACTGAGAGCTTCCAGCCATCACTTGTCTGCTCCCGTCACCCCTTTCCGATCGCCGAAAGACCTTTATTTTTCTAGCCATGCTAAGAGACAGACATTTATGAAGACACCTGTTCATGGATAAGTTGAAGTGTACTTACTGCTGCACCTTCAATAAGAACACAAACTTCATTAGCCTCCAGCTGGGTCCAATGTCAGAGTGAAAGCGAGACAATTTGAACTTACATAATTTTTGCAGCATTCTTGTGCATTCCCAGCCTTTAAGGAGGGTTTGGTTTTATATCGGAGTTTTCTTCTCCTAGCCTCTGTCTAGAGAGGCTCACCTTACAAAGCAGCAGAGACCCTAAGCAAGTGCTATCAATTGGGTGAGTTTGACCTGGGAGCAAGGGCAGATTAAAGGCTAACTCAATTTTCCCTAAAACTCTGAAAGTCCAAAATTGGAGCCTCATGACTGGATTCAGCTCTAAGTCACCCAGAACAAACACACACACACACATATATATATATATATATATATATATAGGAGTATATATAGTCGTGACCAAAATTAGGAAGCAGGTGTGAAAGTGTAAAGAATATGATTGAAACTCATTTATTTCATACTTGACATAATACCATTAAACATTTTAAACATTAATAAAAATAAACGTGTTTGACGACCCATATTTTTATGCACATAAATATATCGAACATATAGGAGAAATAATCTCCAGAAAATTTTGTGGTATTGAATTGTGAGATAATCTTAGCCTATAACACTAAATAATTTTCTCGCCTATAGGACTAGAAAATAAACATGGATCTGAAAAAAACACAAAAAGTGAGTAAATTATTAAGAGATCTAAAAGGTTTGAGAGATCTAAAACCTTTTTGATCAAAAGTCCGTTGCCAGAAACTGATAGGTTGTATATCACAAACCGAAGATCTGCATGTAAAGCGCAAATCATCCTGTAACGAGGAGTAGCGAAAACTATTCTTATCCGATTTGTATAAGTCCTTTTCCGTTTATGAAAGATTTAGTCAATAGCTAAAGAATTTCATAGCAATTCTCATAAAATCCGACTAGATTCAAATTTAGAGCAATATTCTGCAAGTCATATTTTAAAGTTCTTTGTAATGTGAGGAAGTTAAAAATGCGGATAATGTTAATTCAAATAATAATCGTCTTCTTCTGAATCTTAGTAATACATCGAATCCAAAGGGTTTACATTTTGCGGCATAAATTATCTGCAGAAGACTGACGTAAGCTTTTTGATAATTCGCTCAAATAATATTCGAATGATTCTTGCAAATATATTGAATGATGTATATCCCTTTCAGGAGTATAACAATATTCAAATCTGAGGTGATCAAAAACTCGAAAGAATTTACTGGAACAACATTAGAAGAAAATACAATAAAGAAAATACAATAGAGAAGAAATGGTTTCGTTGAAGTGGTGATGTTAGTGATTTGGGGGCCCGGGGGCATTATCTCATTTGGGGATCTCCGGACATAGGAATGTTTGATATCATTAATCACATGAAAACAACTACTCCTGTAATATTTTATTCTTTATTTTTAGGGATACACATGGCCCATGGTGCGATAAAACATGCTTAAAGGATACAGAGAAACATAAAAATCTAAAACTTCTGATTTAGACTGATTATAAAACAAAGTTAATAGAAACAGTACCACAAAAATTTCACTTTTAAATAATTTCTAAGACTTTGCTAGAATAATGCTTGAGCTAATATTTGTCTATATTTCTATGGGACCCTATATTTAACCGCTTTAGTATCTGTTTTCGGAATTAAAAAAGAAATGTGCACCTACTGCTCCCCCTTAGCTACGCCTTTCTATTGTTGATTTTGATTATTGGCGCATATATAAAATTGAGAGGGTTGGTGTTTTGTTAAAGATCATAATATCCTCGCCATAGACAGTCTAGGGTTTTATTATTTTGAGCTAAATAGGCCACAATAATATAAGTACGGCTTTAGATAGTCGGCACTTTTCGAAGTTTTCAAAGTTTTATACCATCGATCAAGCTTTTTCGTATGCACTTTTTATCTCATTATATATCCATTGCATCTAATTTGATCTACTAGAAAATTTAGATTTATAGCGCTCCATTTCATTTTTTCTACTAAGAAATGAACAGCACCTGTTTTTAAATTTTAAATATCATTCTGATCTAAAAGTTTGAATCGGATGAAAACAAATCAAAATTGGTAGTGCTAAAGTTTGTAATACGATTGAATCGAATTATGTTATGATCGTTTTTCATCTTTTCCACAAACCTTTATACATTAATATACTATATTTTCTTCAGCAGTAAAAATTGAGTCTAGAATCTTGTTTGCCTGTCAGGTTGTCCATTTTTTGGTTAGTGTTATCTTTAAGAAACTCTAGAACTCAATTTGATAAATTTTCTGCCGTTTCATTATAAAATCCAATGTTAATTTATGTCTAATTAAGGCCAAGATCATTTTTTAAATAATAATCTTTCACGCATCTATTTAATTTAGTCATCTGATCAACAAGATAAGTTTATTTAATTACTCTTTACATATATAAAATATATCAAAGTGATATTTTCAAGGTGATGATCGAATAGTGCATAATCTTTGGAGTCCTTAATACATTCCTTATACAAGCATGATGTAATAATTATTTAGAGTGGATCGTAGTTATTATTAGCACATTTAGTTTTTGCTATTGTAACAGGTATGGAATTGTAAATAAAACCTGAAGATGAAAACCGCTTAGTGAAAATTTAGGGTGTGAAATTATCAAAGGCGCCAAAATATTATATGAGAACATAGTGGTTACAGTTTGGGATGTGACTATAATATAGAAGTAAAAAATGCAACTAAAGTGAGTAGAGATTTTGAGCAACTCTGAAAGTTTTTTATTTATGAAATATAGAAAAAGCAAGGAAAGTTGAAATATATGTAATTAAAAGTGTAAAACGCAAGTTAAGGAAGTGGAGATGGGTGCCTGAACTGATTTACCCATAAAAATATAGAATTAATTATTCTAAAGAGTTTTAGATCAATGGGAGTTACATGGAGAAAATGGGATGCTAATATACCAATGAATGAAATAAGATTAAAAGGAAAGATTCCTTATTTGAAAAGAATTATAGCAATTCATTCTTAATTGCTAGGATGAACCAAAGAGCATATCAAAATTATATAAATTTGCAGTTATTTCAAGTCAATAAAGAGTTGAAAGAAGGTATTTTAGTATCAATGTTGGAAAGCGGTTTATTATGATTATGATAGAGAGGAAGAGATTGACGTTGATGAAGCTTCTTCACCCCCGAAAATTCGCCCTTTTGAGTCGTTTGACGCTAGTTACGAATTCGTATCCCGGATTATAAATGCGTTCATCTATGATGTTTGCTGCAACATCCGTCAGCACTTAAACTTTTCCATTTTTATTCAAATTCTTTTGCTTTTTTTTTAATCTATTTTTTTCCTAATGTTTCATATACCTTAGTTGGCCGTATTATGAGTGAAAGATTAAAAGAAAACAAAAATAAATCCCTTTTCAGTTGAATTCATCCCTCTGTCGCTTCAATTCTTTCTGGGGTGGCTATAATGTTTATCTTCAGTGGGCAATTCGCTCGAAATATAATATAGGAGAAAATCTCTTATCTATTTATTCTTATTTTAAAAAAAATAAGGATAAACCTTTTTTAATAATGACTAAAAATAAAACAGCTAACGCAGTTCTAAAGAAAATTAAATAGATTTTCTACTGCCAGAGAGCTGAGAACTCGACTTTTGTTATTTTGAACATCCATTTTTCAAAGTGAAATCTGACGATTCCCTAAGAACGGTATGAAGAGAAAACGTTTTGAAAAAATGAAAAAAATATTTTACTACTCCCATAGAGCTGAGAACTCGACCTTTTGTTATTCAGACCATCCATCTCTCAAGTGAAATCCGACGAATCTCTGAGAAAGGTTTTGAGAGAAAAATTCTATTGCAAACTTTAGACATGACCAATTTAACGATGAGAATGCGAGATTAATTTTTCCAATTATGGTTTCCCATATTATTTTAATAAACTAATGTTTGCTGCACTCTACTCTAGTTCATAATGAACTAACTTTAGTAGTGTGTGTACGTTTGTACAACATAATAATGCACGAGCTTAATTGCGATAGTAATCGAACTGGCTTTCCTAATGGGATTTAGGTAGGTTTTAAGATATATACTGTGTTAACCAAGCAGTAAACAAAGATTATGAACCATGAAAGAAAGTTGAAATACCTTTTATTGAACGTAAGGGAGGGTACAATGTAGAGGATAAAACGGTTCTGAAAAATCTCTTTCACAGCTCTTAAAACTACTGATACAAGAATTATGCATGGTAAATATAAAAGTTTGATCTATAATTTATAATTTTAGAAAGCTTTAGATTCTAAAAAGATTTTGCCTTTAATATAAATAAAATCTTAACAAATTAAAGGGTGCATTAAAACATGGATTCGTTATGACATGATAAGTTGGACGTTCATTTGATGAAAAAGATGAATGATCAGTAGAATTATAAGGATTTTAAGGATAAACATAGAGGGAAGTAAGAGAAACATGAAGTTTTGCTATTTAGGTTAGGTACCAAGTGATATTTGCATTCTCATAACTTTCTCGCCTCTTTTCCACACATGTTTCCAAAGCATTCTAGCGAAGGGGGTTTAAATTGGTATATTAGCAATTTATTTTGAAATTTAGGGAAACCTCAATTCCACCGATTTAAAGAAAATATCATGCTGAATCGTAAAAGGTTCAGTGAAGAGTTTGAGTAACAGTAAATTTGTGCCCTTGAGTACTCTTCCCATATAAAATGAAGAAAGATTTAGTTTTCGTCCTTGACAAAGAAACTTGAAGATGAAGAAGAAATTCAGGTACTCTATTTCTAAGCCATTCTCCATTTCACTTGATGGTTAAACGTCTTTTTTCCTGGGCCTTAAGACATTATGGGTGGTAACACCACCACTTTGTGAAATCAAGCATTTGAGAGAGTCGTATGTTATTTGTGGGAAATTTATTTTAATCAGTTGCTAATTAAAATGACTTGATCTACATAACATCAGCGTAATGATTGAGAGAGAATTAAGGCTGCGTTTGGCTATAGATAAAATATTTTTTACACTAAATTATTCTGTTACTTCTACACCTGGCTTACCTATAAAAAACCTAAACTATATGTTAATGTGGTGCGGAGAACAGTGTTCTTAATCCCTATGCCTTGCATTAATGAATGAAATATTCAGTTGTTTATCGAATATTAGGTTGAAGAATCTCAATCTTCATTATTAATAACCTATTTGACTGTGAGGGAGAATGCAAAAGAAATAACATTTCTTACTATAATGTCTCAGTCTATTCAAACATTCAGAACTATAGTGAATCTAAATATTTATAAATGACTTAAAAAGCAAATCATCAATTAAAGCAATGTGATGTTTCATAACAAGAACAAATGAAATCAACTGTCAACCAGCCAACGATTTGAGTTTATTAAGGAAAGTTACAATTAGGTAAACATCACTATTTTACCAACAATGCAACGATCAGATTGGAAGTAACTTAGGCACATTATTAACTGATTGAACGTCTTTTCCACGTTTGCCGTAAGAAGAAAATATAAAGTGAAAAAAGACTGCAAAGATTAACATGTTTGTGAGACTTCCCACAACTCCATTTTGGTTTACCAACTGTTACCTACTATTTCAACCTGAAGAGAAGAGATTTTGCAAGAATTTACTTCCATGTGCCTTAAGGTATGTTTGTCTGATTATATTTGTATTAATAAAAAACTAAAACAAACGAAATCCTATCAACAGGGAAATTGTGAAATTATAGAGTAGCCACACTGTGTGTGGAATTAAAAAATGGGAAGGTTAGCAACTCTTTTATATATGCTCATTAACCTATCAAGCGAGGTAATAACATTACAATTTATGGCTAGTCTCAAATAGTTCAAATTTAATCACTTGAAATTTTCTCTCAAGTCTCTCTTAGACTAAAGATAAAAATTTAATTATGCAGTTCGTTTCTACTCATGGCTTATGGAGTTCTAGTCCAGTATTTCTCCTTTCTGTCGATTGTTTACTATGAAACAAATAGGGCAATTTAATAGCAGAAAGAAGTAACCATTTTAGCATGCGTTTCCCGGCTTGAAACTAGGCAAAGCGTTGAAGCCAAATAATGAGATGCAATCAACTTTATCTGCCTTGTCTTAATTCAAGTGAAAGTATCTCTTATTCTGGATCTTCACTAGATTACTTTGAACAGAACAGTATCCTATTTAAATGAGTTAATATAAAAATAGAATACCTTAATTTATACTTAACAAAGGGTCTGAGACGGTAGTTAATGGCAGCAACGACTACTCTACCATAAGCAGAACAGACAGACCAATCGTAGATTGAACCGCCGCTCCAAGAAAAGGGCTCTCCGTGGATGAAGGCCAGATCTGGGTAAATTTCTGACCCTGGAATTAATGAAGAAGGAAATTGGAGTCTCAAAATTATACCTATTTAATAAAAAGATTAATTGATAACTATGCAATATTATTGGAACCAAATGACAGGAACCAAACTGTTTTCTTGGCGACCAAAGTTACCTGGGATTCTCCAATCAGGAGGAAAACGCCCCCATCCACTTATAATCAGCCGTTGCTATGGATATTAGTGGAGTATTTTTTCCCGTAATTCTAAGAAGGTCACCCTGAATGTAAAATCTTTTACCACCCGGCTGTAATTTTTCGTCCCCCCTGAATTCCCATGTACGATGTGGGATTATTTGCTAAATTTGTTCCATGTAACGATACGTACAATTTCGGACGTCTCAATGAGGTGAGATGAAACGTCACTTAGTTGCCACCTAGACTTTTACATTGGTTACATAGTGATGATATGCAAGTCACCTGACGTAATGGGGCATTGATCGAGCAGTAAATCTTTCAACCAATTAAGGATAATCTCTTATAACGTTTTTGGTCTACGAAAGATGAGCTAATATATGGTCAACATGTCAAGAAAGATAACTCAAATTACAGCCATTTTTTCCATCTATTTAATGATCTCCCTCCACTTACTAAGAGAGTGATTCTTAAAATTGCAGCTAAAAACCAATCTCTTTGCTATGCTAAAATACAATTCCTTATTTCCAAGATTGACAGGTTCTCTTCCAAATAATTATGAGACAAGTATGAGTGAAATATTATACAGATTGTAAAATGAGACATTTATTAGTTTTCTTTCATCTCTAATATATCGATGTATATTTATATAAAGATCAATATTCAAATTGTATGAGTTAATTAATCTGTTGGCAAAGTTCCCACAAGAATGACTAAAATTCTTCTTCAAGAGGGTGTATTAAACCACGATTAGGAACCACTATAATAAGCTGCTCGTTAAGGGACCACCGATTCACGTGTGATCTGAAAAAATCAGATGCTATATAAGAAAGAAAAGGGCAAAGTTGATCGTAATTAGAGACTAACTACACAATTTGTGGCGTAACTTCGCTCGATGGCTGTCTTAAGATATTACTTGACTAAATAAACCGTTTCTCACCATTTGCCCGAGATAAGTTTGCTACATTAAAATTACCTTAAATGGGCGCTCTCCTTTTTTCTTTAACGGAAACTAATAATTAATTATCTCACGAAATTCTATAATTAATCTATGAATAATATTAATTAGACAGTTTGAATTAAATTAACTTTAAATTGATATCCTTTAAATTAGATAGATAAAAGCGAAAAAACTTATTATAAATAATTCAATTTAAACCTACTGTAATACAATAATGAGCAGTTATAATTTATTATTATTGTGTACAAGGGAATTTCAGGTAAAAATGAAATACTCTTTACTGAATGGGATCCTTATAATTAATTAATACTGAAATTATAGCATTACAAAATGATTAAATCATATTTTCGTCAATATCATTTATCCCTTAAAGGAACTAAACTGTAGCGTAGGATTATTTTCTGCTAAAACGAAAAGCATTTATTGTGTGAACCTCATAAAAATCTTGAAAAAAGTCGAAAACTTAGGGAATTAGGGAGGGGAAAATAGCTTTAATTGCATAGCTTGACTATTATATAATTGCAAATAAGGACAAGTGGCTATTTGCGGAAAATATAAAATATATGTAGTAATAAAAGTAAAATAGAAGAAAAGTTGAACTCAAAAGCTAAAAAAAATTGGTTCTCTGAAATTGTTCCTTGTTAGATTTCTTTCGTTACAATTAAATGTTGAAAGGAATTGACCAAAGTATATTTATTCCAGATCAATATAAATGTACTTTATTTGAGTATCTTTGAAATAGAATTTGGCTAAGAAAACATTCATTTGTTTCCTAAATGATTGAGGGGTCATTTATTTGACTCGGCTGATAAGTTCAATTTGATTATTCTACTTCAGGTGCTATGCGTGAGAAGATAAGTAAAGCATATTTCAGCTAGAAGACTAAATAACTTGTATCTATGTAGTAATTTCTTCTCTGAGTATACATGTTCCATAAAATTATAGTGTACATATTTGCTATTGTCCCAAGCCAACTAAAGGAAATATTTCTTTCTTTGAAGTTTGAAAAAACGGCATATTTCTCTTCAACAACTACGTACAGAAAGATATTTCATTTTCAGCCAAACAACACATCCCTAAATCGTATATTATATTCCACACCTTAAAAAATTATATTTCTTCCTTTCACTTATATCGAAAAAGTATTTTTCTTTTTCAGACCTTCATTGAAAGGTTAAATTTTTTTCTTTTACTCTTAAGAATATTATTTTCATTCATTTGATTCTATTCCTCCGGTCTTTGTGAAGCCAAAGTTAAACTATAACGTTTCTCTAATAAAGATTTTGGCTACGAAGTTTGCTCATTCTTATACCTTCCACGTCTACCAATCCGTAAAATTTAATCTTCTACTTATTATATTGCATTACTTTGAGATATACCACTTTGATTTATCCTACCAACCATGCATAAGAGTTTTCTTTTAGTTTTATTTATCTTGTTAGTCTTTTTATTGTCTTTATTCTTTATTTTTTCTCGGCCTTATCTTTATTAATGCATCTTATTCACTTCATTTTATCTGCATCCAAAAACCAGTTTATATTATTATCCCACAATGCCTTCTGCATAGCAGACGCAATGGAAAAAAAATAATAAAATGAAGAAGAAAGAAAAAGACTAACAACAAAATCCGAGGTTTCACTTTTAGCGATGACTGGGTAGATATTAGATAATTTCTTGTCATTATTTTCTGTTACATTTCTTCTCTTTCTCTTAAAATGCGTTTATCGTTCTCTTATATTTTTTCATTGAGAAGATATTTGTTTATACCCATGTTGCTTCTTTATATATTTCAAAACTAAATATTCAGTCAGTGCAAAACTGCGAACTATACATACCGATAATTTGAGTGTAGATGCTGAGTCTGAGGCACTTCTCGCTTTGGTAGGAAAGTGCTGGCAGGAGGCTGCGGATTAAGTTAACTCGATGACGTGGCATCGTCTACTCTCCCCTATCCAAGTCAGGCAAGAGTTGTGGACAAACGGATGGCGGAACAGTGGCATCAAACACACCCGCCTAAGCAGTGGGTGTGTCGGTGGGTGTGAAGCGAACTTTTTGATTGGCGGTTAAGCGTAGAGAACCCGCATAAGACTTCGACCTCACCAAGGAGGTGGCTTAAGCGACGGATAAAACCTGTGACTTGGCCATATTTGGTAAAGAAAAGGTTAGTTTTGGTGGGTAATGCTTTTATTATTGACGCTCACGATCCCCTCCTAGATCACGGTCAAACAAGGATAGGCAGATAGAGCCTTCAGTCGCTTTCACCATAATCCTTAAACCTGTCTTTTACAAGGCTACCACTCAGTCATTATAATTGTTTAATTAAAGGCCATCTGTTACAAAAGAAATTTCGAAATAATTCGCCCCTTGAAATTTTCAGTAAAAAAATTGCACTTTAATATTTCTATTACCGATATTTGTTCCTCAGCGAAATGATTCTGCAAGAAAGAGCATGGTACGTTTCTCACTATTTTGGTAACACTAAAGAAAAATCACAAAATCTTTCTTTAACAAAGTCATTCATGAAAGGCAAACTATAATTTACGAGTATTCATCATTGATTTTTTAATTCTTAATTTGTGGAAAATCTCATTTTTAATTTCTTCGTAAATTTGATTTCTATTTTTCCCCCATATTGGCAGCACTTCTAGCTAATATATATTTATGGAATACAATTTTCGTCCAGAGGCACTGAAAGAAATGCAGAAGAAATTTTTTCCCAATTTGTACCTTCAAATACAGACTTAAACAAATTTATATATATATATATATATATATATATATATATATATATATATATATATATATATATATATATATATATATATAAGTAAAGAAAATTATTTTATTTTTTTTGAGGAAGGAAAAATAATAAAGTTTTTAAATATGAAAATAGTCACTAACATAATTATCAAAGTACTCCCATGTCAAACTCGACGCCAAATCGTATCTCTTTCTTCGTAAGTTCTTCTTTTATTTGCCACAACATCCACGGCCTCATTCATTCTTTTTATCAACAACTTCTAGCTTTATCTCAATTTTTTTATTACCTAAAGAGAATATACATACAACCCACGAACACCCAACTTTTGTTGGCGTAACATAAAATTATTTAGTTAATAACCAAAAAAGATTGTTCAATTATCAGGAAAAATTAATTGGAGAAGAAAATGAGATTCCAATAGGTTCGTTCTTGAATTATAGAGATAAATCATATACTAAGAAGAATAAGATTAAAAGATCTTTCTTCTTTATTTACATCGAATAAACTAAATAATCATAAAAATTGTCGTTTTGAGATAATTTCTCCATTGCTTAAGAAGAAGAAACTAAGAATACTGTGAAATATGTAACTCCAACATCTTTCTTCTTCTTTAAAAAAGCCTTAATTATTTCTAAATAACCTTAAATATGGATGAATTGCTTGGAATTGTATTCTCCCGTTCGTATTTTATCTTTTAGTTACAATCGATTTTTGATGAGCTTTTTTGCATTGGTCTCTATTCAATTCGGAATTATTCTTTAGGGTAAAACCACTCCAATCGAAAACTAACGATGGCATATCTAATGGAGGTTTTACATAAATATGGGAAAGTAAGTAAAGTAAGTGGTGAAGTTAAATGAAATCCAAGTTTAGGGAAGATATCCTCTTTTAGTAGACAAAGGCGCATCCTTTTTAATTTAAAGCGAAATCCAACGATGTTATCTCTCCTAGTAAGCTTCTAAAGAGATTGGTGATGATATGTGAAAATATGAGGATATATTCGTACAAATCTATCTAGAGTGTTGGATCGTGATCTTGCTGGGCACAGAATAACTCATAATTTATATTAAGTCTAGGACTATGGATTTTTTCTGCTAAAAGTCAGATGTTATAATGCAAATACAGGTATTCTGATCTTTTTGGACGGTCATCTATTAATCAAAAATTAGTGGTTCTTTGCTATTAAATGATGTAGCTAAGTCCATTTGGAAACCACGAGGTAATGCTACTTATTTACCTGAGTACCTAGGTAGAGGTATTTACTTCAGAATCACACGAGAACAGATAGAGTTGTACAACATATTCTAATTAACATCTGTTATACCCGAAACTCGGGAGAGGTCTACATGGTTCCGGAAGTATACTTACCCACAACTCCCAGACATAGAGAAAATAAAATTTAAAGAACAAGTGGATAAAATGGACACACAAACCCCAGCGAAAAATTGTTCGCTATAAAGAGAAGAATGGCTCAATTTAGAAAAACAGTACAAATTAAAATAGATAAACCACAAACCAAGCAACAAAGAATGACCGATAACCCTAAAACAGCAGCAAACGATTACTAGGCTAGCAAACAACAAAGATTTCACAACCAAATAAAAGACATATGACAGAAACCGATCCACTTGAATATAGTTACAAGCCAAAATAACACGTATGCATGTGAAATAAAAATGAAAAACACGATTTTAATAAAATTACATTGTGGGAGAACAGCCCAATGCTCTCACGTTTTCCCACCTTCCTTCCTGGCGGTACGCGATATCAAACCTTCTCCGTCCGGCGCGATGTCTGGTGGCCTCCCGCCGGAAGAACCCGCCGGCCATTTCAGCTAACCACCGCATTCCCTCCCGGACTGGTCATCGATAGATGGGAGCCCATCTTGGCTTCCGGTGGTTTTCGGAAGTTTACAAAGGACGAAATGGAGAGGATAATCAAGCAGCTCTCGCCCTAAGAAGGGCGCTTGACATCAAATCTACTTCCGGAACCATGTAGACCTCTCCCGAGTTTCGGGTATAAAAGATACATTCTTTTAATCCACGGTAGTAGAGATTGCACAGCGTCTGGCGGGGCAGAAATTGCCATCTATCTCACTGTTGTGGTAAATCGTCGAAGCACCAAGTCTTCTGAGAGGAGATCGGTCCCAGTTAGGAAGGCTCCTTATCCCATTGGTCTGCAAATCAGTACGGACCCAGGCTCGCACTCACGTTTTCAGAGCCGAAGCTACAAACAGCCTCACTCTGGTTCCCTAAGTGAGAAAATTACATCCCTGCTCTTCTCCCTGACCCTTCACTTTGATAGTTTATTTTGCCCCCTCATAGAGGCAACCAAGATTCGTCGGAGTTCACGAGCGTGGGGCCCTCTTTAATAAGAAGCTCCCGTCATCGCCTTCTTCCAGCAGAATCGTGACGGAATTGTGGGATCAAATCGCTTCCTGGAAAACCTACCTCATCGTCTCCAACCCGTATCTCACCAACTTGACTCACCAGTGCCATCCGAACATCAAGTTCCAAGGTAACCCTTCCCTTTCATATTCCCCAACTTCACCGCGAAGCTTACCAACATTAAAAGTGTATACAGATTTACATAGTGAACAGTTATTTACAAGCCAAGTGAGATATCCGAGCTTTACTTATTAATTTATCTCTCAAAGAACCTTATTTTTATATATATATTTTTCTTTTTTAGCGTTCATTAAAACTTTATTTTCATATTGTTGTGTATCTAACTTCTTTTGAGTTGCTTGCTGGCAAAGTTTATTCCAATCCCTCCGTAGCCAACCTCTAAGCACTCTGAGTCAATAAACCCATTCAAGGCAGGGGCCGAACGAAGTATAAGGAGTAGTACGACGACCCCTCCACATTCGTGATAATACGATATATATATATATATATATATATATATATATATATATATGAGTCGGGGAAAACTCCAACCACCCCTCGACATACATACAAATGCACCCAATAATCAAATTTCAAGAAAGAGACAGTTGATTCAAACTCAGAAATAAAATGACCATACATTGAAAGTAGAGGTCTACAGATACTTGGAAAATAGAGAAACGTACCAAGATAAATGAACAATATAAGTAAATAAAAAGGAAATCCTACAAATGAACAGAAAAATGGATCAATATACTGAACTATTTCTTATATTATTATGAGACAAGAGTACCCATAACTAAAAATAATATGGTAAAACTGACAATAGAAAAATAACTACGCAAATAATCACTCAAAAGAAATATTCTACTGCATAGCATTTAATCAGCACTACTCTATTCACCAGTCTCAAAAAATAATCAATTTAAATCAGGAAAGCTTTAACCGGAAACCATAGAGAACAAGGCTACCAGAATAATTACAAATAGTAGAAGTGAAATAATCCCTGCAGAAAGAGTTAGCTAAGTAGCCAATCTTAGGTCACTCAACGAGGTAAGCTAATAGAGTACCAATAAACAATGTCACGAAATTTCACACACAATAGAAGAAATATAACATGGAAAAATTACGAATTACAGGCAGAAAAGAAGCAAAAACCGAACAAATCCCGATTATACTAAAAAGAAGAGAACGAGACAGAATTGTTCTCTATAGGTAGATGATAGAAACAAAATATGATAATTAAAATGCAAAATGAAATAAAACGAAAAATTTCACAAACGAATAAAGAAAATTGATAATAACCCTGAAAGATGGAAGGGAAAACAGTTTCAACATCAATTAAGGAAAACACCCCCATTAAAATCATATTCGTAACTAAACAAAAATGAAAAAGAAATGCTAAACCTAAAAACAGCATTAGACAAATTTATCATCTAATAATCCTTCACCTGACACTCATCATTTTTACATCTCATTTCCCATGATTTTCTTTATTTTTCTAACATACATAAACCTATATAAAATCTCTTTTACCTGTTTTCTAACTTCAAGTAAATAAAATGAAATAAATGAGATTCATGTTTACGAATTGCCTACAAATCGACGAAAAAAGATTACAAATTTGCGGCCGGATTTTTTAACAAAGCTTTAATAGAGAATCTAGAAGAAATAAACGTGCAGCTAATAGGATTGAGATTCTTCCCTTTTTTATAGTGAAAACTATTGTCTGTTTACTAATTTTATCATATTTCCTTTTTCACGCAATGTAACGCGAACCTCATTGCAACTAGAACAACTTGATAAATAATTGCGCTTACAAAATTATTGGTAAGAGTATATGTTGCGCATATGTTGCCCTCTTATACCTAGAAGAGAACGTAATAAGCGTGTCTTTATTATGGAATAATGACGCTACGTAAAATTGGATTGAATCAGAATCTGCACCCCTTCCCTCAAAATAATAGCAAACACATCAATAATATGTCGGATTATATATGTCCGAGTGGGATCCTATATAAAAAATTAATTAAAAATTAAATGGGGGCTGATAGCAACCAACTTAAGATTACTGAACAAATTAAATTCAGAAAAACTGTTCAAAGTCATGTACGAAGCCTCAGAGATGTCAAAAAGAATTAAAACAATGAAGTACTAGAAATATGAACGAGTACGCCTCATTAAAGCCTAGAGAAAACAAATAATATTTAACATTCAAACCTGCTTCCAATGCCATTTTTATGAAGAAAACTGTACCAAAATATGAATCCCAAAGAAAATTAAGTTACGTTTGGAATGCAAACGAGAAAGCCATGTTTGGCGGAAATTTCTTTAAATAACAATAGCAATTAATTTTCCCAGAAAACAAATAAATTTCATGAAACTTAGTAATTTCTCAACTTTAACGAACTAACGAGACTAAACATAGTTACCTGGATCATATACGCATATATTTAGAACATAGAAGAATCCGGAATATTCGATGTAACATTTAGTCTGATGCTTGAATAAAACTGACTCAAAAAGATGCTGTTTACACATTACCCACCAGCAGCCGAGAGGAAAAACACCAAAAAGGATAAGAATACAGAAAAGTAGGTTGAAAGTAGCGAAACAGAAAAAAATAGTGACAAAAACAGAGAAAGATAATCAAAATAAAAGTAAACAAAGAAGAACCGGATAAAATCCTAAAACCATATCACAAAAGGTGAAAGTAAATTCAGAAAAAGCGGAGGAACGTAACGCCACGTCCTCGAAGACCACACTTAAAACAAACCCAAACTAAACAAATAAACACAAGTTCTCTATACGAGCCAAAGGTATACAAAAATAAGAAATCAGCAACCAAAGCCAAACTCTTAGCAACGATGTTCAAACAACAACACATTATAAAAGGCATTAAAAAGGACTATGAAAATGAGTATATAATTCCCTCCATTAGCGGAGACCATCAAAGGCCTTTTAATGGAAAACAAAGTGAGAATATTTAAACTCCACTACGTGAAAAACCTAAACAGACGAGACTTCAATCAGAGGCTATATGGGAAATTGGCAAAAAATGAAAAATAAAAACAGACGTGGGACGGAATAGAAAGGAAAGAGAACAATAAAAAAAAACTACAAAAATTAAGGAACTAAAAAAATGAAATAAAATGCATAGTAAACTAAACCTAATGCAGTTTAATATTTACTGAATGGAAAAACATGTAAATGATATACACATATATATTTTGAGAGCTGTTTCATGGTATTACGATCAAGCGACGCCGAGTCACAAACAGATAAGCTGTATATATACTACGATATACTCGTAATAACAGTAGAGATAAGAAACCGAATGGCGATAAATAAATTGGAAAGAGATGGACGAAACTCGATGCTTTGAATCGAGGTACAGCAACAAATATGATATCAACCACAAGTTAGAAATAAAGGTAGATTGAAACATAATAAAAGGAGGAGGAATAAGATTATTGACGCACATAAAGCAAAAGAAGCAACGAACACTGCCATAATCTTCAGCAGCAAACAGATGCCATACAACATAGACATGGGAACATTCTGCATCTCGTGTAGCGGCCATATTAGAATAATTGTGCAGATCAATCAGAAACCGATACAGCGAACAAATTACGCTAGACTAAAATGAGAATACTATAAAGAAGAGCTTAGAATGCACACACACCTTATTGGAGATAAGTTCATAATAAAACATATATAAGAAACGGGAAAAATAACAAAGAAATAAATAGAGACGAAAAAAGAAAACGTCCACCATATTCAGTATACACAATTATTCACTTAAAATGGACAGGAGATGAAATATAAATGAGAAATAACTTACATTTAAAGTACAAGCCCAGTTTGAATCGATTAACAATGATTAATCTAAAATTTTTGTGCAAATATAACTTTCTTTGTAGTTTTTAAATAAGAGAGCGCGCAAATTTCTTAAGTAGAACAAGTTCAAGGAATAATACGTAAATATTTATATTCTGGGGAACATTAATGTTATAGAAGTTGAGGCCATATATTTTGTTAAAACATGTAGAAATAGAGTTATATACTGGTGAAGGAGGGAAACCGCCCTTGACAAAAAAAACTATTAGAAATTCAAATTTACTCTACCTCAATTAGGAAGATCATTTGTAAGCACGGTTTACTACGGTGGTAATTGAGTTCAATTTGCCGGAAGTCTTCCTGCTGCTAAAGACTTTTGACCCAAGTCAATTAGAGGGGATTTGTAATAAACAGCTGTAAAGAATGAAGATCCAGATTGTGAGAGTAAAATATCCAGGAATGGGAAAGGAATTATTTTATTATTTTTAATCTTAATTCTGACTTACCTATATTAACGACACCCCAACGTACATTTTAAAAAGAATATATATATATATATATATATATATATATATATGAGTAACTGTTGGCGATTTGGAGCATATGCAAGAATTTGGTGTTATCTTCGAGTGATTTCCGGTTCAATTGTCTTCCATGTTTTTCAAATGTGTGTGTTTTGGGTAAACCGTTATTTAAATGGTAGCTCATTTTTCGTGTTAATTTTGTTTCCGTCATTCCGATATATGAATGAGGTAGGAGCTCACAGTCTCCAATTTTGCAAGTGTATTCATATATAGATGACTTCTTTGTTTAGGTTTGAGGGCGAGTATATGGTTATTTTTGATCATAAGGTTGGATGTCCGTTTATTATTATAATAAATTGTGAGTGATACGTTGTGTTCATTTGGGGTTGATTCCACTCGTCTGTTTATGATTTCCTTGATTACTCTTTCATCTGTTTTGAACGCTGTACTCATAATATTCTTGTAAAATACTTTAATAGTATTTTCTTTTGCTTCCTGAATGGGGCTAACTGTAGGTGACGTGTACTATTTTTCCAACTTCTTCTGTATAGCTGTTTGTATGTCGCTGTTTGTAAATCCATTATTTATTAAAACTTGAGTAGCCCTCTCAAGCTCTTCGTGTGTTTCTTTCCATGTGGAGTAGTGGGTGAAAGCGCGATTGATGTATGCATTAATTACACTTCTTTTATAATGGTTGGGACATTCGCTTTAGCGTTCATACAAAGGCCTGGATTTGTCTTTTTTACGTAAACCTTGGTAGTTATTTTGTCATTTATATATATATTAGGTTGAGGAATTAGTTCTCGCGTTTTATTTAATGTTGTGTTGATTTAGGTTTTGTTGTGATTTGTGCACATATTAAGAAACAATGATAAATAATGAGAGCAAAATTTGCAAAGGTTAGGCTCCGTCTGTTAACAGCGTAGACTATTAGGCTTGTGCTTAGGCTACTTCTTGAAGTTGAGTAATAAGTCATTGCGGTTTATTTAAAAGTTGTGTTAATTTAATTTTTGTTCTGTACCCTCAAAATGGAATGTCAAGTTGAAAGAAAGGCGCATTTTTGACACTTGTTGTTATTAATTTTCAATCGAGACGGGAACAATGCAAACGTAGCCAAAGCTCGTCGCGATGTTTGTGTTGTGTACGGAGAAAATGCTTTATCAGAAAGGACAGCTCAATGGTGGTTTTCAAGTTTCAAAAACGGTCATTTCAATCTTAATGACGAAGAACGTTCTGGTCGCCCCATTAAGTTAGATGAAGATCGATTGAATGACCTTCTCCATGAAAATCCTCGTCAATAGACTAGAGAATTGGCTGTACAATTGGCATGTGATCAGAAAACTGTAGTGAATCACCTTCATTTGATATGAAAAATTAAAAAACTCGATGCATGCCTTCCGCATGCTTTGAGCGAAAGCAACAAACTTCAAAGTTCCACGATTACCGCAGGTTTGCTTGCTCGTCACAAAGCTACTCGTGGATATAAGGATAGATTTCTTCACCGCATCATCACTGGCGACGAAAAGTAGTGTGTTTATGTCAAAATGAACCATCGAAAACAATGGTTTAGCCCCAATAAAAAAACACTTCTGCGATTAAAGCAAGGACTTGATCCAAGAAAGAAGATGCTGTGTGTGTGGTGGAATTGTGAAGGCATCATCCTTTATGAGCTCCTTGCAAACAAAGAGATTGTCAATGCAGAACTCTACGTTCAACAAATGTATCAACTCGCCGAAGCTATTCGTGAAAAGCGACCTCATCGACGTTATAGAGTCCTTCTGCAACACGACAATGCTCGTCCTCATATTGCAAATATCACAAAAGACGCCATCCAAACGCTTAATTGGGAAAACTTGCCGCAACCAGAGTTTTTTATTGCAGAGACATCGAAAAACTAGTTGAACTTTGGGAAGAAGTAAATAACAACGGAGAATACATTATTGATTGAATTGCATATTGTTATCAATTAAAAATGAAGTTTTTTTGAAATTTTTAATGGTAATGAGTAAATTTAATAAAACCGCAAAAACTTATTTCTCAACCCAATTCCTCTTACCTCTAATAACTCCTGTTTCTTGTCTCTTTGCTCATT
Organism: Ceratothoa steindachneri; assembly: GCA_963969495.1. Classification (NCBI taxonomy): domain Eukaryota; kingdom Metazoa; phylum Arthropoda; class Malacostraca; order Isopoda; family Cymothoidae; genus Ceratothoa; species Ceratothoa steindachneri. Next base: position 91,848,339 of record OZ018328.1, read on the forward strand.
CACTTCTCGTATTTGGAGAAAAAATCTTCGCAAACAGAGTGCAATCCTACCTGGAAGGCAATAACCTGCACAATCAACAACAGTATGGATTTAGAAAGCAGAGAAGTCCAATTTCACTTCTTGTACTGTATTGTTATATAATCTGCAATGCAAGGTTCTGCACCTTTCTTTCTGTCTTCAAAATTGTTTTCAAAGGCAGAAAATAAATATAGCGAAAGCCCTGTGGTGGTTGTTATCACCCACAGAACATGGAATTGCTCTTTTTTTGCATGTGACATGGGGGATGAGCCTTTAAATTGTGAGTGGGTAAGAAGATATGGTATAAAAATTTCTTGGAGGTTCTTAGCTTAGAGAGATACTGGGTTTGATGGGATACAGCTTTGGGCGAAGTAGAGTCACTGTGCCTGGTAGCTTAGCGGTAGAGTATCTGACTGGCAATCAGCAGACTCGGGTTTGAGTCCCGGCCAGGAATTTCAAACTTTTCTTCCCTGGCGTTATCTCTGTCTTCTCGTTAAAGGATTGCCTTCATTGTAACGCCCTCTGCTCTCTTTGATTCCAGTTTTCTTCTAATGTCCCTTTCTTTTACCTCTATAAAAACCTCCTGTTTCTTGTCTCGTTGATCATTCGCGTCCAATTTCTTTTCTTGTACTATATATATATTTAGGTAGGAGGCCATGTTGTATGCATGCGTTATTGACACTCAACACCTGCGGCAATGTTATTGATTTTGACTTGCCATTTCTTGATTTGCCTCTCAAGTCTCTTAACAGGATCTTCGAGGAGAGAGAAAATAGCCACAAAGGATATATATATATATATATATATATATATATATATATATATATATATATATATATATATATATATATATATATATTAGGTAGGAGGCTATGTTCTATGCATTCGTTATTAAAGACAACAGCTGCGGCAGAGTTATTGATTTTGAATGGCAATTTCTTGATTTGCCTTACAAGTCTCTTAAGAGAATCTTCGAGGAGAGAGAAAATAGCCACAAATGACATATTTATTCTTAGACCTCTTTCGACCGCAGTGGATCATATTTGGGGAAATATGGTAGTAACTCTTATAATTCAAACATTCAAGGATAATAAGAGATGGGAAAAAATGTGTGTAAGTTAGTCAGAGAGGTTATAGCGAGAAAAAGTGTTATAGTAGAAGAGGATGTGTGCTAGTTTATCTGGCATAGTCTTCTCGTCGTCTTCTTTATTTCTTATCGTTTTTAAAGTGAAAATTAAGCATTCAATCCTTTGTATTTATTTGACTTGGTGTTTGGGATTTAGAGTTTACTCATAATATGAGTACGTTCTACATGTTATTATATCTTTACTTTTGTCCACTTCGGATCTTTTTATTAATTTTATTTCGGTTATTTGTCCACTACGGATCTTTTTTCTTTTTTTTTATAAAACATGTATGAACAATGGTTTTCATTTTCTTATTTGTGAAAATTTTGGAGTTTTTCAGGTATTCTTTATCTAAATAGAGGTACGAGGGGAGGTCAATAAGTTTTCCAATTCAGGTATAAGGAAACGAGATATGAGGAAAAGTGTTTTATTATTTCTCAATATAACTACCCTCGACTTCAATGCACTTGCCCCACTTGTCCCTGAGGCTTCGAATTCCCGACAACCAGAAATCTTACGACTGCTGTTCGATCTACTTCTGGACGGCGAGCTGGACATCTTCATCGTCACCAAACCGGCGTACCCACAGTGCAGCCTTGAGCTGGTGGAATAAAAAGTAGTCACTGGGCCAGATCTGGACTGTAAGGGGGGTGGTTGAGCTCCTCGAATCCGCACTCGTGCAGGGAAGCTTGTGCAACTCTGGCTGTATGGACTTTGATGACGTTGAAGTCGAGCATGGGGCGTGAGGTTTATAGAGACCGAACGGGCAGAGAGACCTTGGTCATTGCCAAATTGTCGAGGATGATGATGATAACACTTTCATGTAATATTCCAAGTTCTCGCTCGATTTCTTCGACCTTCACCCGTCGATTTTCGAGATCATCCTCTCCACACGGGTCACATTGTCCTCGTTGGTCACGTCTGATGGGCGTCCTGGACCGGGTTATCTTCAAGGGACTCACGACCATGGCGAACTCCTTATTCCAGCGAGCAATGGTTGCATAGGAAGAGGCGGTGTCGGAGTACACTGCAACCATGCCTTCATGGATCTCCTTTGCATTCTTGCCTTCCTTGGTCAAAAATTGGATCACTGCGCGGTGCTTAACCTTCTCCATTGTTGAAAAATTTGTGACTAACGATCTGCGATCAGCTACTGCTTTTAAATCCGCGTTTATAGTGTCGTAGTCAGTTATCTATATTGGGTTGTGGTATTTCTTGGTTTATTCTCTCTTGGATTTTCCTACAAATCGATTTTGTAAGATTACGTTTAGAGGTTCCAATTCTGCAAGGGCGTCAAGTCTGGTCGAGGGGATGCGGTCCAATTTAGATTCATTAAAGATGAAACGGAGAGCCTGGTCTTGTACTTCCTGCACTTTCTTCAACTGAGTATTGCTCTCGAGGTGCATCAGAATAGCGAGATATAGCAGGATCGGCCTCACCAGGGCCAGGTACAATTTCCTTTTGTTCCGGGGAAAAAGTCCCTTAAATTCTTTTGAGTTGGCGTAATCGTTGCTTGGCTTGTCTATAGGATTGAGATAATCGCTGGAGATCAATTGCGAAATATCGTCAGCCAGCTGAATGTAGTTTGAGTAATCATGGTTGGGGAAGGGAAGACCGCTTGTGTAGATCGTATACAGGGTCGGAATTAGACAGCCTCCTTGGGGCGACCCCGGTTCCCTTGGTGGATGGCTGTCCTTCGATGCTGTTAATTTTTATGGCTGCCTTGCGGTCTTCAAAGTAGTCACAAAGAAGTCTAGTGATGTTTGTGCCCATGCGTAGGTCGCAGAGTTTCTTCTCTAGTCCGGGAATCCATACCTTATCAAAGGCACATTAAACATCCCTGAGTACTAAATCTACCCTTTTGTTCTCAGCCTTTGCAACGGAAATGTTCTCAGTCAACAGCACAAGGGCTGTCTCAGTTCTCACGTGTCTCCGGAATCGATGTTGTTGCTCATTGTAACAACTATTTTCTTCAAGAAAGTCCCTCAGCCTATCATTAACCAATTTCAACATGGAGCTTACCTATGAACTCCAGGAGCGATATGGGCCTGTAGCTTTTTACGTCCCCTTTGGGTTTTTCCTGCTTCAAGAGAAAGATCATTCTAGCCCTCTTGAGTTGATCGGGGAAATAACCAGTGTTAAGACAGGCGTTAAACAGGCTTAAAATTGCCATGTTGGCGTTTTCGAGAGCATTAGTCTTGTGAGCCTTAGTAATGCCCGAAATGCCTGGGGCTTTTTGTTTGAAACTTTTGAGAGCAGCCTCAAACTCATCTTCGGTGAATGGTTTACCCTCCTTCTCTATTTGTCTGGTAGCATTAACAAAATGGAAGGGAGTCAAGACTGGCCCTCGAGCCTACAGGTCCACCAAGATTTCCTCCTCGTACTCCATATCGAAGTCCTGGTTCTCCTCATCTGTGATGGTAAACTTTCTTCCCCAATTTTTTTACCTGAATTAGTGCTCTATTTCTTGGTCTTTAGAGATTTTTCTCCCGTCCACTATGATATTGATGTTAGTTTTAGCAGAGAGTGTGACGCTTAGCCTCTTAATTTGGTTCCAAAACTTCCTAGGGGCACCTTCGGCGTTTATCGCTTCTATCATTTCATCCCAGACCATTTTCGAATTTTCCGCTATGAGGGGTTTCAGTTCAAAACGGAGGTTCTGGAGCTCCCGTTAGCGGTCTGACGTATACCCAAGCCGACTTATCTCCAAGACCAGTTCGTCCAGCCTGATTTTCTTTTCTATCATATTCTCATCCCATCGTGGTGCTGAGAGAGTTTATATTCGACCCTATGAAGGGCTACCTTGTTTGCCTCTTTTAGTCTCGTCATAATGTCCTTTAGGTGACTGTCGAGTTCTTCTAGTGTCGGCCCGTCCAGATGGTTCAGTCAGTAGTCCTGTAGTAGTCTTCTATATTCTTCCAAGTTCGCTTTGGGGATGCTCCTTCTGGATGGGATCTTCACCTGTATATGGGAGGTTGAGACAGTAGTGACCATACTTACATGGTACAATAGGGTGTATGGGCCAGAAACTGTCGCTTGGTTCAAGGCAAAGTTGGAGTTTACGAGGATGATATCAGGGTTCGTTGAGGATCTTCTTGTCAGGTACGTTGGAAATTCCGGGCCGACTATTAGTACCAGATCTCGATCAATAAGCAGGCTCAGGGAGGTTCCCGATCAGGATGGTTGAGGTGTTCCTTTTGAATAGTCGGATGAAGTTAGGGATGGGGAGATATGGTCGTCTCGGGGGTTGGGAGCCCACAGCTATGACAAGGTCGTCGATGGTTGTTTTTATTTTAATGGCCAGATATGATTTTTCCAGATCTGCTATTTCCCTCTACTTGATGCCCTTTCGTACAGCTATTACGACACTATCATATATTTCATTTGAATGGTTGGCCGTAATAACATTATAGTTATATATTCTCAGGGGGATCGCATCTGTACTGAGGCCATCTTCCGAGATTAGAACTATGCCCGGGTCTACTTTGCATATGATGCTGTTGTATGCGAATTTTTTATTTTCCCAACCATTGACATTTAGCAAAAAGATCTTAATTTTGCTAATAAACATAGTATTGTAAGCCATGTTATCCGTCCTGAGTTTTCTGGACCTTTGCTTGCTCTTCGTGTGCTAGCGACCTCACTCTCCCTGACCTTTTCTTTTTATATTGTTCGTGCTACAAGCTGAAGCATGACTCGGGGCAGTTTTCAATCCTACCTCCTTTGAGAGCCGAAAGCATTTCCTCCTCGGTGTCGTTACTCTCATAGTCGTACTTGAACCTTCCTTTTAATACTCATCCATTACGTCTTTGACTTATGCTAGTCTCGCGAGAGATGACGATAGCGAGGCATAAATTTTCATGTTCACGTCCTTAGACTTTTGCATGGGTGCCTTCTTCCTGTCCTATTTGGCAGGCTTGCTATGATGACTTGCTCCTTGCTGGGCGTTCACCTTTTGTGCCGGCAAATCGGTCTCCATTGTCTCGGGTGTTGCGGGTTCTACTCGCTTATTCAGTTAGGAGACCCTGGATTTTGAACGGCTTCTTGAAGTAGCTCTAGGTTTGATTCCCGTCTGCTGGGTTTAATAAAGTTCAGTCGAGGGGGGGTTATCGGGGAACCACATTGGTGTCATGCCGTTTTGGGTCATTATCCTGTTAACTTATGTGGCCTAGCTTCCAGGTTTTGCTATGTTGACAAAATGGGTGTGAATCACGAACATAACTAGATCCAGGTGAATTGATGGGTCTAACTGTAGTAAAGTTTTGCCCTTGTCCTGGTTTTGCCTCGCCTGGGCGTAGGTGCTGTTTGCCCTACGGTTCTTTTCCTTGTACAGGTTCTTCTTTACCTCGTTAACCAGGGCCTTCTTCATGGGGCATGACATGGATAATGTGCGGTGAGGACCTCCGCAATTTTAGCACTTCTTTATTCCCCCATTTGTACATTCTTTCCAGGTGTGCCCTTTCCGGCGCACTCTGAACACACTTTGACATGGAATGTACATTCATTAGTCGTCTGCTGCTCTAAAGCGTAGCACGAGAAGCAGACCTACACCAAAAAAAAAGTGTCTCAATTATTGCATGATGCTGAGATCTTGGTACAGAACATAATTAATCCTGCCTCTGATGCTTTGGCGACTATCTCCGTTGTTTCAAAGGTATCTTTGAAGAGGTGGGTGTACTCACCACCCTCATGATTTTTAAATTTATATATCACATCAAGGTTAGCCTAGCTTTGTTTTTCCTCGATTTCGGCCATTATCTCTTCTGCACTATGTGTCCCCACCCAAGGATCAAGGCAACGGCAGATGAATGACCTTTGGGCAGACACATGTGGTGAGACCTTAGGTGACAAGCCAATTTCCTCCAGTTTAGAGCTGGAGCTTACACCTAGTAGCTTGTAAAAGGCAAGGTTATTGTAGCATATAGCCAGGTATCCATATGACTGGTCCACCAATCGGCATAGTGCAACTCTAGAATGTTGGTAAAGATAGTCTGGAAGACTTTCTCCATCGACGGCTTGGGGTGCGCTCTATGACTCAGAGCGGCATTCTTTTCTCACCCCTTGGGTCATCCATGGAGGCCCGCTGAGGGGGTGCCTTTTCCACGGGTCTTACCAATCTATTTAAGTAGTTTTCCTAAACTATCAGCTCGTTCCGCCTTGCTGTGCCCTACCTATACTAAAATGTCTAAGTAAGGCCCACATGCCGGTCCTCTTTACTCCACCCCCCAATGGGGCCCGGTTTATCGCGCCCCCTGTAGGGCTTCCTTCCGGGGTTCGAACACAAGAGAAACCGAGGGTCTCTACAGGCCTCGACTAGCAGAGACATTGTTAGGAACGAAGTGTGCTGCTGAGGTGTGGATAGAAAAATCCAAGACGAAAAACGTCGTCCTCCAACGGGTACATCCGCCCGCGACACTACTATCATTTAGCAGTAAAGTCAGCGGTCTTGGCGCGTAGAGGATATCTTCGCCTACGTAAAAATCTTGTAGTTGAAGCTATGTAGAATAGGACTTCGAAAGTTTTCTAAGTGTAGCTGGAGTAACACTATTCAGAGCATAGCACATTCCTCTTATAATTCGACTTGGACTTGCACTTGGACATAAAAAGTGGATAGATTAGATAGATAGAAAAGAAGTTAATTAGTGAAAAGTTTTAGTGGTGAAAATTGGAAATAAGGGATATATAAAAAAGTTCCCTGGGGAAAGGGTATCTCTGTGTTTCGTGTTTATTTACGTTGGTTCATTAGTTCTTTTTAATCATCTTTATTATTATTTAGCTCTAAAACCTTTCAAGTTTTCAAACATTTGCGTTAGTCTGATATATATATATATATATATATATATATATATATATATATATATATATATTATTTTGATTTATTTTCTTCCCCATTTTTACATTTTTTTATATTTGATCAAAATCTATGATTATTAGTTTGTACATATGTACATAGTTGCTTCCAAGCCTTTTTAGGTGTGTATTCTGTAACTTTGTCTATTGTATTTATTGTCTCTAAGATATATTGTTTATACAGTAGTTATGCATATATTGGTTCCTGTTTGTGCCACGTAGCTCTTCTGCTGCTGGGAAATCTTTTCCGAGCCTAGTTCTGTATTAGGTCGGGAATACCGAAGTGATTCCTGATGAAATCTGGGTCGGAGTTCCCTTCCACCTTTTACCAAATTTTGAGGGCTCTGGTAACTAGGTCTTTATTTAGTGCCTTGATGTTTGCTTCCTCATGTAGTGTTTGTTGGTGTTTTCTTCCTCGTCTTCTAGCGTTGCATATTATTAAGAGTGCTTAATTTTGCATTCTTTGCAATTCTATCATCCAAGTTTTGGGAATTGTCGCTAGTGGCATCAGGGGATACAATACTTTTGGTCTTACGTAAGCAGAGTAGATTTTCTTCTTGTTGTTATTCTTTATGTTTTTAAATCGATATAGCTCTCGTATTTCTTTCCTCGTACCTGCGATTATGTCGTTAGTTTAATCCTTGTATCTTCTGGCATTTATTTTTAATCATAACACTCTGCTTGTTCTTTTGTATGGGTATCTTTCATCCCCTACATAAATTGGTGCTGCTTTACTTCTCTCGATTGGTATGATTGTAAGTTTGTTCAGATTAGTCGCGATTTTCCAGCGACGTTAGTAAATGTTTAGGTTCTCAATTTCGTATGACGCCATTCTAGCCATAGTTCTTTCATTTTGGTATGTTGCGGCGAACTGGATATACAAAGATTCCTCTAGCCTAGGACTAGGGAGTTCTCTAGTGTATATCAAGTACAGAGGTGGACTTAAGCTCCCACCTTGGGGAACGCCCTCTTCGAGTTGAAATTCTGGTCCTTGGTATTCCCTTATCTTGTTGAATGCTCTTCTGTCCATGGCGTGATCACATCTTATTTTCTCCAATCTGGGATTAAGTCCCAGTTAGAGGATCTTAAACTGTAGTTTCTTGCTCCACACTTCGTCGAACGCTTTATTGACCTCCCTCATTACTAAATCAGAATTCTTTTTCTCTACTTCTATTTGTGCTAGTTTCTTTGTTATTCTCACCAGGGTTTTGTCCGTACTTCTCTGCTTTCTAAATCCATACTGTTGTTGATTGTGCAGGTTATTGCCTTCCAGGTAGGATTGCACTCTGTTTGCGATGATTTTTTCGAAGATTTTTTCTCCAAATACGAGAAGAGAGATCGGGCGGTAGTCTGCTGGGGAGATTGGAGCCTTCCCTGACTTAGGAATGAATATCATTTTTTATCTTTACCAGACATCGGGAAAGTATGCCGTATTGAGGACCGCGTTCCTTATGTTAACTAGTCTCTGTTTTATGTTGTGTGGAGCGTTGCTAAACTTTGCCTTCGTTATGCCTGAGTGACCTGGGGCACGCTGCTCAAATGTTTTCATGGTTTCGTTAAATTCCTGTAGGGAGATCTTTTTTCCTAGTCCTGCCATAGGTCTTTCCGCTGTGGCGTTATTGAACGGATATGTTCAACGTATTTCTACGTTTAACTGGTCTAATATCTCGTTCCCGAATTCTGTATCAAAATTTTCTTCCTTTCAGGGACAACTCTAAATATATTAGACCATTATTCTCTTAATATTTATTCTAACCTCTCGGGTTTAGTGACCACTTTAACTTCCCGATTTTTTATATTTGTTATTTTAGTGGCTGGCTTACCTCTGAACCTCTTGACTGTTTGTCAGGATGTTCTGGGGGCCATTTCCTCATCTAGTTCTTCGATGAGTCGGTTTCAAAAATCCGATTGTTGCTGAATGGTCAGCTGTTGTAAGTGTTCCCTTTTTTTCTCGCATCATCTGGTGGAGGTCTCTGTTTGGTCCCCTTCTGTTGATTGGAAAAACTGAGCCTCTGTATTCATTTTGAATGACAATCATTTCTGGTTTCCATTTTGGAGCTGGAAGGGTTTTATACTTTAACTTCATGATGGTATTTCTATCTGCTTCTCCTAATTTTGTTTTAAGGAGGTTGAATTCTTTTTCTATCTCAGCTGGGGTAGCTTCTTCTAGGTTTGCCGGGACGTAATTAGGGAAAACGGCCTGGTAGGCCTCCCAACATGCACAAGTATATTATTTCCTTTGCCTTATTGTAATTGGATTTGGCTTGTTGATATTGTGAAGTTTAAGGCTTCGTGGTCGCTGAGTATCACAGGTCTTAGTGCGATGTGATAATTATAGGGAACCTTTGGGCTCGTTACAACTATGTCGGGCTTAGTTGCACCTCTTGGTGAGTAATAGTTCGGGAGCTCTGGTCCAATGCGCACAGCTATGTTAAGTTCTAGAAGAAGTTCTAGATTTCGTCTCGCCCCCTTGGTGCTGGTGTACTCAGCCGCCCTGCAGCTAGCGTTAAGGTCGCCTGCAAACAACACCGTTCTTTATGGGCAAACAGCTTAAAGAAGTTATGAATGTGAATGTATCCTCTTCTTGGGGGTTGGTAGCGAGTGGCGATAGTTAGGGGTCCTATGGTAGTTTGGACCTCTATCGCTACGTATGACTCGTCTAGTTGTGGGAGAACTTTGTGCATGAGTTCTTCTCGCATTGCAATCGCCGCTCCGTCGAAGACCTCATCTGTATGGCTTCTCGAATAAACTTGGTATCTGAATATATTTATTTCTTCGTGTTATGTATCAATGCTGCGTTCGAATATTAAAATGGCATCTGGATCAAGGTTCTGAATTATGTTTCCATATTAGGAACTTTTCCTTGTCCAACCATTTACGTTCATATACATTAGTTTTAGTGTTTTAGTATTAGTGTTTATTGTGTTAAGAGGCTTCTTTCTTTATTTTACCTTGGTTGTACCTTTTTTCTTAGTCTTTTCTTCTGTCATGCTTTGATCCTGAAGCATGGTGAGGGGGTGTTCTGCATTTTCCGTTTCGTTTCCTATTAAATTCACTCTGAGAGATTTTGTTGAATATTCCTAGAGTGTATTTAATTTTTCCTTGATAGAGGGCCTCTTCGACCGGGTTCTCCGGCATTTGATCCTCTTATTGCAATTTGATTTTTTTGTTTATGATTCCCTCGGTGATGGCCTCGATGTGGTGTTCCTTGGGGTATTGAGTGTTTCCTGCAGCGAAGAATCTGAGATTAATCCTTTTAGCGTTAATTTGGTGTTTTTCCTCGAGGTAGGCGTTGGGAATATTTTCCTCTGTTGGCTGTTTGACCGCTTTTGTTCTCTGGCTGTACGTTTTGTGATTTTATCTTTTATTTGTTCCTGCTCAGTATCTGTTTTCATCTCCTCTGCAGGATGAACTTGTTTTTCTTAATTCTTACCTGTTTCCGCTTTTTTTTACGCTTTTTGTGCAGCAATCCTTGGATCCCTCCAGTTGGAGGCATTTTTTCTTGTTTGAGTAGGTAGCTGACCTTGTGTAGGTTTTAAAAGTTTGATTTTCAAAACTTTTTCTGATGGAAGGTTGTAGGGGAATCACATTTGTGGCCTTCCGTTGTTTTCCAGCATCATGTTTACTTCTGTCTGTGGGCGTAATAAATACAGGCCATTATTTGCGTTGAATTCTCATTCTCTACGTGTAACACATTATTTTCTTTGGTTACTCGTCTTGCTTTGGATGTTTTCGTCATCAGGGCGTACGTATTATTCCTATTTTGCTCTTCTTCCTGTCTTTTTACCTCTTTCTTCTTTTTTATTATGTTTTTCTTGAAAAGGCATGTTTTTCTTAAAGGGGTGCGGTGGTCGCCGCCGCAATTCAGGCACCTTTTTCGCTCGCTATTGCAGCTCCTCTAATTGTGGTTATCCGCACTGCATTCAGAACATTTTTCTGTCTCTTGTAGGGTGGTCGTTTATGCAGTAGCATCTGAAACAGATCTTTACCTCTGTGAATTCCTCCCTATAAATTCGATCGAGAATGATCCTCACGTTGAAAGTCAACAGTCCTGTTTCAGTTGCTTTTTAGGCCATACCTGTGTCACTAAAAACGACTTTAAATACATGTGTATATTCCCTAAATTTTATAACTTCAATCACTCTCACCCAGCTGTGGTTGGATTCAATTTCCGTTTTTAGCTCCTCAGTGTTATGTGACCAGTAATTATGGGCCAGTAATTAGGGAGGGATTCTAGGAGCTAGTCCGATATCTTCAGCACGTCCACTAACTTTTGTGCCGTCAAGGTTTCGACATCCTTCTCATTTTGACAGATTGCTGTGTAGCCTTGGGGATTCTCGATTAATCTGACCAAAGCAATATTGATTTTAGAATATATTGCTGCGAAAACTGTCCCCCTGTCGGGCTTTTTCCTGGTTAGGGCTTTGTATGTTTGTAGTGGGTTTTTAGTGTTCCATAATACCCGTACTATTTTATTTATAGAGGACAATGGGAGGGGGTGGTGGACATTATGTCTTGCCTATGTGTATATAATTGTATTTGTATGTAATTTTATTTAGGGCCTAGTTGGATAGAGGGTGAGTAGGAAATGATATAGAATAAAAAGAATTTTCTAAGTCCTTGTACACTTACATTTCTTCTGAGTTTTCTTCTTCGATAAGTAAATATCCCTTTAGATACTCCTGATTGTTCACTTGCATGGTTTGGTAAGGGATCAGTGTAGGTAGATTGTTATTATTTACACTCATGTCTCCGGTGGAAAGTTCATCTACTTAAAATAAAACCCTTGTTTCTTCACTTTGTTTGTTGGAGCCCTCTTTCGAAGGTTGAATGAGTTTATTTACTTGAGGAGAATAAACGTGTGGTTCACTAAGTTGATCACTTACTTCTAAATTTGGGGCAATTGGTCCCACTTTAAAATTAAATACACCAGGCGAAAAATGTTTGTTAAAGTTTATTCAATGTGTTCAGTGATTATAACATTTCCGTAGTGTTGCGAGTATATGGGCACTTGGCTAATATTAATTCACTTTTGCATTGAAAGTTTAATTACCATATTAGGCAATGGCAGATTTATTTTGATTTTACACTTTTTGTCACTTTGGTGTATTCACTTCGAGTTCTAGCTGAAGTCAATAAAAGTTTAAAAACAATTTACACTTCTCTTTTTTAGGAAGGTAAAACACTGGCTTTCGCCGTTTAATATCCTCCTTTATCGATTCTTCGAGATCCGCGAGAGTAGAATTCTCAGGCGTATAATTTTGACAATATGGTACAGTAAATATTCATTTTTCTCTATCGATAAGCGTACAAAAATTGGTCAATCATGGCACAGGAAAATTTAAAGGGAAAACTATATGTTACAAAAACGTATATAACGGGAAGGGTGAGATTTTTATATTTAGATTTTAGGTAAAGGAGTAATGGAAAAGAAAAGTCTGGGAACGGCACATGAAAAAGTTTTTTAGAAGGGGAAACTATGCGTTACAAAACCTTATATAATGAGGAGGGTGAGATTTCATATCTAAATTTTAGGTAAAGGAGGAGGGGGGCAAGGATAAATAGAAGACACGGAACGGGAAAACTTTGCGCTACAAACAGAATTAAGTGTCTGTGCGTGCTTCTTCTAATGATGCTCAACTCGGGGACGTCGAGATGTTGGGAGTACGGTCTCTGGCCGGAGCTGCACGTTGATTGCCGGTTTCCTTGCTTGTATAATTATGGCTTCGGCCATTCTTAACCTTCGTTGATCTTTCAACCTAATGATAATCGAGGTGTTCTTAATTAGCTCCTCGCATTTCAAGAAAGTTCCATGGGAGTAAACGTGCCTTTTTATCGCTCCGTCTTGAAGGTGAGCTGTCAACCACCTTGAGAGGGTTTTGGATGCTACGCCGATGTACTTGGAGTTGCGTTGTTCGCAGTCACCGACTTTGCACAAAACTTCATACACGACGTTGGTCTCCTGGAGCTCACTTATAGGCGGATAGCAGATATTCTGAATTATGCAGCTGCTCGTTTTTTTGGTTTTGTAGAATATAATTAAGCTAATATTTGTATTCGTGTCGTTGGTGTGAAGTTCCGATGTATGCTGGTTTTTATAGCCTTTTTGTCTTCACGGTAGCCAGTGTTCATGTAACCATTGTAATAAAGGTCGATATTGCTTTGCTTTGGGGTAGACTGGACGATGGTACTGGTGGCCAAATCCATTTTTTCTTTTATAAGTTCGTGGATGGATCGTTGTGGATAGCCATTGTTCATGAGACTCGGGATACCCTCTTTAGTTTGAGGTCAACGGCCGCCCACGAGGATGAATGGGAGATATCCCTGTTGACTAAGGCATTAATGACTGATCTCTTATACCTTTCCGGACACTCCGAAGTGCCGTTTAAGCAGAACCCCAAATTCGTAGCTTTAACGTATACCTCTGTTCCAAATTTAGAGTCTTGGGCACTTATGCGGATATCCAGGAAGGAAAGTGATCCTTTATCTCCAATTTCGTCAGTCAAGTTTAGGCACGATTCATTCTTAAATGTTTCTACGTGGTTGTTTACTTGCTCAAAGTTATCTGTGCTCAGGAAAATATCGTCGATATAACGCGCGTAGATGGGAGGCTTGGGTGTTATATTGTCTATGAAAATCCTTTTCTCAAGTGAGCCCATGTAGAAATTGGCAAAGAGGCTCACTTGTGAACAGAATTTTCATCAGCCTTCATCAGTCATCTCCCAATATAATTTACTCACATTGTTTACAGGCTGAGAAAAGTTGAACATTTAGATAGCTTAGCTTATCCTGTGGATCACATATTGGGATTGATGTATTATGCCCAAAATTTGTTGCCAACGACATAGCTTCTACGGGCTCGTCCCATTAAAGAACACGCTTGAAGCCAAGAAGGATAAACTCAACAAGGCTGTTCATGACCTAGCTAAGGAGATCCTTGTCAGAAGCGCCTTCGTGGCAAGTTCTTCGTTTTCCGTTATAACGGTATGAGTAGAAGATTAATGTGTATACCCATCGCTGCCTGTCGTCTGGTGGAAGGGCCAATGTTTATCTTTTCTTAATTATTACTAGTGCCACTCTCCATCCATCATCTCATATTCCTGTGTAATGCTGAACTGTAATGTTTTTGTCTATTACCTTTCTGCAGCTCTATAAGTCAACACTCTGCGACAAGGAAGCATATCACAGGATTTACCACAGTCCCAAAGCACCAACCGACAGCTGCATACTCCACGAGAAATAAGAACAATATTTCACACTATTGCTTATGTCAAAATTCTTTATCAGGGAGTAATTTCTCCCGGCAAACCACGAACTGCGACCCAACCATATGTACAGCCCTCTAATATCAGCAAGAGTCACGTATTTCTCCTGCTGATAAATGGCTTCCTTTCAACCTCAAACTTGGACATTTCATCAAATCAGTTTAGGAAATCGCTCGTTAAATGATAAATCACAAAAGCTCACCTTTTTATAGCTATCATTCTCCTTCTTAAGGACAAGTTTTGGTGCTCTCCGGGCATACCACTAGTTGCACTTAGGAGTTGGTACGCAAAGAATTTCCTCCAGACGAAACCATTAGCCTGCCTCTGCAGAAACCGTGGGGCAGCTTTTCAGAGTTTTACCCATGCCACTTTTTCCAGGACCCCGTCACGGCATTAGATTTCCTAGTGAACAATACTTTTACCTTATCAGTAATAGCCGCTTTACCTAAAGACAGATGTCGCTCTCCGATGATTTTCTCGCTACAAACTATTTGAGGTCTGCTAATTCTTTCTTCATTATCATAAAACATTTTTCCTCTTTCTTTCGCCAAACGGACCCTTCCTTGTATGTTCTTATTTGCAAACGTAGGTCAACCTTCCTTAGGGAGGAATTTCCTACAAGACTTTACTCTCATTCTGGATTGAAAGGGGCAAGCTCTACCAAAAAAAGTTTTTAGGATTCCGTATTCACGTAACCTAGGATTTTATTACCAGCTGTTCATTATTACCACTACTGTTCATATAATTAACCTGACGAGTTACAGAGGCATGCGATCAGTTGCTCACCCTATGTTTTCAGCAAAATATAACCATATGCTGGAATCTTTACTAGACCTATATTTCCTTGAGTGGGTGGACGGCCAGTTAAACATTCAACCAAACACTGTATTCACACCTTGCCTTCTATACACGCAAACCCGCGCCGCTTCACACAAGCTAAACTCAAAGCCACTAAGAACGATTCTGCCAAAATGGAGGAAGAATCACTATTACCTCTTTTCTCAAAAACCAAGAGATTATGTTACTTCCATGCGTTAAAGGGTGGAACTATACATGACATTCAGTCCAATTAATTCCTGTTTAATTTTACGGCAAACTCTCTGCTCCGAACGACTATTCCAAGTTTTACCTGCTGGAAGCAATTAAACAAACTGTGGAGGACGAGTTTATTGTAATAAAAAACAAGTGTAACTATTCCGTCAGGTGGGGGGAAGAATTTCACTCTATATATTTTGGTTTGAAGTCGCATCCCAAAGGTTTAAACATTATTTAAACAAAATTATGGGTTACTTATCTTTTGTTTTCGACTTTGTCGATGATATAGTTGTCTATTTTCCCTAAACTACTCATTCATTCCACTTAAATGAAAGAAATATAAGATCGGTAACATAACTATAACTTAATGATTACTCCGCACAAATACCAATTATGAATTGAGGGTCTCAACTTTATTGGGTAGTTCCTTATCAGCCAGGGCATTTTAACGCTAGCTAATAGCGATGACTCTATTATGAGATTTTATACATAGACGATTTACAAGTTCCTTATGGAATTTTTAGGCATACTCAATTTCTATAGATAGCATGTAAAATATATAACCTCAATATTGGCTACATTGATATCCGCGGAAAGATTGTGCACATTATCAGCAGATCTCTCTCAATCACCCACAAATTGCTAAACGTTCTTTGTCCCCGTAGAAAACAGCAACATCCCCACACACTAACTTGAGACATCAGCTGACAGACACCCACTTACAAATTTTCTCGGATGCGTATTTGACCTGGGTTGATGTGGGAGGCCAGATAACAAATAAAAAATGTGACATATTTTGGAAGGAGCTTTCTACTGTAATTTTACACGTAAAAATCTTGTTCCTATAATGAAATGATCAGCTGTCACCCTCCTGAATGACTAAAAGGTACTTAAGTTGGCTTTGCATACAACAACTTAGACTATCGCGTTCATCATCGATTTAATAAATTTGTGAATTAAGGTTCAGGGGTCAAATATTGAAACTATCGCTTAACCTGACACTTTTCGAAAAAACTTATCCAGGTCGGTCCTGACCACTAAAATTTGCTGTGGTCCATGATTACCTTGGCCGAGCGATCGTTTGCCTATTGTAAAATGCCACATCGAATAAGTATATTGACTGTTTGGGTCGAAGTGGCAGTAGCCCCAATCAAGTTTTGATCTGTACTAATTGGTCAGAGCCCCCAGTTTACAAGTGACCCGGTAACACAAAATGGGGTAACCCGTGACCAGGCCATCAAGACTTCCCAGGAACCCGTTCCTTTAGAAAAACCCGTCGATCTGGATATGGGGAGCCTCTGGTATGAAGATTTTTCCCACGCTCAGAAGGAGTGCACAACACTCCTAAACCTTTAGGAGAAAGCCATGACTCAGGAGCAAGAGTCTTCTCGTGGTGGAAAATTTATCTCACATTGTGTAGGATCAGCTGTTATATCGTAAAGGGTCCGACGGAACCGAACCTCAAACACACTGCCCGTGTGATCCCCGCTCTTACTTCCCCCAAGTCCTTCAGATTTCTCACGATATATTATTCTCTGGCCATTTTAGTCATAATAAAACCACTCAGAGGGATTTAAGTATTTTTATAGGCCAAGTGCGGCCAGAGAAATTGCAGATTACTGCAAATCATGCGATGCGTGCCAAAGGACATCAGCAAAAGGGCGCGTCAAGCCAGCCCACCTTCAGAAAAGCCCGATCATCTCGAAATCTTTTTCTCGTGTGACCATTAATCTTATTAGCCCTATTCGTCCCCCGTCTAGTGAAGGACACTGTTACGTCCTCACTTTCATTGACTTTGCTACCCGTTTTGCTGAGGCAGTTTCCCTTAAGCAAATTGATAGCGTTTCGTGCACCAAAGCCCCCATTTCCATTTTTTCTCGGGTAGTAATTCCGAAAGAGGTATTGTCGGTTAAAGAAAGCCAATTTACCTCTGAGCTTATGGAGTATGTCGGCAAGCTCCTCATAGTAAAAAATCTTTTTACCATCCCATACTACCCAGCTGTATACAGAGTTTGCGAAAAGCTAAATGGCACATTAGAAACAGTCCTCAGAAATTGTGTATATATTAGCCCTGAGAATGGCACCGCTTTTTACTGTTTGCGTGTCGTGAAATCCCTCATAGTTCCCTAGGATTCAGTCCCTACGAATTACTGTATTGCCGTAATGGTCGAGGTCCCCTTGTTATTTAAAATGAACTTTACACTAATCCCCCATCTGGTAACAAAAATCCAATCCTCCTATTCGTAGCTCCTAGACCTCAGAAAGCGCAACGAGTTATGTGCCGACATCGCGTACCAAAATGCTGAGTTAATTTAGAGAAGTATCGAACTTATTTCGATTTAAAGGCAAAGAAAATGAGTTTTAAACCTGGCGAGAGGTTATGTTGCTTAGTACCACGCAGAGTAACAAGCACCTAAGCCAGTCGAAGGGACGTTTTTATGCTTTAGAGGTAAAAGGACCATTGAATTACCTGATTCGAACCCCCTCAGGAGATAGGGTTTTCCACATCAATATGTTGAAGAAATATCACAACCGTGCGTGTCTCACCAGAATTTGGGCCCTCGATGAAGGGTTTCATTTGGAAGCGGTGTATCCCGCTGATCCCCTCAATGTCGTGGAAGTACTATGCATTAAACAAAATGCTGATTATCTTATCCCATCTTTACCTGAACCCCCGGAATCATCATCCCCTGTGCTGGATATCTCCGCCAGAGTAGCGCAAAAATGGATTTAAAGTTGTCATTCCGAGACCCCCGGTTGCCCAAATCAGTTTGATAATAACATCGTCCCTACTACTGGAGTGCCTATTCTCTCAAAAAATCTGATGGGGCCCCAAGGACGAAAAGGTCAGAGCGACTGTCGATGCCCCTTCCCCGCACGAGGAAACAGCTGAGGTCATTCATAGGATCGGCCGCCTTTTACTCTAGATTTATCCCTAACTTCACGTCTATTTCCGCCCCTTTAAGTGCCTTCCTTCAGAAAAAATCCCTTAGATCCCCTTTCATGGAATCTCGAAGCTAGTGCTAGATTCCAGGTATTCAACGAAAAGCTGGCGTCCGCATCCATTTTGAGGCTCACTAATCCCTCCAAACCCTTTGGCATCCGAACGGATGCGAGTGGCGACGGAATTGGATGCGTGCTGCTCTAATACTTAGACGGAGGTGAAAGCCACTTAGTGGCTTACGTAAGCCGAATCCTCTTCCCCGTGAACGTAATTACTCGGTAATAGAATGAGAAAGTTTAGCTATAGTATGGAGTATTACCAAATTTAATATAAATTTAATAGAGGAAAGAGTTTATTGTCGAAACTGACCATCGCTCTTTGTCGTATCTCCGAAATACTAAGAGCCAGAACGGAGGTATAATGCGATGGCTTTTGATACTCCAACAATGTCAGTTTGAAGTTTGGTATATACGTGAAAACCAATAATTGTATATCTGATAATCTTAGCCAGAATCCATTAGTTTTAGCCGACAATGCCGGCTAATCCACTAATTTATAGGTTGCCTGTAAACCCGTAAGCTTATCATGTATATATGAGTTTCCTTTGTTTAAACTTTGTACATATATATATATATATATATATATATATATTTATTATAGTGCAGTTTTCTGCTGTTGCTCCACTTTCCTTTTAAAAAAATTGTAATTTGGATCCTTAATTTGAATATGATTTTTTTTTGTCGACCCATTTATCGTAATAATTTTGGGAGTGGAGCTCAGATCAATATCTTTACCTTTTGTTAACCTGTCAAATACAGGTGAGGTCACCCGTTTTATTTGCGATCAGGCTGACATCTAAATAATTCCCCTCATCCAAATTTGCGATGTCCCTCTTTCGTCCTCGTCTCTCCAAAAAGTTTCATTGTGTGGAAGGGAGAGATCTAAAAGAACAACCTATGACCTCGTGACTTTATTTGGAGACCACATGCGATTGTATCCAGCCGTGGACTACGTCACTATCTGTTAGGGAACATTCGAGAAGTTTGGACTCCTGAGCGCATTGGAGGAAATATCCACCAATCCTGCGAAATTGTGCCGAGAGCCCCCTCCTCCCCCCTGGCGAGGAGACTAGATAAGGCGGCTTTGTTTCGTGCCTTGCTGTTAAATGATGAATCGACTCCACTTCCAGATTAAGATGTCTGGAGTGTGTGACTCCTTTCTCTAAATTCCCTCTTCCCCTTAGAATCGTCAATACAAAAACTCGGTTTTGACTGGAGATCGAAGGGGTGCTTCACGCACCTCAAAGTCGTCATCATCGTCTCGACTCGATGACCACAAGACTTTCTCCGCCGTGATTTAACCCCAGTCAATTGGTAGCTTCTGTAAACGGCAATCCTTTGAAGTTGCGCGACAGTCTCCCTTCATTTAATCGATCCGAAGAAAATCTCCATCGATTACCTTGGAGGAAAAGAAGTTTTCTCTTTCAGTAGAATTACGATAATCCCACATTTCTCGTCAAACGTCATCATTGAAGATTCGCTATCTTCATCGGAAGGTTGGTTAGGATCGTGCCTCCTCGCACCGTGCTCCACTTGCCTCATGGGATCGTTTCCTAGTCGTCTCATCGCAAGAACGATCTTCATCGAAGTCACCGACCCGTAAGCCTGAAACTCACTCCATTATTAGTATTGTCAAGTTCCCCCTTTTGAACTGGGCCTAGTAACGCTAATTAATTAATTCTATTCGAGAATTTCTCCTCAAATAATTATCTAGACACTATTTCAATTTAAATAATCCCATTATGCCATTTTTTTATTATTAGTTTGATGTCTGCAAATAAAATTATATTTTTGTTAATTCATCTTTAACTAACCTTGAACGATACTCTCGGCATATTCAAGTAAATCTCGCCAACCATTTATGCACTCTGATAATTAATTATTTTAACCCAACGCATCAAGTTTGACCTCCTGGACGGTCGTTAATTTCTGCGAACACTACTTAAACAGTTTGCGTTGCAGTAGGTGATTAAGTCACCCCCCACATAATATATGTGTAGTGTATTAGGTATTTTCTTCTTAATCACTCATTTTCCTATTTTGCCCAACCAAAAATTAAACGGCCCATTCACAATAATACAAAAAATGGAAGAAATAATCGTTTTACGAAGTCTAATTTTTATCAATTAGCAATTTGGAATTTGATTATATAGTGAATTAAAAGAATCAACCCGAAGAACAAAATCCAGAATTGTTTGCTGTGAATGACTTGTGTTTGAAACTTGAAAATTTAAGAATGAATGAATGGGAGAACCGTGGGCAAAAGTTTGTACCTAGATGTTAACGGATTTTTTTATCTTATCCAGTTGTCTTTGATATCACAGGAATAAGAAGAAAAAAAGACAGCGAACGAGTCGCTCTAAATTATCGACGCGTTGCTCTGGATTCTTATAGTCTATATCAGTTCATTGCTGCTTATTTTATTCTTTCCGTTCGCGATTCAGCGTGATATACAAGAGGGCCACACGAACCATTAAACTAAATTATATTAATACTTATGGCCAGGTTAATTAATTCCACACCCTTTCTAACCAAATACTTTGACTTAACCGCCGTGACATTTACAGGTTTACTCTCAATGGGATCGCAAGTGTAGCTCATGCTGTTGGTCTTCGGAAACATTGCGAGACCAACGGCCCCAAAGCCCAGAGTTCCCTGCCCTTTCTACTTTAGTGCATGCAAGGATATACGCGTCTACATATCATCCCCACATTTCAATTCCTTGAGTTCAACACTTTATGGGAGGTCTCTTCTAACATTCCCTTAGGGTTGACCTTCATTTTTTTGCTTTTAATTTTTCGGAAAATAAAAGTTTGCCAATGAATGTTAGTATCTATCCCCACGTTCGTGTAAATTAAAAACAATTAAACACTTAGTGCATTGTTTTTCACTCTTTAGTGGTTTTCTCCAATGGTTAAAATGAGCAATTGGTCTTTTATCGAAACCATAAACGCCAGCAAGATCTATACAGCTCATCTTCATCAGCATCTTTCTAGATAATTTGAAAAACAACTTGCCTGTTTTTCAGGTGGCCAGATAAGAATCAAGAACCTAGCAAATATTTCCAGAAAAAGTAGCAAATTTGGTTAGATATTAATTAAATATAATAAATTGCATTGAAATCAAGATAAGAATAAAAATTGGTGAGTGTCAAGATGTTGTAGAGAGGCCTTTTATTTGTCATGGACCAATCTGGCAGCGTTGACTCGAAGTTAGAAATAATAATGGGCCTGAATAGCAAAATTTTCAGCACGTCTACTGAAGAATTAATAGACAAACTTGAATTAAAAGGAAAAAAAAATCTAGGAAATTTATCGATATTGGGAGAATTTTTCCACCATCAGGATAAGAATTAGGATAAGAATTCTTGGTAATTTTATCAACCTATACAACGAATTCTTTTTCCTCGAGATGCCTTTCTCTGTTTTATGCCTGAAACTACCTAATTCTTGCACATGTTGCATAATGAAGATTTCTGATTACCTGGCAACCCTTATCTAATCAACCCCTTTAAACACATCCACGTATATGAGGTAGGCCAATAATAAGAATACCCCTTTTATACCTATCATTTTTTTATAAAATTATAAATAAATATAATTGTTGAGATAATAAAACTATGCATCATGGAAGGGCAGCACTACTAAAGGGTTTTTATATGAGAAGTATGGTGATTTACTGATTGTCCTATATAAAACCTAATGTTTAGATTCTCCGTTTTTTAGTGTTCAATCACTTTTTCATCCTAGAGATTTATTGACATAAATTAACCTAACTGCCTTTAATTTGTACACTCTTTTCCTCGATTACATTAATATATATACAATTAATAATAATAGTTAGCATTTTTGTATGGTGCTCTTCAAGTCCATAGTTCTATGTAGACCTTTTGTCGGCCATTTGCGAGAAGACTTGATGAAAAAAAATTCAAGGCACGCTTGAGATCACCAAGAGAGTGGGCGCGTATAATAACAGAAGGCAGATCATTCCACATTCGAAGAGCACATATCGGAAGAGCAAGCTCAACTATGTAGTAGAAACGACTACGAGTATCAACTATTAAGGGAGATGAGCCAGATATATGGTTCTCAGGGACTGGTATATGTTTAGTGAAATAGAGCGATAAGAAGATAAAGCGGTTTCAAAATTATCGTATATTTAAAAGGGTGGAACATAAGGTTGATCGTGAATCAAATAGTTAGTTATTATTAAGGAGCAGTCGTTAGTGAACGAGAGAAACGCCCATGCAGATATGATAACGAGCGGCAAAGTTTTGAATAAGTTGGAAAGGTCCTCGAATACGATTGGAAAGAGAGTGGTAGTCGACTGAATAAAATATGATTAGAAAAAATTTTTTTGCGGATTTTTTCATTTTCAGCAACATATAGAATATAGAGTGAGACGGAGAGAGAGAGTGTGAGTTTGTAAGCGTGTCTTAAACACAAAAAACTATCTATTGAAAAAAAGCGAAAGGTATTTCATTGAGTTCAGAAACTCAAGTCTGGGATAGAAATGTCACTCTCTGATGACGTTACAGTGCATCTCTGAAGGCATTTTGAAGATTATCATTGAAAATTTCAAATGTATAACAGGGAAAAGCTTCATTTCCATAATGCTGAATTTTTATTTCGCGTTGTTGCTCACTTTCGGAAACCAGTAACTCATAAATTCAGGGATCACCGTTACATTCGGACTCTTGAGTCCGGATTGGCGGTCAAACGAATTTCTTGATAATTGAAAAAAATAGACAGAAAAACATATTTATAGATGCATAATCTTAGATCCTACAAACTAACTTTTCAGGCCTCTAAAAATTGGTTCTTTGATCTGATTTGTAGATCAGGTCATATATACGAGATAAAAGGAGCGTAATGTTGTCAAAAGATATCTTATATTGACATGGTTGGTATATTAGAAAAATATTTAAGTCGTTTCAACAAAATGATACCTAAAGTCAAGATGTAGATAAAACAAAACTCGTAAATAATAAAACTGCTTGATTTTTTATTTGAGATCTACATATTACATGATTCCACATGGAATCTTTGCATTAAATTCAAATCTGCATTCCGATTTTGCAGACTGTGTCTAGTTTGGTTTATAAAACACACTTATTTTTCTGCATTTTTCGCTTTTCAGTGGAACAATTATTCTTGATTTTTTAGGAAGTTTTTAAAATAACTTTAAATATTTTTAAAAAGTTAGCAGAGAACTGTATATCAAAAGATTAATGCTATTCATTATTTTTACAATTTACTCAGCATGTATAAATAATGCAAAAATGAATCCATATGAATGTATCAAAGTTGCGCCGAATAGGCAACAATCGAAAATCACTGTAGTTGTAAAGACTTACTATTATTCCTATCCTGGCATAAAGATGGTATATAAGGATAAGGATATTGCCCCTCATATTTGACGCCAAACGTGACGCATAATTCAGTCGATGGAGAAAGAGAAGCCTGATAACTTAACTTTTAGTATACCTATAGTATAGAGGTAAGGAAAAGACCATGAAGCGGAGAGCTACGTCTGGATAATGATCTTGAGAGCTATAATTTCCTGCTAATTTATCCTAATTTTCTCGCACAGAGATTCACAACTTGAGAAGATTGCAAGGTTTTCTAAATGTAAGAGATACTTCGGGACATGTAGAATATAAAATTCTTTTAATCCAATGTTTATATTGCATTAATGAAATATTGTTAAAAATAAATTAAATCTTTGCTTGTCACTTGGTTAGCAAATGAATTGTAGGAATTCTAATGTTTAATAACCAAACGAACAGCTACTATTTGCACTAAACTCTAATATATCCTGAGTCTAAATTCTTTAAACTAGTGTTCTCTTGTTTTTGTGTAAACATGATCAAACTTACCTTAAAAATTTATCTTTTAATTCAGGAAAAAACAAGAAAAACAAACAGCCCAATTATATACCTAGATATGCTCTTTGCTATTTAGCCAATCTCCTATGGAACCTAAATTCCTGTTTAGGAATTACCTGCATGCTTGGATTTGGAGAAACTCAGTGATGATCAGAAACCTAATGAGTAAAACTCTGAAGCATTCAGCCTATTATCCTATTGTTTAAAATAACCAATCCCATTAACATAACTAGAGCTCATTGATCATAAAATAAATCTGAATTTACATATTATTGGTACATAAGTGTGATAAAGATTTTTTTCTTTTCATGAAAATAAATCTTTGGTGTACTGCTCGGAGTTTGAGTGTTGCATCGAAATTTATGAGTTGTATATCAACTATCAGAAGGAAAAGTATTTAAAAGAGTCATCAAATAGGGGTCTTAAGCTGTGCTGTTAAGTAATGGTAACAATTTGCTTATGTTCCAGTTGCTTATTCCATCCAACTGATTGAAAGTTATGACACATTGAAAATATTACTTGATATAAACATACCTATTGGAACTTTCATCTGATCTTATTGATATCTGTCTCATCAGGAAGATCAAGGATTCTACAAGATGCTTTTTTGCTTGTGGAATAGCACGTAAAAAGCCAAACATATTGAACGACAACAATGGCCATCTAGATATTCTTTTACACTTGTATTCGAAAGATTGTTGCTAACTCAACGACTTTGCCAAGATAATTTTGCTCCCACTTATGTATATGAAGCTATGTTTGATAGAAAATCTTGTGAAGAAAATAAATAAACAGAAACCAGCTTTTTTAAATGCAAAGATTTCGATATGTAAGTGATACAAAATAGAATGCAGATATTTTTGTTGTCCCTAAATGCAAAAATCACGTATTTGAAAAGACTATGGACAAAATATAAAATAATACTTAAATTAAAATCCAAATTATTGTTATTAACTTTCTCCTAAAGCTTTGAATTATGAAGCCATCGCTAAAAGTAACATGAAAGAATTCTAGTCACTAGGAGATCCTATGTTTATATAGTTGTATTTTGCTCTGCAATTGCAAATTGTCCTAACCAGAAATATACGACTACTTGGATTATTTTCTGAAAATTGTAGCAATTACAGTCAAGACCAAGGAAAAAGGTTCAGTCCGGAAATTTATACGATGGAAGAAAGGTATCATGGTCGCTAAGACATCAATCAACATGATGGTATACTCCTGTTTTTTTTTTAAAAGAGATGAAGATGGAGCCACACATAGGATAAATTCCTTTGTGACGGCTTTTGGTCTAATTAATAGCCTAATATCGCTTGTTTTAATTAGAAATATTTCCACTCAATTTTCCTTCATTTTTACTCAATTTCAGTCCACTTATTTAGCTTCATGTCCGGTTGTAGCTTCATGTATCTAGCTGTCAATATTTCATGTAAGCACACGTAGCCTACGAAGAGTAACTAATGAATCAGTATTAGCCAACTCTTTATTGAATTAAAAATATAAGAGCTGATATAAGAATAATATTATAATTTTTTTAGCGAGGTCAATTTCTATAGAATTTTTTGGCAAAACCTCAGGCAAGAAAATATCATTTTTAAAAGCCAGTAATTGGTATGTGTTTAGTTCATCTCCAAATTTAGATAATTCCAATATCCATTTAACATTAATAAGATGAAGTATAAAATGTTTATTAGATACGCGTGAGAGAATCATTTATTAAACGTGGTTGTTCTTTTACCTCTAGCATTTAAATGAATTTGATTTATGGAGAAACAATCAGTATGATTTTTAGAAAAAAACTTGAAATAATTCACATTAATAATATCATCATCACTTACTCTATAATTTAAGAAGGGGAATTTTTGAGTATTTGAATAATAATTTCATCATATTTCTAGTTATAACTTGTTGTTTTTATCAAATTTATTTCTAATAATTATTTTATAATATCAAAAAACAAAATGGTGAATTTCAGAAATAAATATAAGTATCGAAATTTTGTCAAGTTTTTAAAACCCAAAGAATTACAAATGGTGAAGTTCAGAAAATTTACTTTAGAGTTCCTTTTAAAATTATTAAAACTAGAGAATTTCAGAAAATTTATAATTTTTAACCATGGCTGCTTTTTTATATTTAAAAATATATTAGTAGCGAAGCCATTGCCTGGTTTCCTATATTTTATCTTAGGGCATTTTAGTACGTTATTTTCTGGTGTGATTCAGATGAATGAGGAGTTTTATAAGTAAATTGTAAGTTGAAGTATTATAGTGTGCCTCTCAATTTTATCAAGATCATGCAATGGCTTCGCCCTTCCCCTTAACGAGGGAGCTTGCGCTTCGCTACTAACATTAAACTTTAAAATCTAAAAAAAAAGAAGCCATAATTAAATTTTTATAAATTTTCTGAACTTCGCTAAGTATAATAATTTTAAAAAGCAACTCTAAACTAAATTTCCCCCTTTCAAAATATCACGTTGCTAAAATATAGTTATAAAAGAAGATATATAAAAATAAATTTCCTGAACTTCACCATTTGTAATTCTTTGGGTTTTAAAAATTCACAAAATTTCAATACTTATATTAATTTCTGAACCTTACCATTTTGTTTTTTGATATTATAAAAGAATTATTAGAACTAACTTAAAAAAAAAAAAACATTACTAAACTAAGATGAAGTTATTATTCAAATACTCAAAGAATTCCCCTTCTTAAATTATAGAGTAAGTGATGATGGTGTTCTCAATTTGCAACTAAACCACTTTTATACTGTAAAGAGATGCATCTATAAATAATTTCCACTCATTTGGTTTGTAGGTTACCTCAAGGGTATTGAATAGGACGCTGATATCATTAAAATATGTCAAGTTGTTTTCAAAAGTAAAGAATTGCTGTAAAACTGGTAGTCGACTGAATAAAATATGATTAGAAATTTTTTTTTTTTTGATTTTTCCATTTTCAGCAACATATAGAATATAGAGTGAGACGGAGAGAGAGAGTGTGAGTTTGTAAGCGTGTCTTAAACACAAAAAACTATCTATTGAAAAAAAGCGAAAGGTATTTCATTGATTTCAGAAACTCAAGTCTGGGATAGAAATGTCACTCTCTGATGACGTCACAGTGCATCTCTAAGGGCATTTTGAAGATTATCATTGAAAATTTCAAATGTATAACAGGGAAAAGCTTCATTTCCATAATGCTGAATTTTTATTTCGCGTTGTTGCTCACTTTCGGAAACCAGTAACTCATAAATTCAGGGATCACCGTTACATTCGGACTCTTGAGTCCGGATTGGCGGTCGAACGAATTTCTTGATAATTGAAAAAAATAGACAGAAAAACATATTTATAGATGCATAATCTTAGGTTCTACAAACTAACTTTTCAGGCCTCTAAAAATTGGTTCTTTGATCTGATTTGTAGATCAGGTCATATATACGAGATAAAAGGAGCGTAATGTTGTCAAAAGATATCTTATATTGACATGGTTGGTATATTAGAAAAATATTTAAGTCGTTTCAACAAAATGATACCTAAAGTCAAGATGTAGATAAAACAAAACTCGTAAATAATAAAACTGCTTGATTTTTTATTTGAGATCTACATATTACATGAATTCACATGGAATCTTTGCATTAAATTCAAATCTGCATTCCGATTTTGCAGACTGTGTCTAGTTTGGTTTATAAAACACACTTATTTTTCTGCATTTTTCGCTTTTCAGTGGAACAATTATTCTTGATTTTTTAGGAAGTTTTTAAAATAACTTTAAATATTTTTAAAAAGTTAGCAGAGAACTGTATATCAAAAGATTAATGCTATTCATTATTTTTACAATTTACTCAGCATGTATAAATAATGCAAAAATGAATCCATATGAATGTATCAAAGTTCGCCGAATAGGCAACAATCGAAAATCACTGCAGTTGTAAAGACTTACTATTATTCCTATCCTGGCATAAAGATGGTATATAAGGATAAGGATATTGCCCCTCATATTTGACGCCAAACGTGACGCATAATTCAGTCGATGGAGAAAGAGAAGCCTGATAACTTAACTTTTAGTATACCTATAGTATAGAGGTAAGGAAAAGACCATGAAGCGGAGAGCTACGTCTGCATAATGAACTTGAGAGCTATAATCTCCTGCTAATTTATCCTAATTTTCTCGCACAGAGTTTCACAACTTAAGAAGATTGCAAGGTTTTCTAAATGTAAGAGATACTTCGGGACATGTAGAATATAAAATTCTTTTAATCTAATGTTTATATTGCATTAATGAAATATTGTTAAAAATAAATTAAATCTTTGCTTGTCACTTGGTTAGCAAATGAATTGTAGGAATTCTAATGTTTAATAACCAAACGAACAGCTACTATTTGCACTAAACTCTAATATATCCTGAGTCTAAATTCTTTAAACTAGTGTTCTCTTGTTTTTGTGTAAACATGATCAAACTTACCTTAAAAATTTATCTTTTAATTCAGGAAAAAACAAGAAAAACAAACAGCCCAATTATATACCTAGATATGCTCTTTGCTATTTAGCCAATCTCCTATGGAACCTAAATTCCTGTTTAGGAATTACCTGCATGCTTGGATTTGGAGAAACTCAGTGATGATCAGACACCTAATGAGTAAAGCTCTTAAGCATTCAGCCTATCATCCTATTGTATAAAATAACCAATACTATTAACATAACTAGAGCTCATTGATCATTAAATAAATCCGAATTTACATATTATTGGTACATAAGTGTGATGAAGATTTTTTTCTTTTTATGAAAATAAATCTTTGGTGTACTGCTCGGAGTTTGAGTGTTGCATCGAAATTTAAGAGTTGTATATCAACTATCAGAAGGAAAAGTATTTAAAAGAGTCATCAAATAGGGGTCTTAAGCTGTGCTGTTAAGTAATGGTAACAATTTGCTTATGTTCCAGTTGCTTATTCCATCCAACTGATTGAAAATTATTGACACATTGAAAATATTACTTGATATAAACATACCTAGTGGAACTTTCATCTGATCTTATTGATATCTGTCTCATCAGGAAGATCAAGGATTCTACAAGATGCTTTTTCGCTTGTGGAATAGCACGTGAAAAGCCAAACATATTGAACGACAACAATGGCCATCTAGATATTCTTTTACACTTGTATTCGAAAGATTGTTGCTAACTCAACGACTTTGCCAAGATAATTTTGCTCCCACTTATGTATATGAAGCTATGTTCGATAGAAAATCTTGTGAAGAAAATAAATAAACAGAAACCAGCTTTTTTAAATGCAAAGATTTCGATATGTAAGTGATACAAAATAGAATGCAGATATTTTTGTTGTCCCTAAATGCAAAAATCACGTATTTGAAAAGACTATGGACAAAATATAAAATAATACTTAAATTAAAATCCAAATTATTGTTATTAACTTTCTCCTAAAGCTTTGAATTATGAAGCCATCGCTAAAAGTAACATGAAAGAATTCTAGTCACTAGGAGATCCTATGTTTATATAGTTGTATTTTGCTCTGCAATTGCAAATTGTCCTAACCAGAAATATACGACTACTTGGATTATTATCTGAAAATTGTAGCAATTACAGTCAAGACCAAGGAAAAAGGTTTAGTCAGTATATTCATACGATGGAAGAAAGGTATCATGGTCGCTAAGACATCAATCAACATGATGGTATACTCCTGTTTTTTTTTTAAAAGAGATGAAGATGGAGCCACACATAGGATAAATTCCTTTGTGACGGCTTTTGGTCTAATTAATAGCCTAATATCGCTTGTTTTAATTAGAAATATTTCCACTCAATTTTCCTTCATTTTTACTCAATTTCAGTCCACTTATTTAGCTTCATGTCCGGTTGTAGCTTCATGTATCTAGCTGTCAATATTTCATGTAAGCACACGTAGCCTACGAAGAGTAACTAATGAATCAGTATTAGCCAACTCTTTATTGAATTAAAAATATAAGAGCTGATATAAGAATAATATTATAATTTTTTTAGCGAGGTCAATTTATATAGAATTTTTTGCAAAACCTCAGGTAAGAAAATATCATTTTTAAAAGCCAGTAATTGGTATGTGTTTAGTTCATCTCCAAATTTAGATAATTCCAATATCCATTTAACATTAATAAGATGAAGTATAAAATTTTTATTAGATACGCGTGAGAGAATCATTTATTAAACGTGGTTGTTCTTTTACCTCTAGCATTTAAATGAATTTGATTTATGGAGAAACAATCAGTATGATTTTTAGAAAAAAACTTGAAATAATTCACATTAATAATATCATCATCACTTACTCTATAATTTAAGAAGGGGAATTTTTGAGTATTTGAATAATAATTTCATCATATTTCTAGTTATAACTTGTTGTTTTTATCAAATTTATTTTTTAATAATTATTTTATAATATCAAAAAACAAAATGGTGAATTTCAGAAATAAATATAAGTATCGAAATTTTGTCAAGTTTTTAAAACCCAAAGAATTACAAATGGTGAAGTTCAGAAAATTTACTTTAGAGTTCCTTTTAAAATTATTAAAACTAGAGAATTTCAGAAAATTTATAATTTTTAACCATGGCTGCTTTTTTATATTTAAAAATATATTAGTAGCGAAGCCATTGCCTGGTTTCCTATATTTTATCTTAGGGCATTTTAGTACGTTATTTTCTGGTGTGATTCAGATGAATGAGGAGTTTCATAAGTAAATTGTAAGTTGAAGTATTATAGTGTGCCTCTCAATTATATCAAGATCATGCAATGGCTTCGCCCTTCCCCTTAACGAGGGAGCTTGCGCTTCGCTACTAACATTAAACTTTAAAATCTAAAAAAAAGAAGCCATAATTAAATTTTTATAAATTTTCTGAACTTCGCTAAGTATAATAATTTTAAAAAGCAACTCTAAACTAAATTTCCCCCTTTCAAAATATCACGTTGCTAAAATAGTTATAAAAGAAGATATATAAAAATAAATTTCCTGAACTTCACCATTTGTAATTCTTT
This sequence comes from Ceratothoa steindachneri, assembly GCA_963969495.1. NCBI lineage: Eukaryota > Metazoa > Arthropoda > Malacostraca > Isopoda > Cymothoidae > Ceratothoa > Ceratothoa steindachneri. The sequence goes on from OZ018328.1 coordinate 91,879,532, forward strand.
GGGTTTTAAAAATTCACAAAATTTCAATACTTATATTTATTTCTGAACCTTACCATTTTGTTTTTTGATATTATAAAAGAATTATTAGAACTAACTTAAAAAAAAAAAAAGATATTACCAAACTAAGATGAAGTTATTATTCAAATACTCAAAGAATTCCCCTTCTTAAATTATAGAGTAAGTGATGATGGTGTTCTCAATTTGCAACTAAACCACTTTTATACTGTAAAGAGATGCATCTATGAATAATCTTAACTCATTTGGTTTGTAGGTTACCTCAAGGGTATTGAATAGGACGCTGATATCATTAAAATATGTCAAGTTGTTTTCAAAAGTAAAGAATTGCTGTAAAACTGCAGAACGCTTTCTAAATACTGTAATTATTGCAAACGTGAAGCCATGAGTTTACTCTGTTGTTTATTAAGTATTAGATCACGAACTAAATCATTGAGTTCCGATTGAGTGATGAGGTGTGGTTTCTTGTAAGTCTCAAGCTGTACAAAATATTGTGTATCTTGAGATTCTAAATCGTCTGGGTTGCTCGTGTCTTTGCTTGGTAGTTCAGAGGGCAACAGTGATACAGGAATAGCACTTGAAAATTTAACTGGGAGAACAATAGACTGAAGATCTGGATACATAATAGATTTCTTGCCTTTTCTGTTGCAACCTGCGGTGAGTCAAAATAAAATCAGACTAAAAATGTATATCAGTGGCTGTGATCACTTGCAAAAATACTGAAAATACAACATATTATGTATTTTGATCATTTTTATTCGTAAATTTCTTAAAAATATATTAAAGTCTAGAAAAGAAAACACTTTGAATACCCACCTTTAATGTATGTTGAGGCAGAATTAATAATCCTTTGAATGGTCCTTTGGCTCCCTCCTGATCATTGGTACGAAAAACATGAGTCCAGGACCTTTGCCTTTCATCCAGGCAGAAAGAGATCTTGTAGACCTGACACAACATATGTGAGGTGCCTAGCGTTTATCCTCGTCACCACCTTTAGATGCAAAATACAATCTATAAAGTTTCTTAGGATGGGCGGGGTCGCTTCTGCCTGTCACTTATACACGGGACGAGTGCGTGCGTATTGACTGTGGACTAATAGACTTTTGGCGGAAGTTCGGCATTCTCCCTTTTATTTAACTAGGTGTTTTTTGTTGTTTTCTTTGTAGGTTGTACGTTCCTGCGCCGGTGAGACCTCCCACGGTAATTATCTAATTCAAAAGAGAATGTAAAACAACATAAGGTTTTCAAATTTCGTAGGAATCGGCCTAATAGTTATGAGGTTATTGCCAAAGAATTCCTAGGCTAACCTTCGATAGACTTTGGCAATTATATCTTTCAAAGGAGAATATAAAACAACATTGAGTTTCAAATTTCGTTAGAATCGGTCAAATAGTTATAATGTTATTACCAATACAAAATAATTCCGGGGTATAATGTTATTGCAAAAACAATATATATTCTAGGCTAACCTTAAGAGGACCTTGTCAATTATATCATTCGAGAGTGAATATAAAAGAACATAAGTGTTTACAATTTTGTTAGAATCAGCCGAATAGTTACCATGTCATTATTAAAACGACTAAAAAACACTGTAGACCGAGAATTTCTTCACGGTACAAATTTTTATAACGTTCCTAAAAATTTCTATTTCTTTTTTTTTAATCTGTAAGAACTAGAATCAGGATATACATTCATTAGTAGTATTAAAGAAAATTTTGAATATAAGATGTTTAAAAACGATTTACTTTTGATAGGATAGAGAAAGAAAGTTCTTGTTTCATCGTGAAAGTGATATTTCAGGGTTGAACTAGGTTAGAAAGAATAAGAATTCGATAGTAAAAGAAATAAAGAGAAATGTGTAGCATAATACAGAGATTTCGATCAAATGAAACGGAACTTACATAAAATATGGACATATACAACTCCTCTCCACCTTAGCAAGACAAATTGCAGTAAGTTTGGAGATGGTAAAGAGATCCGAAGTCTAATATATCCTAAAATAGCATTTATTTTAATAGCCACAGTCATGGTTGGCAAAAGTTTATGACTCCTATATTTTTATATATTAAAATTAATTAATATAATAAACTGTTTTATTATATTTTAGTATCACAATTTTTATCAAAATTTGAAGGTGAAACATACAAAAATCTAGAACAAGAACTCATTTTATTAATAAATCCATTCGAAATTTACGGTGCGTAAATAAATATTATGAGGACAAACAAACGCTAGTTTGTTTATACAGCGTCAACGGTTACGTTCAATATGGGCCTATTATTTTCACCCCCACCTCCCCTTTTGCCCCGCTGCCCCAAAGATCCTCGATGGTCGCTTGCAAAGAAGGATTACAGTCAGCATATTTGTTAGTGCGTTAATATAAACATTGGAGGGTGGGATACCCTTTAGAGCGTAAATCTGAGAACAGGCTAAAAGGCCCCCCTGATTGTTTATGACTATTTTCGCCAAATAGACGAAATTTCACTTTTTCGTACGTAAACAAGAAGTACAAATAGTCACAACGTTGAAAATTTATGCCCTATGAGAGACGCTTAAAGGTGGGCCCTCGTCTCCCCTCACCTCCCCTCATGGGATAATCGACGTATATATACGATGGGCAGGCAATAAGTTTTGCAATTCGGATATAAGGAAACGATGTATGAGGAGAAGTATTTTATTATTTTGCAATATAACTACTCTTGACTTCAATGCACTTGCGCCACTTGTCCCGGAGGCTTCGAATTTCCGACAACCAGAAATCTCTCGACTGCTGTTCAATCCACTCTTGGACGGCGAGCTGGGTATCTTCATCGTCCCCAAAACGGCGTCCACGCAGTGTAGCCTTGAGCTGATGGAATAAAAAGTAGTCGCTAAGGGCCAGATCTGTGCTGTAGGGGGATTGTTAAGTTCCTCAAATCCGCACTCGCGCAGGGCAACTTGTGAAACTCTGGCCTTGCGGACAGGGGCATTGTCGTGTAGGAGCAGGACACCGCGTGTCAAATTGCCGCGCCGCTTCTGACGGATGCATTTCTTCAACCTAGCCAGTTCCTCGGCGTAATATTGGCCTGTGATTGTCCTTCCACGAGGCGCATAGTCCACCATCAACACTCCCTCAGAATCCTAGAAGATGATGGCCATGATCTTTCAGGCTGAGGGTTGGGTCCGCAACTTTATGGTGGTCGAAGAGCCCTTGTTCTTCCAGGCTATGTTTTCGAGTTGGTCTCGGGATCCCAGTGATGGACCCAGGTTTCATCACATGTCACTATGCGTCACTCGAACCGCGCCAGGTCTTGGTTGTACAGGAGCAGCAGCTCCTCCGAAATTTGATGACATTGAAGTCAATCATGGGGCGTGATGTTTCGTTAGGTTTCTAGGACCCAACTGGCAGAGACCTTCGTCATGGCCAAATTGTTGTGGATGATGTTGATAACACTTCCATGTGATATTCCAAGTTCTCGCTTGATTTCTTCGACCTTAACACATCGTTTTTTGAGGATTATCCTCTCCACACGGGTCACATTGTCCTCGTTGGTCACATATACCTGCTGTCCTGGACGGGGGTCATCTTCAAGGGACTCACGACCATGGCGAAACTCCCTCTTCCAGCGAGCAATGATTGCATAGGAAGGGGCGGTGTTGGTGTACACTGCAACCATGTTTCATCGATCTCTTTTGCATTCTTGCCTTCTTTGGTCAAAAATTTGATCACTGCGCGGTGCTAACCTTCTCCATTGTTCAAAATTTTTTGTGACTGACGATCTGCAATCGGCTACTGCTTCTTATATAGACGAGGCCGGATCGTGCGGATGCAGGTTCTAAATTGTCATAACTTGTCCTAACCTCCCCACAAACAGCTAGCCCCCTTCTTCTGTTTTACCCTACCGATTATCAAAACTTATTGATCGACCCTCGTAGTTTGATCTAGAGAAATGTAAGGAGAAGCGGAGTAGCAATCGAGAGATGAAAAGCAGTCCCTGAGTTAAACACGGAATCAAAAAGACAGTGGAATCGAGTGGGGTTTTCCTTCCCGAGGCTGTTTCTTTGGTCACTGAGAAGAGTAGGCCAGTGGCATGGATTCTCAATCTTATACCAATCTCATTAATAGGAACGCCCTATCATCGTTTTCTGAATAAAAACAGAGATACCCCTCACCATTGAGGAAATCAAATATGAAGTTCCACTCGAGAAAAGATTCCCCTCTTGGTCAAGCATTATCATTGAGAAGCCCGCAATTGTTACACAGGGATTGGAATAACCCGTACATCCGCAATTCCCTCGCTAATAAGTTCAAGTCAAGAAGCATTGCCACGCGCTCCCCACCTACCTCGGGATAAGCATCAGCTAGTTTTCCTGAATCGACTCACCAAGCGTCTCCTTCACCCAGAGAGACGATCAGCTGTTTTCCCAGCCAGTCTCCCTTCCGCTAGGAAAGCTCTAGTCAAACGCGTCTCAAATTATCTCATCTAGGAGGTTCCCGTTCAAGGTCGTCCAACTTCAGACTCCCTCTTAGTTAAAGGTAAAAGGAATCCAAAACTTATTTATGATTATTAGTTCACATTCCATGTGAAAGTGATTCTTGAGTCAAACATCGCGTATTACTCATGGGTAGTATTAATTTTTATTAGATCCTCTTATTATACCATTAGTATATTTAAAGTTTTTATATTTAATTTTTTAAAGAAATTAAAAGTATATTTTTGCCCAGCTGTTTAATAAGATCATCGAAAGGCTGCAAATGGTAATAGATATATACGGCCGTGTACATACGTACTCGCACGTATACTACGATATTTACAATCATATTATTTTGTTTTGGGGGACTGAATAAATTCATTTTGCCATGCTAGAGACCAAAGTCGTCATAATATCTTAAATGATATTGCTCACGTTTTGCTCAATGTTCACCGGCAACTGCTCACAATTGGCTGGCGTGTGTTTATTAACCTCCAGTTTGATTTTCGTTAACAAATTCTATATGTAGTATAAATCTGGCAAACTCTTGGGCCAAGGTTCCAAATTTTTTTTATTTTCAGCCAATAAATTTTTTACTGTTTTTTGCTTACAACGTGCAACATCATGCTGAAAAATGCAATTATCATCGCCACATTATTCACGAAATGTTTGAAAAGGAGTTAATGTAGTACGTTTTAGTACCATTTTGACTTTTATAGCAGTGTTCATGGGCAAATTTTGTAGTAATCTAGTTACCTAAGATAAGCAGAGAATTAAACATGGAGATTTTTCTGATGCGTCACCGTGGGGACGAAACAAGGGTCATGAAATCGTTTTAGTTTTCTTTTCCTAACGAAGGCTCATCCAGATGCTCCAAGTAGGCCAAAGAAATCTTCATAAGATAATAGATTTTGCATCACAATTCAACAGCACACTTTTTATATTTTCTACAAAAGTGGAGCATATCCGTAAGCCTCTCATCGTTTAGATGATTCTTCTTCGCAGGTTCTTCTCTAATTGAGACCTTCTTCCAAATGTCTCTGCCTACCTGTGCGCGTTGAAGCGATTACGCCCGTTTCTTCCCAATCGTGAGCAATCTTAGGACTGAGGGAAACGCTATCTTTGACCTGTGACCTTATGAGGGGGTAATTTTGGATTTGTTTTGAAGATTTGTGTGATCAGCAGTCTTATTCACAAGATTGTAATCTGTCTTTCTGAAGTCATTAATGATCCCCATGTTAGCGTTCTTTTAATGCAATAACATTAGCAACTATGTCCTTGAATTCAAACAAATAAACTATTTAGTGGCACCTACAGGGAGCCATAAAAGCTCATACATGGTAGGCCCTATTAATAATAATAATTGTAAGCTATTTTAACTTTATTTTCTTTTAAGTATTGATCAAATTTCGTCTTCATAATTTCTGTGTTTGGTGCGAAGACTAGTTGTTGTGGTGGATTGTTCCACACTTGAACGATGCGGTTGCTGAAGGCAAATTTCCCATTGATGTTTTAAAATTTCCACTTTTCATCTTCTTGTCATGTCCTCGTGTCGTTAACAAGCCTTTCAAATTAAAAAGATTTTCTGCAGTATCGGTCATATTTATCAATAGTTTATATGATTCTATTTGTTAACCCCTTTTTCTTCTATGTGGAAAGAAAAGAGCTTGAATTTCTTTAGCTTATTATTGTAGCTAAGATGTTTAATTCCCCATAGCATTTTCGTATAGCGATGATGTTCCTGTTCTATTATATTTACATCTCTTGTTAATCGTGGAGATCAGAAGGGAGCAGCACAATCTAATATAGTTCTAACTAATGACGTGTATAGTTTTAACATTGTCTCTTGCTGCTTTATTTCTAATTGCAACGGATTGACTGGAGAAATTTAATTTATTATCTATTTTAAATCCTAGATCGACCTGCTCTTTTACCTCTATAATCTAGGTGTCTTAGAGATAGTATTTAAATTTAGGATTATCTTTCCGAAGTGTAAAACGCCTAATTTGGAAATATTAAGCTTTATGCCAGATTCGTTGCACCATTTAATTAACATATTCAGGCAGTTTTGTAAACAGATTGAGGTCTCTTTATCCTTTATTATCTGCCCAAGTTTAGTATCGTCTGCAAATGAATTTACTTGAATTCATTTCAGAACCTAAGGTCTTTACGAAAAATATAAAGAGTAGTGGTCCGAAAACGGAACCTTAATAAACTCCACTAGTTATCGCAGCCAATCGGATGTTAGCCCATTTAAAATTACCCTCTGCTTACGATCCGTTAACTAAGTTTTAATCTTAGTTATCATTTCCTCCTGAATATGCATAGTTTTTAGCTTTCAAAGGAGGATATTGAACTGGAGTTCATCAAAGGCTTTAGAAAAATCTAGATACACCATAACGTAACTAGAATCTGAATCGACAGCTCTTTCTACATGCTTATTAAATGTGATTAGACTAGGGACACAAGACCTCCCTTTCCTAGAACCATGCTGACTATTCACTAAGAGTTGATTTCTCCCTAGATGATTGCGTAGTTTCAAATCAATAATTGACTCCACTAGTTTAAATATAAGTGAAGTTAAACTTACTGGCCGATAGTTCTCTCTTTCCTCACTTCCACCTTTTTTGAAGATGGGGACAATATTGGCCAGTTTTCAATCCCTAGGAACAAAATTTGCCTCCAGAAAGTAATTAAGCAGAAAAGCGAGTAAATTGGAAACTTTGTTTTTAACTTCCTTAATACGTCACGCGTACATTTCATCAACCCCGCAAGCTTTAGTCGGGACTTGATTTATTAAATACATTCTTTAAATCATCTGCGGTAACTATTATTTCATTCACTTTGGGAATATTACTATTTATGTTTTCTAGGCTCTCCGCATTTAAATTTGGAATATCTTTGTTAAAAACTGAAGCAAAATAATTATACAAGATATTCGCCTTTTCGAGCTCATTTTGAACAAATTGGTCGTTGTGTGTCAGTATCTGAACTGAATCTTTGTTTTTAGTTCTATAGTACCTGTAGAATGCTTTCTAATTATCGCGTGAGCTTTCGGCTAATCTATTTTCTTGCCTGCCTTTAACAGCGTTTACCTCTCTTTTTACCTACCTTTGTAGGTCGCTAGATTTTTGCCCTAATGAGTGGTTGGTTTTACACCGTTTATAAAGTGACCGTTTCCGTCCTATCAGAGTCTTAAGATATTGGTTGATCCAAGCTTTGTCCTTTGTATATTTTAAACCGTTATTATGAGGAATATATCTAGTCTAAAGACCCTTAATGCAATTAATGATGAGGCTGTAAGCCAAACAGGTGTCTTGTTATTTAATTATCTATGCCAATCCCATTCTTTAAATTTATCTCTAATCGCTTGGAAGTTTTCTAATATATATACAGGTACTTTTTGTACTCTCCTCTGATTAATGAAATCATATTTGATGTTAAATACCAGTGAGTTGTGATTCGAATTTCCTAGCGGTTCCTGAACTTCAAGCCTATCAATTACGGTTTCCTTGTTACTTAGAACTAAATCATGTGTCTTGTTTTCTCTTATAGGGTGTTCGACATATTGATGCAGATAATTAGCTAAAAATGCGTTTAAGATATGGTTTTCCGTATCTGAACTCATCTTATAACAATCAATTTCCGGGAGATTGAAATCCCCTACGATGCATACTTTTTTTGTAATTATTGGATAAATTAATATCATTAATTCGTGTAAGGTCCTCTTCGTATAAAATACTCGGTGTTCTGCATAACTAACAACGAGTCAATCTGGATAGATTGACTCCCTCTGTTGTCGATTTAGAACTTCGTATTTTATTTCGCATTTTAAGTAAAACAAGACACCACCTCTTTCTCTTTCAGGTCTATCCTCGTTTATTAGTGTGTAACCCTGAATCTGAAATGACGATACAGAATCTCGGTTTGCTGTATGTAACCACGTTTCAGTAGTGGCTATAATTTCGCAATATTTACTACTAATTAAGTTTAATTCATTAGATTTATTTCGGATGCTCCGAGCATTGTAATAGTACACCTTAATATACAGGGTTTTTTTGCTGCATTTCTTTTGTCCTTGCCATTTTTCATTCTGTTTACATTATCTACTTCTCTACTGTTATTATTAGTTACAATACTATGTGGGGAGCTGTTATTACATATAATGAACTTTATTATTCCGGTTTGTGCGGCCATGAATTAAGTATTTTTTCCTCAAACTGCGTCATTGCGAAAATTTGAGGGAGGGTAAATAACACATTTATCTAAAAGCATACCCAGTCTTGCCACCCCTATACAATTGAGATGAACACCATCCCTTCCATAGAGATCTCTTCGATTTATAAAGCTGTCCAAACGTTAATAAATATTATAATTAATGATGAACATAAGTTGTGTAAAATTTTGTTTACTTTCACTGCTTAATCTGTTTCGTATTCTGCCCATCGTATTCTAGGCACTATCTTAACAGAGACTACTGACATACACTTATCTATTATATTTTGTAACAGCAATTTGTACTTACTAAAGATTTTAGACGGCTTCTGCACTCCTATATCGTTTCCGCTAGCCATTTCGATGATCTTTTCCTCTTCGTTAACGGTTGTTTCAGCATGAACGGCTGCCACAATATCGTTTATGTCAACTCCCAGAATAAAAGGCGGTCTTCTCTTACAATGTCTCTAGTGCAGGACGCTTCATTTAAGTGTCTTGCAATTAAATCTCTGTAGACTGCACTTTTTCGACGCTTTTGAAAAGAATAATTTATGCAATTCCAAACGTTTCAAACATTTATATTTACACGAAATATTACGAAATAGTTTTTAATTGCACAACTTCATTCATTGAACTAATATATGTCATCATTTTGTCCTTTTGATATATTAGTATAGCTACAGGTATCGAAATTCACCTCCTATACGAAAAGCAGTGTAGCGCGATTTTAAATTCAGCGAAGTAATGTACTTTTTGGGGGTATTTTTGAATTGATAACTTTTTACTAAACCATCAATAATTTAAATTTTAGATTAATTATTTTTATACTTTTTCTAGAGTGGGTTGCTAAAACTTCTCTAGTAATACGCTGTTTTGAAAATGATATAAGATACAATGCTTGTGTGAACAAATCAGTAACATACTTGCGCTAAGAACATTAAATAACCGACTTTTACAGTATATGTCTTTATTTATTCATTATTGGTATAGGATTATGACGAGAGAAAGATGTAGGCAAAGAGTATTGGAGACTGCGGGGAAAGGTCTAAGGTGAGATTAATTAGCTTTCAGAGGATACAAAGAGGTCTCACACATGTTTTAGGAGGGATCAAGGAGATTTAGCAATGGTTTAATGTCTTTTTTTAGGTAATGTTTGTTGGGCGTTTAGGGGGAGTGCATCACATTTGACGTGAACCCCGTAAGTTCGTCGGCAAAACACTGCCTTAACTCAGGGGTGGAGAGGATTAAAAATTGTTTAAAGAAGTAATATTGGTCAATCACGAAAGGGCTTATTTGGTGTTATGCAGTTACAAAACTGCTCAAAAGATGGTGGTGGTGGTCTCATAATTTGGTGTTATGCTCTAGTTTAAGCATAGATATCTGTGCCATGAATCTTTAACTATAGGGTTATGAGTTTTTCTTAAACGCTTAGTACTATGTGTATTCCTTCCAGTCTATAAAGCTGAATTTTGATAGTATTTAGTCGGCGAAGTTAAGACCTGACTGAGAGTGACCTAATAGCAAAAAGAGGAGGAGTTTTATAAAATTTGATTGTAAAATTAATTTTAATTATTGAATGAAAACTAATACTAAAAATTTTGTGCTTACCCCTAAACTATACCCAACTATACATTAGTATCTAATTCAAATGGTATTTAATGTGTCGAAAATAGTGGGCATGGACCACTGTTAGCCAATGATGTGGTTTGGACAGAGTTTACTTCACTCGAAATTTATTCGCGTTTAACCGAAGATAGAGAAAGGGTGAGCACAGAGTTGCCAATCCAGGCCTCCACTAGACAAACTTGATCTCAACTTTCGAGAATAAGATTTCGTGTTTCATGTCTCTGTGAGAATAAACCAAATCTGCGTTTTTCTTTTTTCTCACTAAAACAGCACAGCTGTTTTAGGCGCCTTGCAGAACCTTGGTGAAGCCCCTAAAAAAGGTGACCGCGTGTATTCTTGTAAATGTATATACATGTGAGTGTGTACACGTGTGAGGTAGCAATCATTTAAGTGTGTAAGCGTGTGAGTGCGTATGCGCGTAAAAGCGTCTTGAATTAATTTTTTATAGTCCTTACAAGAACAGAATATATTATTATTTACATGGCAAAATTTTATATGTTAATATTTATATTATAAAATGTTATATATTATTACTTACTTATACAAATGTTATGATATTATTTACATGCCAAAATGTTAGACAGTTTTATTAGATTAATTGTATGCGCATATATATCTGCGTGCCCATTTCAAGACTTCATAGGAATCTCATGACCATCATCTGTGAGGCTTCAATGTTGATCCTAATTCACCTTGCAATCGTTCTCTAAAAAGTCCCCTCCAAGAAATCAGGTTTACAAATAAATTTGAACTCAGAGTCTCAAAATATTTTATATACATTAATAATGAACATATCCTAGTGAATTTCATTTGTCTTTTTACATTGAATTAGCGTTGTTTAGGCTTTTGTGCATAGGTCCGTTAACCTATTGTTTGGATCAAATGTAGTTTATTAAAATCAGGCGTGCGTACTACACGACTTATCTTACGCTGGAACCTGACATAAATTATAAAAGTAATGGCACGAGTATAACCTATGTTATAACCAGGCACTCACCTTCCTAGAAGTAACAAATTGAGGGATCTTTGGCAAACGTTACCCGTCGACCAGAACGAGTATAAACTCCCGATTTTTCTACCATTTTCTTGTGGATCTTGAACAAAGTCCTCGTTACTGTAATCATTGTCACCACTTTCTGTTAATCCTCCTTCATTTTGTACCGGACAATCTGATATTACTAGTCTATTTTCCATCGTTTCCCTATTTGTTAGTTGCAAAAATTTTCCTCGATATTATTATGTATATTTGGAGATTTGGCAGTTTTACTCTGTCTATCGATAACCTATCCTGACGACTATTACAGAACTCTGATTTATACATTTTGTCATCACTTTCGACAAGATGGAATGGGCATGCTTTAGGTGCTTATAGAAGTTTTAGAACGCAATCGACCCGAACCTACACATGCGTGGCATCTCGTAATACCTTGGATAAGAACGATTTTGGTACGTAGTACAGATGTACTTTAGAGATTTGAGTAAAATCAATTTGGCACATGGTTGTTGGTAACTCTTTGATAAAATTGGAGTCTGCTTTCGAAGATGACGATCAAACTAAGGGTTATAGACATAGAAGGTTGTCCTTGTGATTGAAGTAAACAGCGAAAAACTTGAAGAATTAGGTATGGATAAGATGCCCAGAAGACAACTGGTGGAGCCATTAACCATCCTTACCGACGAGCCATTATAGTGGGGAATTATTCAAAGTTGTGTGTAATTTTTCCACTATCACGTTTGTGAAGAATAAAGGTACCCCATGGTCCGCAGGCGATTGAAACAACGAAGGCTGATAACTGCTTAAAAAAGTTCGAATTCATATTGGGCTCCTCTGTCAGTTATTACATATAAAGGAATGCTGAACCTGGAGATACAACAGTCTAAGAAGGCTAAGGAGACCGTTGGATCACCGCGGTCCGGAATCGGTAAAGCTACAATTCATCGTGTAGCTCTCTCTATACATGACAGTAGGTAAGAGTTTTGAGATGGGTAGGATTCCCCAGGCATTGTGCACGGCAGTAGCACAGCTACGTCCTCGATGTGAACCGTTTTAAAATTTGAAGAGGGCATACTAATGGGTAAGAATGGTGACTTGGTGTGGCAATTAACCTTAGTTGCTTGACAAAAAAGGCATTCTCATCCCCAGAAAAGTATGTCTCTGTCCATATTATGCCAAAAATGCCTCGTTTTTACTAATCGAATTGACGCTTAATCCTTGGATGGGATATATTATGTATATGCTTGAAAATGGATACGTTGTAGTCTAAGGGAACAATCGGTGTTATGTATTTTGATGTTATTTCACATCAAAGCTGAGTATGACCGTGAAACAGACATGATTTTAATCCAGATTAAAACGCTTTTACTTCTTGATCTTGCTTCTGTGCTGTTGCCAAAGAACAGAGGTCGAATGAGTCTATTTTAACTGATTTGACATTCCGAGATAGGCAATCAGCAACTACGTTTTCTTCACCACGTACGTACGCTATGTCCTCGATATTCTAATATTACCGTTCAGTTAGGTTGCTGTCTGTCGGTTTTTGCATGTAACGATTAGGAGTTTTCAGATACTAATGGTTTGTGGTCCGTACATAACGCCACTTTTCAACCTTCGATTTTGTGAATAAAATGGATCACAGCAAGATACGCAGCCAGGAGTTTCCTGTCATAATATGAGCATGCTTGATGTGTCTTTCTCAATTTGCTTGGTCGAGAGATGGTGGAGATCATTAATAATTAATTAATTCACGGGTGCACTGGACTGATTAACTTTGGATACGAGCCTAGTCTGAATATAAATAAGAATACCACGAGCACAGGTCAAAGATCGAAGTGAGCAAGAAAAATGGCTCGAAATAATGGCGATGTAGTATTCGCAACTACTAACATTCAACTAAATGAGCGACGCAGACTAAATATAACCAGATATAATTACTCTTCACCGTGTAGTATTATTTTTACTCCATTAGCAGTTCAGATATTTACATTCGTTTTACGCAACTCACAAAATTTCACAAGACTGAACAGAATAATGGATACGTGGCACTTGTATCAATTAAAAATTTAAAAATTCACTTTTCTTTTTATTAAGTTCAGCAGCAACAGTGATTAAAGTTGGCACGCCGGTCGGCGCATTTACTGCAAGTTATTTTGTTTTCAGTTCCCCTGATATACGAATAAGTATTGCCATTATCTATAGTAATTGAGTCCAGAATAACAAAATAGAATAGTGATGTCTTTGTCGTTTAGAGATTTGAAAGATTTTCATTTAATCCCTCAATATCTGGTCCGGTTTGGGAGTAAGCCGACCATCAGAATCTTCAAGGGGCCTGATGTGTTAGTTCCGTGACCATAATTTCCTTTTGTTCACAGGTACGAATATATTTGCTAAATTTGGCTATTATTATTTTTGCAAGCATAAAATACATACTTTTAATGGGAAAAGTTTGAGAATACTATCTAATAAAACGAACCACGAAAGTCGTAACAATTTATCAAAATACATATCTTATATCTCTCATCTTTTTCATAAAAATGTATGGGATTTGTATAATAGATTAAGGCACATCAACGAAATCTGATACATACTCGGAACTGTCGATAATTTTAACTGCTCCTATCGAGTAAACAATTAAATGCTCAGAATGAAAGCAAAATTTCAAAAAGTGATTTTACTTTGACGGAAACATTTCCACTAAAGCGTTTGCTAATTTTATAAGTATTTAGTGATAAATATATGCACAATTTCATAATTAAACACGAGATGACAATAATTGTCCCAACGATTTGCTGTAGCTAGTAGTAAATCTTAAAAATAAATATTAGTAAGATCCATAATTAATCCTTAGCGGATTACTCACAATGTATAGTGGTTAGCGTGCTTGCCAGGCAATCGCTGGGAGGGCAGTTTGAATCTCCGTCCTGATACTTTTTAAGCTGCCACAATGTATTAAGGAAGGTTACCGCCATGAGCCGTGACTCAGCATCATGGTAGAGAGTTGGGGCTTGCCCTTGCTGACGTCTGCCTGATAAGCAGTAACATAGCAACTGAGGGAGGATTGAAACCAGCAAACTTTATCTTTAAATAGGACCATTTCCACTAACCTCTCTCAATATTAATAAATTCATGGAAACTTTAGTCTAATATTAAGGAACAAAAATTCAATTGTAGTCATCTTGATTCTTATTGTAAGGATTTGTCATTATTGCGATCGAAAATTTATATGGATGGATCTAAGTCCAAATAAGGTTTCGAGTTCAACGCGGTATCCCATATGTATGAAGTCAGAATGGCTTTAACAGGCGCTAAATCTATCTTCACGGCAAATCTTGTTGATCTGATCGGTACAAGAGATAAAGCATTGGCGCCTTGTTCAAAAACCAGAATTTAATCTAAGGCGACTCACAAAGAACCCTATGGGCCCTCGGGTTATTAGAAAAACCATCAACTTTGGTGTGCCGTATCATAAGCTAAGGCTGCGGCGAGCCTGGAGCATGTCTAGTTTATCTTCTGCTGGGTTTCTGGACATGCAAAGATCATGGTAGTTTGAGCGCTCCCATGAGGCCGCCAAAGGTTTCGCGAGGAATGAGCAACAAGACCAGTGTTTCACTATTCTTGCAATAACTACATAGCAAATATCGGACGCTAAATATATCTTCACCGCAAATCTTGTTGATCGGTACAAGATATACTCGAGGGCCTTAGGGCCCTCGAAAAATTAGACACTCCACTCACTTTTGTTTGTGATATTGCTCGCTTCTGGATCCGCTTCTTTTTCTTAGCGATTTATTGCAGCTTGCAATCCTGCGGGATGCTTCATCAATCTATTCATTTCTCTAATGTTGACACCCATCGCTAGCTACATCTTTCCACAAGATCTTTTACTGAGACTATTAAACATCTTCGAACCGCATAGGCTTTTATCACTGATTGGGTGAGATCACCCGTTCCTGTTATTATATAAAATTTAACGCTCCTATTTTTAACTTTAATGGCTTTGATGTTAACTTTTCTTAGACTGCTAAAATTCTATGCATCATATATGATATTTATCTTGCTCTTTTAACACTTGTCGCTCATAATTCTAGGTCTTCTCTTGCTTTATTCAGAATCTGAGTGTAAAGGCAAACGCGGAACTCAGTTCACGCGGCCCTTTTTAACTTTAGTAAACTAACAAGGTCCCCAGAATATTTATTCAGAAAGAAAACCAAGTTCGCATCCAGGAAGACAAAAGGTCGCGCCACTATGCTACACTATGTAGGTTACGGTTGGTTACTAGGTGGGGTCTGGAGTATCAGCGAGGGAAAAAGAAAAACAAGAAAAATCCTAATCTTATAATTCAAGAACTTCTTGACCATAAATACAAAATCTATATTTGGTAAACACGAAAATACGATTTATAATAACGTAAAGTCACCTTGGCCACAAACGACCCAAGTCGTTATATAAAAGGGGTGGACACACGGAATAACCTCCCCTTCTTACGCCCTTTCGTAGGATGTGGAATGAGACTCGAGACTTACTCGCAGGCCTAGTAAGGGCGTAAGATGAAAGAACTATCCTAAAGTACCTGATACTGGAGTAGTGGAGGGACACCTCTGATGAGGATCATCCAACGGAGGACGAATTCACGGATGGCGACTGTGGAGGTGGTGATAGATCCCGGTGACGAGGGATTCCAAAGTTGGTACGGCTGAGAGACCGGCGTACCACAATGTGATAATCTTGAGTGACACAAAAGTTAGGTGAGGTGGGGAGAGCCTAAACGAGCCCATGGTTTTCAGACTTTTTAAATGGAGAACTGTCACCCTCTAAGATTAGTAGCACTCATACAGCAGGTCAGCGTCAAACTGGCAGGAGATAAAGCAAGGGTTCTCACCGTGCGATCTTGAACGGGTTCTTTCCTTCTTGAGAGAAGGAAGCGTCCTTTTATACGGGTGCTGTGACGTAATCGCCTCATGCGCGCACCACTTTTCTTGAATAATTATCGAGCGCGCGCGTGGGGCGTCGATCAATGAGCAGTGCTAGAGACGAGACAATAACTTGAAAATGGGCGGCAAACTTTCTCGCCCTTACACTGATCCTTATTCATTTCCAATTCATTCACAAGTTTAAAATAGTTAATAATTTGCTCATTACTTTCCGCCTTGATCTATGTAAACTCCTTCTTATAATGCTTTTATTCTTGGCAAAACAAATCTCTCCCGTAACAGCTACTCGCTCCATAAACTAGCCTGGTTATGCATCAAATCATGAATCGCCTTTAAGGTTTACCTTTTACACCCATTATTTTAAATTCTACTGAACTACTCTACTTGCCATTATGGAGCAACAAACTTCAGTGCCAACCTAAATCTGAAAAAACTATAACCACGCGGTTTTAAGTTCCAAATTGTTACCATATTAAGCTCAAATTTGAAGTTTGGGGGTGATATAATAACTCTATCCTACATAATTTTGTATTTATAAATTGGCAATTTTTACGTTCATAATAAATAAGAAGATATAAAGAAAATCTTCTATTTTGACAATATCAAACATCTACATATTCTTTGCCATGGGAATTCTATTTATATCACTAGAGATAATAAATAAATTATTCACCTGACTTTAAAAATTTGCTAGGTTGTAAAACTGGCTTTGGCGCAACCAGCGATAACAGCTTGGTTAAGGCGGAGTTGATCCTGTTTTCTATATTTAAACTTCTACAGACTTGAATGTATCCTTTGGACGAAGAGCCGAGCACCTGATAAAGGAGGCAATGCTAGGGAAAAAAGATATTAAGAAACGCCAAAATTTAATCAAGAATGACGAAAGAGAATTACCCCCACCCCCCAAAAGTATAAGTCCAATCGACTGATTGGAGTTTCCTCTTGGAGTTTCCTTTTTTCTGCCTAATCATCTACACTTCTTTAACATCCTATAAGCAACATAACTTGACTAAAACAGCGCTCACAACTACTTTTAAGTAGTGCGTAGCTAAACTCGGAAGGAAATCACTTTAAGGGGCGCGAAGGTTGAGGGATCCTTATGACGACAATTCAAAATTTTATCGGAGTTGCCTAAGAGTAGTAGCTCTATTTAGGTAGGGTGGTCGAGGAATGCTTCAATAATATATAGATATTTATAGACATATATCTAATACGAAAGAACCATAAACTGTCTTGGCACATTTTAAATTAGATTGTACGAAAGGGCGAACTACAAATATTGAGTGAAGAGTAAGCATCAAAAACACTGAACGCCTGGTGTTCTTGCTAAGGATAACATGATTGTCGTAGAATGGCCATTTTTTTATCACTATACTCTTTGACACCCTTTTTGTATTGTAGCGGTATGCTTTGTGGTGCGTGAGTTACTTCTATGATGAAGTAGGCTTTGTTCTAAGAGTGCTAATTCGGTAGTTTTGTTCTTAAGAAAGAGCTATTTAAACACGTAAGGATAAGAGCAAACACCAGATTTATACCAACATAAACATATATTTTAAATGAAACACTTAACTATAACAAACAAACAGTTAACACATTTCTATCTTTGGCATCTAGTCTTATCGCACGTATATGATGACAAAAATAAACAAATAGGCTACCCGTAAATATACCATTTGCTGATTAGTATTTTTATCGCGACTCTATTTGATTAGCTTTAAACATTAAATTAACGTACTCTCGTCTACAAACACATATGACCTAGGTTCAAAAACAATGGTTTCTACTCCCCTTAAACGTGAGACGTACTAAACTTCTACTATCGCAATATGAATATAAATGTTCTTTCTAACTTACATGACAGGAGGTATTAGGGATTGCCGGATGTCGCTGGAGGACTTCTCTCTCGCTTTGGAGTGTTGTGGCCGATGGTTAAAATTTCGTCGAGGAGGGATAGCTTGCTGCCTGTGGGGGGCTGATTCTTCAACGTAATTAAAGAACGGGAGCTCGTTTGGGCTGGGTTCTTCTCCTCTCACTCTTACGGAACTTGAAATGTGAGAGCCACTCAAGTGTGAGCGGCTTTGCTTTTCTTCAGTCAGACTTCTTCACAGTCTGTAAAGGATTCTTCGGTATGTCACCGATATAAACCTCGACAATATATGTTAATACGGCCTGAAAAGGAGGCGATTGATTTTCTCAATCTGATCCTATCGTTTCTCACTGAAATAGTCTTGTATGGCTGAAGGATCGATCTCTGACGAACTGAACCTTCTTCTCCCTTATCGAATTCTAATCTTCTTGTCTGGCTGACGGATTGATCTTCACGACCTGATCCTCCTTCTGGCGTATCGACTTCTAATCTTCTCTCTTTCTTTACGGGGCTTATTTATAGGCGGATTACCGCCATATCTAAAGACGGAAGTAACCAGGCCACAGAGGCAGGGGGTGGGGGGAACGCGAATGGTGAGTTCGCATCTGGGGAGAGCGAGAATTGCAGAGGGTGGCACGGGGGGGCCCAAGTCGGCTCACTAATTAAAGGCTCACAACCGCACCGCTACTTGGCGTGCATTTGTACTAGCACCGCTTTTTTTTCATAACCACGGGTTTATGGGTCTCGTAGGTAATTGGATCGTTAGAGCGTCGTTTAAGGGCCTTATTTGGTCGCCTTAAAACAGATGGTCACTCCAACTACCTAAGCGGCGGGGAGATCAAACAGGGTATGCAGTTATGGTTATTCGCCGGCTACCTTTCCCACGCTTCTCCTCATTGGGGGGGGCGCTTTAATTTACCTATACTCCTCCAGGATGCCTAATGATGGTGGGAGCCCCTCCGCCAAAGGGAAAGGTGACAGAGTAAAATGCCTCCGTGTTACTTTAAATACACTCAAGAGGATCAAATTCCAGAAAAAAAAGAAACCTGAGAAGTATCTTTTATTTATATCTTTCAAGTGTCAAATGGATACATCCCAATATGCAACAAAGAGCGCGATGTATGAAGATTAGTTTTAGCTGACGAATATAGTCACTAAACACAATTGGATTGCACACAGAATTCCCATACAAATTACTGCCGACAATAACCTCATATGTCAAAAAATAGACATGTGGTTAGACTCACACACAAAAGAAGAAAGAAAAACAAAATTGGAGAAGAAATGCTTCAATTGCGGCGAGCCACACCAAATAACATAAAAACAATGCTGGCGAAAAATGTTATGAAAAGGATATGGTTTCCTGAGACTCCATCTTGCTCAGAAATTTTAAACTTGTCTGGATAATCCACCCAGAGGGAAAAACTTAAATTAAGAAAAAAAAAGAAACGGAAAAATCAACAGTCTATATAATAAAAACATCAACAACAGAAGAAGAATGAAAGAAAACGGCCGTGGAGAGGAGAATTGTGAGGATGGAGGCAGCTCACCTCAGCCTCAATGTCTATAACTTCGTAGAATAACCCTTATCAGTCACAAAACGAAACAGGACATGTTCAAAACACTGTTTGGAAGGGAAGACAGGTGAATAGGATGTACATGTAGATCATATTGAGGCAAGTGCATTGCCTTACATCAGTATACATTTAAAGTTTATTTAAGTGGAAATTACAAAGCTTATGTGGCCGAAACAATAAAACGACACACCCATGAAGAAAAGAAGGACTATTGAAATGATCCATAGTAGACAATGGCTAAGAACTCCACTCCAATCTACCAAAGAAAAGAGAAATGATGTGCGCTTGATTTTAAGGAAGCGCGAAACCATCCCAAACTAAATCCAGCTCCTATGGAGCTAAAATAAATGGTATGGAAATAAATAATGCCTAAAACGCCTAGAACTCATGGCTGATACAATTTTCTCAACTAAGACAATATTACCAAACAAGAAAAAAATGATGGATAACCGATGAATACTTTAAATAATGAAAATAAACACGAATAACTATAGTGTACAAAAATACAATCTAAAATGACAAATTCACAAAAGGGAAAGAGAAAGTGATAAAAGAGGAATAAACAAATGAAACAAAAAACACTCACTAAAACAAATAAACACAAGGAAAAACGAGAATAAATCAGTCTTAAGCTCAAAAACCACAAACATAACGGCATGAATGCTACAGATCAAACTAAACCAACAGTGAATAAATGAAAACCAAACCGAGATTAGACTGACCACCCGTCAAGCTAATTAAAGAGTATAAAGATAGAATACGAATGTCAAAGAGAGTGAAAGAGTTTCTTGGCTCTGCCGCAAACTACGAAGAGGTTGGAAAAAAACACGGGATAATGAAAGTCGAACGACAGATAGAACTAATTATGGACCGTATTTCGGATTACTTATCAATCATTAGGTCGTAATAATCGTTTGTAACTTTCTTTGTCTTTTATGCCTCTGTTTGAGGGAAGAAGATGAACTTAGATCAACCTGTCTATTATTTATTTGTCTTTTCACCCATGTTTCCTCATCTCATATCCCTCTACAACACCCCAAACACGGTGGGACCTGAAGTGGAAAGAGGTGGAGGTTATAGGGATCGCCCAGAAGGTTCTTTCCTCTCTCTCTCCCGCTAGGATAGAGAGAGGAGGAAGTAAACTTTCTTTCATTAATACTTAATTCTCCATCTTTTCACCTCTTAATCATGGCCTATAAACACTTTTCTTCAAATCATTTCTTTAGTTGATTGACAGACACTATGTTGACTCTTAGGTTACAGAGTACCTTACCAATTATTTTTATTATTATTATTAGTATTATTAAAATTGATAAAATTATTACTATAAATATTATTAGATTTATTAAAATTAATATTATTATTAGGGAAAGAAACCGTTTGATTTTTAGCCTGTTACTAAAGATATGTGTAATAATAAGCTGTTTTATTTTGCTATTAGATTAGCTTTATTTGGATTACGCAAGAATATCAAACGGAAATATCATAGAATCATCCTACAAGGCTAGTAATGACATTTTCACCAACAGCGCAGTTTAAAAGTAATGCAGACAAAACATTGGTCTAATATTTTTCTTCCTTCACAAAACATGTGGGAGCAAATAAACAGTAGATAATTTGTGAATAAAAACTTTACATTTTCGATGGCTTTAGGGCTACTGCTCTAGAGTAAATGAAAGTATATTACAATTGTTGGTTTTTAGTTTCTAAATAAAATTTTGCAGCTGCTAGGAACGAATGCGACTTTAAGTAAATGGTTGAATAAATATATAATGTTTCAAAATCTTTGACCGGCGGTGGATCTAGAGAAATGAAAATAACTGAAATAAATGGAAACTTCTAATTTAATAATTTTAGAAATTAACTACCTAAAGCCTTCTATAAAGAAGATATAATGAACTTTCTTGTTTTTATATTGTTATGCCCTTTAAAACATAGTATAATTACAACTTAAAAATAATTGCAGAATCACAGAATTGAGGAGTAATGCACAAGAAATGTCTCGGTGGTGCACACCGTGGTTAGACCAAGAAGTTAAATAAATCGATATATTGAATAATTAATTGTCAAGATTATTCTTAAACTTATTAAGTGATGAATTTTGCGTTACTTCATGAGACAAATAATTCCATATCTCGGTAATTTTATATGTTAAATTTTATTGCGTAATTTTTGTTTCAAATCGATTATTTTTCATTTTAAATCCATTATTTCGAGTGTTTGCTCGATTGCCATACTGAAGAGGTTTTTAAAACTCAACCTTTGCATAAGCATTATTAATTTTGAAAACTTCTATCGATTCAACACCAAGTTGTCTTTTTTCCCTCGATGACAATTTCAGATTTGTATCTAAGCTAGGGAATGATTTTTGGTGCTCTACGTTTGGATATATCAACGCAAGTTTAGGGAAGAAAATTGAACTGTGTACGCCAACTAGGGTCTGGCTAATGCTTTATATGTATATGGATTAGACAATTTATTTACATTTGAAAAAATATTTCTAGCTATATATCCAAGAAATCTATTTGCCTTTTTCTGTTAATGATTTAAGATCTGACTTCAAATTGTTACCATTTATTTCGTAGTAATCAATAAACAAGTTTTGTGTTGCTTAAGCATGCATTTATCCTTGCTGATATTAAACACCATTTGCCTCATCTCTGAGTACTTGAATAATTTGTCTAGGTTACAGCGAAGATTTTCACAATCGGAACGAGAATTTACACTATTGATAAACTTAGTGTCGTTTGCAAATTTAGATCATTGCATATTAGATAATCATCCAGATCATTTACATTAATTATAAAGTACCGGACCAAAGACAGTCATGAAGACCACCAAAATTCAACTGAAGGCATCGTTGTCAACTCTTTGTTTATGGTTAGCAGTTTTCATCTTATACTCCTTTCATAATTCTAGCATCTAAAAGAATTGAATTTTTATTAAACTATTTACATTTAAAACTTTTGACGAGGTCGTATTCTTCTTCTTTGTAAAAACACTCTCAAAGTTTTCGTTACGGACTTTGGTAAGTTGATAACAGAGAGCAAGAAACACTTTATGCTAATAATCGAAAAGTGGTGAAAGATGGATCAATTCTATTGGGTTACAAAAATATCTTTGTAGGTATTCTAGGTTTACTCCACTGATTTAGGACAATTTTGCCGTGCTTAATCCCGAAATGACATCCGTTTTCTTCGATCGGTCAGGTTTTTATGCTGGGTCGAATTTGAAGAAATATGATCTTATGACTAAATCAATTACACTTTTTTGAGAAAAAACAATTAGTATACATTAGATAGTAGACATTATCGATTAAAATTATATGAAAATTGCATAATAAGCCATGATTTTTCAGAATTAAACACATGAAATTCCATTTCTTCAAACTCAACTTTTGAGGTGTCTCTCTTCCTAGTCTAAAAGTTATCAGCCATCATGACTCGGAGTTGAGCACCTTCAAAGATGCCAACTCTCAACTTCTCAATGGCCAATAGAGAAGAGCCTGTTAAAAGCAATTGAAGCAACCACCTTCATTATGCACTGTTTTGGTTAAATATTGGATCAAGCCGAGACTGTTGCGCAGCGTTAGGAAGAGTATCCTGTGTCTTTCCATCAGTGTTGATCATGACGGTATTTTCTTTGCATTGCTAAACTTCCTCTTGTACAGGCCAGTCTCACTTCGTGTAAATCTGAGCTCGCTCCCTACTCTCTCACATGCGCAGAAAGCACCAGTACTTGGTGAATCCTGAGTGTTCTTGCCATATATTGTTCATCATCTTAAGGTTAATTAAAATCAACCACTCATGCTTATCATAAATATTTTCTCGAGAGAGACTTTACTACTTAATATGTACTTCTCCTTCAGTCTAGTCGAGTGAGTGAAGGGCAAACGTTTTACACTTTTGCAGCAGTACACATTCAGAGATTGCTTGCTGCTGTCAATAAACATTTTCCAATCTTCGGTTGTTACTGTCGCAGTCAAGCTTGTGCAAGAGCTGCGAAATATCTCTAGAGAACCAAAAACAGCAGTTCTCTTGATATCTTATGATGTATAAGCTGATTGGAGAACTATCAGAGAGGATCCTTTCTCTTAAATCCTGACGCAAAAAGTTCAGAAAAGGGATTTGACAAGATAAGATCGTGTACTAGATCATCTAGCTCTTATTGGGGAAAATATGTAGAGTATCAACGTCAAAAACAATTTCTTCAAGACTGGAGGGAAAATTGTCTTTAATGTCAGGAAGTTTTCCAAAGACAGGTACTGGAACGAGGTGATGTTGGAAGAAAAGGATACATGATGCTTCTCTGGTTCTTGTATATTTATCCCGGTCAAATCAATTTCGCACTAGTAGCAATGAGTGGAATGGTTTATCGACTCCCTCCAAATCACTAGAATTGAAAATTCAGACAACTCTTATTGTACTTGGTCCAGTGACCAAGATACTTGATGCATGTCTTTCCTACCATGCGGGGCACCAAAGCTTTATCATGGTCACCAAGTTTCATATACCAAACTAAACTTGGTAAGCATGCTTTTAGAAACTTTTGAATAGAATCTTGTTAGGAACAACGGTGTATTTGCCGCAGATGTAGCAGAATACATTGGGCTTATATTTTCGATTTTCTTGAGAATATATAAAGTCTTCGTAAATCGTTTCTTTAAAAACTTTAAGCAATGTTGCATCATATAAATATAAAATACCTGTATATGTAGCAAACCGTCATGTGACGATAAATCAAAAGGTTGACATGATTGAGCTAAAAAAATGTGATTTGGGGATTCAGCACCGTAAAATGGTCCTAAAACAGCTAAAAATACTTTAATTCTAAAAGTAGTGATATCCAGTGGTATCTAGAGTGATTAATGGCGAACTTATATAAATTTGGCCAAAAATTAGTTTCCAAATTTATATGTTATATAAGACAGCGCATGAGTATTAAAGTTTCATGCTCTCAAGCTCTGAAAATTTCTTGGGTCGATCACACAATTCCTCTACTGTTTCAAGTTAATTTCTGGGATCCTAAAATAAAACACACTGCCGAAGTACCTTCAGATGGAGACCTCTCTGAGCCTTTCTTGAAGAATCCTTACTCCACTAAATTCTAGGAAAGGTTGAGTATGATGTGCTAGACAAGGCAAGATTCGCCCGTGGTACCGATAATAAAACCCTGGCAGGTGTATTCGCTATAGATTGTATCATGGGACATGAAATGGTCCCGCTTAAAAGAATCCTTACAAGATTATTTTTTATTGTTTCGTATTTTTCAAAGAATTAAGTTGTATCCCTGTGTCCCTTAGAGTGGCAGTCGTCCTTAGAGTCATCTGAAGGTGACTGTCTTCTGTTAATCCAATATTTCTTTTTCTTATTATTATTCCTGTTTTTTTTATTCTTGTTCTCTCTTTTTTCCTCTCATTTGATTTCAAATTAGCCTTAATTTAATCTCATATATCTGTTTTCGGCGGCTATGTCCTTTAATGCCGCCGCCAGATGAAGCCTATTACTGTTTGTACCCAATTTCCCACACCATAATTCTTTTTACCACATAGTTTGCGCTTTTAACAGTGACAGTGACAAACTCTCATTTCAAAGCGTTAAAATATGATCGTCAAACGCCCTTGGTTACCTGATGTCCAATTAAATTTACGCTTGAGAAAATTATGTAGCGAAAGATTTTATGGCTCAGAAAATAACTGAAAACCATTTGATAGTTTTTATGGTGGAATAGAGCTAGAAATTGAAACAATATAAATCAATTTACGAAAAATAGCGCTTTTGTATTTCGATACCTGAAGTAAAATTCAATTCTGCCTCTTCCTGATCCAAAGAAAACAAAGAATTTGACACTTGAGAGACAGAAAATCATCAATTTGAGAAATGTCAGTTTTTATATATATAAAAAAATGTGTCCGTGTAACCACAAAAAATAGCCCTGATTTTTAATCGCTTAGTACTGAGTCATTATTACAGCTTTAACAATGAAATAAAACTTCCAAAAGAGAACTAACTGTTTAAAATACATTCTTATATGTATTTCACACAACAGAGGTAGAAGTTATTTATTACATTTTCCAAAGTGCTGCATTCAATGTACACTCTCTTTCGACACATCCTTTAATTCTTTAATATAGGATCGCTCAAGCCCGAATATTTTGTCCATGACAAATTACTGGACAAACAAGTCTCTAGATAAATGATCACGAGATCTTTCTGTCTAGGGTAACTGAAAATGATGAGAAATAAATCTTTATTAAAAATTTTTTTGAAATATTTTAATTATTTTCGGGCCTTGTAAGCTGTTGATCCGTCTTGCTGAAATCATTTGTTACTGCAGTTTGCTTGTTAAAAAACAGTTTTCAACGTTTCTACATATCTTCTGAGGTTACTACAAACGGTTTAATTTTCTGTCTTCTCATAATATATGGACTATAAAACTTGCTAATATTTAACCACACAAGACAGTAGCATTTGGTGTATACAGTGTACATTCTGCCTCTTTTTGTGAAAAACACTGGTAATTCATTCTGTTGATGACTCCATTGAGAGGATACATGTGGCATTTATTACTCAATATTATGTCACTAATCTTATCTCGTTCTGCTTAACTATTGTTCAAAACTTTCACAAAACATCAAAATAGGCTGGAAATCTTTTTTCTCTATGCTGTTATAAGCAATTAATTTTGGATGATTTATTTTTCAAATGCAAAGTGTTTATTTTTCGAATGCTCTCCTGTTTGATTCTCGTCACAGATGATAGTCATCTTATAGATTTCCTGCTGTCGGTTTCAAGTAGATTATGGACTAAATCAATGTTTTCAGGGTTCTCACACATTTCCTGCATGTAGACTTGCCTGTATGCATGTTCTTGATTAAGCCGTGATGTTTGCACTTTGTCAAAATCCTGCGAATCGTTTCTGGATCTATGGTCCTTTGATGACCGTCTTTATGTTTGAAAGACCATTGCAAGGCAAAGATCGAGCCATCTTTGATACCACTTCTGCTATGAAAGCACTTTGCATGTCCGATAAATAACCGATGAATATGGTATAAAAATCTGATTTTGTGTTTCGGGTATCGAAAAAAATAAATAAAACCTTAAAATGTACTCTTACGAACGATTTTCTCTCATTTTTAAAACTAGAATAATGGGTAATAAGCGATTCAAAATAAAGAAACTTTTTGATCACACAGTATATATATATATAATATTTAAATAAGATACACAAGAGTTTCTTTGTTGATGGATTAGTTAAGATGCTCCCAAGATATATCTTGCGATATTCATAGATCTTTTATCCAATTTTTAAAATAAAGAAAGATGCTATTGTACCCAGTAAATTTGAACTTGTGGGCCCTTGGCTATTAAAACCAAAAATGGCTGGGCATACTAATAAAAGTTGCCAAGCAAACGAAAGTTGAAGTTGATATGATATTCTTTTAAGAAAATGCATGAAACTGTTGATTGAAATAAGGGCAACAACACTATAGAATGAGGATAGATGGAGATCTAATACAAGTATAGAAAGACTTTACACATCAGAAATAATCCAAAGATAATGATAATAATAAGTGCATTAGCGAACTACATTAACATAAACAAACTTGGCCCAAGATTGGGTATTAATAGATTTAGAAACTGATACACGGGAAAAAAAACCTCTAAAGTACTGAACTTTATACCCACATGGAATGTTTTAGGAAGAAACTCACTCTTCGAATCCCATCCATGCCGTCTTTAACAGACACTTCCCTTCTCACTCAGTCGGGAGATAAAGCATGAAATTTAACCTATAGGTTTTCAAGAG
Source organism: Ceratothoa steindachneri (assembly GCA_963969495.1). NCBI lineage: Eukaryota > Metazoa > Arthropoda > Malacostraca > Isopoda > Cymothoidae > Ceratothoa > Ceratothoa steindachneri. The sequence goes on from OZ018328.1 coordinate 91,907,021, forward strand.
CACTAGTTTTAGCAAATTAAAAGTGCTCTACCCCCAGTAGGGCCTAAAAAAATTGCAAGTAATTTGCTATCATAAGGTATAGAGCCATTATCCTCACGTTATGAGAGATTAAGGGTTTAGTTTTTCATATATACGAGGAGCGGTCAATAAGTTTTTCAATTCGGATATAAGGAAACGAGATTTCAGGAAAAGTGTTTTATTATTTTTCAATATAACTACAGACGACATCAATGCACTTGCGCCAATTGTCCCTGAGGCTTCGAATTCCCGAAAACCAAAAAGCTTACGATTGCTGTTCAATCCACTCCTGGACGGCAAACTGGACATATTCATCGTCCCCAAACCAGCGTCCACGCAGTGCAGCCATAAGATGGCGGAATAAAAAGTAGTTTCTAGGGGCCAGATCTGGACTGTAGGGAGGATGGTTGAGCTCCTCAAATCTGCACTCGCGCATGGCAGCTTGTGCAACTCTGGCCTTGTGGACAGGGGCATTGTCGTGGAGGAGCAGGACACCGCGTGTCAACTTGCCGCATCGCTTCTGACGGATGCACTTCTTCAACATAGCCAGTTCCTCAGCGTAATATTGGCCTGTGATGGTCCTTCCACGAGGTGCATAGTCCATCATCAACACTCCCTCAGAATGTTAGATCATGGTGGCCATGTTCTTCACGGCTGAGGGTTAGGTCCGGAACTTGATGGGGGTCGGAGAGCCCCTGTGCTTCCAGGCCATGCTTTCGAGCTTAGTCTCGGGATCCCAGGGATAGACCTAAGTTTCATCAGCTTTCACTATGCGTGACTCGAATCCGCCGGGTCTTGGTTGTACAGGAGCAGAAGCTCATCAAAACTTTGACGACGTTGAAGTCGATTATGGGGCGTGAGGTTTCGTGAGGTTTCTAGGGACGCAACGAGCAGAGACCTTGGTCATGGCCAAATTGTCCGGGATGATGTTGATAACACTTGCTTGTGATATTCCAAGTTCACGCTCAATTTCCTCGACCTTCACCCGTCGATTTTCGAGGATTATCTTCTCCACACGGGCCACATTGTCCTCGCTGGACACGTCTGACGGGCGTCCCGGATGGGGGTCATATTCAAGGAAATCACGACCATGGCGGAACTCTCTATTCCACCAAGCAATGGTTGCATAGGAATGGGTGGTGTCGGTGTACACTTTAACCATGCGTTCATGAATCTCTTTTGCATTCTTGCCTTCCTTGATCAAAGATTTGATCACTACGCGGTGCTCAACCTACTCCATTGTTGAAAAATTTGCGACTGACGATCTGCGATCAGCTACTGCTTCTTAAATAAAAGAGGCAGGAGCGTGCAGCTGCAAGTCCTGACTTTTCATAACTTGTCCTAACACCCCCACAAACAGCCATCCCCCTTCCTCTGTTTTTCCTTACCGATGCGCAAAACTTATTGTCCGCTCCCGTAGCATATAAATATTCTACTGCATTGTGTTATGAAATATCACAATTTGGCAGTTCAATAAGAAAGTTCTTAGATACAATGTCGAGAGAATGAATGATGTTTTTTTCAGAATTACAGGATATAAAGTTTCTAGGCTTAAAATCCTGAGTGTCAAAATTCTTCGATTTTTCAAAATAATATTCTAATATGATAGTAAACTAGAGGAAGTACAATCAAATAGAATTCATTGTGCAGAAGTCTCTTTAGTATGTTATCATGTACAAAGTTAAACTAGATAATTTTCAGCCAATGTCGCTTCTCGCTTATTGCTCTTGAACAACATTCCTACCTTGATTGATACTAAATAGCTCTGTAATTTCCTCAATTTTTTTATTTTGTTTTAATAATTAATTATTAATTAACAAAATCGGACATTCTACTATATAGATTTTTAAAACATGAGTTAACCATGGATATGTTAGTGTTTGTGTAATAGTAAAAATTAATGAACGGTACATACTCATTAGCCGTGAGCTTAAAATTTTAGTCAGTAGAGAGACGGAAGGAGAGCCACTGTTCTAATTGCTGCCTCGCTTAAAAATAAATTGAAATGGCACCGTAAGGTTTAACCAACTACGAACGTTACATTTGCTTCAGGTTAGGAGATAGCCTGTAGGTTCTACCCTTCCAGCTTATATTGGGTAATAGGTTTCAAAGAGTAAATAAGTACATTTCCCAAATTCTGTCCCTCTTTACTTTTTATTACTGGATTGTTCAGCTTACTTAAGAAGCAAAAATGAATAATATAAAAAAATTTTAAATGGAAAAAAAATCACAATAATACTATTTGAAAAATTTTGGCAAAAATCTCAGGTTCAAACGAAAGTAATTTCCGATTTTCTTGAATAAAGTTTTAGATAGTACTTTTTAAAGTACTTCTTTTTATCCTTGAGGAATATTGCAATAAGTAATACATGGCTTTTCTTTCAGGTTATAAAAATAATGTTCCTAATCTTTTTCGGTATTCCCCCATATGCTAGTCCTATTAAAGATTGCATTGGACATGTTTTACTCTATTAGATTTATATAGGTTTCAATGCGAGTACAGCGTCAAAATCCATTCGGAGCTCTTATAAAGATTATGCAGTAAATGAAAACAGTTTCAGTAGGTTGTTTTCCTGTTTCGAAAAAGAGTATTTCAGTTAAAAAGATTACCAATACAAGGCTGTCCAAAGTAAACTTAATTTCAAAGAGTTATTAAATGTTGTCATATAAGATTTAGCTACAACTTCTAAGGAGCTCAAAGAAAAAATTAACCTAACCAATACTAGATCAATCTGCAGAATCTGCAAAAGCGTGTTGTTTGCTGTATTTATTGCTTTCATGACAAGTTGTGGCACCATATTTGGCTAAGACTTTTACTGCTGATGAGAAGTGGATCATTTATCATAAAGTTAAACGCGTCTTTAATGGATCATTAAGAATGAAGAATTTTTTAATAACCGAGAGGATGACTTCATCCACAAAAGATCATCTTGAGCCTCGACTTCAGATTTTAAAAGAAGAATTTCGCAGCAGGAAGCGCCTTTTCATCATCTTCTTATATTGTCAAGGACCAATGTGTTTTGATGTGGTGCTTCAACAGTCTAATATCACAGCCAAGAACTACAATTACCACGTTCTTCCTCAAGTCCTGGAAAATCATGCTAATTCCGAACCAACACACTGCCGATTGTTCATTTTGCTGCACCACGACATTGCTTCACCTCACATAGCGTGCCTGACAGTGCGAGTCCTGGAGCAGTAGAAGATCACACTTCTTGTCCACCTATTCTACTCACCTGACCCTGCTCCATGTGAAATTTGATTGTTTCTAAAGATCAAGGATGTGATTTCAAGAAAGGACTTGGCATGAACAGTCGATTCAGTGCTACGAGGTAGACAAGCTTCTAAGTACCGGGACTGTTTCATGAAGGGTTGAAGGAGGATGAAACACTGCACAGAGACAGGAAGGGAGTACTGTTTGGATTTACCACCTTTCTACCGAAATATACGTTCTCATTCTAAAATTAAACAAAGTTAATCTACTTTGGATATAGTCTCATACGATTTGAATAATTTATTTCTAAAGGGTGGGCAAGTTGGAATTAAATTCAATGAAAATAATGTGTACTTTGGTTAATAGGATGCCAAAAATATGCCTTGGATTTTTTCTTAAATCGGTATATTTTATTTAGTTCTTCGTGTTTATATTAAAATTGATCTATAATAACTTTTCATGTGTTAATTTCCATTACTAAAAATGTTCGGAGGTGTGCCAGTATTCATGGACGTGAGTCTTTATAAATATTTGTAATTATGCTTTGCTAAATTTGGTTCAGCGAAAAGTCTTGCCTATCTTTGTGGACAGGGGCATTGTCGAGGAGGAGCAGGACACCGCGTGTCAACTTGCCGCATCGCTTCTGACGGATGCACTTCTTCAACATAGCCAGTTCCTCGGCGTAATATTGGCCTGTGATGGTCCTTCCACGAGGCGCATAGTCCATCATCAACACTCCCTCAGAATGTTAGATCATGGTGGCCATGTTCTTCACGGCTGAGGGTTAGGTCCGGAACTTGATGGGGGTCGGAGAGCCCCTGTGCTTCCAGGCCATGCTTTCGAGCTTAGTCTCGGGATCCCAGGGATAGACCTAAGTTTCATCAGCTTTCACTATGCGTGACTCGAATCCGCCGGGTCTTGGTTGTACAGGAGCAGAAGCTCATCAAAACTTTGACGACGTTGAAGTCGATTATGGGGCGTGAGGTTTCGTGAGGTTTCTAGGGACGCAACGAGCAGAGACCTTGGTCATGGCCAAATTGTCCGGGATGATGTTGATAACACTTGCTTGTGATATTCCAAGTTCACGCTCAATTTCCTCGACCTTCACCCGTCGATTTTCGAGGATTATCTTCTCCACACGGGCCACATTGTCCTCGCTGGACACGTCTGACGGGCGTCCCGGATGGGGGTCATATTCAAGGAAATCACGACCATGGCGGAACTCTCTATTCCACCAAGCAATGGTTGCATAGGAATGGGTGGTGTCGGTGTACACTTTAACCATGCGTTCATGAATCTCTTTTGCATTCTTGCCTTCCTTGATCAAAGATTTGATCACTACGCGGTGCTCAACCTACTCCATTGTTGAAAAATTTGCGACTGACGATCTGCGATCAGCTACTGCTTCTTAAATAAAAGAGGCAGGAGCGTGCAGCTGCAAGTCCTGACTTTTCATAACTTGTCCTAACACCCCCACAAACAGCCATCCCCCTTCCTCTGTTTTTCCTTACCGATGCGCAAAACTTATTGTCCGCTCCCGTAGCATATAAATATTCTACTGCATTGTGTTATGAAATATCACAATTTGGCAGTTCAATAAGAAAGTTCTTAGATACAATGTCGAGAGAATGAATGATGTTTTTTTCAGAATTACAGGATATAAAGTTTCTAGGCTTAAAATCCTGAGTGTCAAAATTCTTCGATTTTTCAAAATAATATTCTAATATGATAGTAAACTAGAGGAAGTACAATCAAATAGAATTCATTGTGCAGAAGTCTCTTTAGTATGTTATCATGTACAAAGTTAAACTAGATAATTTTCAGCCAATGTCGCTTCTCGCGACATGGTGGCCATGTTCTTCACGGCTGAGGGTTAGGTCCGGAACTTGATGGGGGTCGGAGAGCCCCTGTGCTTCCAGGCCATGCTTTCGAGCTTAGTCTCGGGATCCCAGGGATAGACCTAAGTTTCATCAGCTTTCACTATGCGTGACTCGAATCCGCCGGGTCTTGGTTGTACAGGAGCAGAAGCTCATCAAAACTTTGACGACGTTGAAGTCGATTATGGGGCGTGAGGTTTCGTGAGGTTTCTAGGGACGCAACGAGCAGAGACCTTGGTCATGGCCAAATTGTCCGGGATGATGTTGATAACACTTGCTTGTGATATTCCAAGTTCACGCTCAATTTCCTCGACCTTCACCCGTCGATTTTCGAGGATTATCTTCTCCACACGGGCCACATTGTCCTCGCTGGACACGTCTGACGGGCGTCCCGGATGGGGGTCATATTCAAGGAAATCACGACCATGGCGGAACTCTCTATTCCACCAAGCAATGGTTGCATAGGAATGGGTGGTGTCGGTGTACACTTTAACCATGCGTTCATGAATCTCTTTTGCATTCTTGCCTTCCTTGATCAAAGATTTGATCACTACGCGGTGCTCAACCTACTCCATTGTTGAAAAATTTGCGACTGACGATCTGCGATCAGCTACTGCTTCTTAAATAAAAGAGGCAGGAGCGTGCAGCTGCAAGTCCTGACTTTTCATAACTTGTCCTAACACCCCCACAAACAGCCATCCCCCTTCCTCTGTTTTTCCTTACCGATGCGCAAAACTTATTGTCCGCTCCCGTAGCATATAAATATTCTACTGCATTGTGTTATGAAATATCACAATTTGGCAGTTCAATAAGAAAGTTCTTAGATACAATGTCGAGAGAATGAATGATGTTTTTTTCAGAATTACAGGATATAAAGTTTCTAGGCTTAAAATCCTGAGTGTCAAAATTCTTCGATTTTTCAAAATAATATTCTAATATGATAGTAAACTAGAGGAAGTACAATCAAATAGAATTCATTGTGCAGAAGTCTCTTTAGTATGTTATCATGTACAAAGTTAAACTAGATAATTTTCAGCCAATGTCGCTTCTCGCTTATTGCTCTTGAACAACATTCCTACCTTGATTGATACTAAATAGCTCTGTAATTTCCTCAATTTTTTTATTTTGTTTTAATAATTAATTATTAATTAACAAAATCGGACATTCTACTATATAGATTTTTAAAACATGAGTTAACCATGGATATGTTAGTGTTTGTGTAATAGTAAAAATTAATGAACGGTACATACTCATTAGCCGTGAGCTTAAAATTTTAGTCAGTAGAGAGACGGAAGGAGAGCCACTGTTCTAATTGCTGCCTCGCTTAAAAATAAATTGAAATGGCACCGTAAGGTTTAACCAACTACGAACGTTACATTTGCTTCAGGTTAGGAGATAGCCTGTTGGTTCTACATTTTCCAGCTTATATTGGGTAATAGGTTTCAAAGAGTAAATAAGTACATTTCCCAAATTCTGTCCCTCTTTACTTTTTATTACTGGATTGTTCAGCTTACTTAAGAAGCAAAAATGAATAATATAAAAAAATTTTAAATGGAAAAAAAATCACAATAATACTATTTGAAAAATTTTGGCAAAAATCTCAGGTTCAAACGAAAGTAATTTCCGATTTTCTTGAATAAAGTTTTAGATAGTACTTTTTAAAGTACTTCTTTTTATCCTTGAGGAATATTGCAATAAGTAATACATGGCTTTTCTTTCAGGTTATAAAAATAATGTTCCTAATCTTTTTCGGTATTCCCCCATATGCTAGTCCTATTAAAGATTGCATTGGACATGTTTTACTCTATTAGATTTATATAGGTTTCAATGCGAGTACAGCGTCAAAATCCATTCGGAGCTCTTATAAAGATTATGCAGTAAATGAAAACAGTTTCAGTAGGTTGTTTTCCTGTTTCGAAAAAGAGTATTTCAGTTAAAAAGATTACCAATACAAGGCTGTCCAAAGTAAACTTAATTTCAAAGAGTTATTAAATGTTGTCATATAAGATTTAGCTACAACTTCTAAGGAGCTCAAAGAAAAAATTAACCTAACCAATACTAGATCAATCTGCAGAATCTGCAAAAGCGTGTTGTTTGCTGTATTTATTGCTTTCATGACAAGTTGTGGCACCATATTTGGCTAAGACTTTTACTGCTGATGAGAAGTGGATCATTTATCATAAAGTTAAACGCGTCTTTAATGGATCATTAAGAATGAAGAATTTTTTAATAACCGAGAGGATGACTTCATCCACAAAAGATCATCTTGAGCCTCGACTTCAGATTTTAAAAGAAGAATTTCGCAGCAGGAAGCGCCTTTTCATCATCTTCTTATATTGTCAAGGACCAATGTGTTTTGATGTGGTGCTTCAACAGTCTAATATCACAGCCAAGAACTACAATTACCACGTTCTTCCTCAAGTCCTGGAAAATCATGCTAATTCCGAACCAACACACTGCCGATTGTTCATTTTGCTGCACCACGACATTGCTTCACCTCACATAGCGTGCCTGACAGTGCGAGTCCTGGAGCAGTAGAAGATCACACTTCTTGTCCACCTATTCTACTCACCTGACCCTGCTCCATGTGAAATTTGATTGTTTCTAAAGATCAAGGATGTGATTTCAAGAAAGGACTTGGCATGAACAGTCGATTCAGTGCTACGAGGTAGACAAGCTTCTAAGTACCGGGACTGTTTCATGAAGGGTTGAAGGAGGATGAAACACTGCACAGAGACAGGAAGGGAGTACTGTTTGGATTTACCACCTTTCTACCGAAATATACGTTCTCATTCTAAAATTAAACAAAGTTAATCTACTTTGGATATAGTCTCATACGATTTGAATAATTTATTTCTAAAGGGTGGGCAAGTTGGAATTAAATTCAATGAAAATAATGTGTACTTTGGTTAATAGGATGCCAAAAATATGCCTTGGAGTTTTTCTTAAATCGGTATATTTTATTTAGTTCTTCGTGTTTATATTAAAATTGATCTATAATAACTTTTCATGTGTTAATTTCCATTACTAAAAATGTTCGGAGGTGTGCCAGTATTCATGGACGTGAGTCTTTATAAATATTTGTAATTATGCTTTGCTAAATTTGGTTCAGCGAAAAGTCTTGCCTATCTTTGTGGACAGGGGCATTGTCGAGGAGGAGCAGAACACCGCGTGTCAACTTGCCGCATCGCTTCTGACGGATGCACTTCTTCAACATAGCCAGTTCCTCGGCGTAATATTGGCCTGTGATGGTCCTTCCACGAGGCGCATAGTCCATCATCAACACTCCCTCAGAATGTTAGATCATGGTGGCCATGTTCTTCACGGCTGAGGGTTAGGTCCGGAACTTGATGGGGGTCGGAGAGCCCCTGTGCTTCCAGGCCATGCTTTCGAGCTTAGTCTCGGGATCCCAGGGATAGACCTAAGTTTCATCAGCTTTCACTATGCGTGACTCGAATCCGCCGGGTCTTGGTTGTACAGGAGCAGAAGCTCATCAAAACTTTGACGACGTTGAAGTCGATTATGGGGCGTGAGGTTTCGTGAGGTTTCTAGGGACGCAACGAGCAGAGACCTTGGTCATGGCCAAATTGTCCGGGATGATGTTGATAACACTTGCTTGTGATATTCCAAGTTCACGCTCAATTTCCTCGACCTTCACCCGTCGATTTTCGAGGATTATCTTCTCCACACGGGCCACATTGTCCTCGCTGGACACGTCTGACGGGCGTCCCGGATGGGGGTCATATTCAAGGAAATCACGACCATGGCGGAACTCTCTATTCCACCAAGCAATGGTTGCATAGGAATGGGTGGTGTCGGTGTACACTTTAACCATGCGTTCATGAATCTCTTTTGCATTCTTGCCTTCCTTGATCAAAGATTTGATCACTACGCGGTGCTCAACCTACTCCATTGTTGAAAAATTTGCGACTGACGATCTGCGATCAGCTACTGCTTCTTAAATAAAAGAGGCAGGAGCGTGCAGCTGCAAGTCCTGACTTTTCATAACTTGTCCTAACACCCCCACAAACAGCCATCCCCCTTCCTCTGTTTTTCCTTACCGATGCGCAAAACTTATTGTCCGCTCCCGTAGCATATAAATATTCTACTGCATTGTGTTATGAAATATCGCAATTTGGCAGTTCAATAAGAATGTTCTTAGATACAATGTCGAGAGAATGAATGATGTTTTTTTCAGAATTACAGGATATAAAGTTTCTAGGCTTAAAATCCTGAGTGTCAAAATTCTTCGATTTTTCAAAATAATATTCTAATATGATAGTAAACTAGAGGAAGTACAATCAAATAGAATTCATTGTGCAGAAGTCTCTTTAGTATGTTATCATGTACAAAGTTAAACTAGATAATTTTCAGCCAATGTCGCTTCTCGCTTATTGCTCTTGAACAACATTCCTACCTTGATTGATACTAAATAGCTCTGTAATTTCCTCAATTTTTTTATTTTGTTTTAATAATTAATTATTAATTAACAAAATCGGACATTCTACTATATAGATTTTTAAAACATGAGTTAACCATGGATATGTTAGTGTTTGTGTAATAGTAAAAATTAATGAACGGTACATACTCATTAGCCGTGAGCTTAAAATTTTAGTCAGTAGAGAGACGGAAGGAGAGCCACTGTTCTAATTGCTGCCTCGCTTAAAAATAAATTGAAATGGCACCGTAAGGTTTAACCAACTACGAACGTTACATTTGCTTCAGGTTAGGAGATAGCCTGTAGGTTCTACCCTTCCAGCTTATATTGGGTAATAGGTTTCAAAGAGTAAATAAGTACATTTCCCAAATTCTGTCCCTCTTTACTTTTTATTACTGGATTGTTCAGCTTACTTAAGAAGCAAAAATGAATAATATAAAAAAATTTTAAATGGAAAAAAAATCACAATAATACTATTTGAAAAATTTTGGCAAAAATCTCAGGTTCAAACGAAAGTAATTTCCGATTTTCTTGAATAAAGTTTTAGATAGTACTTTTTAAAGTACTTCTTTTTATCCTTGAGGAATATTGCAATAAGTAATACATGGCTTTTCTTTCAGGTTATAAAAATAATGTTCCTAATCTTTTTCGGTATTCCCCCATATGCTAGTCCTATTAAAGATTGCATTGGACATGTTTTACTCTATTAGATTTATATAGGTTTCAATGCGAGTACAGCGTCAAAATCCATTCGGAGCTCTTATAAAGATTATGCAGTAAATGAAAACAGTTTCAGTAGGTTGTTTTCCTGTTTCGAAAAAGAGTATTTCAGTTAAAAAGATTACCAATACAAGGCTGTCCAAAGTAAACTTAATTTCAAAGAGTTATTAAATGTTGTCATATAAGATTTAGCTACAACTTCTAAGGAGCTCAAAGAAAAAATTAACCTAACCAATACTAGATCAATCTGCAGAATCTGCAAAAGCGTGTTGTTTGCTGTATTTATTGCTTTCATGACAAATTGTGGCACCATATTTGGCTAAGACTTTTACTGCTGATGAGAAGTGGATCATTTATCATAAAGTTAAACGCGTCTTTAATGGATCATTAAGAATGAAGAATTTTTTAATAACCGAGAGGATGACTTCATCCACAAAAGATCATCTTGAGCCTCGACTTCAGATTTTAAAAGAAGAATTTCGCAGCAGGAAGCGCCTTTTCATCATCTTCTTATATTGTCAAGGACCAATGTGTTTTGATGTGGTGCTTCAACAGTCTAATATCACAGCCAAGAACTACAATTACCACGTTCTTCCTCAAGTCCTGGAAAATCATGCTAATTCCGAACCAACACACTGCCGATTGTTCATTTTGCTGCACCACGACATTGCTTCACCTCACATAGCGTGCCTGACAGTGCGAGTCCTGGAGCAGTAGAAGATCACACTTCTTGTCCACCTATTCTACTCACCTGACCCTGCTCCATGTGAAATTTGATTGTTTCTAAAGATCAAGGATGTGATTTCAAGAAAGGACTTGGCATGAACAGTCGATTCAGTGCTACGAGGTAGACAAGCTTCTAAGTACCGGGACTGTTTCATGAAGGGTTGAAGGAGGATGAAACACTGCACAGAGACAGGAAGGGAGTACTGTTTGGATTTACCACCTTTCTACCGAAATATACGTTCTCATTCTAAAATTAAACAAAGTTAATCTACTTTGGATATAGTCTCATACGATTTGAATAATTTATTTCTAAAGGGTGGGCAAGTTGGAATTAAATTCAATGAAAATAATGTGTACTTTGGTTAATAGGATGCCAAAAATATGCCTTGGATTTTTTCTTAAATCGGTATATTTTATTTAGTTCTTCGTGTTTATATTAAAATTGATCTATAATAACTTTTCATGTGTTAATTTCCATTACTAAAAATGTTCGGAGGTGTGCCAGTATTCATGGACGTGAGTCTTTATAAATATTTGTAATTATGCTTTGCTAAATTTTGTTCAGCGAAAAGTCTTGCCTATCTTTATAATAGAGCGGAAATGAGTGCAGGGTAATTCCACATCATGAAAACGAGGACCAGCCAGACAACATTTAAATATTAGTATATACGTAAATTTATCCTACTTGGAAAAAATAAATAAATAATTAGTAAAGTTAATAAATTAAAAAGTTCTTATTTTGTTCTACAATCACTTTCCAAAACATTGGTTTAGAAAAAAAAAGAAACAAATTTTTATGAAAAATTAAGAATTGCCTTGTAACTGATTTTCGCTAACAACGCACATCTCTTTCAGGTAAAAAATGAAGCCAGGATAGCCTAGTTAGTCTTTCATTAACCAAATCAACTATTTCTAACCTCTTGGTTCATGTCAAAATTCGCTTATTTATTTCCGATAATACGAGTATAATGGTCCTCAATTTTTGGTCATTTTTGAGCGTTGATTTGTTTACTCAAATGTTTTTGCATAGTGTTTCTACATTGCATATAATTTGTTTCGTAATTTTAGACCAATATATTTATTAAAAAATGGTAAAATATACTTGACCTAACAGTTTGCCCAGTAATTATAATTAGGGCTTTGACCTGAATCAAAAGCACCTTGATTAATTTTTATATTCGTTATAAAACCTTCATACTTTGAGACTTTTACTCCAAACTTAAGAAGTCAAATTAAAGGTTCCTTGAATTATAATAAAAATAACATATTTTGGAGAAGTAATTACTTTACATTTTATCTTTAGAGAAAAAAACTAAGATATAAAAAAATATCCAAGCAAGTTGAAGAAGAATCATTTTGGTACATAATTTGCGCTATTTTGAGTAGTCTCAAACAAAGTGCCACAAATTTTATCATTTGATTGGAAACGTGGAATACAATAAAAAAAGCCACGGCCAGAATATCGTCCAGACTAAGGAATCCAGCCAGCGATTAAGCGCATCGTGTGAATTAACTTCGCTTGAATTGGAAGAGGTGTTCTCACTTAAAAAATTGTGACATTTGGAACTTTCTTCCAAATAATGTAATTCAAAATCCGTCATTTAACACATTTAAAAATATATTGGAACAATTATTTAAATAATAAATATGTCGGAACAAAACTATACTATAAGGTTTATATTTTTAATTCTAGTCATCCAAAACCTTCGCAGGTTACCTTCCCCATTTTCTACGACTAACTATAGAGCAGAAATAAGGGCCTTTCCTGCGCTTCATTTCATGATATCTACAGTAAGTCTGCATCAGTTAGGACTTAGCATAGCCCGTATGTGTTTATTGAAAATTAAAGCACTTAATGTTATTATTAAGGCAAGAATTTAATTCCCAACTGAATTTGAAGCCTAGGATCAAACTTACAGGCGTTTTTCAAGCAGTACTCTCAAACAATGTTAAAACGGTTTGGTTTCCAAAGAAGTTGGCAAATTTCTCTCAATTTTTATTTTTGGGATTATAATAAACTCTATATATTTATTTAATTTGTATTGATCAATATAACAAATATATTCACATAAATATTTGGTTATTTAAAAATAATATATTATTACTTGCCAAAGAGCACAACAAAGCCGAGCGGCAGTCACACAAACTATTATCGGATCGGTTTCTTATTGAAAAAAATTAGAACAATATTAGTCAAGATATCGTCACAAATTTGCTACCATCATGCTAAAATGAATTAGTTTTGAAAAGCAAGGGAGTTGTTTAAAATTCTCTCAGAGTGCATCAAAAGAATTACCTAATTAATAACATGCGTTTGGACTCCGAACTTTTTGTATATTTCACCTTCAAATTAAGATACATACGAGTATATACTAAAATTTAATGCAACTTTTAATGAAAGTGGTAAAGTAAGGAAAACATCTAACGTGCAATATGTAATGGGAAGGACGAAGTCCTTCCATTGCATAATGGATGTTAGATGGTTCCCTTACTTTACCACCTTCCTGTTAATTTGAATTAATGTTTCCCTTACTTTATCAATTTCATCTTAATTTGTATAATGTTGCCATTACCAATGCTATTCAATCAACTATAGTTGCAGTATCATGATTTATACAAAAAGTGACATGTCAGACGATTTCCCTTATGTAACCTATCCCATGTCAATTAGAATTACTTTGTATTTAAGGTAAAGATAATTCCAGTACCCAGATGATGAAGCTGGCCCAAGAAACGTTGTTTAAAATTAAATGAAGAAAAAAAATATATTTCTTTTCTGCTGACCTGGTTCTCTTATATATATATTATATATATAAATAATACTTGTAATTAATTTGTTCATTGGGAATCTGATATGTAGTAGGAATATGAAGATCCAGGAGATTACACTAATCATTTATTGGCCGGACGTTTCGGACCTTCACTAGGACCATCTTTAGCGACAGTATCGACTAATGAGAAGGAGGAGGAATATTAACGATAATAGTTAAAAGAATGCATTAAATAATGGCTAAAAAAGCGGATGAAGCCATGTTAAAAAAATAAAATTGACAATTATTGAGATTAAAGTAAAGACACTAATAACAGTATATAGAATTAACTAAGACTATCCAGTACAATTTTATAAAATAATAGAAAGAAGGAAAGTAATAATATAAACTTACTTGAATATCAAATATTAAAGGTAACTGGAGTAAATAATAAAATAGCCTATTATATCAAATTAAAAAAACAACAACAAAAAACCCGAAAAAAAATTAGAATGAATTAAACAGATGGACTAACTTTTATCGTGCGAGTTGATAAATCAACTAACTAAAGATATAAAAACTATTAATGAGATTTGTTCGGGTGGTCGGTTGGCTAGTTAATGTATTGAAGTGTTGGTTGATTATATAGTAAATAGTTTAATTGAGGAGGAATAATTATTTAGGCTTGGATTTATTTTATTGATCTACAGTGAGTTTAAGATTTTCAAATTGAGAGAAGTTAAGGCTGAAGATAATATGGTAAATGAATTAGAATTAAGAGGATGATGTTGATACTCAGTGTTGCCTGATGAAAACCAATCCCTTTGAGCTTGCGATCCTGTATAATTTACAATTATCCATGTACAACCTGCCACAGTCGTTATGTAGGCCTAACTGTCTTACAACTCAAATGAAGGATCGCAAAGCACTTAGGCTTGTCTCATAAGACTAGTATTCCCATTTCTAAACCTGATTTTAACGACTCTATTCTTTTCAAATTTAACAGCTTGTCAAATTCAGCATTAAATGCTTTTCTCAGGTGTATGGGCAGCGGATACGGGTTAGATTGGATGTGTTCTTAAGCGGTCAATTAAATCTTTTATTCGAACTGGGCTGCTCAACCAGAAAATTCAGAGATGACATGACCGAATAAATTAAGGAGGGAGTGCAGTTGTGTTTTCTGAGGAGGGAACAGCTGGTCGCTCAACTTTAATTTAGCCGACGAGAGTTCTCATATAATTCTTTAAATATGCTCAAGGGGCCTCGTACATTTCTTTCTTATAGTAATTCAAACGGAGAAAACCCAAAGGTGCGATGGGGAATTTCTCTCTACGCAAACAGAGCTGCAGGAAGAAGCCTGTGCCATTCTTTTGGCTGCTCGGCACTTAATTTTTTTCAGAATGGCTTTGAGACTGCCATTTAATCTTTCGCATATCCCTTTTCAAACATTCCTGGCGTCACGTAGCTCCCTGGGTACAAACGTTTTCAGTAGCGAGTGCAGATGGCCTTCAGAGCCTTGTGCGAAATCTATCTGTGACATGGTCTTCACTAGTTTAGAGATCAATTTCGAATCGGCTTTGGATGAAAAAGAAGCCGTTCGTCACTGTGACCGCTGTAAAGGTTGAAAAACCAGAATCATTAAGCCATCAGCCAACCTTGTCAGCGAGCCATTATATAGCTCTTGAAATTCTGATGCGACCTTTCAAATATTCCGTTAGTGTTAAGTCTGTACGCCTTATTTCGCAGGCGATGGAAACCAACGATGGCCGATAATTCTTTAAATAGTTCGGACTCAAATTGCGCTCCTCTGTCGGTGATTACGTATAAGGGAACGCCAAACCTGGATATCCAGCCGTCCAAGAAGGCTAAAGCAACCGTTGCAGCACTGATGTCTGAAATCGGTATCGTTTCAATAGATCTTTTGGCTTTGTCTATTCCTGAGTGTAGTTACCAGTAATGAGAGTGGTATCACTACCCAAGCAGGGTACACGGCAGGAGTTGACCAACTATATTGATCTGAACCGTCTCAAATCTCCAAGTGGGCATACTACTAGGCTGGACTGTGTAAGTGGGAAGGCGATTTACTTTAGCAGATTGGCCCGAGAGGCAGTCTCGCATCCACGAACGTATATCTCTATCCACATTGGGCCAGAAATACCTGGCTTTCATCAACCGAAACCAAGCCTTAATCACCCAATCAGATATATTATGGAGTTGTTGAAATTAGCTGATCTGCAGGGTGAAGGAACAAAGACTCGTGTGTATTTATATGTTACCTCAACCCAGAGTCAGGAATCACTGGGAAAGTAAAACGCCTTCATTCCATATCGAGATGATTCCACTTCTTCGTTATGCTCTTGTGCTTCTGCCAAATAACGGAGATAAAATTAGTCTACCTGGACTGGATCGACATTTCGAGCTAGGCAGTCAACAACTAGATTGTCCTTACCATGTACATAAACTATGTCATTGACATACTCCAAGATTGTGGTCCAGTTCCCTTGTTGCCTGTCCGTTTTTACACGTAGTGGCAAGAAGAATGCAGAGACAAGGAGGTTTTGGTCAGTGCATAAATTTACTTGGTGACATTCTATAATATGCCTGTAGTTAAGCGCAGCAAGATAGCAGCCAGGTGTTCCCTGTCATAAGTAGAGTACGCTTGCTGTGTTTTTCTCAACTTCTTGGATGAGAAAGTCACGGGCTGGGCAGACTCTTCCACCATCTGATGAGGTGCAGCACCAACTGCGAATTGGAAGCAGTCCGTCACCAATTGGTCCTGAGGGTAATCAGATAATAGGTGGCGTAACTTAATGGAGTTCGCCAAGGACTCCTTTGTAGCATCAAAAGCCTCCCGTGCAACGTCATTCCAAAAAATCAGCGAGTCTTAGGTTGAAGCGGTGCGAGTTCTTTGAAATCAGTTGGTGAGTGCATCATGATGATCTCGGAGACCTTGCTAGCTGGAGGGCATAGTCCTGCAGCTTAGATATGTTGGCCTAAGAAATCAATTTCTTCCTTCATCACTTGCATTTTTCCATAGAAATACGAAGGTTGTCGACTACCAATATTTTAAAAACTTGGGCCAACTGCTCCACATGTTCGTCTATATTTTCGGAAAATTTATAAATATCGTCGACATACACGAAAACAAACGTCAAGCCACGAAAATGTTTGTCCATATTGCGTTGGAAAGTGCAGCTAGCATTCTTTAGAACAAACGGTATCTTTAAAAATTCCCACAACACAAAGGGAGATGAGACACCAGTCTTCTCAATGTCTTCTGGATTCATTGGAATCTGATACTAGGCTTGGACTAAATCCAGGCAGAAGAAAACTGTTTTGCCATGAAGATGGTCCGCCCTACTCTGAATCCTTGCAGGGGATATCATTTCGGTTTGGTTATCATGTTTAGGGATCGAAAGTCACCCACAATGCTATACTCGCCTAGGGTCATCTTCCTCACCATATGAATGGGTGATGACCATGAAGATTTGGATGGCCGCACCACACCTTCTTTCAACTCCGTTTCAAGATGTACTTTGGCAATTTGTAGTTTCTCTATTGAAAGTGGCCTTGGGTGGGCAAAGGTTGGTAAGGCGCTAACCACCTCAATGGTGTGAACATCGGAATTAGTCGGGAGTGAACTGATTTCAACACTTTTCAGGTTATATATAGTCTCATATTTTCGGAGAACTATGCTGCAATTAGGCAGGAGATACGAAAGGGCATTTATAATTAACGAGATCACTGGTGCGCTTGACTGCTTTACCTTAGAAACTAGCCTAGTCTGGTTATCAATTAGGACACCACGAGCACAGTTTACTAAGTAGTTAAAATGAGCAAGAAAATCCGTTCCTAAAAATGGCAACGTAATATCTGCAACTACGAACGTCCATCTAAATGAACGTCGCAGACTAGAGATGCCTATTTCCAGTTGGACTTTTCCATGCATTCTTATCTTCCCTCCATTAGCAGTTGCGATGTTAACTCACGAATTGCGATTCTCACATAAGTGCACTATATTAAATGGAATTAAGGAAACGCTTACGCCAGTGTCTATCAAAAATTCATACTTCCTCTTATTAATTCGGATAGCAACAGTAAGAAGAGTTGGCACGTCAGTCTTCATATTTACAGTGACCTACCGATCTCGTTTTCCGAGGGAATTGGGGAAGACGGTCTAAACGATTTCTGCTCTTGAAGTTCTCACGTCGCTTTGGCCATCTGCACCACCGCTTACAGTACATCGTACTCGACCCAAAATATAAGTGTGAACGGCACACCACTGGTTTTTGATTATAATGGAAGGGTCGTAATCCTGATGGCACACCTTTTAAATAATTATTACTATAACTATTATGCACAAACCTAGATTAATTACCACCAGGATACGCGCTGATGGGCACTGAACGCGAATTTTTAAATTGCGCATTATTTACTGGATGGTCGACACTTAGAGCACTTATATCGGGGAACGCACCACTATTATTTGTTTCAGTATTATTTATATTAAATATTGTGCTTTGTAAAATAGTATGACTTCATCACCCAATTACCCCAACTGGGCGAGAGTTTAGTCCTTTTGCATGGCTTATGATGGGGGCAATGTTGGAGGGAAAGATTGGATGAACTTGTGTCTCACCAAGTCCTTCCCACTCCAACTTGCAGAGCAGTCTTCCGTAGCTCTTCAAGATTTACCGAATGTCGTCCGGTCTGCGGAGAAGACGCGATTAACTCCTCTAAGAGCTCAGGTTTAGTCCTCTCAAAAGTGCCACGATTTCTATTCGTAGGAGCGAGTAATTCTGCGACGAGAGGACCGAAGCTGGGAGAGGATCGTTTGTCTCGGCAGGCAACGCACCTAGAAAATAGTAGAATTTTGTCTCTTCTCGATGTATCCTTCATATATGGAATTGCGCCTCGTCAATTTTAATCCATCCCACAACTGTTGCTTTATTAAACACAGGCGGTATGATGGTGATTGCGTTTCCAGTTTGACTTTTTGGTGTGGAAGAAAATGAACAGCTAGTTGCCCGCTTTGTGAATCCATTTCTGTGTGTTCGATCATGTTTTTTTCGACGAAGAGGGTCACTAGTTATGGTAGGGCTATTCAGACGTTATATGCCCCTTTTATGGAAAGTGCGAAAAGCGACAAAGGGAGCTCTTCTCGGGTAGCAGGATGGGATAAGTGATCAAACGAGCTTTCTTAAGATAAAAAAATATTCAGCGAAATTCTTTATTCCGTCGTAAATTGCGGGAACAGGTCTTGAAAAGGCGAACGGTAAGGATAACTGCTTGCTCTTGAACAATGACTGATAATACTATCTTAAACCACAAAATACACCATATAAATAGTCATTCCATCTAGTCATAATTATAAATAATTCAACCAATCAAGATTAAGCAGATTTTTAATGACAATCTTATGTTTAATTTATTCAGTCAGTTTTAAAAAAATTTTATATTTTACATATAAGCGCTGCAAGACCACTACGTGGTCTTGCAATGTGAATAATAGAAGGAGGTATAAGTAGCATCGACTCAACAATGTCGCTCTCTGTGACCTACACAAATGTTGGTCCAAGAAAACGTCCATCACATTGGCCCTTTAGCTCACTACCCGGCAAAGTAGGCAACGGTTTCGGAAAAAAAGCTCCTTCACCGACCACGTATACTAGGAATTTGGTTCCTCCATTAAAAAAAAAATACTGGATACTAGAAAGATTAACTTTTCATTTACAAAAGAGAGAGAATACTAAAAAACCGGAAGTATATCTTTCCATTTACGAAAGAGAATAATACATACCAGGCAGTCTATCTTCCCAATTAAAATAAAGAATAATACTGGGAAGTCTATTTTCCCATTTATAAGGTTTAATGTGTGAATCATTGAAATTTTCCCTCGAATGTTATACTTGGTTGGACCCCTATAGCCTCACCATTCATAATAAATAAGAACAAATCTTCCGATACTTCCTTTATGCTTTTAACAATTAATGACTTTTATCGTTTCAATGAAATTAAATTTTCTGTATTATTAATTATAGAACTTGCGAATATTTTGTAATGTATTCTTCTGCTAACCCTTTCTTTATCAATCTTACAGTAACTTTTATGCGGTTTAGTTTTGCTTCATTAAAATAGGTAACACGATTTTTTCTTTGTGTAGAAACTGTTAGTTTCTTTTTGTTTGTCCATAGAATACATGACAAACACTATTATTCATTTCAAACTTTGCTTTTGTGTCCAGGATAATGATATCAAAATAAGAAATTTACCTATTCCCTCTGAAATGAAGTAGCGAATTTGAACTTTAATTTGCATAAAGAAGAAACAAAAATACATAATACAAAAATAGCATTTATTTATTCTAGAATTATATAAGTGAGAAAATTAAACTATTAGAAATGAGTAGTTTTCCGTGATTTACGCTTATACAGTAAATTACTCTTACGAATCAGCAACAAAATATAGTCTCCCATCAGATTATCATTATGAGGTCCGTAATCGTGGAGTTGAAAGTCCAAACGATCCTAGTGAAAGCGCCCTCTATGCTCCTCTGAGTACGTTCCTATATTTCCCTTAAATTTTGCAAGATGAGCGTCAAGAATATGCACTTTCTGGGACATCCTGCAATCCATCTTACCGTAGCTTCTCACCGAGTTTCCAACAACATCGACATAGTTTGCAGCTTTGTGATTAGCTATAAAGCCCACAATAACTGCGATAAAGCACTTTAACGCTGCTTTTTACGTCCTAGTGAGGTTTTCTGGAAACTCCGTGCAATCCAGGATCTTTTTTATTCGTGAACCGACGAAGCTCCCAGATTCTACCTTTGCCGCAGAGAGCTTAGGAAAGAAATCTTGGAGATACTTGAAAGCTGCAGACTCCTTATCTAGAGCTCTGACCAATTGTTTTATAAGTCCCAATTTTAAGTGTAGAGGACGAACATACTTTATGGAGGTCTAACAAAGGGTCCCATTTTACATTTTTTCTCCCTAAACTAAACTCGATCTTTTGTGGCCAATCCTGCCGATGGTAGTGTGCCACGGTTTCCGTGCTGTCCTAAATGCAAAGATAACATGGAAAATTGGTTAAGCCGCCTTGTAGACCAATCAGCAAGATCACCATTTTAAAATATTTGATGAGCTCCAAACCGTACTCTTCATATTTCAATGCATCTAGCAAGATATTTACTCTGCTGTATTCCTCTTTGAGCTGGACCGAGTGAGCAAGGGAAAAGATAGAGAAATATGTTCCTGTTTTGAACGATGCTCCTGGACGAGCTGTCAATAAAAGGTGGCACTCGTTGGGGTTACATGCGATTCACATTGCTTTAAATAGACTGTTCACATTGTAACAAAAGCATAGCTCATCTTTACGTGTGAAAAAGCTTGACAAAACCTGGGGACGCTTTCGCTGACTTGATATTTGCGCACTGTCATTTGAAAAATACCACTGCTTGAGTCTCGAATTTAAAAGCTCAGGATTCTACTTTGTGACACCAAGATCTCTGACAAGGTCGTTGAGATCTTTAAGGTTTGGGTGAGGTGAGTGTCAGATGAAGAGAAAAGGACGAATTACATAACTTCAGAACCTTTTCGGTAAAATTCTGGAGCGATATCGAAGTCAGACTGGAGCGGGAACACTATTAAGCGATATGGCGCTACAACCCTTACCGTCATTTCTTTGGGGACAGAGTCGGAATCGCTTCCGTCGACAAAAAAAAGAGCTTCCGACGGAGTCGCATATATTCCCCAGTCCGTCCGAGAATGATCAAATGAGTATTCTCAGAGCATTCGGGACGTGAGCTGTATCCATGCCGCTTTCGCGCCAGCAAGATTAACGCAGTGCTCAGCAGTACCCCCAAAGTACTCACGCAGCATTTTAAAAGGTCATTGGAATTAGAGCTCGCAGGCATAAACCATTATTCGGAACGACGGTAATCAAGGACGAAGACTCAGTCAAAAATAACGTGCTTAGCTACGCTTCTCCGAAAAGAATACTCCACCGAGTGACTACTCAAGGTCTCCTCCAGAAAATCGTAAGTCATTACAATTTCTTTTTCATCGTCGAAGAGGCGTGACGCTTTCCGACCGCAAGGTTCACTTCTCAATCTCTTCCTGATCCCTCTCCTATATCTTTTGTGCCTCGTACCGCTCAGACAATATCATTATTGTAAATTCATTTAAATTTTTATTTGTGGGACGATTAACGTAATTGTCAAAGCGTATCCTCCTTCTTAATCTAATTTGTTGTTTGTATAGTATTAAAGTTTATTTTTCTTCCCTTTTTTATATCATATAAACATCCGAAGACTGTTGAAATATCATCCAAGTCGGTTACTATTAGAATTTGAACTCAGCTTTAATTCCCACGTACGTAAAAGAAAAACAGTCCCTATCTTGTTTTGTCGCCTTTTTCGCCACGTCGAGAGAGGGTAGCCAAGATCAGGAAGGACTAACTGATCATACGACAATGGGTTTCTCTCCTAGGTTGCACCTCTGTAATCTGAATCAATGACTTCATCCTCTTCTGAACTGCATTTACTTTCTAAAATCTGCTGCTCTTATTTTTGATTAGTGAGTACGAGGTGCTAAGAACAATGTGGGACGGAACTAATAGATGACTGAAGGTCTGGATATATGAAAGCATGTGCATTTTTGCCAGTTCCACGTTTGGAAGGGTTCACCATGCAGAAGAAGCAATTGCCTAAGTAGTGGGTTAGTTCCCTCCAAATTCGTGGGATTGCAGAGTTCATAGCTCTCTTTTCTCCTCTGTACCATCCTGTAAAAAAACAAAATTTATTCATAAGTATAAATATACAAGTACTTTTCACTTAATGTTAGTAGAAATGTGAGAAATTCAAATATCTAAGCAGCAAAATACATTATATATATATATATATATATATATATATATATATATATATATATATATATATTACCTTCCAGAGTTCTTTTGCAGAACTCGCAGGTGAAATGAGGTGGCCAAGTTTTGTCTTGATCTCAAACTGGCATGCCGAAATATGCCTTGTATGCTTCACACATTTTAGCAGATCTCTTTAAAAGTCTTTTTTCGCTCTTGTCTTAATAAATTCGCTGCAGACATAGTAAAATGCTTCTGTGGGATGCTTACAACCTCTTGATGCCATGTGTGACGAATGTTTCTATCAATAACAAGTGACGATATCTGCGCTGTGACGCCTAGACTTGAACCGATCTGTTGATTAGATATTCTTTGTAGTTATACAGATATCTACGTTGCTAGAATGTTCTGGAAATTCTTCAAACATATAAAATTCTCTAAAGTTCTAGAAAACCGTAATTCCAGCCGCTGAAAACTACGCATAATACGATTGAAGTCACGTAAATCGAATATGTTCTTGATGGCTACTTTGGAAATTTTCGGATGTAGAGATGTCCGATACAGATAAACATAATGAACACCACTCATTACAACAAGACCTGGCGAGGAAGTAATAATGAAGATAATCGAAGATAAATCATCTGAAAATGAAAATGAAGAAATTCCTTTAAATAAAACAAATTATGAAAGAAAAAAAACGAGAAAGTCTCTTGTATTATTAGGTTGAGGAATATGTACTTGCGGTTTTATCAAACTTATTCATTACCATTAACAATTTTAGAAAAACTTCATTTTTACTTGATAACAATATGCAATTTAATCAATAATTTATTCTCTGTTGTTATTTACGACTTTTTCCCAACGTTTAACTAGTTTTTCAATGCCTCTGCAATACAAATCTATGGATTGTGACTAAAAAAAAATCTTCTAACCAGGTTATTAATTCCACATCAGTATTGAACGAAACGCCACGCAAATTGTTGGAGAGCGATCAGAACAGATGGAAATCCGATGGAGACAAGTCTGGCGAATATGGAGCATGCGGCAGGATTTCCCAATTAAACGTTTGGATGGCGTCTTTTGTCATATTAGCATTGTGAGGACGAGCATTGTCGTATTGCAGAAGGACTCCATAACGTCGATGAGGTCGCTTTTCACGAATAGCTTCGGCGAGTCGATACATTTGTTGAACGTAGAGTTCTGCATTGACAATCTCGTTGTTTTCAAGGAGCTCATAAAGAATGATGCCTTCACAATCTCATCACACACAAAGCATCGTCTTTCGTGGATAAAGGCCTTGCTTTAATCGCGGAAGTGTTTTTTTTATTGGGGCTAAGCCATTGTTTTCGATTGTTCATGTTGACATAAACACACCACTTTTCGTTGCCAGTGATGATGCGGTGAAGAAATCTGTCCTTATATCCACGAGTATCCTTGTGACGAGCAAGCAAACCTGCGGAAATCGTGGAGCGTTGAAGTTTGTTCCTTTCGCACGAAGCATGAGGAACACATGCACTGTGTTTTTTAACTTTCCCCACGACAATTGTACAGCCAATTCTCTAGTCGATTGTTGAGGATTTTCATGAAGAAGGTCATTCAATCGATATTCATCCAACTTAATGGGGCAACCTAGAACGTTCTTCATCATTAAGATTGAAATGACCGTTTTTGAAACGTGAAAACCACCATTGAGCTCTCCTTTCTGATAAAGCATATTCTCCGTACACAGCACAAATATCGCGATGAGCTTTGGCTGCGTTTGTATTGTTGCCGTCTCGATTAAAAATTAATAAAACAAGGGGCAAAATGTGCTTTTCTTTCAACTTGACATTTCATTTTGAGGGTACAGAACAAAAATTAAATTAACACAACTTTTACATAAACCTCAATGAATTATTATTCAACTTCAAGACGTAGCCTAACCTTTTCCGATTTTGCTTTGATTATTTATTATTGTTTATTAATATGTGCACAAATCACGTCAACATAACTTATATCAACACAACATAAAAAAAACGCCACAACTTATTCCTCGAACTAATAAAGAAGATTTTGTTTCCAAAACAAGTGTGGATTAATGAAATATAAATTCTTTCAAAACATTTCACAAAGTCTAGTATTTAGGATCCATTCTTCTCCTAAGCCTTAGGCTTTATTAGAGCAAGTATTTAGGCTACAACTTAAGCAGTGATATCTTGTCTTGGAATCCCGTTAGCACGTTGGGTAACAATCTTCATCGTGTTGCTAACATACAAACTAATGAAAGATATTGTGTTAGGTAAGAAAAAAAGTGATCAATTATGGACTAATAATTGATAAGTATTTTTAAGGTAAATGCTGAGAAAAAGTGTACAAACATGGGTAAATACATCCTTTCAAAGGAATGTTGCAATTGAAGAAATATATGAAAAAAAAAACAAATTCTTCAGTAAGAAATATTTTAAAATTTGCGTAATTAGGTATGTCAGATATCTTTATATCTTATCTAGGAATATCGACAGACATTTCTTAATTATACCATCATTTATGGGTTTCTGGATTGTTGTAATGACTTTAGTAGACAGTAGCCCCGAGCAAATAATAAAATACCTGAGAGTGTATATAATATATGTTTATGAGATATATTGAACAGGAAAAATAAGGTGTAAAAAGAGTTGAAAACTACTCCCTAGAAAATAAAGGGTGTACCGATAACTTGGACCGATTTTAAATGTAAGTTAAGTTTAAGCGTCTAATGATTTTTTTCTTTGTCTTTCAGATTTAACAACTTTAGTCTTTGGCAATTTCAACCATGGAAATATTAACAATCGATATACTTGTTAAAGTTATCGAAGCCTATTACGAAAATGGACATCCAAACAGAAACGCATTTCGGGCACTTCGGATGTTTTTGGTCAACATAATTGACCAACTGAGAGTGCAATCGGAAAAATTGTTGATATATTCAAACAACAGGGTCGGTAGCAGATATAAAACACCATTTTGTGCTCGTTTACTCCGTTCAGCTGAAAACATTGTTTCAGTGCGCAAGAATGTGGCCGAAGATCCAGATACCTCTATTCGTCATCGCGCTCAGGAATTGAACCTCTCCACAACAACGTCACATCAAATTTTGACAAAAGATTTGTATCTACACGCTTACAAAATTCAATTGACACAAGAACTGAAGACTGCTGACCATTTGAAGCGCCGTACATTCGTCAATTGGGTGCACCAGTAAAGACAGGCCGACGATGATTTTTCGCAAAAAATCATCTTTAGTGATGGAACCCATTTCATCTTGGTGGATTCGTTAATAAGCAGAATTGTTGCATTTGGGCTGATGAAAATCCCAGGTAGATTGTTGAAAAGCCACTGCATCCACAAAAGGTCACTGTTTGGTGTTCATTTTTTGCTAGCAGAATCATTGGGCCGTATTTCTTCG
This sequence comes from Ceratothoa steindachneri, assembly GCA_963969495.1. NCBI lineage: Eukaryota > Metazoa > Arthropoda > Malacostraca > Isopoda > Cymothoidae > Ceratothoa > Ceratothoa steindachneri. The sequence goes on from OZ018328.1 coordinate 91,933,050, forward strand.
AAAATGATTCCGGGAATTCTGTTACGGTGACAGGCGAGTGTTACCATTGCCATGATAACCAACTTTTTATTGCCTGAATTGAATTCTATAGATGTCGAAGATTTGTGGTTTGAAAAGGATGGCGCCACATGCCACACAGCCAATGCAACAATGGCTTTATTGAGTGAGAAGTTTCATAGGTTGCATCATCTCTCGAAACAGCGAGGTCAATTGGCCACCACGATCGTGTGACTTGACGCCTTTGAATTTCTTCCTTTGGGGTCATCTCAAAAGTAAGCTCTATGCCAACAAGCCAAAAACAATTCGACAGCTGAAAGATGAGATAATAAGGCATATTGGTGCGATCAAGGAGCAACTATGCAGAGACGTCATCAAAAATTCTGACCATCGAGTGGAGGTATGCCCCCAAAGCCTTGGCGGACATTTAGGCGATATTATTTTTCACTCATAATTGCCATGACTCACATAACATGATACAATAGTGAAATCAATAAATTTTCGCCAATAACACTGTTTTATTTACTGCTAACTTCGATCCGGCTTAAAGGAACACCCTTTATATTGTTGCAAGAATCCAGTGATATTATAGAGGGGTCCATATGTATTGATTGGAAATATGTTAGTAGAATAGAATGGCTATTCTATAGTTACAATGATTTATCCGCATAAAATTGGAAATTTGAAGATTGCATTTGTGAATAATTATATCAGTAGCTGGAATGTGGATAAACTTTGTTATTTTTGTCATATTATAGAATTGATATAAAATCTAAGAAACGGACTTTACGCTTCATATATCATATTATGGACCTAGTAGTCATAAACTCTTGAATGCCGTTTAAAAGAAACGGTAATTCTTCAGGCTTAGATATATTGTATCATAATTGCTATTTGGAATTAAATACATTTTTGTTAAAAAATTGATTTAAAATCCTTAATAAAGTACAATCCACTGACAAATAGAAAAAAATCTTAACTTCACATCTTTAAAATATGATTAATAGGCCATATTTGAAAATTTGGCTGCAGTGCTAAAAACAAAATGACTGAATAACGTGCCTATTTAGATAACATTTGCATGTTCTTTTCTTTTACCACCTCTATTTCTCTTTACTTTACCCTAAAATAAGTTTTTTTCTGTATTAATTTGCCAAACAATTCAGCCATATTTTAAATAAAATTCTACCCGTTAAAAAAGGTCGCCTGCTGCCAAATTCTCCTCGTTCATCGACCCAATGTTTTAACCAAATCGAAGAATGTTGATGGTAGCCGAGTGGTTTAAGGCTTTGCATTGAAGAATAAGGAGCATTTAACAACAGTTTCGGAAACCTACTATTTATAACAGGAATAATTTTATTTAAAGGAATGGTTACGATATTTCTCCGTTTAAGGCATTGTATATATATATATATATATATATATATATATATATATATATATATATATATATATATATATATATATATATAATATCAATAATATATACTTATATAGAAATTATTTTTAGTTATATTATAGATCTACATATACTGCGTAGTCTTGGTATAAAATCTACTATATTAAACCACAACGACGATTATTTCCAATTATTCATTCTGAAAAATCAATATTTGAATAGTTGATTCAATGGGTATTTTTTTGGTATTAGAGGTTTGTCTCAAAGTGCCTTTCTCCTATAAGGTGTGGCATGTTGTCATTTGGCACAGGTCTCATCTCCCTTAAGCATGAAGCTCCGAATCCCCATATTGTTGAAGGTCTACACAGTGCCTCCCTCTCACCCATCATATGGGTTAAAAAAATATTACAGTGCCAATAATTACTCCTGCCTGGGGTCCCAGCGTAGAAGATGAAATCGTTTTCGACAAAAGGACTTCTTTCCTCCCCTCTTGTGCGCACGAGAATTAACTGGAAGGTACGATTCCCTTTTCACAAATCATGACCTTGGCTGGTGGGGGATATGGTCAGCGAGAGTGTGAATAAAGATGATTTCGATTTTATATCGCGGTCGGTCCTACGTCCGCAACAAGCGCGAACATCACCAAAGGGAGGTGATGGCAGTGGCTCTGCATGAGTATACTGAATGAACCGTGACACCTGAGGGTGGCGGAATAAGCCACAGGAACCTACTTTTGGACCGTGTCTTTGATGCAGGGATTGTTGCACCATTAATGCAGGGGCTAAATTCCCTCGTCTTGGGAGGAAAGATTTTCATCTTCATATGAGACATTGAATCACAAATTAAGAAACGGGTGAGCGGATTTTGATGGCCCCCACAATAAGTGATCTTGGGAATGGTGCGCATTACTGCAGGCAATATATTTTTAGCTCCAGTTAAATATTATCATGTTGCTAAATTCATTGCTATCGCTTTTATTATTTTATCTGAGAAAAGTTTATAATTAAACAAGTTTTTAAAATTTGAAACAAAAATATAATGATTCCCTCTATCCATATATCCTGAATTACCATGACATTATGTCACAGTTGACAATTTAAGTGCCCTACTTTTCTCTTTGAATAAAATTGTGAGTTATAATAGATTAGGAAATTTGTATAAAATTCGACAAGCGAGTGAGATACTCGACGATTGAACAAAATTAAAACAATTGGAAAAGGAAATACGACCAGGAATCTGTTTTTTTTTAAAGCCTTCCTGTCGTCACTTCTGTTCTAAAAGATTATATTTACACCAACCTACTTGAAGTCCAGACTAGCATAGAGCTTTTTGGATCATTTACCAAAGTAGCAGAGATTGAATTTACAAAATAGTTTGTTTAATCTCCTACATCTGAGGAAAAAAAAACAGAAACAAAAGACAATTAAAGAAATGCAATCTAGGCTTTTAATCAAATTGTAAAGTGTCGGAAATATGAATTTCCTGTATTGTTAATGAGGATAAAAAAATAGTTCACTAGAATATGCATTAGATACATAGCTTGGAAACATTCCTGTGCGAGTGATATCACATAATATGATAAAAGTAATGTAATTACTACTCTCCCGTTTTATTCCTTCCCTCTAAACTCAAATTAATTACTATCTGTAACATTTTGAGTCCAATACTGAAAATCAAATAGACGGGATCTATGAGAAAACCAGCCTTGTCACATTTTAGGATACTTTGGCCTATTTTATTAGATTTCAATTTATCACAAATAATTGATACATGATAAAATAAAATATTATTTCAGTATGAGTTATATATACATATACATATAGTGCAATTTAACACAACTCACTTTTTGTTTATTATATAAAATAAGGTTTGTCGATGTTAAAATATAACACTTGAAGTTCTTCTGAATTTTCCTTAAAACATATGTTCTTCAGGTGCAACAACCTGGATGGGACCTAGCTCTTGTCTTTGGCGCTTGGTTGTTAAGCTGCCCTGGGGGAAAACTCTCTGAAGATGTTATAACACTGCTTAAAAAGTCAGGGTGAATTTTCTTTTATAAATTAATTATAAAAATCGATGAAATGAACCGAATCAGAAAGTACGTCCTCAGATATTCTATCTGCCAGACTAAACTTAACATTCTGTATTTCCTAGTTCTTTTAAAATATGTCAGCCGTAAAGTTTTTTAATGAAGTTATTAATAAATTTTGTTCCTCTTTAACAAAATTTACAACCTGCAACTTTTCTGGTATATACAAAAGTTTTGAAAGCGGATGGCCAATTATTTTCAATTTATCGTTATATGCTTTTCCGAAAAATATGCTAAAGGCAAAAACAAATTAAATTAAAGATTTGCCTCTACAAAGTTTTCCTTCAATCCAGTAATGTTTTTAAAAATATGAATAAGGAATGTATGCAAAGTATTTTCATAAAGGAATAAAACGGTGGAATTATGTACTTAACTATTGCTTCTATGTAATATACAAGATTGTATACAAGATTTTATCCTATAAATAACATTTATTCACGAAAAACACACCTAAGTAATCTTAAATGATAAAGTTCATATAACTTTTCCTAGCCTAAGCAAATCAGTAAATATATCAACTAAATTTCGGTTCCCATTGAGATGTAATAATTACAAGAATCTCGGCATTTATTCATCTGAAATTCTTTTGAAGACAATCCTCTAGATTATATACTGATCACTTATAACTAGACCTGGGTTTCTGTACACAGGGTTTATTTATGATAAATTAAACTATATTATATTTAATATCGAAATAGGTAATATGTGTATATATTACTTCAAACAATATATAGCGCTTATATATTATTTCAATTTTAGTGGGTTAATTAGTGTTTGCATTTTGATTTTGATATCTTTTGCATACATTACTTTAATTGTCAGTTTGTAGATGTGTTTGAAAAAAGGTTAAAAGGAGGTAAAAAATGGTATAATAGATTAATGATAGGATTTAGTAGGGTTATATTTCTAATTACCTGTACAGGTTCATTTATTATATTGAAGTAAAGTAGGAAAGAATATATAAAAGCGTTTAAACTTGGTAAGCAATATAACCCTTTGCGGAAAATCAGCTGGAATTTCTGAGCTATTCCACTTTTTATATAAACAAAGATACTGTATATCAAATTAACTAATGAAATGATGAAAGATATTTCTAATTTAATAATAAATCGAAAAGCCATGAGGTAACCTTGGTTGAAATAAGTTGAAGCCAGTTTTCACTGTTAAGTAGTGAAGATAGAGGTAATGAAGATAACGTGAAAGTAAATAAGTCGAGAAAGTAAACATGGAAATAACACTAATGAAAATTTGAAGGGGAAATAAGAATTTCTAGACTTTCAACCCTTGTATATGAAAAAAGATTACTTTAAACTGACATTGCAAGAGGGCTGTTTAGAAACTGTCAACATCAAGCCACCCATCTTTAATGAAGCAGCAGTTCCAGTTTGGTTCAAAATTATGGATTCCCCATCTCTGGAATTAAAAAAGAGGAGAGTAAATTTTTATACGTATATGCCTCACTTCCTCCTGAGACCGTCGATCGTCTTCTTCACCAAAATTATCCAAAATTATGCTCTTTTAAGGGTGGAAGTGATTGGCCTTTTCGAGAAGACAAAATCCGAGCTTTACAAGCTCATTGAATCCTCGACACTCACAGGCCGACTCACGACCAATTTGAAGAACTGCAAAGGAATGCCCTGGCAGTAGGAGTTGGTGAAGAACAAGTAAGGAACAAAATCATCCAGTCTTTACCAGCTAACATCTCTCTCATAATTAACACTCCGAAAGAACTCATCCTGGCACAATTAGGAATACTGGCTGATGAGTTGATGACACTTGGTACTGAGCAGTGCCTTAATATAAATACTAGTAGTGATTCAACATGTTGCAGTGCCGTTTGCATGTCCAACGCGTTTATTTCTTATACAAATAAAGATGCAAGTGATAAGTGTATAAGGAATTCAGTGGGAACTTTCCCGGTCAGTGTCCAGTGGTGCATATCTTAATGGGAATCGTTCCAGTTATATGAAAAGAAACGAGATTACAGTGCACGTATTATGCCAAGAGGATTGCGGCCCTTCCAGAAAAACCAAAGACCATTGGTTTGCCGAACACATGTTTTCTTTGCGGAGGATGCGAAATTCTTCAAACCCCGGTGCAGATGCCTCAATAGACAAGAGAAGATCTACATGCAACGTTCCTCCAAGCCATCTTTGCCAGCCCAGGCGGAAAACTAGGCGCGCATGCCGTCTCTTTTACCGTGCCACTGAAGTGTGTAATAATAAAAGTGATTTCCTAATCGACACGGGGAACAGTGGATCAATATTACCGTATGGGTGGTGAAAGTGGGTGAATTGCACGAATCTAGTATAAATATTTCAACGGCTAATGGCGAAAAAAAAATATTGCAGGGCGAGGTTCACACGGAAATAGTGATTTCCAGTCTTCGCCGATCATTTAAGCGATCATTTGTAGTCGCAGATACCACCTCACCGTCATTATTTATTTTTTAAGGCATTATAATCATTTTGTTGATTGTGCGCGCAACATAGTAATAGACAAATAAACTAAACTCGTATCGAAAGTGAGATTATCTGTATAACTTGCAGTAGCCTTTATCATCAATGACTTTCGGCACCTATTGCACCCTATTGCAGAGCAATATTAGAAAAATATTGAAGCTCTGTACTGACCCGCACCCACTCAGCCCTCCCCCTCTTCGTTGAACCCAGTGACGCATAGGATCGAAACTGGTTGTGCTCCACCGACCGACATTCAATAGAGAAATTACAGGTTGCTAAAGTAGTTTTCGAAACACTATTAATGTAGGAGGCCGTGCGCGCATCAAAGTCACCATGGGCTTTGCCCATAGGCATGGTGCCAAAGACGTCACCTGCTAAGTACAGGGTGGTCGGCGATTTCCGAGTTCTCAATGCGATCACTAAGCCCGACAGATTTCCTCTGCTGTGAAGTCGTGCCTGGTTCGTGCCTATCATCAAATTCTGGGAGTACGTTAGGCTCCCATTCGGTCTCCAAAATTCCACCTGCATCTTTCAACGGTACATGGGCAGCCTGTTTCGAGGATTAGGGCTCGTTTTTTGCGTATAGAGACGACATCCTGATATATTCAGACAATATGGAGGACCAATAAAAGCATTTTAGCAAGTCTCTAAAATTCTGGTCGAAAATGGTCTGAGGATATCACTATAGAAGTGCGAGCTGGCGAAGGAGGAAATAGATTTTTAATCCATCACATTTTGGTGGAAGGAATTTTTCCACCAAGGAATAAAATGAAGAAAATTGGAAGCATAACGTTACCAAACGGCTAGAAGGAGCTCAGAAGATATTTGTGCATGTTAGGTTACTACCGCAGAATGATTCCAGCCCCATTAAAAGGGCTTGTAGGCCTGCAAGCGAAGCCTCGGGAGCTTATGTGGAATGAGGGGGCACGAGGAGCATTTGAAAATACCAAATCGGACTTAATTGGCTCCGTTAAACTCTGTCACCCGCTGCCCAGTGATTCCATATACCGGCTCGTGACGAACCTTATCCTAATACGCGGAAGGTGCTTCCCTGCACCAAATGATTGACAGATATACAAAACCGGTGGCATGCGTATGTTGGCGTCATGCACTTCAGATGCCTGATTGATGGTTGCTACGTTACCTTGTGCACCGATCACAGCTTTTAGTATAAGCTTTTGCATACCTATTGAGTCAGGCAACAATGTAATTGGACAGCCATTCTAGAGTGCGTCAGTGATATCACCAACGTGCGTGGTCAGGACAACGTAGTCGCTGACGTTCTTTCAAGGAACGTCAATTCGGTCCAAATTGACTCTTTGACCTCAAAGCTTTGGCAGCAGTTCAGTATAGTGAAGGAAAACAAAAGAATTTCGCTTCCGAATAAAATCTTGCCCTTTAGCCGATGAATTTCAGTTTTATTGTAAAGAAACATCGAGGTACCCACGACCGTTGTCCCTTTGGCATGGAGGAGAACTATCTTCAATCAATTACATACTTTGTCACACCCTTTAATCAAGCCTTCACTTCGTCTGATCAAATCTCGTAATTTCTGGCCCAATATGGAAAGGGATATTTGCTTCTTAACGATGGAATGCCTCCCTTCTCAATCTTTCAAAGATAATCGCCTCACGAAATCCCCGAACCTACCCATTGATATTTCATCATCAAGGTTTGAAACTGTGGATATCGATATAGTTGGAACACTCCCACCGTTTAGACTGCTTGGACAATTCTACCTTTCACACAATCAGTCTTCACTAACATGCATCGACCGAGCAACGAGATAGATTGAAGCGCTACCGATCCGTGACATAAGTGCTGCAACGGTTGCGGTAGGTTTCCTAGACAGGTGATTTCCAGATTTTGAGTCCCTCTTTATGTAGTAACCGACAGAGGCGCTCAATTAGAATCAGAACTAATCAAGGAACTGATGGCCTTGATTGGTTTTCTTGGTCTTCGCACCCCGTCCACGAACGGGATAGTGAAAAGGGCACACAAGTGTTTAAAGTGCTCTATAAGGGCCCGTCGACAAGGCTGGCTGGTAGGTCTCCCAATTGTCCTTTTAGGCATTTGCTCTTTGCCCAATAACTCTGGATTTTCAGCCTTTTCGTCAGTCACGGGAACCACGTTTTTTTCTAAAACACGTAGTTTCACCATCTTTTTCGAAGTACTTTTCCATATTTATTCAAGAACTGGCATCAACCATTGCACACTTTAACTTCGCGCAGGCATCCATAGGGCACCTGCACTCGGTGCCCAAGCCTTCCGTGCACCAAAATCTACGTGGAGCAACTCATGTGTCGGTGCGAATAGACTGCGTGCGCAATTACTAGAAGCACCATATGCTAGCCCTTTCCCGGTAATCGAGCGTGGTAATAAGGTTTGCACTTTGCCATTACCTGACAGAAAAAAGGACACTGTCTCAGTGGACAGATTAAAACCAGCGATATTACCTCCCTCACATAGTGGTAACGTATCGGACGATCAGCTTCGCCCATTGATTCAGGCTGAAAACAGGGAGAGAACAAGGTGGACTTCACATCGTAAAGTGCATGCCACAAGAAGTCAATCGGAAACCTTTGCAGGAACTGGAGAGAAGAACGGTCAGACAGACGTTTACACGCGCTCCAGGAGGCGAGTCACATTTGCCAGGAATTCGTCGTTCATGTATTACTAATCCTTGTGTAGGCAATATTGTTAGGAATCATTTAATGAAAGAGTAACGGTAATAAATATATTTACTCCTCGCTGCCCTTATAGTTTCATTATATGCCTTATTATGTGTTTATTAAGTGTCGTAATTATATTATAAAGAAACCTAATTATGGATAGGACAAATTTCGTGGATAAATTGTATATATCTGTATTAGATTTTACCACTACTGTAATATATGGCAGAGCATAACACAGTTAGGCCCGTTTAGTGCAAGCAGGCACTTATGTAAGTGTCAATGCCCTGTGAGTATGTTATAAATGCTGTCAGATATTAACTGTGCCAAAAAAAAGTATTTCATATGTATCTACCTATGTAATGTTATACGCTATTTTCTCCTCCAATCCATTACTAACTGAAGAGTACTCTAGTGATCGGTGTATGTACTAGGTAGGCTACTTGCACAAAATTACAGGATTAAATAGGCCCAGTAAACACCTACACAAAATCGAGGCGCGGTTGTCGTATTAAATTCCAGCTTACTCCACTCATAAAATAAATGTCTAAAATTGGAATAAGGAATTAAAGGTGCAAAATTACGAATTTAAAATATTTGTTAATATATATATATATATATATATATATATATATATATATATATATATATATATATATAAATATATATATAATGCAAGCGACCGTTAGAAGTAAGCGCGAGACAAACAATGTAAGAACGCGCGAAAGGTGAGAATCACTTGTGTCAATAAGACGAGGCGTAAATAAACACTTAACGTCTCAGAATAGATTTCTTGAAAAATGGAAGTTTACGTAACAACTAATTAAATATACCTGGTGATAAACGATCCTGTTATATAGAGAAATCTTGGAAGACGTAAATAAAGTATAATACATAGCTGTTCCAAACTCCGCGCAAGTATGGAATAAATAAGCCCCGACGACAAAGATTCGTCCCGCAGGCAAGTCTAAGGCACACAACCCAGGAATAGAAACCGTATATATATAGGCAAGCAATAGGAAGAATATAAGGGTTAATAATTAGGCATTATAATTGTTATTAAGTAGTGTCATACCCGAACTAGCCTTAACGGAACCCCTTTTAAATTCACCAATTTTTTCGCCTGCATAGTAACTTCGTGACGTGCCACTTGCTTAGAGAGATACTGGGTTGGATGGGGTAACGCTTTGGGCGAAGTATAGTTACTGTGCCTGGTAGCTGAGCGGTAAAGCATCTGACCTGCAATCAGCAGACCCGGGTTCGAATCCCGGCCAGAAAAAACATTTTGTCCCCTGGCGTTATTTCTGTCTTCTCGGTAAAGGATCGCCTTAACTGTGCCGCCCTCTGCTTCCTCTGATTCTAAATTCTTCTAATGTCCCTCTCTCTCTCTTGCCTTTAAAAAACTCCGGTTACTTTTCTCATTTGCTCATTCACGTCTAATTATTATTCATCTTGTACTATATGTATATTTATATATATATGTATATATATATATATATATATATATATATATATATATATATATATATATATATATATATATATATTGTCGTAGAATTCCGCCCCTCTTTGTTCTATCTCTAAGAGTACTAAGGGTGTCTAAGATATATAGATATCTTGATATCTTAAAGAACAGAGCCGTTACGACACACGTAAGGATATAAAAGAAACGCACCCTAATTCACAAAATAAATTTATATTTTATCTTTATCAATTGAATACATAACCTTTATACATTAACTACAGCAATACTCTAAATATTATTCTAAACCAAAAAAAATTAAATTAGTTTACCCACTAAAATAGGTTAACTTTTTCTCTACACACTACAATAATATGAAAATTAGGCTTACGGACTCATGTGGAGTTTGAAGGCCTCAGAAATGTTATTTACCTCGCCTTGTGCCGCAGGCCAGATGTAGATGAGCGAAATTCCACGGTCGTTTTGGCGAGGGTAGCAGCTGGGGGGTCCACACGTTCTTGGGGGGGGGGGGGTTCTTCAAGGTCGAGAACCAATACGGTGCTTTATGCAACCCCTTGGCAGTAGTGGTCTCTCTGGCGAGAGTGAGTCGAACTTGGCTCTTAAATCAAGTTAACTTGGAGTGCGGTGTGATCACCGTGTAACAAGCTCGAGGAGGAGCTTTTCTCCTTCGTTACTTATTTCCTTATGGACGAGGACTGAACTAGGGGAGGGTCTTCTTCAAGAGCGAGGATAACGGAGGGAAGTTTCTCGGGCAAGAATAATTTAAACTTGGTTCCTTACCAAGGTAACTTAGGATTTCGGTGTGGCCACCGAATAACGGGCTTGAGGGGGAGCCTTTTCCTTCTTCTTTTCTTAATTCCTCAAGGACGAGGAATACCCCTGGTGTTTAAGGTGCACCAGGATATGAGGAGTCTCTCTGGCAAAAGTAAGTTGAACTTACCAAAGTTAACTTATCGTTTGGTTTGATAACCAGGGACTTAGCTCGAGGATGAGCTTCTTTTTAGCCCCTTAAGGTAGGTAGCCCTGCCTCTCTTGCAGGGTACTTCTTGGTCTGGCGACACAAGTAAACTACCTCTCCAGTCTCGGTAGTTCGGTTTGATCCGAAGACTTCGTCACCTAGAGACTGAAGTATACTACCACGTTCTTCTTTTCTTAATTCCTTAAGGACGAGGAATACCCCTGGTGTTTGAGGTGCACCAGGATATGAGAAGTCTCTCTGGCGAGAGTAAGTTGAACTTACCAAAGTTAACTTATCGTTTGGTTTGATGAGCTTCTTCTTAGCCCATTAAGGTAGGTAGCCCTGCCTCTCTTGCAGGGTACTTCTTGGTCTGGCGAGCCAAGTACTCTACCTCTCCAGTCTCGGTAGCTCGGTTTTGGATCCGAGGACTTCGTCACCTAAAGACTGACGTATACTACCTCGATTTTCCTCAGAGTTCCTCATTTATACCTCGTCACCCCACTGGGAGAGTGGCAAGGGGGGAGGGGCTTGAGGACAGCCCTAGGAGAGTTCTTTTTCCAAACGCTTTTCACACGAAGTCAAACATCGGCTCCTCGTTAGCCTTCGAGATTGGGAGAAACACGTCTCCAATTTTTTATTTTACGTGAAAATGGATCTCACTAGGGAAGATCTTACCTTTTTGACCTTTAGGCTCTTTCATAGCACTGGGTTGTGCCACACTGCGGTTAAGCACTGAACCCGCAGATGCCTTCGACGGATCTCTTTGCGGTAACCGCCTTGTGACTGCACCAAGAGTGAACGAGATGGGGTAGGAGTGACCATTCCTCTATATATATATATATATATATATATATATATATATATATATATATGAGAAACTCACAAATTAGCGCGTGAGAAGAGCAATAAATTTTAAAAAGTCCGACAGTAAAATGAAGGCTGATTCAAAGTACTTTCGAACTTGTTCAATTGATTCTCAAGGAATAAGGAATTACTTTATAGAGGTATCTATATATAAGATGCCTTGCTACAGAATAGAGGAATATTATCAACTACGGGATTAAATACAGGATACGAAGGGAAAAGACATAGATAAGGTCTACCTTTAGAAGTTCCAACTGTGAGAAAAGAATCTAGACATTTACGTCACAAAGCTATGGGCACATGCACATGCAATTATAAATTTAATAAAATAAACAAAAGAAACGTAATTAATAAATCAAAAGGTCAAGATTAAAAATGGACAATTTCGTTACACATATACCTTTTAATTTCGGGATCGATTTTAAAGAGACCGAGGGATATATTAAAATTAGGCAAGGAATTAATGAATGAGTTTTGACGATTTTTCCTTTAACATTGTCATCAGATTTGTAAATAAATTTTGCCGAATTTAAATTGATAGGGTGACTCTCTTCATATAAATGGACAAAGAAATGACTATTACTTTCATTTCTTCTAATATTGTATTTATGTTGGGTCAAGCGTACACTTAAGGATTTACTGTCTTGGCCAAAGTATTGCTTAGGGCAAATTGAACAATCGACAGAATAAACCCTCTTATAGTATTGTTATTATTATGAATCAACATTTTGTACATGGTAGACTCATACTTAAATATGAGTAAAGCATTTTAATTTTTCAAGTGGAAGGGAAGCAAAGAAAATGACTCAGAAGACAGTGAAACAAGGGAGTTCTTGAAATTGTATGCAGGAGGGATTTCAGGTCTGTAAAACGATTTTTTTCACAAATCTAAGGACCTTTAAAGAAATTTTTGAGGGTAGCAAAGATTGTTACCTATTTTAAAGTTCTTAGAAATCTCATGATCCAAGAGTTCCAGGCTGCTTACCCGTAACCGCCGGAGGACATTGGAATAAATACAGAGGAACGCAGGTTTTTTAATTTATTTTTACTCAGGTAATAATAATAAAGTCAAATGCTTCACTCTTCTGCCAATAAGGTGGCAGAGTTTTAGTAGTGGGCAAGGATTTCCATTTTCTGCCAGCAATATTGTATAAAAAGTAACTGTACTGTTTGATAAGTAGAAAGGTATCAAGAAAATCCAGGAAGACATATTTCAACTCAAAAAGGTAAGGAAGCAGCTTTCAAAATCATGTTTCAAGATTTATTTGATATTGCCCCCGGTCAAGCGCTGGAAATGGATTCAATCGAGGAAAACCGACTATCACTGATTGTCCAGCGGAATCAAGGTATCAACTTAAAGAAGCAGAAAAAGGAAAAGTAAAGAGCAAATTAGGAAGCTATGAGTGAGAGCTACAGAAGCAGTCCAATTTCTTTCGTCTCTAGCAGTAGTAGAAAGCAGCACAAGTGACACTACACTAAAGAGGAAAAAAGATCCAGTTGCAACCCGATGTTCCAGCAGCACAATACTGAAACCTTGGAAACGAGGGCGACAACAAGTGATTTCACAAGACGAGGTGGCATGTTTGGACAGAAATATGGTGTCAGACAGAGCTGCTGTGATGGTAGTTGGTGAAACTCTCTGCAGTTTTGCACAAAAAATCCAGCCTCTAACCCTGAACAGATCAAGCGTTAGGCGGCAATGACAGCAAAAACAAAAATCCATGGCGGGAAATATCAAATATATGTTTGAACCACAGTCCCGCCTTATTTTGCACTGAGTTTGAAAGCTTATCTCATATCTCATTGGCACTGGAATTCTGAACAGATCGCCGGTGTTAATGAAAGGAAAGGGCCAATCACATATTCTTGCAGTCTCAAAGCTACCAACGGAGAGAGGAGAAGCATAAAAAGGCAACCTTTTATGTTCTGAAATACTGGAATTTGAGGAAAAGTTTCAGGGGATGTGCTTGTAGACAACCTGCTCTAATACAGTTCGACCTAAAGAAACGTACTTTTTGGGGGAGCAGCCTCTTGGTCATGAACTTCTGCAGATTGGTTATCGCCATCATGTCTTGAAACTGATTGCTGGAGCACCTTTACTGAAGGTTCCGACAAAGTACCTGAAATCGCTAAGGCAATGTCAGATGTATCATGAATAATACCGAGATATCTAACGCTACGGTGAAGAAGATGACAGACCAACTGTGGTACATTTTAGAGGAATTGGTTGCTGTGAGGATATTCCACATGGAATTTCTTGTCCAGCACGGAACTTCCATGCGCTGTAGAAGGCTCTGTAAGGCTTAAATTGGTAAGCATAACCCGCCCCCCCTCCCGCAAGCAGTAGCCTCGAACCGCGTCCACCACGATTCACCTTTACACGGGCTAGAATAGCCTCATCAAGAAGATTCAAGGCCATTCGAAAGTAGAGTTGTTTCCCACTACCCAGTTCCCGTGGGGAGAGCCTCAGAAATATATATTGCTCGTTTTCCATGATACTGGCACAAAGTTGAGAAGTCTCGCCCGGACCCAAGAAGATTCCCCCTAATTTCAAGTCATGTGCTAACAATAAAGCAAAGTGACAGCTGAACTATTTGTGTATTGGAATTAGCGCCAGCCGGTGAGGTTATTCCATTTAACGATCGCTATCGAGAGATTCCTCTGACTTCCCTCATCAACTCCTGTCGAAACCCTCCTCGTTCGCCCCTCGTTTTCAGGTGGCCGAAATACTCTCCCCTAGAACGGAATTCCCCCCCCCCTTTTGGGAGAACCGTCATTACTTCAAGTTCTCGCTCCGAAGTTTTGAGCGCCCTCGCCTCACGTGCAGAAGACATCCGTGAAGCCTTACCCCGTCGTCTAACCCTGAATCTTTCGTAAGGCAACCCCTCTCCCCCTTTAGTAGCCCATTTGCGTAATTCCCCCATTTGAATAGGCTCCTCCGGTAACACATTAATTTTAACTTCATAGTCTGATTCATAACTACAATCACCACCCTCGTTCATCTTATGTAATTTTGCCCGTCAATTCTCTCATTATTTTTATGTAAATAAAATTATTTTATTGTGTATGCCTCTTTAAATAACCTTGAGCTTTGCCATTGCTCATAATTTACCTGATCTCATTGCACTCTTTCTCGCTACTCAGCCCGTCTACTCTAGTGGTGTTCCGTCCGTTTTCGGTTCGCCTTTAAGTTATTGGTCCCTCCCCCATAGATATAATATGGTATGGATGTAATATAATGTCATACCACAACACTTGCTTTGGCCCTATTTGAAAATGATTTAGAAATAGCACCAAGGACAGATAGTTATAGGTATATAAGGCAAATATGGAAGGGGGGGGAGAATTCAGTCGACTTTACCAGAAGAAATCAACATGTCTTTTCAAGAACTTGCGTGTTCCAGATGATTTCCACGAAAGGCCGGCAGCTCAGCGCAAGCATCAGTCTAGCTTCCAAAGTACAAAACATTTTATCAGCAAATTGGGTGTCAATAACGATTGAGATTAACATGCCGTTGCCTTGGTCAAGGAAATTTCTCGCGGTCTTACCAAGAATAAGGAGCAACTATGTACTGTTTGTTCTGAGCTTTGTCAATGAGCACTGCAAAAAGTCCCCTGACAATCGCAAGCAGACCATACTGGAAAACAATGAGTTATATTGGTCATCATGACAGCCCTACAAATGAACAGCTAATACCCATTGTAGGAAATAGCGTGGGTTGGGAGGGAGCAGGCTTATGAACATTGGGATGAAACTAATCTAGTGAAATAACTCCATTTAACTATCTCTAAATATTAATACATTTCAATAAAACTTTGCTCTGGATGATTTTCAACCAAAAATACTCCATTGGCAGCATCAGACCAACATTTCTCTGAATTCTATATTTTTGTATATAAATAAAGACTACCCTAATAAATATATATATATATATATATATATATATATATATATATATATATATATATATATATATATATTATATATATATATATATATATATATATATATATATATATATATATATATATATATATATATATATATATATATTAGAATTCGAAGTTTCGGAATTTTAGTGTTAGAGATAATATACGATTCGTTATTACAAGGTTTTGATTATTCCCTTCGATATTATGAACCAAACGTGCCATTGTCTTACTCTGTATTCCCTAAATTAATTTTTGAAAATTAAAAAAACATATTACTTCCATTTATCTTTTCTATTAAGTGGTAAATAGTCAATACCCACTTAATAGACTAAATCTGATGTAAACCTTGTGAGAACCTAAAGACAGATGTAATTCATAACCATCCTAGGATATGAATTCTTGTTAAACTCTAATTAAGAGGTGAAATATGTATCGTACTTTGCGATTCGCTGGGTGAACCAGTAGAAAATGTAAGCAATTTGCATGTCATAATATATTAGTTTTGATTTCAAAGTTGGTCGAAAAATTGGTGCTATTATCTCAAGATATTAAAAAAATATTGATTGACCTTCAGCACGAATCATAGACTAAAATTTTTCTATATTGCCAACTAACAAGGAAATTGCTACTGCGCTCGTGTGAACTTTGTTTCCCAATATAGACTCTTTCTATGCATAACTTTTATTCAAAATAGTATGAACTTAACTGGTACGTAAGATAACACCACCATTCACAGTTTGTGGGTTGTATAAGTCTTATAAATAAATCAGGAAAACTAAACATAAGAAATGGGCAAAATAATGAAAAAAATAACTGAATAATTTAGGGGGATGATTAAGATACAGTGTATAACAACCGAAATCATTAATTAATTGGATCAGAATTGGACGGAGGAGTCATCCATTAGCAGGTTACAAAAAAAGCTCTATTACTCTGATATACAATTTTCTAACCCCTTTGGAACGGGCAGCTTACAAACAAAGTGCCAAAAATTCCTGTCAACTTTCAGACCAATTACCGACTTTGCCATTAAAAGTTTATTCTCTTTTTTTCCCTTCAGTATATTAAATATTTTAACTTATTTTATTTAACTTTCCTTCTTTATAACTTCACTCTATTATGTTTTTGGTGAAGAAGCACCCGCTAACGTTTCCTACGGAAATTTTTCCGAAATTTGGAGCGTTTAACGCTTGACTCACCTTAGTTTTCTCTTTATTCTGTCATTGTGCCGGTTAAAAGATACAACTAAGGAACAACTTGAAAAGCATCTGCCTATCGAGGCTCACAACCAATTTTTATGAAGTTTAGGATGCTGTGAAGGAATGGGCTCGAAGGACTACCGTGAGAGTAAGCCCCTTGGCGATACCACTCTATTCTTTGAAGACCACGTAAGCCAGCGGGAGAATTTTAAAAAGTCGACGAAAGATTTGTCACTTGCTTAATCAGAAGCCGATCGTCAGCCCCCTTCATTGTGATAACGCCGTGCGCGGCCATATTAACCCTACCCACATATCGCGAGGCAAGTTTGATTATATTGAACGACACGTTGTCATGAATTGTGTTTGCTAAGACTGGCGCCAAGAATTCCTTGGGGACGGCAAGGTCCTGAGGCCTCTAGCAGAGCAGTCACTCAGGTATTTAACCCAAACGAAAGCTCACCATCTCTCGAGGAGATTGAAATTCCGCCATTCACTCCGTCCAGACTACCGTCTGTCTCCCGTTACCCCCAGTACCTCATTGTCGTACGTCGTCGAAGATCATGTCAGCAGATGTACCTTCGGTAAGCTTTGGCCCCTGTTCAGAGGAAAGCTATCTAGCCCCCTTCTTGCTGGAGAGTTGTGCGGCCGTATCATCTTCAACACTCCTTCAAGATTCCCGTTATTTGAGATTGAAACTCCCTGCCATTCTGCAGAATCGTCTCGAGTTGAGATTACATCTCTCTGGAGAAAAGAAAATCTCATTGTCATCACGAATTAATCCAACCCCATCTTTTCAGTCCTCCTCATCAGAACTTCCGGAGGTATCTTCTTGAAGGCCGGCGCCGTTGTCTTCCACACACCCATACTATTCTCCCGCACAAGAAGGTAAAGCGATCTTTTATGGTCATCTCTAGATTACCTCGTTAATCTTCACTTAATTCATTTAACTATAATACTTAATTTGTTTTCCCCTTGTGTATATAAGTATAAATTGCTCTTCTTTATTATATATGTTAGAATTATATTTTGGGGGTATTGTCTTTATATATCCTTTGAACCGCAACTTGGCATGCCATTAACCTAAACCCCTTAACCGTAATTTAGACTCTTTTTATTTAATCGCCCCGAACTATCTCAGGAGGCCTTTGGTCAGCAGTCTACCCGTTCTTCTGTCAGACTCTCAGCGTTGACCTAGTCTACACAGGTATACCTAGACATATATATATATATATATATATATATATATATATATATATATATATTACATTATATTTATCTGGTTTCAGGTATAGTTGGGTATTTTTGTAGTAAAAAACTCAGATTCTTAATCACTATCCGAATCTTTATCTGGTGGCAAATAAAGTTACGTCATTTAGTGTTTGAAAGAATCCTTTTTTTTTTCAAGTTACCCCCCCAAGTTAATTTGTTTAGTAACAAGTTTGCCAAGTTCGTTCAAGGATATCCAAAGAAAGTGGAACAATTTTTTTTTTCTTTGATTGATAATTTTTTTGTGGTGACCATTTTTTCCAAATTTTATTTCCGTTCCGTGTGTGTATTTTGGGGGGAACGACCTTCCCTAAAAAAAAACACTAATCCCCGTGCAGGATAAAGGCCTGTAATCATTGGTCACATAGATATCAAGTTTTGAATTATTTTTTATGTTATTTTCTTAATTGCATGAAATCTGTGTGTAACAAAATCTCGGTTAGAACTTTTGAAATGATCGTCAGAGCTTTATAATCTTTTCCGTAAGTTTTTTAGGTGCACCAAGAGGTCAGACGCGTATTTATACCAACAAGATGCCCTTATTTGAGCGTTTCCGTCAACACGGAGAAATCCTCGGGTTGTCATGCAAGGATCTAGTTGCATATGTTCAGCAGGAAGAAGGAAATGAAAGGGACGAAAAAAAGGACAAAGAAAAGCTGAAAAAGAACAAAGACAAGCTTAAGAGAGAAGAGAAAAGAACAGAAAGAAGATGAAGAGAGAAGAGAATAAGAAGAGAGAGAAAGAATTCGTCAGCATGAGCTTGACCCTTAACAGGAATCATTTGGAGACCCTTTCTTTTAGTTCAAGAAATGAATCCCTCCAAACCCCTTCCGTAAAGTTGCCACTGTTTAATGACGGCGATGATTTCAGTGCCTACTTAACAAACTTTGAGAAAATTTTCGAAGTAAAACACTGGGAAATTGAAGCCGATGAAGTCGCTCTACTACTTCTTCTCCTTAAAACTAACCTCAGAGAAAACTTCACTCCACTCACGGTCGAGCCTAATCTCGACTACTCCTTCCTAAAGTCCGAATATTATCGACGGTTAATATAAATCCCGATTACTATAGGTCAAAGTTCCGCCATGCGAAAATAATCACCGGCCAGACCTACCGTCAATTTAGATTCACCCTCCAGATAACTTTGCAATTTTGCTTCGACTTAGCTTAAGTCAACTGCGACTAAGAGGCCCTAATTTATTTCGTTCTTCGGGATCAGTAGATACCTGCACTACCCTCTGAAACTCACGTATTCGTGAAGGACAGACGCGTGTCTTTTTTCAAGGCATGCATAGAAGAAGCGGATGTGCATGCATCAAGCTACCATCTTTACCCGAAAGACCCAAAGAAGTCTCATCCCCTATCCCCCAAACGTAAGAATAACCTCTTCAAATTTCCCACGAAGAATTTACCCAAGTTTGTGAAGCTACCTGGTCTCTTTAAACCCAAGTAGCACTTCGCTGCTATCTCGAATGCGAATATTTCACTAGTTTAGGCGAAGGGATAGAATCCCCTATTAAATACTGCACCGTGTTTATCGGCCAGAGGCCCCAGCTCTCCCCTAGCCCCGTCGCTCAGCCTCTCATCACGAGGGCCCAAGCGCAAAAGGACACTCTTCCCCCAGTGTCCTTAGAACCTCCTTTATCCCGGAGAGTTTGCAACCCTCAAAACTGAGACTTTTCCAAGTGCTCAAAAGGAATGCCCTACTCTTCAGTCCTTGTAGAAAAAAGCGAGAAGTGACGAATGTGGATCTGCCCGTAGTCAAAGGAAAGTCACCTACCTCATTAGCGACGAACTCCTTTATCGTTTAAGGTTGGCTGAGGGTTAATCTCCCACTCGCTCGTTGTGTATCCCCCGCTCTCATGTTCACCAATTCCTCCGAATCACACACGATTTATTAATGGCTGGTCATTACAGTCACAACAAAACAGCCCAGAGAATCTTCCGTTATTTCTTGTGGCCTGCTGCGGCCAAAAAAATATTGAGTTTTGCAGGTCGACTAATATTTGCCAGAAGACTACAGCAAAAGGACGAATACCACCTGTCCATTTCCAGAAGAAACCAATTGTCTCGGACACTTTTTTAGAGTGGCCATAAACCTAATTGGCTCAATTGACCATGAGTCTAGCGAAAGACATTCGGAGGGCCTCACTCTAGTTGACTTTGAAACGAGATTCATCGACGCAGTCCTCTTTAAGAAAATAGATAGCGTGACTTGTGCAGAGGCCCTTAATTCTATCTTTTCCAGCGTCGGCATCCCGAATTGGGTCTTGTTCTTCAAAAGTAGACAATTCACGTCTGAGCTAATGGAATACGTCGGCAAGCTCCGTTCAATCAAGTCCTTATTCACCTCCCTTTGCATCCCGCCGCTAACGGCGTTTGTGACAAGTTGAAGGGCACTCTGAAAACCATTCTGAAAAAGTTATGCTATGGTCAGCCCCAAGAGTCACATCGATTACTGCCAGTTGCCCTTATCGCCTGCAAAGAAATCCTCCACAGAACTTTGTGATTTGCGCCCCCTTCGAACTCTTGTATGGCCAAAATTTACGTGAACCAATGACCATTTTGAAAGAACTTTTTCTAATCCCCGATTGGATTAGAAGATCAATCCTCGTATTCTTACATGCTAGATCTTCGGAACAGCTTGGAAGAATGCGGCGATCTAGCGTACAAAATCTTGGACCTAAATTTAGGAAAATATAGGACCTATTTTAACGTTAGATTCAAAGAAAGGTGATTCAAGCCCAGTGAATTGTGCTTGCTCCTACTATCCGCGGAGACAAGCAAGTTTTTGTCCCAATGGAAAGGCCCTCTCTTATTCCTAGAAGCCTGTAGTCCATTAGATTACCTAATACAGAACCCCTCAGGGCCTAAATTGTTTCATTTAAATATGCATAAGCGCTATCGCCAACGTACATGGGACCAGCTTCTTACCTCCCTACAATCCTTCGTCGATAGGCTTCGTGAAAACTGCTCATTATAGGCCTTAGCAAGTGCAATTCGCCTATAGTATTAAGTACCTCGGTTTCCATATTTGTGAAAATCAAAAATAAAAGATAAAGGCTATTGCCGACATACCCTTCCCTTGTACTATAAGGCAATTACTCTCCTTTCTCGGGTCGACATCCTTTTACTGACGTTTTGTCTCCAATTTCGCTTTCTTAGCGTCAAACCCGCACCCTCTCACATGGAACTCCAAAGCAACCGCCCACTTCCATGAGCTGAAGGAAAGACTAACATTAGCACCCATAGTGAGACAACTTAATACGAGCAAACCTTTTGGGATACAAATGAACACCTGTAATTAAGGCATTGGTTGCGTCTTGTTCCAGTATGAAGAAGGCGGCAACAGTTACCTCATTGCGTACGCTAGCCGGAAGAGCTCGTCACCCGAAAGTAACTATGCGGTCATAGAACTTGAAGCTCTAGCGATCGTATGGAGTGTACAGAAATTCCAAACATATATGTTAGGCAAGGAGTCCATGATCGAAACCGATCATCGCACATTGGTTTACTTAATGAATTGTAAAAGTCAGAACGGAAGTAATATGCGTTGGAGTTTACTTTTAATAGAAAAACAATTTAGAATAAGGTACAATAAAGGGACAGAAAACTGAGTTGCAGACTGTCTAAGTAGGGATCTGGTCGATTATCCTTCCCCTGCAAAATAAAATGTGTTAAGCATTGTACTCTCGTACACATAATCGACGCTCTGTACTCGTTTTGTTTTTAAAATTCTTAAACTCCGTCTTACCCGTGTATCTTTATGTTCCTTGGTTCTGAGGTAAAATTTTGTCTTCCTTTTGTAAATATTTTTCTTTTGCCTGTTTTTTTTGTAGGATATTTCTTTCTAAATTTTTATGGATATATGGTTTCACTACCCTTTTATGGATGAATTCTTTTTATTTTTTTGTAACTCGTAATTATTACTTTGTATGTTGTTTTTCTTGGCCCTGTTTAACGACCATACCATTTTTAGGTATACCCTGCGCCAGAGATTAGAGGGAAGTAATTCATTCATTTTGTGACTGCTGTATTGCCTTAAATTTAAAGGTCCACCCTTATTGGACACCTGTAGACTCAGGTCAAAATTTTACCATTAGCGACTCCTCCAATGTTTGGGGGTGCCTTTATCCCTTCTCTTCAAATCCGAAAAACCTTATCTTCGGCAAGGGAGGCGTATGAAGGAATGCCCTCGAAAGAACGCCGTGAGAGAAAGCCCATTGGTGATACCCTTCTATGCTTTCAAGATCACGTGACTCAGCGTGAGAATTTTAGAAGTCAAGGAAGAATCCGTCACCAGCTTAATCACTCGTCCCAGCTGTGTTTGTCTTCAGAAGCCGATCGTCCCTCCTTCCCTGCGATAACACCGTGCGCGGCCATAGTAACCCTACCCTCATATCGCGGGGCAAGTTTTATCGTCTGGAACGAGGCGTTATGATGAATTGTGTTTGCTTAGCCTGGTGCTAAGAATTCCTTGGGGAACGCAAGACCCTGACGCATCTAGCAGAGGAGCCATCTGGGTATTTAACCCGGAGCTGACTATCTCTCGAGGAGATTGATGGCCCGCCATTCACTCCATCCAGACTGCCGTCTGTTTCCCGTGACCTCCGTAATCGTCGTCTTACGTCGGCGAAGATCTCGCCAGCACATCTAATTTCGTTAAGATTTGGCCCTTGTTCAGAGGAAGGCTATCGAGCCCTATTCTTCCTGAAGAGTTGTGTGGCCCTCTCACCTTCACCACCCCTTTAAGATTCCAATCTTTCTAGACTGAGATTCCCTTCCGATCGAAGAATCGTCGTGAGTTAATATTCCGTCTCTCAGGAGCAGGGAAAATCTCATTCTTCATCACGAAGTATTCTAACCCTAGCTTCAATTCCTCCAACTCAGCACTACCCGAAGTATCTTCGTTGAGACCTGTCCGTTATCTTCCAGCGCCTATCCATTTCGCCCGCGCTAGAAGGTAATGTAATTGTGTATGGGCATCCCTAGATTATCTCGTTAATCTTCACCTAATTCATTTAACCCTCATACGTAATTTATTGCCCCTTTATATATATATATATATATATATATATATATATATATATATATATATATATATATCAATTGCCCCCTTTTGTTTATATATATGAAAATTATATTCTTTGTGTATTCTCTTTATATATTCTTTGAACTGCAACTTGGCAAGCCATTAATATTAACCCGGTCAACCGTAATTCGCACTCTTTATTAATCGCCAGACATAACTCAAGCGGCCTTTGGCCAGCTGTCTGCCCGTACATGTGTAAGACTCTGAGCGCCGAGCTAGTCAACACAGGTCTACCTCGACAGAAGCCGTTCACAAACCATTCCAAAACAACAATTTTATTTGCTGTTATTGTAATACAACCAATTCAACAATAAGCATAGCTACATATTACTTGAACATACATTAATTACTGGAACAATTATATGTATTTTTAGAGGATAAATTCTCCATCTTCAATCAAGATATATTATAACTTGAATCTCTTCATAACCCTTTTTTTTATTCCAAAGACGTACAAATATCCATTTGTAAAACGTTTCGTGATTAAATGACAAACTTACCAAACCTTACAAAAATAAGTTATTATAATCTATATTTGCAACTTTATACCTTTATTGTCAGTGAAAACTTTCACTGGACTTTTTATAGGCCTAGTTGCTTCTATATTTTCTTCTGTTTGCCCATTTCTCATTTGTAGAGTGAAGAATGTTCTTTTGCGTGAAGTCGTAATATGTTACTCAAAAACCAGCCATCTTCTCCTATGGAAGGTGCAAGAGCACATAACCTCGATTAAATATGTATATAAATTCTATATATTTATATGATGATACTAAAACAATAGAATAAGATACAATGATGGTTGGTGAAAAATTGCATAAACCACCACGGAATAAACTTTATATTTTAATCATAATCACTGAAAAGAAAAAGTTTGAGAAAATGCAAATCTGACGACATTGTCGAATATTCACCAGTGAAATTGTAACAAGGATTTACATGGCTTAGAGTGTAAATTGATGCAGAAATGATGAATTGATGGGAGCCTTTCAAAGATGTTTGCTAGAATATGTACATATACATATGTGCATATTCTTATTTTGCGCTTAAATTTCATGCATATATGTATACATAAACATTTTGATCCATAACGATTATGATCTGTCAAATACAAATTTAAAATTTGTTTGTATGTAATTTGATTTTTATTTGGGAAATTGATTGACTGGTGTTCTTTATTCTGTAAGGTTGCGATGGATACATAGAGTCATCCCTTTTCATATATACAAGTTAATACTCATGAAATTCTTATTTCCTGTTTAAATCACCCGATCGAATTTCAGAAGTGTACTTTCCATTTTCCAGTCTTGACTTATTTAATTTTCACCATATCTTCATTTCCTCAATTTTCATTACTTAACATTGAAAACTTCCTTCAACTTCATTATGCAAAGGTTACTTTATTTATTTTCGTTTTATTAATAAACTGCTGATATCTTTCTTGAATTCAATAGTTAATTCGTTATAGCTTACTTTAAATAACGATTGGAGTAGTCCATTGTTATGCTCATCAATTTCAAGCTGATTTCAAACAAAAGATTATATTACCTTCCAAATTTAAATGTTTTAGTCGATGCAAACGATATCAGATTAAAAATGCAAAAACTAATTAACCCCCTAAAATTTAAATAATATATAAGCGCTATATCTTGTTTGAAATATCATATATATATATATAATCTAGTTGTGTAATTAAGTAAAACAGTTTTACATATTTATAATAAACAGTCACTATGTACATAAACCCAGGTCTAGTTATAAGTGATCAGTATATAATCTACTCGATTGAGTTTAAAAGAATTTTAGATGAATATGCAGATATTCCTGTAAATTCAGATGAAAAAAGGCCGATATTCTGGTGATTTCAGATGAATAAATGATAAGTTTAGGCTAGGGAAAATTATATGAACTTTACCAGTAAAGATTAGTTACGTTTGTTTTTTGTAAAAAAATATTATTTAGCAAACAAAACATATGCGTTTCGCATCCTGGTCCAGAATTTTATCCTTTAATGAAACTACTTTGCGTATTCTTATATTCCTTATTCATATTCTTAAGGAAATTACTTCATTGAATGAAAAACTTTGGAGAGGTAAACTTTTAGTTTAAGTTGCTTTGCCTTTAGCATGTTATTTGAAAAAAGACCCTAACTATAAATTAAAAATAATTGGGCATCTGCTTTTACAACTTTTTAATATAATGGAAACTTAGAGGTTTTAAATTTGGTTAACCAGACAAATATTTTGAATAACTTCATTCCAAAACTTAGATCCTGATATATTTAAAAAGTACTTAAATTACACAATGTTAAGTTTAGTCTGCCAGATAGAATATCTCTGCCAATCCAGCACCAAAGATAAGATATTGTTCCCATCCAGTTTGTTGCAATTGAAGAAGAGATGTTGAAGGAAAGTTCAAAAGCTATTTAAGTGTTATAGTCTAAAGAAGACAAACATTAGTTTTTATAATAACAAAATCTGAATGCCATTAAACTGCTCTTTATATATTTATCCAATTTATTGCATTAAATTTTAGGTAAATTTAAAATTTTTAATGAAATATTATTTTAGTTAGTCCGATATCGATTATAAGTCTCGAGGTATGCCTGTGTAGACTAGCTCGGCTGACAGAGTCGTACGCAAGCACAGGCAGACAGCTGACTGAGAGCTGGTTGAGATATATTCGGGGCGATTAATTAAGAGTGCGATTTACGGTTGACAGGATTTTACTAATGGCTTGCCAAGTAGTAGTTCAAAGGATATATAAAGACAAAACCCCCAAATATAATTTTAATGTATACAATAAAAGGGGAGAAATTTATATATATATATATATATATATATATATATATATATATATATATATATATATATATATATATATATATATATATATATATATATATACACAAAAACGGTGAACAAATTACTTATGGCATGTAGTTAAATGAATTAAGTGAAGATTAAAGAGGTAATCAGGGGATGACGATACAAGATCGCTTTACGTTAAAGCGTGGTTAAATTGTGGGGGGGAGGACAACGGCACAGGTTCTGAAGGAGTGGTGACGATGAGAGAGCCGCCTAACTCTCGGGGAAGAAAGGGGCTCGATAGCTTTCCTCTGAACAGGGGCCAAATCTTAACGAAGGTAGATCTGCTGGCGGTATCTTCGACGAATTGCGACGACAGGTTAACGAGGTTTACGGGAAACAGCAGTCTGAACGGAGTGGATGGCGGGCTTTGAATCTCCTCGAGGTATGGTGAACTTTAAGTTAAATACCCAAGTGGCTGATCCGATAGAAGCCTCAGGGCCTTGGGGTCCCTAGGGGATTCTTTGATCCAGTCTAAGCAAATACATTTCATGATAACGCTTCGTTTCAGACGATTTAAACTTGCCTCGTGATATGCCTCGTAATGTGGCTGCGTACAGTTATCGCAGGTGAGGGGGGGGGGGGAAGAGTAGAAACTAAAATTAAACACAGCTGTGATGGGTGATTAAGCGAGGGACGGATTCTTTCTCGAAATTTCTAAAATTTTCAAGCTGGGCGCACGTGGTCTTGAAAGCTGTTAGGGGAATTTACGAGGGGGCTTCCCTCTCACGGTGGGCCTTCGAGGTTATTCACCTACAGGCTTCCCTTCCCGAGGATGACACTTTTTGATGCGAAGAGGAGAGAAAAAGCCATCCACAAACATGGGACGAGTAAGGTATGGGAAAATTTTGTCCTGGATCTACAGGTGCACAATAAAGGTAGACATTTTAATTTAAGTCAGCACAGCGTTTACTAAATAAATGAATGACTTCTGTTTAATCCCTGACGCAGTGTATATTTAAAAAGGGTATCATTGTTAACCAACACAAAAAACATCAAAAGGATTCATTCTTTATAGGGTAGTAGAACCACATAACAAAAATAAAAAAAATACAATACAAAAAACAAAACAAACACACACAAAGGACAAATATGTACAAAACCCCCCAAGAATTTGACATGAGAATCAAGGAACATGAACATACACGTTTAAGACCGAGTTTCTTGAATTATAAAAAAAAGAGTAAACAGATTCAATTATGCTCACGGGAGTACAATGCTTAACCCATTTTACTTTACAGGGGGAGGATCCTCTACCGGATTCCTAATTAGACAGTCTGTAACACAGTTTTCTGTCTCTTTAATATACCTTATTCGGAATGGTATTCCATTAGAAGTAAACTTAAACGCATAAACCTTCCGTTCTGGCTTATAGAATTCTTAAAGTAAGCCAATGGGTGATTATCGGTTTCGATTACGGACTCCTTACTTAAAAAATTTGTTTTGTAATTTCTGTACATTCCATCCGCTCGCTAAAGCTTTAAGTTCTATGACCGCGTAGTTCCTTTTGCGTGACGAGCGCTTCCGCATAGCGTACGCAATCAGGTAACTGTTGCCGTCTACTTCATACTGAAGCAAGACGCAACCGATGCCTTCATTTCAAGCATCCGTTCGTATCCCAAAAGGTTTGTTCCTGTTGGAAGTCTCAGTATGGGGCTGATGTTAGTCATTCCTTCAACTGTTGGAAGTGGACATTCGCTTTGCGTTTCCATACGAGGGGGTCCGGGAAACGTTTCTTTAGTGGAGAGGTAAGGGTGGACGTTAAGGCGGCAAAATTTGAGATACAACGTCACTAAATGAATGTCGACCCAAGAAAAGACGTAATTGCTTTTTAGTATGCGGGAGGGGCATATCGTCGATAGCCTTTACCTTTTCTTTCTGAGGGGCCTTTTGATTTTTATCAATGTGTAAACCGAGGTATTTAATTAATAGTTCTATAGATGAAATTGCACTTTCTAGTACCTATAGTGAGGCCGTTTTCTCGAAGCCTATTTAGCATCAAGTGGAGGGAGGTAATAGGCTGGTCCCATGTATGAGTGGCCACGTAAACTTTATCGAAGGAAAAGAAAATTTTACACAGCCCATCCTGTACCCTGCGCACCATTCGATTATAGATTCTCCTGGCTGCAACTAAACCAAATGTTTGGCGGTTAAGCTGCATAAGGTCTTTTTTTGTGGGAAATGCGGTATATTTCCTGGCATTATCCTTAGGGGGGATATGAGAGTAGGCTTTACCTGTCTATCCCTGAAATAAACTTGGCCTCTTCAAATAGATGTAAGCTCTGGTCAATTTAAGGGGGATGGTCAGCCTCGAAAACTTTTACGGCGTTCAGCTTTATAAATAAAAGCACATGCGAAAGGCCTGATCCGGCTTTCTGACCATAACAATGGGAGAGAAAAGATTTTATGTGGAAGGATCAATTATTCCTAATTTTAGCAAGTTTTCCACTTCGGTGTTAAAAGTAGGGCACAAGTGAACGGGTACAGGATACGTCTTAGATGTGCTGGGTTACTGGGTGGCTAGGGTTATATCATGATCAAAATACAAAGAGCAACAAGGCTTCTCAAAAATTACACCAGGGAATTCAGTTAACCAAACAGCCAATTACGTCTTCTGAGTGTGTTCCAACTCGGGGTAAAAATCGAGTTCCGGAGTGGGGTTTACACGCGAACTTGGGAGCGAAGGGAGAGTATTCTTTTCGTCCGCTTCGACACATACGGTTTAGAATAAATTAAAAGGCTCATATGGATAAGAGGCTTCCATTAATGCCTCTTCGTCAAGGTAAATTATAATATTTATGCAGGAGCGGCGGTGATAGCGCTTAAGCATATTTACATGAAGTAATTTGTTCCCTGAGTGATCTGTATTACGTAATCTACGTGACTGCGGTGTTCTAAGATTGGGAAAGGGCCTTTACATTGAGACAAAAGCTCGCTTGTCTCCTTGGGTAGGAGGAGAAGCACCTCTTCACCTGGGTTAAATCGCCTTTCTTTGGACCTAAAGTCAAAAGAATTCCTATATTTTTCCAAATTTAGTTCTCAATTTTTGTATGCTATATCGTCGCATTCTTCCAAGCAGTTCCTAAGATCTAAAACGTTAGAATACTAGGACTTAGTCTCCTAATCCAGGTAGAGATTGGAAAAGAATTCATTTCAAATGCTCATTGGCCGGCGTACATTTCGGCCATACAAGAGCTCTAAGTGGTGAATCCCAAAGTTCAAAGGAGATTTGTCTGCACGCAAACTGGGCAGCCGTTAGGTATCGATGTCATTCTTGGGGCTGCGAATTGCATTACTTTTTCAGAATGGTCTTGACAGACGGCAATCTTGAAGGGTTGGTGAAGATGAGAGGCCGCACAACTTTCGGGAAAAAAAGGTCTCGATAGCTTTCCTCTGAAAAGGAGCCAAACTTAACGAAGGTAGATCTGCAAGCGAGATCTTCGCCGAATTACGACGACAGATTACAGGGGTTCACGTGAAACAGACGGCAGTCTGTACGGAGTAGATAGCGAGCTTTCAAGCTCCTCGAGAGATGGTGATTCTCTAGTCAAATATCTGGGTGGCTTATCCTATAGACGCCTGGTTGGCCTTGGGGTGCCTAGGGAAAGCTTGGCTCCAGTCTAAGCAAACACATTTCATGATAACGCGTTGTTCCAGACAATGAAACTTGCCTCGTGATATGATAATAGGGTAAATGTGGCTGCGCATGGTGTTATCGCAGGGGAGAGAGAGCGAGTGCCGTACAAAAGTAAACACAGCTGTGACGAGTTATTAAACAAGGGGTTGATTCTTCTTCTCACGGTGATCTTTCGACGGTATTCCCTCACAATAAGTGATAAGATGAAATAAAAGAAAATTGCCCAAAGTGTCCTAAAATGTGACAGCTGTTTTTCTCATAGATCGCCTCTATTTGATTTTCAAGTAGGTTAGTGAAAATATAATCTTTCACAAGGGATAACGAAGGGAAAACCTTTATGAACTACAGATTCCTGGGCCTATTTCCATTCCTAATTATGTTTAATTTTGTTTAATCTTCGATTATCCCACTTGCTTGTCTAATTTTGTAAAAACTTACTAGTCAATTATTAATCTCCTTTTGATTCTAACATAAATGTATTTCTATATCTAGAGAGAAGAGTAGTAAGTACACTAAAATTGTCACGTGTGACCGAATGTCTTGTGAATTAAAGATATAACGAAAGTCGGAATCATTATTTTTTGGTTTCATATTTTGAAATCTTATTTAGTCATAAACATTTGACCAGATATAAATTAAAAGCGATAAATTTTAATTTTTCAACATGATCTTATAAAACTTTAGCTAAAATGATAGTGCCTGCAGTAATACACCCCAATATGTGAATTAATTATTGCGTGAGAGAATCAAAATCCGCTCACTTCTTTCTTAATTAGTGATTCAAGATCTCACATTAAAATAAAAACCTTTCCCCTCATGGTTAGGAAATTGCCCCTATATTAAAGGTGCAACCAAACTTGCTCCGCTGAAAAGGTGTAAAATTATGTGCCTATGGCTCATTCTGACACCTTCAACTGCCACATTCCGGTCAGTATAGTCCTAAAAAGCCATCACATCCCTTTGGTGATTTTCACGAGTGTTTCGGACGTGGGGCCGCAATAGGAGATCAAATTCATCTGTATTCACGCTCTTGCTGCCCATGTCCTCCGCAAGCCAAGGCTAGGACTAATGAGGAATGACTCCTATTTTCAAGTCAATTCTCGTGGACACAAGTGGGGGGGGGAAGGGCGTCCTTTTGCCACAATGACCCCATTCTCGCTCGGATCCCAGACAGGAGTAAATATTGACGCTGTAATAATCTTTTAAAGAATTTCCGGTAAAGTCTGCCCCCCTCCCTCGTACTTTATATAGAAAATTTATTACAAAATATGCAAGAGTCTTGCTAACATCTGCATAATTTTTGCAGACTATGCATCTGCTTTACATACATTCATTTATCTGTAAACGTGAAATGAATCTCAAAAATAAGTATCCTGTATTAAGTAAATATGGTAGATCGAGTAGTAAATTTGGCTTAGAAATAAACACAAAGCAAATCTCACTTTTAACTCCTAACTCTCCCCAGAGGGCCTAAGCGGACATATATATTAAAATCACTCTTCGGGGAGAGCGAGAGAAACGTACCAGATGATGAGGGGCGTGAGAACGTTAGTCGTCTGACTAACAGTCCAACTACCGAAATGCTCTGATTTTCCCGCCGTGTGGGTAGTCCAGTCAGGCTGCCGAACCACGGTAGCGGCAAAAGGCCATTAAGCAGCTCTCAAAAGATATGCTCAGCTACGAGGTCAGGAGGCTCACGGTCAGAGTGCCAAAAAGCGGTGTCATATAAAAAAAACACCGAGGAGAAATAATGCGCCGCTGGTTGGTGACTCTCATTAAGAAGCAGACCTAGTCTCCGCGTTGCCCCCCCTCCTCATCCCTTGCCCTCCCCTCAGTGGCATTACCCTGTCACTCTTAGGTGGGGAAGTCGTCGTTCTATAAATAAGCCCCGTGAGGAAGGAAAAATGATTATTATTCTGTTAGAGACGATAGAGGACTAGATCAATGTGACCTGTCCCTTGCCCAGTTCTAAAATCGACTTCTAAGACTTAGAAGTTCGTCTCTTTTTCGTATCCTTCACCAACTAAGCAAGAGGTCTGGCTGGACTACAATTCTTATGTGCCAAATCGAAATTTCGGGAGCAAGACAAAAGAAGATCTGCTCACCCTCGAGGGACTCTCAAATTGCAATCTAAGTAATTGTGAGAGAAGAAGAATTAATCGTCAAGGAAGTTTTATTTAGGTACTTTCGGAATCACCTCGTAAACCACAACCCAGTTGGGCATCCCTGCTAAGAAGACGAGGATACTAGGAGAACTCAAGAGCCACCAAGAAGAGTACTCTTTGAGCAGAGAGCAAAACTCCTCTCTCCGTCTTTTAGACGTATAACCAGATAGATAAAGTTATAAGAAGAATTAGATATCGTTTTCGGCCGTGTCCGGGACAACCACCACCCGCGTTCTGCAACACGAAGAATCGTGAAAAATCCAATATAGCAACAACCGTCAACCTCTGTTCGTTTTGAGGTCATGCTAGTCCGAATGACTATAAATATTTGTTTTGATTAAGTAGGATTTTAATGCTGTACCCAAGCTAACTAAAGTAGACATAATATTTAGTGACTCCTGTCATATTTTTAGTTAGATTAGTGGAACGTAAATTGTGGCTAAATGCTGTACTAAAAGGTCTTCATAAATTAACTAACTGGCAATTGGTTTGTTTACGTGGAGCCTACTTTGCTGTGAGCAGGAGTCGCGTCAAGAATAGGTTCTTATTCAATTCTTGCGAACCATGTTAAAGTTCTAGAATTCATTGCAATATTTGAGTTAATTGATAAATTAAAAAGATATATATATTTTTTGTTTATTCTTTGTGTTTCACTGTATCCTTAAGTGTTGACCAGCTCTTTTCTTAAAACTGATTAAACAATGTGGTACTGATAATACAGTAATTAAAGAGTCCACTCAGCAAATAGAGTAATTCTTTCCCTTCCTAAGTAGTAGTGTCAGACTGTCACGCTAAGGTCATTAATTCTCTGACAAAATGAGGGAGCCACAATTCCTCGACACTAACATCTGCATAATTTTTGCAATCTATGCATCTGCTTTTCTCTACATTCCTTTATCTGTAAAAGTTATATGAATCGCAAAAATAAGTATCCTGTATTAAGTGAATATGGTAGATTGAGTAGTAAACTTGGCTAAGAGCCAAAACACAAAACATCACTCACTCTTATCTCCTAAAATTACCCTCGAATGCATATATTATAACCTTGATTTTACTACTTGTATTTCTGATTCCAAACACAAAGAATTGGATGCTAAACTTAGCATCCACATCAAAAAATGTTGAAGCCAGATTAAGTGGCTCGGGCTAGATAATGGAAAGAGATATTTCTCAAGAAAGAATAACCCTTTTTATGTATTATAGTAAGATGCATCGAACTGTATAGGCAATCTAGATGTACAAAATGGTTTCGAATTCATAATTTTTAATGATCTCTTCTGGCTCAGCTTTACGGTTTCACATGATTTGTTAGTGAATTTATTTTAACTCACATTTTCCCTATTTTGAAATTTTAAACTATCATTCCTCTTCTCTTATTGAGCCATGAAGGAATTAATCTGTGTTGAATATAGCTTTAATTTTTGCCTCAACTTTCTCCTCCTTTAGCGCACCACTGAGAGTTATTATGCAAGAGTAAACCTTTGTAAACAAAGATTATTTTCATTTCACATATCCATATAATATCCATCACCGTGAGGCCGCGCTATTAATAAAACTCTCTTTCCTATATTCCACGTTTTATTTATTTATTAATATAAAGTTAGGATTTCATCCTGACCTATAATCAAACTCCAACTAGAATATGTAATAATAATAATTAAAAAATTATCTGATAGGCATGAATTAAGAGCTCAGAACTTTACACAAATGTACAATTGCTTTCAAAGCTAAGATTGCGGTATCTTTTCCAGGCGTTCAATTTTCTCAACCCCCTTCATTGCCAACCCAGCCTCCCTGCCACAGTTAACTCCCATGGCATCAACAAGCAAAGAAGCAATCTTCCCTCTTAATTAGCAAAATTCTTTAATACCGCGGACTAATTTTTTGTGTTTTTATTGTTTCTTTGCACAAAACAGATTATTAGATAAACCCTGTCTGCTTCCACCTATAATCACGTATTATATGCTATTGGTTAATACGAAGCTACGAGTATCCTATATTTCCCAAAATGTATGCACATAGGCTCATTGGTAAGAAATTACTACCCCATTAACTGGATGGTTATGGAACAAAAAAATTTAAATTTGTTCAATGCTCTATATAACCCTTGGCACAATTTTATATATCTGAAAACTTAATAACTAAATCAAATATAACTGGACTATTATCATAAAACCCCTCGTACTATGTTTAATATTTTATGTAACCACACTCACTTGAAATGAGTGTATAAAAAATATAAAACTTCTTGCACATTAAAGTTGTCTCATTACGTTCTCCTCTTTCGTGTAAATCGACCTAACCAATTCACACCTTCAAGCGACTGGTCCTCTCCTCCTTCGCAGAGCATCGTGCCTTCTCCAATCAGAAGAGGCGTCATTACCTGCCGTAAGCTGGCGTAATCCCCACCTCGCTGAGGACATTGATGGCAAGCAAACCATCTGATCCTTCCATAGTTTACCCACAGGAGTTATCCTGTGTAGACAATTACCCTTGTTCTTTCGAAGAGCTGTATATCATATCTGACTAGGAGAAATTTAGGAGAGCTGGTTCCCATAGTTGACATAAACTCTCTGATGGGGCCTAGAATATTTATTGGTACTCTTTACCCTTGCTTCTTCCAAGAGCTACTGTTTTTGTTAACCCTAAGGCTATCTTCTTAATATTCTCTCTACCTGCACATAGTGCCAGTAGGTCATGATGCCTTCCTCTTCGCTCACTCCTAGAATTACTTATTCTCTAATTTTATCCTCACAACCCTCTCTGTAGGCTTATGGACCTGACCAGGCATTAAAGGGACGTGGGCATTGAGGGGCAAATGATTGGAAAATAAGCTTTGCGCTAATAATCACTTAGTTGCAATTGGCTCACCACCACCCTGTGGTCGTTTTCAGGTGCATAAAGCTGTAGTGCATGGGTAAGCAGTCCTTAATGCCTTGTTGGATGTAAGGCAAACTAAAAGACTCATCTTGCTTTTGCCACAGCAGATATTCAGATCATGGACGCAATTCAAATATGAGGATATCCTTCCTGTCTTCCTGCCTCTGTGGCTGCCAGAATGGGAGCTGAGTCCTTTAAGAACGGCCACATGGTAATTTCTGTTAAGTGTTAGTCGATATCTAGGATTCCAAACAGCATTTTTAACGCACCCATTGCGGACCCCTAAAAAGTAAAGTCCTTTGCCTGAGAGGAGATAGATAGGAGCGGATGGATGTGGTTTATAGCTCAAGTGTCAGAAATTATGTTGTGTTGGTAAGCTTTCCATAGTTTTTCAATATTACAGACCATATCCCTTATCTCAATTAATTGTTCAACCTTGCTGTTGAGGCGGAAGAGGAGCTAAAATACAGCTACATCTGGGAACAGAGGGCGGTGCTAAGTAAATTTGGTCTCGGAAAATTTGGTCCTGAAATTTAAGGAGTTAATACCCTAATACCTGAAAAAAATAAACTTATAAATGGAAGAACACTAAAAAATGGAATATTGCTAAATAATATCTCTAACCTAAAGGATTAGGAACAGTTGAAACAAAATTATCTCATAAGCTTTTATTAAAAGAAGTACTTTAAAAAATAAGAAAAATTGGTTTTGAAATGTTCGATCTCATAAATTTCCGAAGGATTAACTCAATTTAAAAATAAATCCATGAAATGGGATTAATCCGAAGGATTAAGGCGCATCCCATCATTAAAATCAAATAAAAGCCTCATGAGAGAGGACTGAATTTTCCTAGAACGAACTTTCCAGAGTAAATTTTCGTCAGGTAAGAAATCCTGGCAGTTCGTCCCAAGGATCATCTCTCGTTTCACGAGTCTAATGACTTTGTCCCGGAGCGACAAGTGTTACGTGGGACTTCTTGTTCCTCAATATTAATAAAAATACCCTAGGTTTCTTGTCCTTCAATGACTACGCTAAGAGTCGCTTACGTTTGCATTTGGAAATCTTCTGCGGGTTCTACAAGCCCAGGGATCTTTTCTTGTAGAGCTGCAGGCACAAAGCGTTCACAGTTAAGCTTGGCTACAAGTAGGGCTCCCCTCCCCCTTCCCCTCCGCGCAGAACCGTAAGGCAAAACAGCCGTCCACCTCCATCTAGTAGGTAGACTTATAAGAGGCAAAATCATCAAAGAAGGTCATGAGCCTGTCTTCTAGGAGTCCTGAGGTTCTGCTCAAACGATCTTAGGTGAATAAATGCAAAATCCGCATTTATATGTTTCTTGGCACATATAAGTGTATTTTAAGCTTTCGTGTAAATTTACTTGCTATCTAAGCTCTGAGTGTGCATTCGAAGAATGAAATTGACGGTTGCATATAACAGGAAGGGATAGCAGAAGTTTCCTAAGAGTTTAATTTTAGTCTCAGTCGCGAATATTATATAATGGTAGTGTTATAGGGAGGTCAGTCTTAATGTGACTATTGAAATTAATTGTTTATTATTAGGGTTAAATTCAATAAAAGGACGCTTCTTTCTTTGCGCTGGAGGAGTTTTTACCAAACCTTGGCAGCCAAGGCTTATTACGTCTTTGGCCCCACCAATGGAGTTGACTACTGGGTTAACGACAATTCAGGATGTCGCAACTAAAGGATGATATACGAAGACTTTTACTTGTAATCGTCATTTCCACTTACATCTGATGAACCTAAATTATCTCATTCTCCCTAATCACATAGCAACATTATTTTATTTTCTATGAAATTTAGACTAGAGGAAAGTGTGCATTCTTTAACAGGAAGAGTGATGTCGCTCTTTTATCTTTAAGGTGTAGTATTACTCCAATACCATACTCCGATGGTTTCACCCAACCAGATATTTTATTTCACTCTTCTCATACTCGTACTCCAATTCGGAATTGAGTCCTAACTTTATTATAATAAATGATATCGGTACTCATCGAAGAAGCTCTGCTCCCAGCCGCTTGTAGTAAGTATCTTTGTAATACTCTTTCATATTTTGTCATCGCTCTTTCAAATTTCTCATAGTCCAACATTTCATTCAAATAAGGTCGAACAAATATACTACTCTTGTTTGATCTTAGCATCGAAAGCTTTAAAAACCTGAGACAGATTTCTTAAAATGCTTCTCTTCCAAAATATTAGCTGGTCAGAGTCTCACCGGAAAAATTTAATTTGCCTGGTTTTATTTTATGTTGCGAAGGCCACTCAAGTATCTGATAATGGTGATCATCAGTTTTGCTATATCATAAGAAAATAAACTTAGAATTTCTTTGTGTATACACCTTGGAAGCCAAGCAAGATTTGAAGTATCTTGAAGTCCCCACAATCACTCCACTTAAATTCAGCATAGTTGATTTTGTCAAGAAGTTTTTTTAAATAATTTCAGATTGATATGGTTTCCATTGTATAGTAACAAGACTTTAAAAAAACACATTAAACTGTCCACAAACATTAGATATTTTCCAGTTTCTTGCTTCAATCAAATAGTAGTAAACAAAACACAAATCTTATAGAATTACACCTCCATAAACACAAAGTAAGTTTCAAATTCATCATGTCGTCTCCAAGCATATTTCAAATTATTCATGTCTTTTCCCTACTAAATTCCATATCTTCTTCGTGGATGTTAAAATTTCAGAACTTGACTTGGGAAGAACTAAATCCTTGATCATATCTTTCGGCTCACTTGGATTCGGAAAGTGGGCGACGCTACCTTTTTCTCTTCTGATGAAAATTTAATTTAATCTTATGTATAAAATAAAAGTTAAGTATATTTAGAATCTTCAACCGAAACATGAGTGAAATTAATCTTCATTGGCTCATAAAAGTATTATTTAAGGTAGACTTTTAGAGGAAGTTTTTCTATTTACATTTTTTGATGGATAGGATGCTTTTGTTAATAATATTCACGAGAAAGAGGTGTTCTTGATGATCGTATGTCGGTATACTAAAGAGTTTGTCTTCCTTTAACTTATCTTCACTTTGTAACATCACCTTGCAGAATTCCCACTAATCATAGAAGTTCTTTGGCTTTCTCCATTTTTATAAAATAACAGAAGGCGTGGCGCTTCTTGCACCTCTCAATCATCTTTCTCGAGTTGATTGACAACATTTACATGTCATATCAGGCACATTTGGCAATTCTTGATTAACCAGGGACATTCGCATTATAGTCTTAAAGATTTCTCCAAAAATCCAATCCCGTTAACAAATTTATCAGGAGAATAATTGTATCCTCTAGAAAGTTAAAATTATATCCTATGAAATAATCTGATAAAGAATAAAAATACATTTAGTTATCAAATTTTGTTGAAGACCATTGTGTATTTCGCCTTAATTAATTTCCTTTGGCAACTTTCTATTCTTCTAACGATCTTTTATATTCCATCTTGAAGTTGGTCGATCACTTGTCCTGTATTAATCTCTTTTAAATGGATGTGTTTGGTAAAAAACAAACTAAATTGCTGAGCTTTTGATCTTATTCGATCATCTTCGGAACGTTTTGATATGTTCTTGCCTCCTTTACCGATGTAATAGGTGGAGTCAGGATCTACTTCACTTCCGCTGCTCATTGCTCATTACAGTTTGGGCCCCTTCCAGGAAGATAGAGGGACATACAACCGTCTCTATGGTATGTTGGGTTGCGGTCGCAATTAAAAGAGCCTGGAGGGATATGGGCGGAGCAGCCAATAAGTACGCCATACAATCACACCCCTGAGAGGATCCCTCTTGGATTCATCTAATCTATCGTTATCATTCATCCTAAAAAGCAATTCCTTCTTCCGTTGAGGCGGTGGGCAAACTACTGTGGGTTATCTGCTCCCCAAGGCAAAGAATCCCCAAAACGTAAAAACCTAAATCTCTGAAGTCACAGATTGATAGGTACACACTCATAACAAACAAATAATAGGGTAAGAGAGAAAGTAATTGCACCCATCTCCACAAGGGGCTGCAAACAAGCAGAAATGGCAGACTAAAGTGTTCCAAGGATACCGCTAAGAGCAGTAAGAAGCTTAGAAAAGCCGAGTAAGGGGAAGGTTTACGAAACCTTATTTGGAAGCCTAAATCTAGAGTCCTTCACCTGATCGACTCACCGATAAGATATATTGCTATATGCGAGAAGGAAAAGGACGTTGAGTCCCTCACCAAGGAAGTGGGATGAAGATACTGATGCGAATAAACCTTCAACCCAGTACCCCTCCCCAGATGCAGGCACACAGAAGTGAGATATGCCGAAGGCTGGACCCGTGGATCGGCCAACATACAAAGGAGGAGATTGAAGGAGAAATAGAAAGAAACCAGCAGTGGACGAACGTTAGTGAAGTGGTGAAGCTTAAAAACAGAAGGGACAACACAGAATACAACCACGTGTTTAAGATAATATTTGGCGATACCGCGATGGCAACCAAGGCGAAGAAGAGTGAACTACTGCTCTTCAACGCCAAAATAAGCGGGGAACAAATTGAGAGGGATGAGTTTACCCCAGTGCGAATCTGCTTCAGGTGCTTTAATTTAGAACACCACGCCACAACAGATTGCAAGGAGAGGGAAATGACCTGCTCTAGATGCAATGGTAAAGGACATAGCTGGCGGGAATGGCCAGCAGCTGAAGAAAAGGGCCAAAACTGTGGGCAAAAGCACGGAGCCTTGGCCATGTCTTGCCCAGGGAAGAAGGAGATATTGAAAGGAAAAGCATACGAGAAAAAGGCGGAGGGAATAAGGAGAGCGAATCCCTCCTTTGTCCAAGCAGCAAAAGCCACCCCCGCAAGGACAGTAGAAAGTGCTGCTCCATGCAACGATTGCCATAAAGTATATATAGGGAAAACAGGGAGAAATCTAGACAATAGATTGTATGAACACAAAAGAGATATTAGAGTGGGCAGCGAAAGCAGTAGAATATTTTGCAATGTTAGAGACTTGAATTATACGATTGATTTCAATGGAAGTAAAATGGTATTTAAATCGGCTAACTATGTTAAGAGAAGAATCGTAGAATCGAGCTTGATATCTTCAGTTCCTAATTTAAATCTTTCTGAGGGTCAATTTTCTTTTAATCCTGTAATACAAAAGCAAATAAACAAAATAGTAAAATGTCAGCCATTCAATATGTTTAGGCCTCCCCCCCCCCTGATTAGCCACAAGTAGGCTATTGGGAAAAAAAAGAGGGGATCTTTCACGACCTGACCTTGTGTTATGTTTGTAAGCACTTTTCTTATATTTTCTATCCAGTGTCAGTTGAAAAAGAGTGTGAGATACACCGAAACTGTTCTGAATTAAATTGTCTTCGGAGAATGTGGTTTAATTCCTCATCTTTTCTTGCGATATTGCATTAATTTTCATCATATATATATATATAAAGAGAGGAAGAGAGAAGGAGAGAAAGAGAAAAAAAAATATTCAGTTACTTTCGCATGATTTTGAAGTGCTTCAGAGAGAACGTTAGATTGACGAATTTATGATAAGGTTGGCTAATTATTTTGCTTTCAATACCCACAGTCAGGGCAACACAGGGTAAGGGTGTTAAGATTTTTATAAATCGCCATTACAAAAGCTGGGTCAGCTCCTTGCCAAACGTAGCCCCGCTACTACACCAACATCTAGAAAAAAACTTAATAGAAGAAAGTAGACAAGTAACCCGATGCCACAGGGTGTTCGCGGTACAAAAACCTAACGGCACGGTAAGAATAGTTTACGATATGTACCGACTAGATGAGTATTACACTCTGCCTTCGTTTAGATTACCGTCAGTACAGAATGTACTAAAGAAAACAGAAACAACAGACGAGGCAGTAAAACTCGACCTTAAGGCTGATTTCTACCACATTCCTCTAATCGAAAATTGTAGAAACTGGTTCGGTATCGGATGCAAGGGAAGAACTTTTAGGTTCAAGCGTCTACAAATGGGATTCGCTGAGGCCCGATTTATTATGCAATCCACTATCAGACCCGCAATCCAGGCAGTGGTTAAGATACGTGGTTGCCAAAGCTTTACCTACTTGGACGACATTCTCATCATCGGACCTCGTAGAAAGGTGCGCTTGTGCGTAAGGGATCTACTCAACGGATCACTAAACATCAACCAGGAAAAAAGTGTACTAGTCCCAACTAGAAAAATCACATACTTGGGGGTCAAGGTAGACCTAGAACGGAAAAAGGTAGCGTTGGTACCATCCATGTGCCACAAGATCAAAGACGCACTAAGATTTGCCGCAGACAACACCGTTTCATATAGAAGCTGGACAAGATTCGCAGGATTGATGAATTTCATAGGCCCAATCATACGTCAGACATATTTAGATTCGCCTCAAACAATATCCGATGGGTACGAACTACCAAAAATTTAGCTGATGGCACCTTTCGACTCTTCCATAATTTACATATAGCCTGGTTGGCTGGCTGCCTCTGATAAGCTATATAAGAGACGCCTCCACCAGGAAGACGCCATGGTCGTTTAAACTTCGGGTCAGCAAACATCTCCGGACCGACTCCCACCACTTCCCCTTCTCCTACCATTTGTTAGGCCTCTTTAAGAGAGAGGCACACATTTGTTCTTTGTTACAATATTATCTATGTATGTCATTCATGGCATGCATAAATATGTTAACATCCATACATATGCAACGCTTGTAATTCATGTTTTTCCATAAATACTGTAAAAATAAATAAAGTGAGGGGTCCCTCATCCCTGCGGGGAAGGGGACCAAGTTTCAACGCAACCGTCTCAGAGGTCATTGACGTCGCTCAAGATGAATTCCAAATTCTGCACGTGGGTCATAACCCAATAACAGAACTTTTTGAAGAAGCCGCAGAACAGTTAGGTGCCTTACATATCTATGAGGGCCCTGATATGATCACTCATATACCCATGCCCCCCCAAAATTCCTGAATATTATTTTGTCTTACATTAAGATTCATATATGTTTTTAACCCATACCATTAAACAAATAATTACAATAATTCTTTGGGTTAAAGAGAGTTAATTGTTTATAATTTTTCATTTCCGTGTGAAAGGATAGAAGATGAAGACAGTAGAAGCGCTAACTTATACTTATTAGTTTGAAGATTTGCTTGAATTGACTAGAGAAACATGCATATAAATATAGCTTTTTATAGTTACAATGAAAACTAGGCATACTTTCTTCGAATCATTCGTAAGGTCTGATTTGCGTTTCTAATTTGAAAATAAATTAACAGACTTGTGATTTAGAAAGCTCCGTTTCAATATATGAATTTTAAAAAGTCCTATCTAAAATCAAAATGTGTCAACTGGTCTCAAACACAAAGTACGAGTAAATTTATGTCATAAAAGATTAATAAAATAGAAATAAAATAGAAATCATGATTAATATTCAGAGTATTCCAAAATTCACCTAGGGTAATTAAAAATGTCCTAACATGTCAGAGTTTCAAACCTTTTTTTTA
This sequence comes from Ceratothoa steindachneri, assembly GCA_963969495.1. Taxonomy (NCBI): domain Eukaryota; kingdom Metazoa; phylum Arthropoda; class Malacostraca; order Isopoda; family Cymothoidae; genus Ceratothoa; species Ceratothoa steindachneri. The sequence continues at coordinate 91,975,502 of OZ018328.1, forward strand.
GATTAACATAGATAAATCACGAATTCTATTTTAATCCATTCTATTATATGCTCATAAACCTTAGAATCATAACAGTTACACCCTTCGTTACGACATAAAAAACTCTCAACTATGCGCTTTTCTCTCTATTTACCTTTACACCAGAGGCATCAGCAACACTGGGCGACCCTAAATTACATTGCTTAGTTATGTCATACTACACATTCTAACTATTTTACATCCTAACAAACTGTTTACTTTCAAAAGAATAGTCCTCACAGTTCCACCATAGATATCAATCTCTTCATACATTCTTAAAGGCTGCTATAATGGTTATCAATATACAGCAACCATATACTTTCTTCAGATTCAGGAACACAACAGACACCGATTTCCAGAAAATTTTTATGACTTTATTTCTAACCCAGCCCATTTGGGGAGGTGCACTTGATAAATACAATAAACAATGGAGTGCCTAACAACGACTGACAACCTCCTTGAACTCGAAGTCTACATAATATGATAATTTCAAAATGGGAGGAAGGATTTCTCTTCCATAACCCCTTTTAATGGTGGTATTTTTTATCGGCCATTATTATTCATAATTGAAAACCCTAGCATTAGGTTCAAATTCCAAAGAGCGCCAATGTTCATTGTTTCTATGCTGTGTCTCTTGACTTCAGATATATAAGCCCCGCCCCTGAATGCTTATTAAAACAATCATATTTTCTTTAATATTGAGTAATATAAAATGTCCATATAATATTTAATTCAGAAAACAATCCCTTAAGGATGATATATAATACAATATGATGCGAGTACAATTAAAAATGTTGTTGTGTACTAAATATTAACTCAAATTAGATAATTATATAGATAAATATATAAAGCTAAGCAGCACAAAGTGCAAATTTCTGGAATTCGGCAACCCTCTTTTAAAACAAGCCTTGTTGAAATGTTTAGACACTGACAAAATGTGTCTGTACTATTTTATCGGTATATGTCCTAAGTAGTTTTTTGGTGACTATATATACTTCAAACACTCAATCTCACATCTTACTCACTGAGTAAGATTCAGCGTGTGTAAGCAAATGTAAGCTTCCTCTTTGATCATTCCAACATGCATGCTAGTGCATCCTTTTTGCAGTTCTTGCCCACTCACATATTTTGATTGCCCTCCTTAGTTACAATTCTTAAAAATTCGTCACAATTTGCTCTATCTCATTAAAAGCACTTATTTCCCGACTTCTATCAAGTATTTTAACGACCCTCAATACAATTTCCGTTCTCCTTTGGTGTAATAATCTATCCAGTTATTCCTTTTCTTATTTTATATCCTATTCCTGATTCATATCCACTACAGCAATAACTCGATTGCCATTCACGATTCTATCGACCACTTGCACACGTCATTCCAAACTCTCTCTTTCTCAGGTTAACTTCTATCATTACAGGATCCCTATAATACAAACACGCACAAGAATAATCTTGTAAATCCAACCGTCGACCAAATAATTCTATAAGCAGACATTCAAAGACAAGGAATGCATCTTGCCCTCCTTACTCCAATCCTCTGCGATAGCTTATTTAATGTCCTATTATCCCACTGATATACACCTGAGCGTAGTCAACTCATTCCTCCCACACTAACTTTTAATTTCATTTTATGTTGAGAGCGACCTTCTGCTACATTCTTGTTTTATAAGGATTTATTACCCTTCATCTCTTTTCCACAAAAATATACATACTCTAATCTGGAGAGCAACGTCTGATATACTTAATTTAGTGCTCAATTTTGAATTGCAAAAGAAATGCACAAGCATTGTCTATTATGCTTCTTTGAATTAACTAATTATAGTAAATAAAAAAAAGCCAGAGTATTTAAAAGATAAAAAAGATATTTGAATAAGCCAACACTCTACCAGACATTTAAAGCAGAAAACAAACGCTTTAAAGTTTCAGGGTGATAATCAAATAAAGGAGCATTAAAGATTTAAAACCTAAATTAAAGACCTAATTTTTTAATGAAAACGTAACAATGCCATATATTTGTTTGGGAGGGTCACAGGAAGGCAAATAATGCATTTAGCTTTCTTCTACCAAGTGTAATGATTGTTCCTTGATCTGGCTTTATGATGACCTGAGAGATCATCTCCTAACCCATTGGATGTTCCTTTGGTGGGCCTCCTCATTGTATCTAAACCTCCTACGTTAAACTTTACTTAACTGTCGAAGAGCTTCACAGAATAACGAGGTTAGATTTGAAATTTTGATTTTGATTTACTATTAATATTACTAAGATTATTCATTTTTCGCAGCGTTCATCTGGCATATAAAAATTAATAAAAAAACAATAAACTAAAACACCTTAATAGATAAATGCAACTGATTCCTTTAATCCAATTAATGAGAAGAATTCAATTAAAGAGACTTTCCCAACTGAATACAGTAGTAGCCCAAATTTTTTGAAACGACGATATTTTTTACGAAAAAACTCAATCAAAAGGTTGAATTTTTTTCAGTATATTTGCATTGGAATTTAAAGGTAAAACATGAAACAGTTTATACAACAAACATTTAGTCAATAAACACACTCGTTTGATGCCGGCAGTTCATAATTACATTTATGTCTCTTTTAATTCACTGCTACTTCAATTTTATTTGGCATGCTGGATACCAAATCTCAGATGATATCTTTACTCATATTTATCCATTTTTGTTCAATAGGGAGCTGCAACTGTTCACAATAGGATGATATCTGTTTATCAACTGCCGTTGATAAACCTATATTATGTGCGCATAAGTGTGAGTGTATGTAGGTAGGTAGAATGACAGGTTAAGCAATCAAAAATATTAGTAGGGTGTGCGCCCTCAATTTTTATGTCTGCAGCTTTCATAAATCGTGTGTATGTGCACACGCACACACCATAAGAGAAATACTGTTCTCACATCTTTATGGTACCTGGAAATTACGTAGTGTTTGATTGTAATTAGTAACTTTCTTGAACTTTTAGGTTTTACAATCTCATTTGCAGCCTATTGTAATTTCAAACTAATTTTCTGGATTATTTACAGATTATTTTTTCCAATCGTTATTTAATTCAATATTATTATTTATTTGCTTCCACACTGCTTCTGTAAACCGTTCTGTTTGCCCAACAAATGAATCAATATAGGTTTGTAAATTTTAAATGAAATGAATTTTTTTTTAAAACATTTCATTTATTTGTCTAGAGTCTATCTTTTTTGACAACAATTAAACAGAAATATTAAATCGCTCTCTTAAGTTGCATGGCAAATAGCCAATTAACAGAAGTAATTTGAATAATTAGTAAGTAATTATGATGCTACTCTATGTTGAGTTACTAAAGTTTCTTGCTGATTTAAACATCTTATGTAAATCAATGTGGAAACCAAAATAAAAAAAGATCTTTGATCATACCCTCTCTCGGAAATATGTAATATATTATTTAAGATACTGAGGGAACTTTAAATGCATGGGAGTAATGAAAAGCGCAAATTAATCCAATGTATTTAAAAATATTTACCATGAACACTAAAATCAATTTTCTTCCCTCTTTGTTTTTTATTATTAAAACATTACCTTCATTTGCACGTGCTGAATAGTTTATGGACGTACAAAATTTTCAAATATTATTTTAATGTGCTTTATTCTAATTCAGTAATTTTCTGAAAATCTTTGAAACTGACAATTAGAAATCAAAGGTTTTAAAAATAGTTTGAAATATTTTGAATATATTTTTACCTTTCGTATCGATAAGAAATGGGAATAACTAAATAAGCGGAAAGTTCTGTATTAAGAGTCTAATTTGATGGAAAATCAAGTGTTTATTTTATAGCATTGAGGTATTTGAGCCATAATTTTTAAGAATATGATTGATAGTAAAAATTTAACCATAAAATGGAGATCCGGTTTCATCATTCTAGCTTCAATCGAAAATACATGGAAATTGTTACATAATTACAGGGATATAGCGAGGACTATTAGTTCACTCAAATGCTAGTCCCATTCTATACTAACATGCTAATAATGCTCTTTTGGAGATTGTCATTACGATGTTAACTGAAGTGATGTTTAATCCACAGTAGGGCTCTGTATTTAAACAAAATCACTATTAGGTAAAATAAATAGAAATTTTGTCTTTTTAAACTGTTAACACTACTAGCATTTACTAACATTTACTTAAGCATAGAGTTTGTTTTAACAGTAAATTTTCGGAGTGGAAAAATGTAACTAGTGGCGTGCCCCAGGAATCTGTGTTGGGGAAATTGTTGTTCCTTATTTATGTATGTAAACGATATGGACACTGGCCTACTTGTTAGATTATGCAAATTTGCGGGCAAAACAAAAATTGGGGGTAAAGTTTTAAATGAGAACGATAGCATATTATTTAAGCAGCATCTAGATAAAATTCTTGAAGGATCTAATAAATAGAAGATGAAATTCAATTTAGACAAGTGTAAAGTTTTGCACGTATGTCGAAGTACCCAAGTTTTAACTATGAATTGGATGGGCAAAATCTTATCTCCGTGGACGAAGAAAAAGGTATAGGGGTGCAGGTTTAAAAAAATTTAAAGTTTAATAAAAATGGTGACGAAGCGTGTAAGAAGGCAAACCGAATGCTTGGATATATTGCGAGAGGTTTTCACTACAAAGACTAAGCTATAATTATACCTCTATATATAATTTAGTAAGGCCACACCTAGAATATGCGATACAAATGTGGTGTCCACTTATACACATAAAAACATCAATAAAATGAAAATAATCCAGCGACGGGAACCTAAACTAATTCCCTAATTAGAAATACGTCGTATTCTGAAAGATTAAATATATAAAAACAACCGACTCTCAAAACTACCTTCCCGCGAAGGTAGCAAATGCTTTTGAGTGTGAGTAGTTTTAAAAACAAAATTGACAGTTATTTTACCAATAGTGATATCGTTAAATACGGAGCCCTGTTGTGGATTGAAGGTCGCGTTAGTGAGCCTCGTAGGAGTATGGAGGAATAGAACTGGCTTTTGTGTCAGGTAAGTAGTCCTTGCTGGCTCCATGTAACTATGTAACCTCCGCGGGTAATGTGTTCCATTTATCGATTAATTAAAAAGGAATATTTCTTTAGCTAGGTTTCGTTGAAACCTACGTTGTTACGTGTGATACCCTGGTTGTAATTAGGATATTGTTTATAATTTACGTTTACAAATATATTTAGAATTTTGAATACTTCGATAAGTTTGCCTAGTTTCAGACTTGGTAGTTTAATACATTTAATCTCTCGATATATGCCTGATTTATAATTAGGGAAATTAGATTGGTTGCCGCTCGTTGAATTATTTCCATTTTATCGATGTTTACTTGTATATAAGGTGACTAAAAATGTATCGAGTTTTCCATGCGTGGCCTTACTAAACCTTTGTTCAGGGGTATGATTATTGTGATAGAACAGTCTGAGGCCACTTAAATTTAGCCGCTATCACATGGTTAGAAACATTGCTACCCACGTGCATCTGCGAGAGCAAGCTGGGCGCGTTATCGCCACTTGAGTCAATATTAAACCAAGGAGGTCACCTCCTCCCTCCTTTTTGCCTCCATTCGTCAATCTCGCCAGATTAAGTTCGGCTTATGGGCAGATAAGTTATTATCCCAGGCACGACAAGGGGCATTCCCCTGAGCCTCCCACTCAATTGTCCCCTACGCCAAGGGGATGGCTCCGGGTATTTATATCAAAGCTTTCCCGATTGAAGCAGATCAGATTAGATCCAGATTATCTTCGCGAGACATCACGCCGATCCGGTCTCACCTTGTGCACCAGGAAGCTCTACCTCAAGAACCACCTTATTGTCCAAAAGAGGAAAATATCCCTTGAGTGCCAAGGTTCGTGCCTCCAAGACGCCAGGTCAATAAGGCTCCCCCTTGTTGTTTAGACAGAGAACAACGTTAAAACAGCCATTGTTCTTTTAGCCCGTTGACAAGAAACGGTTCTCACCCTCCGCCCCCCTGTTGTTCAGAAAGAGAACAACGTTAGAACAGCCATTGTTCTTTGAGCCCGTTGACAAGAGACGGTTCTCACCCCCCTCTGTTGTTCAGAAGAGAACAACGTTAGCTTGATAAAGATAAACAATTTCTTGACTGAATTAAAGCGTTAAATAAGATTGATCGATAAAAAAATATGTTTTAACTAAGAAAAGGATACGCGAACTTTAACTTCCTATATTAGCAATTTATTTTATGTTCCGTTCCTATTTTACACCTATATCTTGACTCGGTTACCTAAGAGATTGTTTATCTCTTCTAGATCTATTTAAAGCTTATATATCTTTGCTAGTATTCACTGAATCGTTATCTCTACTTGTTCTCTCCTTTTCTTACTAACCACTTTTTAAATATTTCAAATATTGCCCCGGATATTTTATGCAATATTTTTAAAATAAAAAGATACACTTGACCTACCAAACACAGTTCTATCCAATAAGTTATATAAACATTTGACAAATTTTGGGTGAATTTAAGGTGCTGTAAAAAGTTTAAATCCTTCTATCATGAGCTACACTCGAATATTTTAGAGTTATTAAGGGATAAATTAATGCTTCCAGTTATAGGAAAAATAAATAATTTAATTTCATATTTTCTCATCGAAAAATTAAGACATCACTGAAAATTGAAATGAATCAATAATTGGGAAAGAACTAAGTTTTTTAGTGAATTTAAGGATCTTGATTATAATTTTCCCTACAAAGCTCTCGTCAGAGAGATGCATATATCGTTGCTTTAGATATACAGCCTTCAAAGGTAAAATAAGAGAGATCAATGTTGCGCGTAACCTTTGGGCCATGCAGTATATACAATTCGAGTATCACCTAACAATTTTTAGTATATCATTTTTTAACAGTTTTCTAGTAAATCATTCTCAAATTTTCTCGAAGATATTGCAGATTTTTTGCCTGAGTTCCAAACAAATTTTAAAGTGCTTTAAATATGAACAAGCTTCTGAAAAATTTCCGAAATGGGGGATTTTGTCCAAAGTCTAATAAAGCACTGCACTGCACAGCAGTTGCTGACCTGCTTCAGTGATAGAGCATACATGTACATATTTCAGTACTTGATGCCAAAGTTTTAATGATGCTGAACATTCCTGAATGATGATTACTAGCGTGAATTCATAGGGGCGGTCGAACATTATAATAAAGTGCATATTTTGCTCATGCAAACATCTCATATCCGCATGGAAAATTGCGCTATTTAGCGAGAAAAACACTCATAATAAAAAGATGAAGTAAAACGTCATCAGGTTTCCCAAAGACTTATTTGCTCTCTTTTTCTCTAGCCAAACCCTTCCCTTCTCCCTTTCTCTCCCTTCCTCCCCTACTTTGCCCTTTGATGATTCAACGGGTTGATGAATGGGCTGAATCTTTTAGATACACCTTAAAATAACAGCTAGGCAGCCTGTGCTTCTTTCAATAATAATTCTAAAGAACCGGCCTATTATCGCTAAGATCTGTTTGTACAAAATTCAATATAGAGAGCAGAGAGAGGATGGGCAGCCTGACAAAACAATCGCATGCAGCAAATTTTAATTACAATTGCTTAAATCGACAAGGTAGTACAGTAATTTTATCTTATATAATTCATTAAATTAAAATTACTGAAATACTATCTAATAATTCAGCACAAACATTATTGCATAACATTAATGAATAAAGTAGGTAAGCAACTTCATCAAGATCAGCTACGAACTTAGCATGTCAAGATCAAGAGGCACCAAATTAGAGTAGTAAAAGATCAACTACCTTGAACATTGTCTATTCGTAGCTGCTATTTAAAAAGAGGAAAAGAAATTCATGATATTAGGATATCAGGTTTAAAACAAGGTAGTTTAGAAAATCTTTAGTTAATTTGAAATTAAACAATAATTATCCCAAGGAAATAAGTAAACGTGTTTTTTTATTTCTTTCTTACTGAAAAATTTCTCCTTTGCATCCTTAAATATACTATATATGCGTTTTATGCTCAGCTAAATAAACTCATACAATTTGCAGTTTGCATAGGGTTTTAAGTAATATTTTTAAAATATATTAATTAGTTTAAATTAACCTTAATTTAAAATGTCTATGCAAAAACATATGTTAAGAAGTTAATGAGTTCATGAATAAAAAAACAAATAAGCACTTATAACCCATAGAAGGTAAAGTGAATTTAAACCAATTACTAAAAATGTTCAAGATATTTTAAATCTTATTATGAATATAAAATTTGAACAAAACGATAAATAACACTGTACAACAATAAGAAAACGTTCAAGCCCGTTCGTCAAGAAACGGTTCTCATTCCCAAGACATCACGTCAGGATAATTTGATTCCCCCTTTTTAACGTCCTTCAAGAGAACGATTGGTTTCAACGATAACCTTCATTGTTTATCTAGAACATCCCCGATTTGCTGTCACAAAGAGCGCTCGTATCTCCGAGTCCGACTTCACTCTTACTCTTCGGAGGCAGTCCTTGCCCTTCGCTAAGGACAACCCCCAAAGAACCCTTCTGCTGGAACTCGCCAGTGAACCGAAGATTCCTACGCTGACCATTACCTTTAATTATCTAACCTTTTGTCAACCCTACCCTGTGCTTTAAATGGTTTAGCGAACCATTCTCCCCCTTTAATTTTTATTTGTTTACCTTTTTAAATCTCTCCAAATCTTAATCCTCGGATTAGTCATATATTCCCACGACCCTTTCCATTCTCCGTTTATGTAAACATTTTCTTTTTGTGTGTTGTTGATAGTTAAATTAATACAACTCTATTATATTAATGATAGCCATATTATTATCCTTGAGCTCATTTCCACTTCTTAAGCATATTGAAGATAAATAACCTCGGTCAATCAGATTACCACGCATTCGAAATATTAGAATAATTCCCTCAACGAATAGTTATATATGGTATATCGTCGAGAGTCTATTCTACGACAATTATATCTTGGTGTTTGTAGTGAAAAGTTCTCGCAATAAATCCAAGCATTCGGTTCACTTTCTGACACACTTCGTCACACTTTTTATTAAACTTAAAATCCTTTGAAACCTGCACCCCTATATCTTTTTCTTCGTCCACGGAGATAAGATTTTGCCCATCAAGTTCATAGTTAAAATTTAGGTTATTTCGACCTCCTTGCGAATCTTCCCACTAGTCTAAATTGAATTTCATGTTCCATTTATTAGACCTTTCGATATTTTATATAGATCCCGCTGAATTAATCTGCTATCGTTTTCTTTCAAAATTTTACTCCGATTCTTTAGGATAATTTCCAAAGTAGGCCGGTTTCCACTAGGTAATTGTTCCACTCCGAAATTTACCATTTAAACTACTGTCTGGTCATGATTACTAACCAACGATTCTATCTATTTTAAGGGATTTCTAATAATTCTATGAAAAAAAGTTTTTTATTAATCGCTCATGAAGAAGAGCGTTGAATGTTGAGCTAAGTTTAAGTAAACTATGTTTAGAGATCTACCTTTGTTATAGCTTTTAATCATGCTGTCATAAAATTTTAAAATATTGGTTAAGCAGAAACGTTTTTGTCTAAAGCCCTGTTTACCCTCATTAATGAGAGTATGCGGTTTAAAATGATCGATCATCCTACCGCGATGGACGGATTCTATTAAATTACCTAAGATGGATGTTAAGTTTATCCGTCTATAATTATATATAATTGGTCGGAAATTGGAATTATATTTGCTAGCTTAAAATCTCAGGGCACGACACCTTCTTCTCAAGATTTATTTAAAAATCTCGTTAGCCGTCGTACAGAATAAATCAGTAGCCAAAATTGACTAGATTTGAACTTACCTATATAAACATCTGTTTCTTCGAAGAATTCGATATCGGTTAAAAAGCGATGCTCGTTATAGTTAATCAAGTCGTTCGTTCGATGCAAAAAAGTTATTTAATATATCCGCCGCCTTTATTTATTTTTTCATTTATTGCGAAAATTTCTCTAAATTTTAGCAAAGAAAGTTTACATTTACTAATATAAATATTTTCTTGAATACCTCAATGTATTTCAAGAATTTATTACTTTATATATTTTTATTCAGTTCCGAAATAAATATTCTACCTGGGTTAGATCCAGAGTGACATTTTTATATGAGAATACAAGAATAATGATTTTTTTTAAGTCCTTAAGATTATTGGATATCGTTTACTGAACCCAGAAGTGATTTTTTTATTTTTTACAAGGATTCAGTTGCATGGTAAGGAAATGGCAGGCACGAGTGATTTTTAAGTAAAATAACTCCCTCTTTAACTCAATGTATGGTACACATATAGAGAGAATGAGTTTAGAAAAGATAAGAGAAATGAAAAGTCGGGCAGAATCGTTGAATTAAATATGAAGAGATATTTTGCGAATGAGTGCTTCATCAACTTTAAAAACTGTTACTAAATACACAAGGAGGAGAACAACTGGTTAGAACGAATTGACTCAGCTTGATAATAACAAATAAATAATAAATATAATAACCAACAAAACATTGGATTTAATTACACACAAAGGAAGAATTCGTATCATGATGTAACACGGAGTTTCGAAACAATGCAATCAAGGCTATGCACAATGGACCTCAGAGATACTAAAAGATTGCTATGTTCAAATAGCAAAAATCAGAGGTATGAATAATGTAGATCTAAAATACGAACAAAGGGAGTTAGATGTCAGAACAATGGGGTTAATATTTGAAAGTAACTAGACTCAGGAACACAAAAATGACAAATATTTACCTCCGAATCATGATATGACCTAATATGTGAAAAATGGGGCAAACAGAGATGGTAATCATCTGACTCAGAGCTAATAACTTGAGATTTCAGTCATATGAATAGGGTTACTTAGTAAAACTAACGAGAGGATTCATGCGTAATTAGATCCTGTTCACAAATAAGAAAAAGTCGGATGGGCTTTACGAAAAAATTTATTCCTATATTTGAACGTAACTTCTGTTACGATAAAAGTGATTCAGTTATGCGAACAATGGGATTTAGAGGTGATGGATCAAAAGAGGACTGAGAATTATGAACAAAGGGAGTCAGATATAAAAAAGTGACTCAGATGCATGTACATCAGAACTCATAGATACGAGCAAATGGCTTCTCTTTTATAAAAGTCACTTTCGAGACACGGATCCCCCAAGTGATTGAGGATGAAGCCACCCTTACTAATCTTACCTTTACCAATTTTTATTTCTCATGTCTTCGCCCATTTCTTGATGTCTTTCTTAACTTGAGATATGTTTTTTTATAGGTGAAAAGATCGGAAAAACCTAGTGGCAAAGTTAGGGTAAGTGAAAAAGAGTAGAAAGTTAATTTAGATTCTCAGGTCATTGAAGTAATGCGCCACATTTTCATTTGCGTCACCCTCGCTGCCTCTCATGTTTAAAGATTTATTAAGTTGTGTGATGAGATTAGTACTGGGTTACCCCACGAAAACGGAACCCAAATTTCTATAAGCTTGAACTTTAATTATTACATAATATAATTAAGAAACTAAGCTAATCGATAGTTAGGGTCCATTTGAGGGGTCACGTTTTATAAAAGCGATCAATGAATCGTCATGAGCGCAATTCCATATGAAATATTTTAAAGGTTTTCACCAGATAAACTGTAAGGATTAATTAGCTACTTATATATATTAATTCAGACTAAACAAAATAACATGACTTTAATATAGGTTTTATCACTAATGTGAGTTATGATAATCCTAATCGATTGAAGAATTTCTGATCCATCTTCATGGCCTCCTGGATGTGATTACGCCCCCCCCCCACCGCCCTATTTTCACCTTACCTAATTTATACACTTACATCATAACATTTTCGATCCTCTTTTATCACTTTTCTTTTTTAGGGCAGAAATGATCTCTTCTCTAAATTCTTGACAATTCTGGTTTATTTATATGATGCAAAAATGACAGTCCTCATCAGAAAGAGACGACAGAGTGCCAAGTCTGGAGCACTTAACTGTTTCACTGAATTTGTGGCCCAAAATTCTGATGATTTAAATACATATTAATCAATACTAATCATTACTTATTAATCAAAATTTTAAATGACTTACATAGTAAATTATTGAATATGGATTCTATCAAAGGAAATTCATATTCATAGTAATTGTAACCAAATGTCGAGGGAGTTTCCAATGTTCGTTAACCGGTTTGACAGAATTGAGAGTTGCTTGCATCAACGATTACTAATCTTAAGCGTTATATACGTAAACTTTTTAAGTTCTTTCATTGCCCAGGCATAAAGTAAAAAAAAATGAAACATGTAGATTTGATTTCTAATATTTCAAAAGCATTTTTACATTAATAATTGCGATGTGTAAGAAAAATATCATTTCAAAGGAATGGTATCACAAAGCGGTGACAAACGTAGCCTGTAATATTGATAAAACTTGTGATATGCAAGTAATTTGCGTTACACAGCCTTCGTTTCCTCCGCCTTTGAAATGAAGAACCAATAATTATAGGCCATACCTTCTAGACAAGAAACTTATTTTTAGACGGAGCAGCTCAGTTATGATGATTATTTTAGTATTAAGATTATTAAATTACTGTTGTTAAGGAGTTTATTTCATTCACGTTCCTCCTTCTAAATTCACCAAGTTCTTTCACTCCAGAATTTAATACTTCGCATTGTATATACGAAGGGCGGTCAATAAGTTTTTCGAATCAGTAGGAAAAAACATAGGAAGGGGGATGGCTGTATGGGGGATGTTAGGACAAGTTATGAAAAGTCAGGACCTGCAGCCACACGCTCCTGCCTCGTCTATTTAAGAAGCAGTAGCTGATCGCAGATCGTCAGTAACAAATTTTTAAACAATGGAGAAGGTTGAGCACCACGCAGTGATCCAATTTTTGACCAAGGAAGGAAAGAATGCAAAAGAGATCCATAAACGCATGGTTGGAGTGTACAGCGACACTGCCCCTTCCATTGCAACCAGCCAAAATAAAAACACAAACAAGAAATCATCTTTGTAGTCAGATACTTAATTTCTCTTAATATAAACCGATACCAAGGGATCCCGCTATAAATTGGTAATTCACCTTGACTTATAAAATGGTAACCATTCGTTTCAACCGGACAAGGAAGGTATAGAAGAAATGGACGTAAAAAGCCATGTTCAGAGAGGACAAGGTAAAAAGGACTTTGTGAACGCTGTCAACATCTGGCCACCCCTCTTTAATGGAGCAGCAGTCTCAGGTTGGTTATAAATTGTGGAAGCCCAAATTGTTCAAAAGGTTAGCCTCACTTCCTCCTGAGACGATCGATTGTCTTCCATGGTCCATTTAATCGGACAAAGATTATCCTCTTTTTAGGACGAAAGTGATTGAAAGGGCTTTTCGAGAAGCTCGTCGCATCCTCTATGATCAGAGGCCGACCCTCGACCAATTTGGAAACACTACGCAGGACTGCCTTGCAGGTAGAAGTTGGTGAAGAAATGTAAGGCACAAATTCACTCGGTCTCTACCACCTAACATCGTGCCCATAATTGCCACTCAGAAAGAACTCACCCTGGGACAATTAGGAAAACTGGCTGATGAACTCAAAACATTTGGTACTGCGCAGTACCTTGAGATAAACACTAGTAGTGAGTCGATAGGTCGAGTGCCATTTCTGTGTCAAGCACAATTATGCCGTATAAAAATAAAGATACGAGTGATAAGTATATAAATAATTCAGCGGGAAGTGCTCTTTTAGTGCCCAAAGGTGCGTATCATAATGGTAATCGTCCCAGTTATAATAAATATAATAGTGATTACAGTGCGGATAATATACCAGGGGATTGCAACCGTTACGAAAAGACCAAAGTGCTGTAGTTTTCCGCTCACATGTATTCTTTGGGTTAAACGCGAAATTATGACCACCTTGGTTCAGGTGGCTCAAGAGATAAGAGAAGGTGCAGATGTAACCTACCTCCTGGCCATCTTCGCCAGCCCCGGCGGAAAACTAGGCGGGCATGCCAGTGCAAGCGCTGCCGGTGGTATGCTGTCTATTTTCACTGTCGCCTCTAACATGTTTAATAATAAAGGTGATTTCTTAATCGACACGGTTCGAGTGTATCGATAATTTCGGCTAAATTAGGGAAATCGGGTAAATTGTACGAATCTAGTATAAATATTTCAACGGCTAATGGCGGGAAAATAAAAGTGCACGGTGAGGTTCACACGGGCATAGCGATAGTGATCCCCAGTCTTCGCCGATCATTTACGTGGTCATTTGTAGTCGCAGATACTAATTCATCGTTACTAGGTATTTACCATTTAAAGAATTATAACCTTTTAGTAGATTGTGGGCGCGGCATACCAATGGACAAAAAACTAAACTTGTATCGGAAGTTAGATTAACTGGAGAGCCTGTGGTTACCTTAATTATCAATGATCGTTAGCACCTAGCTTCCCATTGCAGAGCCATATTGAAAAAAATATTAGGCTCTGTACTGCTCCGCACCCCTTCATCCCTCCACATCATTGCAGAGCTCAGTGACGTATAAGATCGAAACAGGCAGTGCTCCACCGAGATTCGCAATGCCGAGGCCTCTTTCAATGGAGAAACTACAGGTTACAAAGGCAACTTTCGAAGCACTATTGAACGAGATGAAGGTGTGCCAAGCAAAGTCACGATGGGCTTCGCCAATTCACATGGTACCAAAGAAGTCAACCACTGAGTACAGGGTGGTCGGCGATTTCTGAGCACTCAATGGTATCGCAAAGCCCAACAGGTATACTCTGTCGTGAATTTAAAAAAGTGTTACGAACCACCTCCATGGCAAAAAGAGCTTTTTAAGGCTAGAGCTGGTTCGTGCCTATTATAAAATCCTTATGAACCAGGTAGACAAAGAAAACTGCGATCACAACCTCATTTGGTTTGTGGGAGTATGTTAAGTTCACATGCGCTCTCCGAAGTGTAAGTTTCACTTTCCTTCAGCACATGAACAAACTGTTTCAAGGATTAGGGTTAGTTTTTGTGTATATAGACGACATCCTGATATATTTAGACAATATGGACTACCACTTGAACCATTTGAAGTGAGTATTTAAGATCCTGGTCGAAAATTTTTTGAGAATATCCTTGGATAAGTGCGAGCCTGCGAAGGATGAAATAGAATTTTTAAGGCATCACATTTCTGCAGAAGCAATCTGCCCACAGGCGAAACAAATGGAGTAAATTTAAGAAATAGCGTTACCAACGACGACAAGGAGATTCGAATATATGCGGTCATGTTAAGATACTGTCGCAGAATGCTCCCTAACTTTGCCGCGATTGCAGTTTCCTTGACCGAGCTTGTACGCCTGTAACCAAAGGCTCGTCAGCTCTTGTGGAATAATGAGATACGAGGAGAATTGGCTAAGTGATTCTCCATACCAGCTGATTACAGACTGCTCCCAATACGTGCAAGTGATGCCATGCACCAAATGGTTGAGGGATCTGCAAAACCCGTGGCATTCTTTTCGAGTAAGCTAAGCCGGACGCAGCAACAATACTTCACTTACCAAAGAGAGGTCATAGCGGCGTAACCTGCTTTCATGCACTTCAGGCACTAGTTTGAAGGTGGTCACGTTACCTTGTGGACTGATCACAAACCTTTAGGTTCAGCTTTTGCAACGCCGTTAAGTGTTAAAACAGATAGCAACAACGGCATTGGACAGCCATTCTAGTGCATGTCAGTGATATCGCTCAGGTAATTGGTCAGGAAAACGTAGTCGCTGACTTAATTTCAAGGAACGTTGATTCGTTCCAAATTGACACACTTCAACTCCGAGCATTGGAGGTAGCGCAGGATAATGAAAAAGAAACTAGGCAATTTTGCTCGCGACCCAAACTTTCTCTTTTCTCAAGGATTTCAGCTTTTGTGTGAAGTAACATCAAGATACCCACGACCTTTCGTCCCTTTGGCATGCAGGAAAACAAGCATAAATCCATTACATAATCTTTCACACCCTGGATACAAGGCTTCACTTCGCCTCATAAAATCTCGATATTTCTGGCCCAATATGATATTTGCTCTTGAAAGAGGAAGTCCCGCCCTTGTCAATCTTCCAAGATTAATCGCCAAACGAAATCTCCGAGCTTGCTCATTGATATTACATGCTCAAGGTTCAAAATTGTGCATATCAATATAAGTTGGACCACTCCCACCGTGGCTACCACCTGGACAATGCTACCCCTCACACAATCGGCATTTACTATCATGTATTGACCGAGCAATGAGATGGATTGAAGCGCTACGGATCTAGGACATAAGTGCCGCAACGGTTGCGATAGCTTTCCTAGACTGTAGGATTTCTATATCTGGAGTCTCGCTTTAAGTAGAATTCAACATACACGCCCAATTTTAATCAGAACTATTTATGAACTGCCTGCCCTCGTTATCCTTCATCTTCTTTTCACCACGGCGTACTGCCCCTCCACGAAGGTGCTGGAAGTAAGGGCACACATGACATTGAAGTGCTCCATAAGAGCCCATTGACAAAGCTAGCTGGTGGCACTCTCAATTGTCCTTTTGGGCATTCGCTCTTTCCCCACTAACTCTGGATTTTACCCTTTTTACGGCATTCACCTTGTAGAGTGCATGCGGCGGAAGTGAATGACACCTAGGAAGTGAACAGGACATCTATCAGGAACATAAGAGAAGGTGAGCAAGACGGACGTTTTCACGTGTTCCAGAAGGCGAGACACGTTGATCAGGAACCCGTCGTTCATGTATTTCTTATCTAAGCAATATTTTAGCGACACATTTAATGAAAGAGGAAGAGGGATAAATAAATACACGCTTCATGGCCTCTATAACTTTATTACATGTCCCATTATGTGTTTGTTAAGTGTTGTAATTATAATTATATAGAAATCTAAAGAAGAATAGGACAATATTGTGGAGAAATTTATTTAAATGTATTCAATATTATTATTACCGTATTCTATGGCAGAACATGGCATAAATACGCCCGTTTTAGTACTGGCATACCCTTATGTAAGTGTTGATGCCGTGTGTGTATGTTATTTCCAGCTATTAAGTAGGGCAAATATAAGTACTTCATATGTATCTACCTATGTAATCTTATACGCTATTTTCCCACTCCATTACTGTCGGAGGATTACTGTGGTGATAGGTTTATGTAATAGGTAGGCTATTGGCACTAAATTGCAGGAATCAATAGGACCAGCAAAAATCTCCCCTAACGTGACTCGCGGTGGTCCTATTTAATTCCAGCATACTTCAAAATAATATGTCTAAAATTTTAATAAGGAAATGAGAATGTATAGAATAATTTGCGTCTATGAATTTAAATACAAAAAATAAGGAATGTAAATTCCTTTGTTAATGCATATATATAGAAGGTAAGCGACCGTTGGAAAGTCAGCGCAGGGCAAACAATGTACGAACGCCGAAAGGTCAGAAATACCTGTATTAATAAGACAACACATAAATAGACATTTCGCGTCTCTGAATAGATTTATTGAAAGACGGAAGTCTACGAATCATCTGGGAAAACATACCCGCTGTCCAAAAGGAATTGTATCACAATGCCCTGACAAGGGTATCCTGTTATATTAATATAACTTTGGGATATGCAATTAATTAGACTTACACAGCTTTCGTTAGCTCCACCTTTGTGCTGGAGAACAAAGCTTGTAGGCCAGGCCCTCAAGAAAATAAATCTATACATAGTCAAGACAGCTCAGTTAGAATGATTATTGTATTATAAAGATTATTAAAGACTGTCGTTGTCGTTAATAGTATGTTTCGTTAACGTTCCCCCTTTTAAATTCACTAAGTCTTGTGGCTCCAGAATTTAATACTTCTCGTTGAATAAATATAGACTCCTAGTCGCCCCCAAAGTAACTGTGTTAAGTGCCGCTCTTCCAGATAATAGGCCAATATTAGAATAAAATATATTTTTGAAACGTCCTTCTTTACCTCGATTTAACCTGAAACCTTCGGTAAGACTAGCAAAAATAACAACACAGAGAAGAAATTATCTTTGGAGTCAGATACTTAATTCACCGTCCTATAAACCAATACCACTGGATCCCGCTATAAATTGGCAATTCTCCTACACCCCTATAGTTTAATCATAATTAGTGCGTACAAAAATGCCTCTACCATTCCCTTCCTGCCTTCAATGTAGGTCATTTTCGAGTTATTATTGTGTTGGCAGTGTTTTTCTTTGAGTCATTATTGAGATAGTAGGATGGGTTTAATGCGCAAGATTTTCTTTCGTATTGTGTATTATTGCTAGCCAACAATAGGAATGACCCCCGTGCCGTTTTCCGCCTGCTCTCTTCTCTTACCTCCTCACACCAAGTCCCCACCCACATCAGCAGCACCATCCTCTTGAAATTCTTCACTGATAAAGTCATCAACCTTCGTGCCTCCTTCCCACGACTACCTCACCAGACTTTTCACATTCTCCCTGACCCCCCCCCCCTTGGCTGCTCAACCTTCCTCCTGCCGTTACCGCTTCTGAGTTGTCTGCTTTAGTCTCGGTCTAAAAAAAATCTGGCTCCCCTTGTGACTTGTTCCTCCCCAAGCTATTAATTAAAATATTGCCTGTCATACTCCTAATGCTCCTCCACCTGTTCATACTTCCCTTGCTACTGCTGTTGTCCCTTCTTCCTTCGAGTGTGCCCAAATCCGTCCGGTGCTTAAAAACCGGCAGCTTAAACCTTCCGACCCAGTTAGCTATCACCCGATCTCACAACTTCCCTTCGTCTCTAAGGTCCTTGAGAGAGTAGTTGTTTCGCGCGTTAATTCCCACATCGTTCCCTGTAATATTGATGAGACTTGCCAATCAGTTTTTAAAGCTGGGCACTATACCGAAACCGCTCTACTTAATGTTACTCATTGCCTACGTAGAACTGCTGACCAGGGTTGTGCCTTCATCTTCATTCTACTCGACCTCTCCTATGCCTTTGATACTATTAGCCATTCCGTCTTGATTGATCGCCTCCACTCTTTCCTTGTCATTTCTGGCGCTGCTCTCGACTGGTTCTGCTTTAACCTTTTGTTTCGCAACCCATCTGTAGTGATTAACGATGTCTCCTCTGACCCCATTCCCATTCGCTTTGGTGTCCTTCAAGGCTCTGTCCTCGGCCCTCTCCTCTTTCGTATCTACTTATTCCCTCTTAGCTCCCTCCTACACAATCTTAGTCTACCCTTCCACTTCTATGCAGATGACATTCAAATATTTAGTTCTTCTTTCCCCTCGACCATTGCCCACTCAATTTGTGACCTCCTATCTGCCTATTCTTCTATCTTGACTGGCTATTGGTTAACTTTCTCAAACTTAACCACTCTAAAACTAACGTTCTTCGGGTTGGTATCCCAGCTCTAGTATACAAAGCTAAATCTCTCTTTCCCTCCCTCCCTCTAGGTGGACACTCTGTCGCGTTCTCTCAATCTGTTATAAATCTAGGCAGTGTGTTTGATGAGCATCTCTCCTTCAAGCCCCACATCAACAATATTAGTAAATATTCCCCTTATTTCCTCCGTAACGTCTCCCACATTCGCTCTCACTTCGATCGCCAAAGTCTTCAGACTGCTGTCAACGCCTTCATTACCTTCCGTCTTGATTACTGTACCACTCATCTTGTAAATCTACCATCTTCCTCTCTACGTCCCCTTCAGCTAGTTCAGAACTACGCGTTTGTATTCAATTTATTTATTACCTATTTAAGTTTTTAGAAAAACTTCAGTTTTAATTGATAACAATATGCAATTTAATCAATAATGTATTCTCCGTTCTTTTTTAAGACTTCTTCCCAACGTTCAACTAGTTTTTCGATGCCTCTGCAATAAAAATATCTGAATTTTGACTCGAAGAATTTATTTAACCAGATTCTTAATTCCACATCAGTATTAAACGAAACGCCGCGAAAATTGTTGGAGAGCGATCGAAATAGATGGAAATCCGATGGAGCCAAGTCTGGCGAATATGGATGCTGCTGAATGATTTCCCAATTAAGCGTTCGGATGGCGTCTTTTGTCTTTTGTCATATAGGCAATGTGAGGACGAGCATTGTCGTGATATAGAAGGACTCCATAATGTCGATGAGGTCGCTTTTCACAACTAGCTTCGGCGAGTTGATACATTTGTTGAACGTAGAGTTCTGCGTTGACTATCTCGTTGTTCGCAAGGAGCTTATAAAGAATCATGCCTTTACGATCCCACCACACACACAGCATCGTGTTTTGTGGATGAAGTCCTTCTTTCCAACGTTCAACTAGTTTTTCAATGCCTCTGTAATAAAAATATCTAAATTTTGACTCGAAGAATTTCTTTAACCAGATTCTTAATTCTACATCAGTATTGAACGAAACGCCGTTCCAAGTCTGGCGAATATGGTTGCCTCCTCCAAAGGAGATGACAACCCTTCCTTTATTTTATAAAAGTACAAAATTACACATAAATAATATACATGAAATAAATAGACATGTGAACAGAAAATTATACACAAAATTACGTACATATATGTAAGCAAAATATAAATAACAGACATGTGAGTAAATTGAGAACTCAAATAAAAAATCCTAATAGTCAAAACGAATTACCGATGCAAAAGGGTAGAAGTACATGGATCTGGGAGGAGGTCAAAAGTGTGGAAAAATATAGAGACATAGGCCTGAAGGGCTGACAGAGGCTGTAACAATAATAAGCCATAAGAAAGGTTCAAAGACAAAATACACAAAGAAAAAAAGGCACATAGTTGAAAGAAGCCCAAGGGGCGAGGAGGGAGGGCGTCTGAACCTCAAGGAACGCGATGTTAAACAACCATGCCTCGCCCTGGTGGCCGCTCCTTATATACCCAAACGGGTATAGGAGCCGCCACAATGGCAAGAGGTTTCTTGGGCCTGGAAGGCCCTTGAGGCATGGATCGCGAGGTTGTTGGCTGAACGTACATAGTGCTGGTTAAGGCTGGACGATCTGAATGTTCTCGAGAAGCCCAGCAGCGCTGGTGTAGACAAGAAGTGAAGGATGTCCGAGGGGATCTTTCCCCGCTTGAGGTTGTAGAGAGCGCGGAGGTTATCACCACGGATGCGAGCCCATGGAAACCAAGACATGGCAACCAAGCGAGCCAAGGTTTCCTTAAGGAAAATATTGGGCCCGGCAAGGACCGGAAGGCCATAACTCCTGTTAGCGCAATGCCAGCACAGTCCCGAGGGGCTAGAACGTTCTTCGTTATTAAGATTGAAATGAGCGTTTTTGAAACGTGAAAACCACCATTGAGGTGTCCTTTCTGATAAAGCATTTTCTCCGTACAGAGCACAAATATCGCAACGAGCTTTGGCTGCGTTTGCATTATTCCCATCTCGATTGAAAATGAATAACAACAAGTGTCGAAAGTGCGCCTTTCTCTTAATTTGACATTCCATTTTAAGGGTACAGAACAAAAATTTAATTAACACAACTTTTAAAAAAACCTCAATGACTTATGATTCAACTTTAAGAGCTAGCCTAAGCAAAAGCCTAATAGTCTACGCTATTAAGAGACGTAGCCTAACCTTGATGAATCTTGCTCTCATTATTTATTATTGTTTCTTAATATGCGCAGAAATCACGTTAACATAACTTAATTCAACACAACATTAAAAAAAATGCAAGAACTTATTCCTCAACCTAATAGATGCTATTAAGGAGAACCGCCTTCTCCTGGCTAAATTAAAGTGGACATAATTTTGGTGCTGACGATATCTTGCCGAGTATAAATCACAAGCGGTAGAGCCTGAATGTGCCGAATATCCCACTCTAGAGGATGAAACGCGCACAAGCGAAACCAACGTGGAACCATCGATTTTGGCGGTCAATCTACATGGAAAAGTTTGCATGGCGATAACATGCAGATTTAGCATACCATTAACCATCTCTCATCGCCTTTGTTATAGTACCTGTGGGGTTTAATTGATTCGTGTCATTTAGTCAGATTGTCTGTCTGTCTCACCTGTCTCACAGCTCTTGCAGAACTTTGTATATGCTTCTCAGCGAGCTCATTTCTCTAAAACCCTACATCTTTAACACCCATACAGAAGAAATTAACGACTTCAACGTCGACGTTCGCGTTACGCTGAGTTTGATTCTTTACTGAGGAAAGATTTGATTTGCTCATGAACCGATTTAGGATTGACCCAAATTTTTAAGTCCGCTGGCGGTAGTGGTTGTAGCTCCGCAGAACCGATAGTTTCTTAAACTCTTCGAGAATTGAGGAACCCCTATTGTTTAGATTTTAGATGTTTACTCTTCTTTTTATTAGATGGAGTGGGAAATGAACATGTTCTGTCTCCTTCAGAATACCAGTACAGCAGTCCCCGATATTTCTCCGAAATGGAGAAGGGTGTAACTTTCTCCGGAGCCCTATTAAAGGGAAGAAAGCCCTCTTGCCTTCTCTCCTTGTCGGTAGGGATAGTCACTAGATGTTAATGAATAGGATTGACCTTAGACGTAATTGTCTCTATCCTTGTGTCATTGTTGTCTAAAAAGGCTTGAGGTATATGGAAAGAGAGTTTAATGCTGAGGGAATATCGAGCGTAAACTTGACGTGGGATCACTAAAACGCAATCATAAAAGGGAATAACAGTATTCTACCTAAAAAAAATCGATTATTATTACAATATTTATTAATATCAATTATTTTTGAAAGATTCACTTAACTTTATTTATATATATATTATTTGGAACTGAATAAAATAAGACTATTAATTAATTTAATTTCCATGGGTAAGAAGATACAAACAACAAGATGAAGAATATAAATTAACAAAGATGAATACTTAAGTTCAAGCATATGGTTATGGTTAACTGAGGATGTTCATTAATTTCCAAAGGTGATATAAATAAGAATTAGGTTTCCGATTTTATTTCCTTCAGCTGCAGTGTATAACTACCTAGACTTTATTTGTTTGATGATCTCTTCGGAGATAATGAGGAATCTAGCATGCGCTCCAAGCGAGATTCAATTCTAAGACCGCGCCTCTAATCACAATGATTCACGCTGTGTTGTGTGATATTTCAAAGACTAGATTAAATTGGCAGTACGCACCTTCAAAGGATTATAATAAACCTATTTGATCCTCAGAACACCAAAATGCTTGAGTTAAGTCCTACATATCCTGATATTGGTGAGAAGTAGCAGTTGTCTAAAATGATCTAAATGCAAATTTGTTAAATATCCTGAGGAAATTTATTTGTAAAAGGGAGACTAGAACTATTAATAATAAAATAATAATTGTAATAATACGTTAAAATGATACTAATTCTGCTGATAACTTTGCGAATTTCTGTTAATGGCAATAATACTAATAAAATGATATTAATAATTATAGGAATAATATTATTGATGAAATACTAACTAAGGATGCTGTTAAGTCATCAACAATAATTTGTCTGATGTCATCATTGTCCGAGCACCAAGCTTATTAAAACTCTATCTCGCTTATCTGTATTCCGATGACTTTTGCCACTTTATCTATTTAGATACTGCAATGAAGTGTGATTGATTTACAAAGAACCGATCATTTTTTATAGCGGCTAGTTTTTGTTTTGTTATTTGTGCTTGCAGCTGTTCCAGTTTGCCCCACTTAGTTATTCACGCAAACATATTCATTGGTCTTTTAAACACTGGCGAAAGGATCCATGAGTTTCAACCCTTCTTTCACCCTGTGATTATATTGCGTATATTCTTTGTGGGGAAACTCCATTCCATATAGTAGGAAGAGGTTGCAGTATTTTTCCGAGTGTGTGATAATGTAGGGGAGCGTGATGCAATTAATATTTACATCATTCGTTTTTTTATTGTAGCTTTTAACTTTGCCTACAAATCTGGAAAGGTAAATGTCGTGGTATGACATTATATTACATCAATACCATATTATATCTATGAGGGAAGGGCCGATAACTTACAGGAGAACAGACAAGGGGCGGAACACCGCTAGTTTAGATGGGCTGAAATGCGAGATGAGAGTGCAACGAGGTCAGGTAACAAATGGGCAATGGCAAAGCTCAATGTTATTTAAAGAGGTATGTACAAAATATAATTTTATTTACACAAAAATAACGAGTCAATTGATGGTCAAAATTCCCTTAGAGAGTTAACGGACAAAATCACATCAGTAAACGAAGGGGGGAATTGTAGTCAGAAATCAGACTATAGAGTTAGAACTTAAGGTATTACAGGAAGAGACTATTCAAATGGGGGAAGGGGGGAATTAACTCAATTGGGTTACTGAAGGGGGGAGGGAGAGGGGTTGGCTTACGGATGTCTTCTGCACGTGAGGTGAGGCCGCTCGGAACTTCTGAGCGGTAACTTGAAGTGACGACGGTTCTCCAAGAACAAGAAGGGAGGGGAACGGTTACTTCCGGTCCAGGGGAGAGTATTCCGGTCACCCGAAATAAGGGGCGAACGAAGGAGGGCTTCGACAGGAGTTGATGATAGAAGTCCGGAAAATCACTGGGCTGGGGCTAATTCCAAATACACAAAATAGTTCAGCTGTCACTTTTCTTTGTTGTTAGCACCTGACTTGCAACTATGGGGAATCTTCTGGGGTCTGAGCGAGACTTTTCAACTTTGTGTCTCTTATGGGAGTCAAGCGTATTTATATCCGAGGCTCTCTCCGGGTTTTGGGGGCGGTAAGCGGGAAACAGCTCTACTCTTGAATGGCCTTGAATCTTCTTCCAGAGGCTATTCTGCCCGTGTAAAAGTGAATCGTGGTGGACACGGTTCGAGGCTACCACTAGTGAAAGGTGGGAAGGGTAGGCTTACCAATTTAGGCCTAACCGGGCCTTCGGCAGCGCATGGAAGTTCCGTTCTGCTCAAGAGTGGATTAAGTTCTTTCAAGAAGTTAACGCATTTGTAGAAGTGTACCGCTTAATTATGCGTTTTAGTGTCAAATTTTTGATTTCCATTAAAAGAAACCTCAAAGCTTTAATTTCATATTTTTAAATTTTTGTTTCCTCTAAGAAAATATATTAGGTTATCTCAAATGTAATGCAATATATATTTTTTTCGTTTTTGTATTAATTCCTGGATAAAAATCAAACAATTTTTAGTTATTTATATTTAAATAAGTAATTATTTATTAAGTAATTCATAATATAATGTAAACCAGGCGCTACCAAGTTTGTAAAAATCGTTTGATTTTCATTTTAAAAAGTATTTATACAGTTGTTACGACCTCTGTTGTTGTTTATATATTGATTCGCTTCAGGTGATTCGTTAAGCTACTAAACTGATAGTAATCGCATAAACTAATTTGGATGGGACTGAATAATGAGCCATTTGTTGTCAATCAAATTAAAAAAAAACATTTATCTACAAATCTCTTTCAATATGAGCGGAGAAATTGTACCATGCACCTGTTCAGATAAAGTTACAACCTTTTACAATAGAAGGTCACTCCATGTGCATTTAAGTTTTGAAAATCCTGTAGATTCTTTCAGAACGATTAAGTAAATCATAAAATCTAACTACATCAATTCCTGGACGTTGACAAAAAATTACATTCTTATTTACTTAACCATACTTAGATTTTTTTATTTCTAATGTCCATAAATTAGAATCATCCTTCTGACCGATACATGATTCTTCAATCCAAATTGTGGGTTGCTTATCCCATTCACATAAAGAGGAAAGCACTTACTTTATCTAATAAAATGTTGTTAGGTTTCGAAAACATATTAGGTTCCTCCAGACAATTTTAAGTGAAAATGATCTTCAATCTTTTAAAATTTACCATTGATTAAATTAATAGTACTTTACGTTTAAAATAAATAATTTAACTTGAAGAATTTTTATATTAGGGGTATTTTAAAAAGAAATATCCATACAAAGATCGAATTGCGTTTATTCATAATACTTTAGTCGAGGGCACGAAAATATTTATGGAGATTTGCATAATAGAAGTGAGAGTTTTTGAACCCCTTCCGGTATTCTGATGGTGTACTTGATATAGATATGCTGGTAGCAGGTTCCTATAGCGTTCAGACACCGCTGATGAACTTAAATCAGAGATGCTCCTGCCTTTCATGTAATGTAAAAGTCATAAAAATACCAAGTGGTGTTTCATAATCGGTATTATGATCACCAATACTATGAGTGTTGTGACCAGTAGGGCACAAAACCTCAACACGCTATCTTACAACATCTTTCGAGTGATGGAGATATGAAGAAGCGGTCTTCATTTGTGTTAACATTGGAATTTCCAACTTTTGAATGATAGAGATATTAAGAAGAGGTCTTCATTTATGTCAACAATGGAATTTTAAATTTCCAAAATCAAAATTCTAAATTTATTTAGTGTAATTTTAATGTTTAAGTAAAAATTGACGCGTCATTCATTTCATTCGATATACTTCTCATGCATTCCAGTGTTTAACCATTATTTAAAAAAAAAAGTTAAACTTAGGCATCAATGCCTTTTCATTCATTCTCATAAGATAAAACAAAATTTATTTCTTCGTAGAACGTAGAGGAATACGCAGCTATTTGTGTCGACAATTTTAGGTGAAATTAAGCCATACAGAGAACTTTGCATGAAAACTCTGGGGCATAAATCAAAAAGATTTTTAAAACATTGTAAATATCGAGAACAAACAGATGACCTTGGTCCCTTTGGAAATTCCATATTTCGCTCTCTCAAAGGGATGCGAGCATAATCCCCATTAATATAATGATTGTAATATCTATTACATTGTTAGTGCAAAAGTATACATACACCAATTTAAATTCAAATAAAAAGCTTGCTGCGCTACTTAGGCGTAACAATTCAAGCCTTTTATATATGTAAATACATTCACAATATAAATCAATACAATGAGAAATATTGAGTGAGCTGTAAACTATTTATGACTCTTTAAATAATAAAGGAACAAATATAAACATTTTGATATTTTTGCTTTCCTGTTTAGCTAGCTTGTAGTTTACTCTACGCCGTGAGAATTTATCCCAGAACGCAGAATCCTGAATTATTTTTTTACGTTATACTATACCCATCATTTACGGGTTGCTTACGAACTTGCCTTAAGTATTCCATTGCATCTTATGAAGATTTTTTATAACCCCTTCTCTTATACCTTCAAAAACTGCCCTTTCCTTTCGGCTCTTGTATTTTAATAAAAACTTTGCTTGACAATGCAAAAGGCCTATTTTAACATACAGCAACATTTTTCTCTCCTAAAATAAGCTCCGTCTTCCTGAGTAACAACATATACTCGTCAGCTCTCTTCATTGATTTCATGAACGTATATGGTATACATACGAGTATCATGACTGTTCTTTATCGGTAATTATTTTGTTTTTCGTTGTCTCTTTCTGCTTCGTCTGGGTCTTTCTGTATGGGTATTTTTGTCTCTTTCTTACGCGTTGTATTTATGACTTATTCTTTTATTTTACACTGTAATGAGATTTTTCGTTAAGGAGAAGAGGCAGAACGAAAAAAGTTCTTTTTCAAATCCTCAGCATTGCAACGGAATAGGGAACGTTAGGTCTAGCATGGTCAATCATGCATAGACTGAAATCTTAAGGCTTCACTAATATCTCATTTTAGGTAAATTACTTGACCTTTGACAGGGCTGCGATTCCATTGTTGTTTATACCATATAGATTTATATTCGGAATGATATTACAACAACAATACTGGTTAACAAAATAACCTTTCTTTGCAATTGGTATATAAAACTTCCAGGCTATTTCACTTATTATAACATCAATGCTTGCCTAAAAATAAATACTAGCATCTATCGGAGTGTTCGTTCTCTTTCACTGAAACACATATTGTTTCTGTGTCTCTGTCTCTCTCTCAATACATCACACTTTTCTCAAAGGAATTGAACAGAAGTTTGTAAATACATCTCTCTCTTTCTCACTTTTCAACCTATTGGTATATCTATCTATTTGCCTATCTAATTATCTTTTTATCTATCTATCTATGGACGTATTTCGATGATCAAAATGTAAAAAAAATAATTTTATCACGTATGATATATTTAACATGGTTTTCTCTCATTTGAGTTTTCTAATAAACGCGAAGTGGAAGAGGTTAAATAAAATTATGATTAATAGTGTGTTACATTTCAACCACTAGAAATATTTACACTTGTAACAACCTAAGTAGAACTTCCCAGTCCTTTTTCAGTCTTTACTCGATTATAAATGCATGAAACTTGTTATGTATAATTATGGGTGAGCAGTGCGTCTGACAGAGAGAAAGTGATTGAATATAAGTAGCATTACAGGAAATAGTTGTGATCATATGTAGAATTCCGACCCATAGCAGGGTTGGGGGTCCGAATTCTACATTATCAGAAGGTTTGGGTCTTTATTCTCCATTTATTTTGTTTGAGCTATCCTTTAGCTAGTTAAGTTTCTTCCCCGAAAAGAATACCTAAAACATTTAATTTCAACGAAAATTGATTTGATTGTATTAATTTCATGGTTAAATTAAATACGACTTTTTATGTAAATAAATAAATTATGAGCTACGCTTTAAATATACGTGGCAATTTTATGTAGGAAAAGAATTACAGTAAGAACAAGCCCATACCTACTCACTATTTGTGAAAATGTTATTAGTTACATCCATGGATGAATCAATTTTCCAAGAGTTTCTTGCCTCTGATATCAACTGAAGACACTTTACAGTTACTAATTGGATCAAATAGCATGGATCAATTGCAAATGGATTGAAGTGTTTAAGCATTAATCAAATTATGAAGTGGGTTCAAATACCATAGAGATAATACAGTACAACTTATTGGTCTTTAAATCGTTATAAAAATAGTCCACTCCTATATTACACGCAAAAACAAGTACCATAAAAGGAGAGCTCAGAGCACGCCATTATGGGTCTGTGGTATGGTTGACACAAACTCTAAACATACTGCTCTAAGAAATATACAGATTTTAGACAAGAGAAATGTAAACCTATTTCTAACAATTATACCAAAATTGTAAAACCTGAAACTACACTTCACAGTGATGAATTAATAAATAAATAGAGGCGCATTTGAAAAGATCTTGGTTAATTCACAGGATTGTAAATCATTCGTTGTGTTTTTTTACACAAATACATTACGTCTCTACACAAACTCCTGAAAGTTTATGGAATCTGCAATTATTTTTTATGAAATCATTGAATTGTTTTAAAATCACACTCAGATTCACTTAGACGAATTTATGTGACATGAAAGACAGTCACAATATTCACAATATATTCACCATCTTCTTTTAATTAAACTTATGATAATAATAGTAAATTTTATAAGAGCTTGTAAATTGTTTTATATATTAATAAATAAGATTTTACACTTGGTGTGATTGGAAATTAGTAGGAAGTTGTATTCTGAATTATACATTAGTATAAAGTTGGGGTGTTATTTTATATTAGTGTAGAGTTGAAGTTTATATGCTCTATTTTGGTTTCCTAGGCTCTGACTTCCACATTTGCTCCCATAATAGATCAATTTACTAAATGCGATGAAACTAATTACTCTATTTGTAAATTCTTTTATAAATCCTTTCGACGGCATACAACCAATATCTGCTTTATAAATAATTAATGAAACCCTGATTACATTAGAAGAACAGATAAAATCTCTTAAAAAGTAAAGTCATTCGCTAAAATAAACTAACAACGGCAAATAATCCAGAATTGAGCCTAGTAGAAATTAAAGAAGTCTTAAATGAGTTAAAAATATGTTGCAGGTGCGAGCTTTGGATCAATTTTATGCATCGAAAATCGTAGAGAAGACTGGGGCATGATTGGTCACCATTAACCCCTCCATCAATGTAATAGAGGGAGGTCACCAAAGCCGAGTGCAAAGGAGGAAACTTCACTTTCTAAGATAAAGGTCTGCTAATCAAAAAATCGTGTGCTCTCATTTATTCTGATTTATGACTTACAACCGACAAAACTTGCAATAATTTCCATATTAACCTTCGGATAACCTTTTTACTTATATCGTTCAAAGTAAAATGTAAAATAACTTAAGGGGTTCAAATTTAGTTAGAATCGGCCGAATAGTTATGATGTTATTGCCAAAGCAAAATAATTCTCAGACATAAGTGTCTCAGTGGATCGGAATATGCGGGAATGGCTATTTTCTCGGCAAATTGTCTTACGAAAATAACTTGAATGGTACTGCCTACCTGAACATGTTCAACCAAAGGATCTTCGGGGAACACCGCTAGATAAACTGCAATCAATATCTAAGACTTTGTCGGATTCAGAACGGCGCACCAGCTCATGGATAGCTTGCTTTCGGAACAAACCTAAGATAAACGTTCAACAACTGTATGGTCGCGCTAAATCATGCAATTAAATGGCCCCCAAGACCGCCTAACTTAACACCTTTTGATTATTTCTTA
The DNA here is from genome assembly GCA_963969495.1 of Ceratothoa steindachneri. Lineage (NCBI taxonomy): Eukaryota > Metazoa > Arthropoda > Malacostraca > Isopoda > Cymothoidae > Ceratothoa > Ceratothoa steindachneri. The sequence continues at coordinate 92,005,900 of OZ018328.1, forward strand.
TGGGGATATTTTAAAGAATAAAGTATCTTCTACTCCACCACAAAGTATAAACTATTTAAGAGATTCTTTCATATCCTAAGTGAAATCAGTAGACTTAGAGAAAAACACAAGTTTATCAAAAGAGTTGTTCAATCAATGAGATCAAAGGTGCAACTGTGTTTTAAAAGAAATGGAGTACATGTGGAAGGAAACGGTGCTTAGTAAATTAAAATTGAATTTGTATTACCAATATGAAGAGGTCTTTTTGTAAAAAATGGATTTAAATATATTTGTTGTTCGTAAACTCCGAAGTTTCATTATTTTACTTCCCTGCGCAAACATAATTTTAAGAGCCTCCACTAAACCCAATAGTGTATCAATATTGTAAAAGGGAATTTAATGAAATTTCCAGAAGCGACAGATAAATAGTTTCCTCTTGCACGTCCAAAAAACCTCTGATAGATTTGAGTTATACTAAATCAGAGAACGGGTAACTATTTTCTGGGTCACCTGATATATATATATATATATATATATATATATATATATATATATATATATTGCCATAGAGTCGAACGTTGATGCTAGCCGAGGATTGAATCTGCTGTGACGCGGGAAGGAAACGCGCAATAAATTATGATATAGACACCGTTGCGAGGGCTATATAATCAAAATAGACTGCGGTTGGCATAAAAAAATCAATTATCAGGGATTATGGGTTCAGAGAAACTTATTTTAGATAAATAACTTTACTATATACAAAAAAAATATTATTTGCAAATGTAAATAAATGACAATAAATAAGATGAGGTGGGATACGAATGACAAGAGAGGGACGAGAGTCCGAGAGAGAATATAAGGTGATTGCTTTAAGGTAAAGGAGGAGAGTGCAAATGATGGGGAGACTCACGTATAGCCTAATTGACTGTAGGCTTTGGATACGACTAGAAAGCGGGGCACTGAAAAGTTCCACTCACCAAATTTCATCTTCTTTAACATCGCTAAGAGATGAACGAGAGAGTACTCCAGATAAGAACAAAGTTGATACCCGAGTGATAGATGCCTGTTCGTGTCTATCGTCTGTCCGGAGGGAACTTTGCCCTTAGGTAAGAGCGTGTCAGTGTAGAAAGTTAAGGCGTCGCATTCCTAGCAGGAAGCCGTTGGGTGTTGGAGAAAGTCGTACGAGACTATACGTGGCTGCTACCCAAGACTGGGCTGTATGGTACTAATTTCCCAAATGCTTTTTCCGAAGTATTTGTACTACCTCGGCGGAACCGGGTCTCAAGAGACCTCAAAAAGGGGAACGGGTATCTCATTCGACTTGACGCGCCAGGGAGGTGAGAAGATATTTTCGGCGAGCATCACAGGCTCCCGCGGAAGTCCTCGACGCCTTGGTTCTGGTGCCAATCAGGCGTTGCGACGGGAGAAAAGAGAACCCAACACAGATTAAGCGACCACACAAAATCTTCGCTGATCCCTTGGGGCTCTCTGGCAATGCAGGTGCATCTTTTCCGGCGCAACGGATAGACGTTGGCTTTTAGTGGTGGTGGTGGGGGGGGGGATAATATTCTCTCTCTGACATCTCGTTTCCTCTCAAGATGGAGCTTCCGAAGAACCGCGATCTGTGTGGAAATTTTTTCACTTACAGTATCTGCGGTAAGTGTACCGCACTTCCAGTGGAAGTTGTCAACTATGAATCTGTTGACCAGTTCAAGTCAAGACTAGACAAGGTCTTAAAAAGTGGCCGTTTAGGGACGCAAAACAATTGAGCAGCCATGTGCCTGCTCGATTGCTAGTCCAAAGGTACTCCCTTTGAATGGACCGTAAGGTCTCCTAGGGTACTTCCTTTCCTTGTTACTCCTTGTTACTAATATTAGGTAATGACACGGCTAAATTTTCAATAGAGAAACAAATACAAAACGAATGGTATCGGGTACTCCGCACAAAAATAAATAAAATAAAGGGGAGTCAGAAAATAGTATTAATACAATAAGACATACAGGAATAGTTATTAATAGCCGGGGTCTACATAGTCTCGATAACTAGGGGCTTACATACAAGGTCATTTAAAAAAAGAAAGGTCCCACAACACAAAAAATGTACATACGTACAGGGTAACTCCTATAAAATCTATGCACAATAATAAAAAATAATAGCACATATTCTTATATGGTATTACACAAAACTACAAGAATTATTCAGGAATATATACAAAAGTAATCCATTTAACCTTTCAATTAATTAATGTGAATTTACGACAGAGACAGATCTACGTAATTTCTGCTTAAGCTGTCCGCCAGGCAATTTTCAGAACCCTTAATGTCTACAATATTAAATTGGAATACTTGGAGAAAGTGGTTTCGGCTTCGACAGACGAGTTACCTTGGCAAGCTTGCTAACATTTTGCAGGATTAATTTACCTTTGTTTGGCTTATGCTCTGGGGAAACGGGGACGTTTTCTTCCCTTCTTTTGGATACTGGTAGAAGCTTGTTGAATAAATGTCGGCCAGACCAAACGGTATGTTTGGTCTGGCTGGAGGCGGGCATGTCTAAATTTGGATTGGTAAAAGTCTGGAGTCATGTTAAATGAGGCCTCTAATTCCAATTTTAAGGTCGAATAATCAATTGTTTTCTCCGAGGAGAGTAATATGAATATAGCTCGAAGTGGGGAATTTAGCAAGGACAATAATTGAGCAACTTCATCTGCCTCAATGTTACAATGGTTGATTTCAAAGATTTTCTCGAAGTAAATTAAGAAGGATCCGAAATCCTCGCCTACTTTGAAAACCGGAAGATTAACAAACGCGGTAGGGGGAGCTTCGGACCTCGAGCTGATTGACAGCATCTCGTTCCTGGTCCTACCCATTTCAAGTTCATAAAGGCGGATTCTTTTTCTTTCTTCTCGTTCCTCTCTTTCTTTTTTTTCTTTTCGTTCTTCTCTTTCTCTTCTTTCTTCTCGTTCTTCTCTTTCTCTTTTATTCTCGTTCATTTTATTTTCTTTCTCTTTGTATTCTCTCTTCTCTTTGGGTCGTTTCATCCGCGTGGATATAAGCTAGAAGGCCCTTGCCGCTAAGCACAAGCGACTCTTGTTGCAACTTAAACGTGTTAAATAATCATAACATTTCATCGCGTTCAACCATCTTCCAGGAAAAGCACACCCAAATAGGGGAGAATATTTAGACGCCGTGCAGGAGTACTAGTGGGCTTTAGCAGACCTATGATTCTTCACTAAAAAAAACAAACAAACGCTGCGATAATTAATTCGCACGGCGCTAATTCTTAATTATACTCGAAAAATTCAGTCCGGAATTTAGCGAGAGCCTGTGTTGCCAAATACGTAACGAAGAAAAGGGCAAACACAATACACCAAGAAAAGAAAGAAATAAGATTAACTCCTTCACAATACGGAAGATGTTTTATGAAGCGTGGAAAGTGTTAAAGTTTCACACGTACACAAAATTCAATACAAAATATGCACACAAATAGGAAAATCGGTAAGGTCTTTTCTACAATTTCTAAAACCAGAATATTTAATATACAAGAATAACACCCTTTAGAATCTGTCACATGTATAAAAAGTATGAGATCAAATACTGCGGGTGACCCTAAAATCATAACACCAGAATATAATGTCGTAATGTCGAACGTCGATGCTAGCCAAGGATTGACGCTGCTTGGCGCGGGAAGGGAGCACGCAGGAAATTGGAATATAGATCCCAATGCGAAAATTAAATAATCAAAAGTGCAAGCGGTTGGCCTAAATAATCAATTCTTAGAGGTTCGGTATTCGAGAAACTGTTTGTAGAAAAATAACTTTACTATATACAAAGAAAATATTATTAGTAAGAGTAAATAAATGACAATAAAAAAGATGAGACCCGGGAATGCCAAACGGTGGGGGGGGGGGATATAAATGCCTTGACAGGGACGAGAATCCGTGAGAGGATGCACGGTGATTGCTTCCAGGAAAAGAAGGAGAGTGCAAAGTACGGGGAGACTCACGTAGAGCTTAATTGACTGGAGGCTTTGGATAAGACTAGTAAGCGGGGCGCTGCAAATTCCACTTGCAAAATTCGGTCTTTTTAACTTTGCTGAGAAATAAACGATGGAGTACTTCAGACGAGAAATAAGTCGATACTCAAGTGATAGATGCCTCCTCGTGTTTATCTTTTGTCGGGTGCGAACACTTGCCTTAGGTATGAGCGAGGCCGGGCAGAGAGGTAATGCGTTTCTTTTGTAGGTGAAACCCGTTGGGAGGCGAGGTAGGGCGTACGAGACTGTACGTGGCAGCTAACAAAAATGGAGCTGTATGGTACCAATTTCTCAATTCCTCTCCCCAAGTATTCATACTGCCTCGACGGAAGCGGCTCGCCGGAGGCCCCTACAAATGTGGTAGGGAATCTCATTAAACTTGGTGCGCCAAGGGGGCGGGGTGAGGATATTCTCGGCCAGCATTACAAGCTCCTGCGATAATCCTCTTCGCCTTCATTCTAGCCCCAAGCAAGTGTTGCGACAGGGAAAAGAAAATCCAACACAGATCACGCGACCGCGCGAAATTCTCGATGATCCCTTCGGGCTGTCTAGACGTGCAGGTGAATCTTTTCAGGCGCCACGGATAGACGTTGGGTTCTAGTACGAGGTAACCTTCTCTCTCTAACACACACAAACACACACACATATATATATATATATATATATATATATATATATATATTTATGTCGTAGAATGACTCCCGACGATATTCCATATATCACTATTCGTTGAGGGAACTTCCTTAATTATCTTTAAAGTGCATTACTGTCTGGCGGCCGATATTATGTATCTTCGATATGCTTAAGAAGTGGAACTGAGCTCAAGGATAATAATATTGCTATCATTAATAAAATAGAGTTTTATTAATAATAACTATCAACAATACACAAAAACGGAAAATATTGACATAAACAGAATGGAAAGGGTCGTGGAGACGCGGGCTAATCCGAGGATTTAAAGGATTTAAAAAGGTAAAACAAATATAGAGTTAAAGAGATGGGATAGTTCGATAAACCATTAAAGCACAGGATAGAATTGACAAAAGGGATCAATACTCCAGGTGACGTTTGGCTTACGTAACTTTCACACTAGTGGTGCAGTGGAAGGCGACTTGAAGGAATATTCGGTCCGCTGGCGAGTTCCAGCCGAAGGGGGGGAATAAGATGATCCTGACGTGGCGTCTTGGGAATGAGAACCGTTTCTCGACGAACGGCTTGAAGAACAATAGCTGTTCTAGGTTGTTCTCTTCTGAACAAAGGGGGGATGAGAACCGTCTCTTTTCTACGGACTCAAGAACAATGGCTGTTCTAATGTTGTTCTCCTCTGAACAACAAGGGGAAAGGGTGAGAACCGTCTCTTGTCTACGGGCTCAAGAACAATGGCTGTTCTAATGTTGTTCTCCTCTGAACAACAAGGGGGAAGGGTGAGTACCGTCTCTTGTCTACGGGCTCAAGAACAATGGATGTTCTAATGCTGTTCTCCTCTGAACAACAAGGGGGGAAGGGTGAGAACCGTCGCTTATCTACGGGCTCAAGAACAATGGCTGTTCTAATGTTGTTCTCCTCTGAACAACAAGGGGGAAGGGTGAGTACCGTCTCTTGTCTACGGGCTCAAGAACAATGGCTGTTCTAATGCTGTTCTCCTCTGAACAACAAGGGGGAAAGAGTGAGAACCGTTTCTAGGCGAAGGCCTCAAAAGAACAATGGCTGTTCTAGTGCTGTTCTCATCTGAACAACAAGGGGAAAGGGTGAGAACCGTTTCTTGGCGAAGGCCTCAAAAAAACAATGGCTGTTCTAGTGCTGTTCTCCTCTGAACAACAAGGGGGAAGCCTTGGGGACTTGGCGTCACGGAAGGCTCAAACCTTTGGCACTCAAGGAATATTGTCCTCCTTCTGGACAAGTGATGGTTAATCTCGAGGTCGAGGTCCTTTTGCGCACAAAGGGAGAGAGGGTCGTGGTGATGTTTCGCGACGAAAATCTGGATCTCCAATCTGATCTTAGTGGTAAAGTTTCTATATAAATAGCCAGGACATCTCCTTGGCGTGGGGGACAATGTGGAGGGAGCTTCGAGGGAACGCACAGCCAAGCCGGAGAACAATGCCTTATCTGCCCATAAGCCTAACTCAATCTGGCGAGGTCGGCGTATGGGGGCGAACGGGGGACGATAACCTCCTTGTTTAAACATTGACATCCGGTAGCTGTGATAAGACTCCAAGCTTCGAATCGAAGATGCACGTGGGCAGCATCGTGGTTTTAAATAATATGGGATAGGAGTTGAAATTAACGCAGCTTCAACTCGTTCTATCACAATATATATATATATATATATATATATATATATAATTTTTCTGTAAGAAAAATTAAAAATCCCGCTATTGGCCACCACATTTTCGTTTAGTTTCTTTTGGTTTTCTCTCACTCCTCAGTATAGCTTTCCTTCGAATTCGTTCAAATCATTTGCTTTATAATTCGTTTGTTTCTTAATTAGTGTTTTTATAACGTGTATAGACATCCTTCATTTACAAATTTCGTTATAATATTGAATTTTACTGTTTTGAAAAGGCCGAAAATAGTAATTTTTTAAGAGCAAATGGTGTTTTATTTAACGTGTTTGTTTTTGTTTTTCCTTGTTGCCAATTAAATAGAGATTAACTTTATCAAAAAGAAAACAGCTTTGGCGTTGCGCACCCGTGAGTGTTCCGATATTTCATACCCATTCTGAAATGATAGATGAAGAATAAACAGGAATTCTTCCCTGGGTTTAAATTATTTCTTTAGAGTTTCTTTTCCATTTTATGATTAATCTGCTTAAATAAAGAGGCAATGGTTATTTAAGGTTTGATTAGCATAAGAGAAGCTGGTTAGGTGGGTTACTTTAGGCTATTACATATCTATTTAAGCCTTATTAGCTACAAAACTTAATGAAAGATTCTTTTATAACACCTTACAATTATAAGAAAACATTTTTCTGTGAAAGCTTTTATCGTCTTACGCTTTTCATTTACCTAATATATTGTCGGATATTATCATAAACATAAAATGAAGTTTAGCCTGTTTGGTGGCAATTTTCTAAAAAATTTACTTTGTAAAAGAGTTTAATGCGAGTAATTTATATAGTCCGCAGTGGTGGAGTACCTGTGTAATCCCACTTCTCGGAGGCATAGTCTTGGAATGGCAAGAGGTGATGATTCATGTTAATATAGTCAAAACATGTCTATCATGGTCCACGTCGTTGCGGAAAAGATGGGTGAAGTTATAGATGGACGATATTGGGGAGCAACTATAGAGCTTGACCGTAGGAAATTCAACTCTTTCCTTTAGTATCTAGCAGGGAAACAAATTGGTTCTAATGGAGGTTCATTTTACAATGAAACGTAATATTTCTGAGATTTCTGAAATTTGAATTACTATCTTGAATGCTATTTTCATTAAACTATATCGAACAAAGACATACACACCTATCAGTTGGGAATTAAAATAAACCTACAATTATATGATCTTTCTATCTCAAATGAATTTCATAACTGACTGGTTTGGTAATATAATATCAACCATCTAGTAATTGGACTTAGAAGGCTGTGTCGTAGAATAGGGCCAAGTCAGCTGAGGTCGAACGGTGATCTGCGTGGGCCATTTATGATACAAGCAATCAGGGTGTGAATAAACTAAATGTAAGTTGGCCAATTAGTCAACTATCTTGGAGGTTCCGTGACCATAGAAAAACGGGTACAAAATTAACTCTGAGTAATATGCAAATTAATATTATTTTACAGGGTTAAAAGGAGTTTTAAACAAGCTATATATAGATTATACGTACACGAGTCTCAGCGACTAAAAGCCGGGGGAAGCCTGGGCAGGGACAGTCGCCGTACAAACAAACGAACAATATTAACCTAGGGTCGCTCGAATGACCTTGAGCGTATACAAAGCCGACGATTGAGAGTTACAATGGGATGGGGGGTAGTAGAGAGAGCACTTGCACAGGAGAGTTGCGTGTTTCTGTTACCTAGGAAATTTGATCGGGGGAGTAATCCTTGCCTTGGCGCAAAGTTCAAATAATAGTCTCTTGACAATGAGTATTAAAGGAATGAACTTATATCTTGCTTTCGAGTAGAGCACGAATCGAGACTGAGCGTGTTACTTTCGAGGTTGGGGTTGAAACGTGTACGAGGTAGAGTCATCTTAATTAAACATGAATACCAGGAGCTTAAAGGGTCCAGCAAGAATTGTGCAGAGTCCAACGTGACGCGAATAACGACTGCTGACGTGAGGCGGGCGAACGGCGGATACACTCTTCCCATTCTGGCACCGAGGATATATAGTAAGGTCGAATGGGGTTTTCGACCCTACGTCATAAGGCCAGGGTTCCAGGGTCTGATGCATCAGCAGGTGAGGGTATTCTCGCCCGATTAGAACGATTGCGGTAAGGTTCCTAAGCTAGCGAGGGAAACATTGCCCGACGCCCACTGGGACCTTTTCAGACTATCAAGCTTGTCGCAACTTTCTGTGATGGTGGATTTTCGGCCACCACAGCGTCTGATAATTTGGCACTCTCACTAGCGCAATAAAAAAGTGCCAAAGGGTGTCTGTTGTTTCTCTCTCCATTGAAAGCGCTGCAGCGCGCATCATCCTCTCACTCTCTCTCTGATCTGTGACAGGCTGAAATAATATCTATTCCACACAAACACATAAATATCCACCTTAAATTTTACACACCTGATTTTCTAATAAACATCGAAGTTAGCTAGGTAGCTCACAGCAATTGATATCTTCACCAATGTCAGAAAATCCCTTCGCTTGCATTATTAAAAAAATATAACAATTGATCCTGAATCGTCATCAACATCTGTATCTATCCTCTCCAAAAACTAATCACCTCATTTTTTCATCTATAGTACACACCTCTAAGAAAATATCATTGAAATTATTCAATAAACCTTTAATATATCTGAATACAGTCAAACTAATAACACTGTTCACTCTCCATCAAACTCTTTTGGTGTATATAAAACTAAATCTCATGATCCCACAATCTCTTTCGGGCATTTGAATTTTTTTTTTTAAATATATGTCCTATAAAAAACAATTCATAAATCTAGCACATTGCTTTTACAGCACAAAATAATCATTAATCTTATCGTTCCCAACCTTTCATTCAATTTATGACACATGGTATAATTACCTAAAGAATGCCAACTCACTCTCTATTTAACCAATAATTCTATTCATTGCCTGTTGAAAAGAGCACAAAGTGCAAGCTAAGTTTTCCTTTCCATCACCTATAAAGCCATGTATCCTGAATTTGCACTGTATCAGATATTGAGAGATATTCTTTTAAGAACTCAATGTTTTAAAACCTTCTCGATTTTCTTTCCTTATATAATATTTCACATCTTGTTATGCTCATTGTAGCATTTAAGGTATAAATATGGCCAATAAGAGCAGTATTTTCTAACATGTTTCGATTTCTTTTTAGCTTATATTGAAGGTATGGATTTTCTATATTTTGCATAGCAACCGGAACTACGCCTTCGCTCTCGCCTTCGATTTCAAATTTTTTTAGAACTTATTTTTAATTTATGAACTATAGTGGGAACTCTCCAAGGTTGTTGTTGGTGTGGCTCTATATCTAACAAACCCATAACATGAACTTCCCTGAACTCTGCATTTTTATTTTTCTTGTTCGCAAGCTTATTATAAGCCAGAAGAGCGTTGGCGACTGATGTTCCAATAATTAGCTCCAAAGTCACCTTATTTTATTAAAATAAGCTCTTTCTAATCGAAGGAAAATAGCTGGATATTTGATCGCAAACGTTAATATCTTTTTTGCACACATTGTACTGTATTATTGCGTCTGCCTTCCTTACAGGCTCTCTTTTTTATATTTCTTACCAGTCTCTTGAAATATTGGCTTGTGCTTCATGGATAAAAACCTTACATCTCTTTCATCCTTCCAACATCCTATCAGAATTCCATTTCTTGCATTGGAGACAACTTCACCTTTTCTCAGCGAGTGATTTCGTTGCAGAATGGTTTTAGAAATGCTCTTGGTATTCTTTCTCAGTGTTACAATCAAATGAGTCTTTTTCTGAAGAATTTTTTGTGCTAGGTTAATGTTGGTATAAGGTTGCTAAGGTCCTCCCTTCATCAAGATCAGCATTGATGAGTTTCAGAACTGCTTGATCACCAGTATTTTCATCTCCCATTCCAGTGCAAACTATGGCCTTATACGAGTATGTATAACCTGTAGGGTCACAAATTGTGAAAGTTTTGATCCTATATTTTAAACATTTACCGGAGATAAATTGTTGGAAAATCATCCACCCTCTAAATTTCACAATAGTCTCATCAAGAGAACTCACCTGATAATTGGAGGTCACTGAATTTCAGAGACATTTTTTGCAACAAGAGTCTTAATTTTATAAAGTCTCTGACTTTTATCAGCTGTTTCATTATCATGGAAGTGAATAATTCTAAGTAATAAGTGAAAGCTGTATCTTGTAATTTTTCTAGGAACTATGTTATTTTTTTCATAAATTATTTTTCGTGACCAATAGTCAGAAATCTAAGGAAGCTTCACAATACCCATGTAGCATACTATTCGTTAAAAGTATGTGATTTCACTAGGATTGGTTACCTTCCAGTCATTTCCATGCTTTTGTTCACCAAGTCGGTTGGTTTCACTGACTATAGGGTCAATTATGTCATCATCTACCAGCTTCTTATTAATTGCAATTGTTGAGGGATTTCCAGAATAATTGATTGATGGGTTATTAGTAAAAAAGAACGCCTGAAGGCTTTGCCCAGTTTCATTACTCAATGCAGATGACTGAGTAGTCAAAGTTGTACTTCGTGATGCATTGTTATCAGATTGAGAATGCTCAACATCAGTTGATTCTTCTTCAGAATAAGTTAAAAAAAATTCATCATCATAATGTGAAAGGTCAGAGATATCAGAAAGGGAAGATTAACATTATTTATTCTTCATTTCCTTTATTTTTCTCATCAAAGCCACCACAGACAAACCTTAAATAAAACAATATTTTCTCCTAAGATATTTTTATGAGGTACCATGTTAGGTGAATGAGCGGCAGCAGAGGCACGTGGACCTCTCCCAAGTGATGGAGACTGCTTTAGGTTTACCACAATAAAAATAATGGCTTTTCTTGATGATTGTAGTTATCAAAAAGCATATTGATTGATTAATATCGTAGCATTCATATTAACTTCCATTTATTTTATGTCAACGAATAAAATAAAAATACATTAACATTTATTTGAATGAAAATAAAAACTAACTCTACTTTGTTCTACCTCTGTCACTTGCAAGTGACCCAGGATGGAATTGTGAAGAAATAGATAGGATTCGTAATGTACTAATTATTAAATTCTAAGGGTTTGTTTCTCTTTGCAGAAAAGACGATGGCAAAATAACCCTGGTTATTAATTATGTTAATCTGAAACTTTTCGCTTCTTTGATAAAATAATGAATTAAAATCAAACAAATGATATAGTTTCTATTTTTTTACAATTTTTCTCATCTCATTATTGTGAAATAAATAAAATCAAAATTATTTGTCAATATAAGAATTGATATGTGATTCTTTTAGCTAAACCGCCTTTCTCCCTAATGAGCGACAATTGAGGCTCTCTCTCTTCTGTTTTACAAAATTTAACCTGCTCCTTTGTGTTAAAATTCCCTTTATTATATCTAGTTAATTGCTAGCAAAATCCTTGAAAATAGCATAACTATATTGACCTAATTCCTAATATTTGCTGCGTTGTTCAGTGCGTGTTAGGTCAAATATTTTGCCTTTGCATTCTTCTTTCATCCAGAAAAGGTGTTTTGTTTTTTAAACCAATAACATGAGAATAGGTTGTAGAACAAAGGCGTAGTTATAAGAATTGATTAAAATACTTAAAAATTATTTTTTAGCAATTTTACCATACGATCTAATAAATGGAGTAATGCTCTGCCCTTGATCTTACTTTTATAGCACTCGGGGTAAGCAATTAGGAAAACTGTTTCCAATTCTGAATTAAAAATCTATACAAGTGCTGAATTCAATTAGGACTTCAAATTGATTCATTTGAGCTCTTTCAAGTAAAAATTTTTATAATTCTCTAATATGCAAAGGGACAAGAATTAAAATAAAAATTTAATTATCCATTCTACTTTTATTCTTTATATGTTTAAATTGAAATCGCAAAGTGGAAATGAGTTGATTGGGAAATGGACGATAGAGATTCCTTTCTTCTGATTATAAATGATGATGGGTGGAAATTAAATTAAATGGAATACCTTTATACTAATTTTTTTTCCACAACTTTTGCATTTCTTACGTTTTCTAGTAATCTTGAACCCTGGCAAATCGTGCTACACAGCTAGACTTCTTACTTTCTCTAACTTTACCGATATGAGATCCTCCATTAAACAACTTTCTACACGAGGTATAAATATAAAGTTTGCATGAAATCAATTGTCGCTTTGAAAAAATAAGTATATTTCATTCATTATATAGTTTTCATTCCTTTAAGAATTTAATTAAATGATGTTTTAATGTCGTTAATATCATAGATTTTTTTCAGGATTAGTTTTTCATGCTTCTTAAGGGTGGAAAATCAATACGTGGTATATCTGAGAAAATTCGGGATTTTCCATTACAGTTAAAATTAAAGCCAACAACTTTACTTGATTAATACGTGATTATTGAAAATATTTGTTTTTTGTTATTTCAATACTGCGACGAATTTCTTGATAAAGCATTAAATAAATAAACTTGGGGCTGATCCTTTTTAATTAGCGAGCTAATAATTATTAGCTAACTAATTAATAATGTTTGTGGGGTTTAACCATGTTTTGGGATTCAAGTGCTTCTTATTGGTTTTAATACATCTATGACTTACGTGCGATCTACATACCTATATGTATCGGCTTGAGAAAAATTTAATTAAAGGATGATAAAATATGTAACATAAGAACAAATGAGAAAAAGGTAGAAGAGGCGCAAATAGATGTATAAGAAAAAATATCAATGCATTAAATTCCATTAATACATGTTGCTGTTTTATAGAGGGTTTTTTACCTACCTCTCTGTATTAACAGGAATGCAAGTAGAGAAACTCACTTTGCTATTAATAATTGATTATTGCAAACATATTGTAGCTCGTAGAAAGGTTCCAGTACTTAATAGCAAATATAAAATTATATAACAGTTCGGTAACAAACAAATAAGTAGCTGGTGAAATGAAATTCGTATAGTTGTTGAGGAGAAATGTAAATGAAAGGTCCAATCACATGCTTTATTAATAATTAAAGTAATAATGTACTTTGATATACTGAATATTGAAAATGCATGTGTATGAATATTTCATTAGATAATAATGAATTAGTTCCTATATTATTCAAGTAAACACTCACCAGTAAATGCGACACATAAGTTTTAACGACATATCTTTTGAGGTTCTTCCTCTGTGGAGCATAAAATGAACTCATGAATTTAAATCCTCTTTTAACTTCCGGCATACGAAAAGCGAAATAGTATTATAGTTACAAATAGGTTACAATTCTTAGTATAACGGCAAAACTAGTCTTAGTCAAAATATATCTTAACCTTTGGCGCATATTACACTTAATGTTACTAAAGATGCACTTGATTTTGCATGTACATACATTATGTTCCAATAAATAGTAATTTAAATATTAGAATCTAAATTAAAATTAGAACTTAGAGTTAAATTATTCAAAATTATTATAATTTGACTCAGCTTGTTTCAAATTATTTAGATGAGTTGGGGAGTTAGATCTTCTTTTTAGTGCTATAATACACAATTTTTGCGTTCCTATATATTTTACGTTTTTAGTTTCCATTCACTTGCTTCTATTTCTAACTTACATACTAATCTACATTACCATAATTAATAGGCAAATATTCGTTTTGTTACTTTATATTCTTTCATATTTTTACTATATTAATAGAGAAATGGTCAGTCTCGGAGGCTTGCTGAAAACTACATTAGGAAATATTTGCGAAAGAGCGTGGTCACAGTAATCGTTGACTTATCGTTCAGAAATGAATTTACTCCCAAGAAAATAAATCTATATTTCTTTTCCTCTTATCAATGTATATTTTTCTAGCACCGTTTTTTAAAGTAGACACGCTTCCCAAAATGAAATAGAGGAACAAGTAGATAATGAATTTTTAGTGCAATTGCAACGCGATTGTCACATGTTTGTAAATTTTGTGATTGTAGAAGATTTTGTCATGATGTGCAGGGTAAATACCTGAATATGGACTTTCGGTGGTTATTTTTCCCTAAAGTGTTATGCACTTCCTTCTTTTCAGAACGTAGAGATTTTTTACTTACAGATTTTGGAAAGCTGGGTTTTTATAGGATCCACAACTTTTTTATATTTAGCAGTTGCGTGGTTGCTTTGCGCGCTATTTTCTTTATTTTATCCTTCTAATTTTTCTGTTATTTCTCTTGATCATTTATAATTTCCCAATCCTACTATGTCAGTTACTTTTGATCGGTTTCAATCGGGTTTTTTCTTAGTGTGGGTTATATTTCATGGTATTTTATAGATCCCGCTTAATTATTGTTTCTCCAGGAATCACGGCCTTTTTGGCTGTTTGTTTAGCGCGTTATTTTACCTATTTGATTCTTAGCTAGGCTTTGAGTTATTCACAAGGTGAGCCTCCATGATAAATAAGATCAGATCTCCTCCATCGTCTATTTTCTTGTGTGTTTAATTGCGTGATATCTGACTGTCCCTTTTATGTTGATCCTCCTGCTACTTTGAGTGAGGTGTGTTTAGATTTTATATTTGATATATACAGCGGGCATGATATTGAGATTGTTCGTTATAGATTACCACATTTGAGCTAATTTATCGTAATGCTAAATTCTTTCTATTTCTCTTACTGGCTTTTGCATTTAGAGCAAATTTATTAAAGTATGCGACCTTAGTTTTGTTTTGCCCTGACGTAGTATTTGAACCTAGCCGTTGCAGAAAAGTTCAATTCGCGTTGTATATATTCCTAAAAAATTTGTTAGGTCTACTATTTTGCCACTTTTCATTCTCTGATTATCATTTTTGATACGTCAATATTTTCTTCTTTAGCTTGAAATTTAAATATGATCAACTCATTAACAGTCACACATTTTGGTTGTTTTACTTTATTGTTGAATCTCTTAGGCCGTGTGGGCTCCTACCCACTAAACGAATCGCTTACGCACGATTGATCTCTTTGAAGTGACTTTCTGTTTCGTTCTAAGTATAGTTCTATATTTGCGAGATTTTTGCATTCATTTTCGCTTAAGTGTAGCAGAGTGTCACATATTGGTTGTAATGATAATTTAGGAGAAGTTTACTTTTATGGAAAGAGAGATTAACCCCCTCCTCATATTCTTAATCTAGCTGAACCTACCGCCTGAAGAAAACTATTATTGATTGGAAGAATGGGTGAACGAGAGAAAATCCTCATGAGTGAGGATTCAGAGTGGATTTTATAATAGGTGGCAGTCGTATCAATTACCACCACACGGGGTGCCGCGACTTCAGTTCTATTGTTATTGAAACTACTTCCAGCGAAAATAAAGACGTTGATCCCCCTCTTTGGCCTTGAGCTGGCATTCAGCGTAGAAGTAATATCTTTCCTAATAGTTTCAGTTCGGCTACTTTTCGAGAAGGCTTATGTGGCTGGGGTCAGCAGTTGGCTCTTTCTCAAACCTAATTTTTCCATTTCCAACGCGTCAAATTATGCTTATATATTTAGGGTCAATATTTTGACCCCCTTTCGTGGAGGAGATGGAATGAATTTTGTTCCCTTTTATATATTTAGTGTAAATGGGCTAATATCGACATAGTAAATGTGCATCCTAGTATAGCTGTACAAAAATAGTAGATTTTTCTATAATTTTATAAACTTTAGAAAGGTTTGATAATTATTTCACCAAAGATCAATTTTTAAATTGGCAGGAACGGTTTAGATAATTAAAATGTCTCTCACGCAGTCTTAAGCTAAGATTTGTGAAATTTCGTATTGCACGACATAATCTTGAGGCCTTCATGTGTATATTTATGTATATTTTGTGAAAAGACCTCTCCAAAAGATACTTAATCTATCTAATATTTTAAATTTTCTTTGCACATAATTTTTTATTTAAATTTTTTAAAAGACCAGTCTTGCCATTCATCTATAAGTTAGAATTTATAAAATTAGGTAATTGAATGCATTAGTGATCTGCTGCTCATAATTCTTAAAAGGATTAAGGCATACACCTTTAGGAACCTTAAACTCTCAACCTTAAGGCTATGCAAGAATTAAAGGTTATCCCCCTGTAAAAATTGACCTAAAATAATGAGGATTCAGCTCTACTAATTATATTTCTCCATTTCATGACGTTTCAATGTTTATCCATATCTCATTGGTAACTTAGGAGATATTACGTTCAAAACGATTCACATGCTTTATAAATGTAAACTGCAAACTACTAAAGGTTAAAAGAATATAAAATAATTGTATTCTGTGGAGGTAATGCCAAGATATTTAGTGATTTCTCCTTTGAACCAATGTGTTGAAGGTTTTGGTAATAAAGTGACTTGAAAACGCTTATCTAAGAACTAATTATTTTAGTTGAAGTTCCTATACATATATATCAGTCCAGCAACAATATACTTATTAATAAATTCACATTGCCTTTTCTATTCTACCTTAATAAATTATATCCAGTTTTCGAGGGTAACTAGTTTCGATTGACTCCACCTGACACAGTGCGAAATTGTTGCCACGAGCATACGGGAATCATGTTATCTTTTTTTTTATCAAATACGAGATCTTTGTTTAATGGCTCCAAGAAAATGATGAGGAACGGATATTATAAAAATGGTAGGTCTTTTGGTTAAAGTAATCTCAATTAATGCGCTTTTATCTAATTTCTACTAACTCATCCCTTTAGAAATGTCTAGGATTAATTTACGCTCTCACCGTGTTTAACCGGTTCAAATGATCATAAATAAATCTTTGTTTTTTTAAAGGGAAATATAACCGTACCAAATCAAGGCTGCGATGTCAAGGTGAGAGCAATTTCTATCTAAATTTTTACCTCTTTGTTCCTTTCCGTATTTATAAATAAGATGGAGTGTTATTACCTTGTTAAACGAGAACTCAGGCATGAAACAAGCTACGGGTCGTTTTTTTTCAATAATTTTGTTGCATAATTTATGCCAAAAAATTAGTAGTATATCCTATTAATTTTTCTTTGGATTTAAGAGAAGTCTATCTCCACACACCTGAATGGCCCAAGAGTTGCTATCCCTTTGGCTGTCGATCTTTCTGATTTTCCGTTCACGAGGCCCCATTAAAATTGAATTTTTTGTGTTTTACGGGGGCGGTTCAAAGTTTGGCGAATCGGTAGGGCAAAAATAGAGGAAAGGGGATGGCTGTTGCTGGGAGTGTTAGGACAAGTTATGACAAGTCAGCACCTGCAGCCGCACGCTCCTGCCTCGTCTATTTAAGAAGCAGTAGCTGATCGTACATCGCCAGTCACAAATCTTTGAACAATGGAGAAGGTTGATTACCGCGCAGTGATCCATTTTCTGATCAAGGAAGGCAAGAATGCAAAAGAGATCCATGAACGCATGGTTGCAGTGTACACCAAAACCGAAACCGCCCCTTCCTATGCAACCATTGCTAGCTGGAATAGGGAGTTCCGCCATGGTCGTGAGTCCCTTGAAGATAACGCCCGTCCAGGACGCCCGTAAGCGTGACGAACGAGGAAAATGTGGCCCGTGTGGAGAGGATGATCCTCAAAATCGACGGGTCAAGGTCGAAAAATTAGAGCGAGAACATGGAATATCACACTAAGGTGTTATCAACATCATCCACGACCATTTGGTCATGACCAAGGTCTCTGCCCATTGGGTCCCTAGAAACTTCACGAAACCTCACGCCCCATGATAGACTTTAACGTCGTCAAAGTTTGGAGGAGCTGATGCTCCTGTACAACGGCGAGATTCGAGTCACGCATAGTGACAGGTCATAAACCCTGGGTCCATCATTGGGATCCCGAAACCAAGCTCGAAAGCATGGCTTTGAAGCTCAGGGGATGTCGACCCCCATTAAGTTACATACCCAACCCTCAGCCTGGAAGAACATGGCCACAATCTTCTGGGATTCTGAGAAAGTGTTGATGTTGGACTATGCGCCTCGTGGAAGGACCATCACAGGCCAACATTACGCCTAGGAAATGGCTGGTTTGAAGAAGTGCATCCGTCAGAAGCGTCACGGCAAGTTGACACGCAGTGTCCTGATCCTCCACGACAATGACCCTTGTCCACACGGCCAGAATTGTTCAAGCTGCCCTGCGCGAGTGCGGATTCAAGGAGCTCAACTATCCCCCTCCAGTCCAGATCTGGCCCCTACCGACTACTTTTTATTCTGCCAGCTTAAGGCTGCCCTTCGTGGACGCCGGTTTGGGGACGATGAAGATGTCCAGCTCGCCGTGCAGGAGTGGTTTTAACAGCAGTCGGGAGATTTCTGGTTGTCGAGAATTCGAAGCCTTAGGGACAAGTGGCGCAAGTGCATTGAAGTCGAAGGTAGTTATATTGAAAAATAATAAAACCCTTTTCCTCATATCTCGTTTCCTTATATCCTAATTGCAAAAGTTATTGACCGCCCCTCGTATCTTGTGAATCGTACAATTATAGTTATTTTTCATTACTAATAAAGTTTTATGGTTAACGTGGATTTCAAAATCTTGATTAAACGTTTGCCACAATTTGCGAGATTATTATCATCTAGTTTTGGTACAGGTGGGGAAGATAACTTGTTCTTTTATGATCCTGTTAACTGATCGTATCTGTATGTTATGTTTTCGTGTTATAATTTCAAGAGTATATAGGCGATCTTCTGTTATATGTGTTCTCACCCGATATATTTTTCTTCTATGATATAGCTTGAAGTTCTGGCGTATTGATTGCATTTTATATATTGGAGTTTTATTTGGAGCCATGTGTTTGTAACTCCAATGTTACATCGTTGCTAAGATCTTTTTTATAACTTTGAAAATCAATAAAACGTTGCTTATGTCAGTGAACTTCATTTCTGAAGAATCTATGTTAGCTTTGTTGAGTGTATGGAAAATTCTCTAAATTCTACCTTTTTACTTTCATTGTTTGGATATTTAAAACACACATTTTACAGCAGTTCTAACGTTAGGATAAAACAATATCTGGAAAAGCTTAGAGCGCCATGGGTACAGCATGATTCTGGTAATCTCTTATAAATAACTCCAAGGGAAAAAGTAGATTTCTAATCATCATTACTAAAATAAAACTTCATAGAGGACCACTTTATAACATGTGTTTCGAGAATCTTTTCTAATTTGTACAATATCCTCTGATATTACCTAGGAGGGGACGTAGAGAAAAATCTCTAGATATTTTGCTATATATCACTCCAAAATATGTTATAAAAGCGTTAATAAAAACGCAAGCAATAATTGCATTAAAATCCAATAAAGACATTAAAATTACAATTTCTAATTCCAGTGGCGCTTATTAATATTTACTCTTTCGGTTATAGTTACTTTGGAGATTCACCTAACGCATTTTTAGAGTTAGTAGGACAAAGCCCTTATAATGAAATATTATGGACTCTTAAATATGAACAGCAGCAGACATTTATTATATTGTAGCAGAATAAGGTCGAAGGGCATTCACGTGCCCTTCAGTACCCAGGTGTCCCTGAGATTACCGCATGAAGCTTTGAAAGCATAGCTGAACCAGTGTGAGAATACAACCTAAGCCGTTATGACACCCCAACTGTATTCTCTTAGAGGCCGATTTCATCGTCTCCCATGACCACAATTCAGCCAACATTCTTGCCTTCCGTCTTAAGATAGAAGTCCATTAAACATTCTACGCCAACGTTATTACAATTGCCCCCCCCCCCCTCCCGAAAGTCTTCGACTTTTCCCTCAAATCGCACGTGTGTGTGGAGGCGGTCGCCAAAGGCAGCAAAAGCCATCTCACCAGGCGTCTATATAATTCTTCAACTCAGTTTAGTAAGCAGCACTAATGGACTTCCCACCTATCACCGCAAACAAGTTGAAGGACGCTCGCCTCCCCTTGCCATTTCGATTCGAGAACGAAGGGTAAATCGACATCCGTGAACTCTGCCATAGTCAATCGGCAAGTATCTGACGAGGATTCCCATCTCCGAAAGCCATCTACGAGTGCTCCCTCATCTGAAGCGATAGGTAACCTAACTTCCCCCTTCGCAGTCATAGTATCCCAACGTGCTTCTTTAATGCAACGAACACGCAAGCTACTGTAACCGTTGCAGCCTGCAGATTGATCTAAAAACTATCTTACCCAATCGATCCATTATTTATGTGTGCACCCCTGTTTAAAATCCACCTGTATCTCGCGTAGACATTTAACTCCTTCGGTACGACCATTTTCTTAACACCAAATATTTGTGTATATTTAAATATTATTTTGCCGTCAGTAAAGATATATTTTCTTCATTGTCTTTCGTTCGCATTCCCAACGCGTACAAGCTACCTGTTAATCTTTGGCTACCTGTGAGTCTTTGTCAAAATAATAATAAACCATCCCCAATGGACTCATAACAATTGCCCAATTCACTAGCGGTCTTCAACAAATTTGACCCCAAACCAGAAAAGTACCTACGTATATATATATATATATATATATATATATATATATATATATATATATATATATATATATATATATATATACATAAAATATGTATATATATTGAGAGAGAGTCTGGCCATTTCATGACATATATGTACTGTAAGTTCAGATCTCTAGTTTCCTTTCTCAGAATTTTATTTTCAATCTAATATGATTGAAGCACATTATTTATTAGTCTATAAGATTACAAAGCTTTTTCCTTAATTACATTGATATTAATTTTCATGGACAATTTCAGGATAGTTGAATGCACTTCTAGTTCGTTTTGATTGGTATCAAAACGTACTTTCACATCTTCACTTTACCGACCTAGAGAAGCTTTGAGGATGCTTTTCGTCTCCATGTTCATATTGTTTTTGAACTTTTATCCAAAAATATAGGTATATGCATATTTTATTGAATGTCTCGTCTAGTGTTTGCTAAAGGGAAGGATGTTCAAGCATAAATTTACAATTATAGAATAAAAGATTTGGTTAATAATATCATTTAAGGGTGAATAGGAGGCAGTTTAGATATGAAAATCTAAGCTGACTAGCTACAGAACTAAAAATGAATAGAATCAAACAAACAAACAAACAACTTTATAGCGGATTTCGGTGATCCCTAAAAAAATAAAAAATAAAAAAAAACATCCAATTTTGAAGTATAAAATTTATTTTTACTTATTTAAAAGGCAACAAAAGATTATATTTACCTTAACAAATAAAATTACCACTATCTAACTGCTAATACTCAATTTTTCTCTGCTCTCTTTCTCTTTTCTCTTCAGCTTCTCTTCGATGTCTTTTATCTGCCCTTTCATTTCTTTTTTTCTCTCGAATATAGGTAATTAAATCCTTGCCGGAAAACAAATGTGAAACGTTTTTAAGGAGGTTAATTTGGTTACTATTGGGTTGAGGAATAAGTTCTTGCGGTTTTATCAAATTTAGTCATTACCATTAACAATTTTAGAAAAACCTCATTTTTAATTGATAACAATATGCATTTTAATAAAAAATGTATTCTCCGTTGTTATTTATGACTACTGCCCAACGTTCAAATAGTTTTTCGCTGCCTCTGCAATAAAAATCTCTGAATTTTTACTCGAAGAATTCGTCTAATCAGTTAATTAATTCCACATCAGTATTGAACGAAACGCCACGCAAATTATTGGAGAGCGATCGGAACAGATGGAAATCTGATGAAGCCAAGTCTGGCAAATATGGAGGATGCGGCAGAATTTCCAAATTAAGCGTTTGGATGGCGTCTTTTGTCATATTGGCAATGTGAGGACGAGGATTATCATGTTGAAAAAGGACTCCATAACGTCGATGAGGTCGTTTTTCATGAATAGCTTTGGCGAATCGCTACATTTGTTGAACGTAGAGTATGCATTGACAATCTCGTTGTTCGCGAAGAGCTCATAAAGAATGATGCCTTCACTTCCGTTAATACCGGAAGTGTTTTTTTATTGGGGCTAAGGCATTGTAGTCGAAGGTTCATTTTGACATAAACACACCACTTTTCGTCACCAGTGATCATGCGGTAAAGAAATATGTCTTTATATCCACGAGTAGCGTTGTGACGAGCAAGCAAACTTGCGGCAATCGTGGAGCGTTGAAGTTTGTTGCTTTCGCTCAAAGCGTGAGGGACCCATGCACCGAGTTTTTGAACTTTCCCCATCAATTGTACAGCCAATTCTCTAGTTGATTGACAAGGATTTTCATGCAGAAGGTCGTTAAATCGATCTTCATTTAACTTAATGGGGCGACTAGAACTTTCTTGGTCATTAAGATTGAAATGACCGTTTTTGAAACCTTGAAAACCACCATTCAGTTGTCCTTTCTGATAAAGCATTTTCTCCGTACACAGCACAAATATCGCGACGAGCTTTGGCTGCATTTGCATTGTTCCCATCTCGATTGAAAATGAATAACAACAAGTGTCGAAAATGCGCCTTTCTTTCAATTTGACATTGCATTTTGAGGGTAAAGAACAAAAATTAAATTAACACAATTTTTAAATAAACCACAATGACTTATTACTCAACTTCAAGACGTAGCCTAAGCAAAAGCCTAATAGTCTACGCTGTTAAGAGACGGAGCCTAACCTTTGCAAATTTTGCTCTCAATATTTATCATTGTTTCTTAATATGTGCACAAATTACGTCAACAAAACTTAAATCAACACAACATTAAAAAAAAACCGCAAGAACTTATTCCTCAACCTAATACAATAGCTGCATGTGAGTGCTCTAGAAATCTAAAGTAAAAGCAAAACATTGAATAGTTGAATTACTATATGAAACATTCAAGTGAAAGAAAAGAGAAGAAATAATTGCACATATTTAATCTAGCTTATGGTGATTTTAATGGGAGGAAAATGAATTGATACAAGGATGAGAAAAGAAAAGGAAAGGAATGGATCGTTCAGGATATGAAAAGAACAAATAAAAATTTTAGAAGGAAGATGAATGCACAGTCGAATAAGAACAGGAGGTTATAATAAAAGGACGTCGAAAGGAAAGAAACCCTCAAAGTAATATTTGTTAGAAAATCCAGGATAATAATGACAGGATATTTGTCAGCAATGAGTAGGTAAGGATAAGAAGATGAGAGTAGTTTGACGTGTTATGGTGGGGCATTAAAAAGGAAACAAAAGGTAATATGATTGGTTTGAAGGATGAGAATGGGATTTCTATTAAATTGTGGAGGCTATATGTATGCCTGGTTCGTAGTTGCTTTGAAAGTTCTGAGAAAAAGGCAATGCAGCATCAATAAATAAGATAGTCGCTGTGATTATCAAGATAAGGTAAATGTAGTATGTAATGAGTCTAATCGGGCGTTCTAAACCATTTATAAGGGTCAGGGCGCCTAACTAATGGAAAACGCTTTGATAGTATCATCAATTTAGGGTAAAGGGAAGAAAGGTAAAGGGAAAAACCAAAGAAATAGAAGTTTTGGGAGATTTATAGTCAAGCTGTATAGAAATAATTTTATTATTGAGGTTATCAGCATAACTGTGGTTTTAATAAGGTAAGAAAAAAATATGTTAGAGCAGGTTAAGGAAGTCTTGGCCTAGAATTTTTACCAAGAGAGCTAGCAGGAAAATTAAAGAGTAAGATATTAAAATAGTATGCTAGGTTCATGGATCTAAAGAAGGCCTATGAATACGTATTGTAGAAATTAAAGTACTAGAGTTTGTTATAAAGAGTGAAGAAGTCATTATTTGAGTATTAAATTGTGCGTAAACCATTTTTCTTAAAAGTATTATGTAAAATCGTATAAATTATGTCAGGAATCATAGCTTTGATATAATTGGAGCGGTAAGGAAACTGAGGGTGATGTCGCTATGGTCCCTCACCGAAAGTACAGATCAAAACAATTCAACGTCGGTGATTCAGCCGTAGTATAATTCAGCGCAAGGACAATTCATCGCAAGTACAGTACAGTGAAAGAAAAATCATACATTAAATAGATATTAATGAAAATGATGTATATAATTTTACATATTATGTAGAGAAAAGTTACCTAATTTTCTATTAATTTGATAACTTGAAACTCTCGGGTATTTAAAATATCTCATATCTTCCATAATCAGCAAAAATACTATTTAGCGCGGAATATTTTCAATTCTATCTCTAACTTTAGCATAACCTTTGTGTCCAGCACTGAGACTTAAAACTTTCTTTACCATATTACCCTGCCCTAATCTCCCAAATTATATAAATTTATAAAGCGCTGATTAGTTATGACCAAGTGAGGCCTGATTGGCGCGGCACCTTCCTTCTACTGAGTTGTTGGCTTCGGTAGAGCTTCTTGAATACGATCAAAGATACTCCACATTGCTGGTTTAAAATAGATTCTTTTCTATTAGAACGGAAAGTGCGGGTCCATTCAAATTATCTTTAAAATCGTTAAATAAATCTTCCAGTTACGTGGTATTGACTCTTGGGCGGATTCGAATATTTCAACAATATCATCTGCTGGCGTGCATTCCTCACAATCTTGACCTATTCCCTTCTGTCACACGCAAACTTGTTTTAATTGTCATGCATTAAATTGTCCTGTGCAGAACTGTCCGTGATCTTGTTATGGTTGTTTAATTTTCGTATGGCTAGAGTAGTGAAAGATATACGTATGGGAGTTAGAAATTGGGTTTGGGGAAAGGTGAGGAATGATGGGAGGAGTGTTCTATTTAGTTAGAATATGCTGATGATATGATGTTAGTGGATGTGAGTCTGAGAGATTTGGAAATCTAGATTGAACCATTTGACAGGGTAAGAGTGATAATGGATAATAAATATATCTGTAAATGCAGAAACCACTAAGGTAATGGTGTTTGTAATAAGCATAGGGTTTTTGAGATTTTAGAGTAAAGAAATTTAACTGTGAACATGTTAGATGTTTTAAGTATCTTGGACGTATCATTAGGAAGTGGATAATAACTACAATGTTTTAAGTAACAAGAACTCTGAAAGGTTATAGGACCGTTAGGAAATACTAAAGGTTTCTGCATGAAATATCGTGTGAACAGTGTGAGAGATTACTTGTACCAACATTTAGATATGACATTTAGAATATGTTAAAAAAAGAGAAGTAAACATATTGAGTTAGATCAGTTAAAAAACAATTATTGCGGGTAACTTAATTTGCATCTGGGAAATAGATAGAAAAACGAAAGATTATGATGTATTTTTCTTGAAAAACATGTATGACACTGTTGGTATAGGATTGTAAGAAAAACGGCTTGAAATATATAAGTAAATAACTTTATACGAGATTGAGCATCAGACTGTGCGATGTTTCGGAAGAGCGCGCAAATGTGGCTGATAGAGAAAAGAAAATAGATGAGGTTGTATACATTGAGGGATTTGCTGAGGGGTGCTTGTGCATTTCTGCTAAGGGATACACCGGCTGGACGAAATGCTAGAGCACCTGACACCTCGCCAGTATAAAGAACCAATTTCAAGCATAAAATGATGGATGGCTTTGTATTTCATAAGGTAGAAAGAGGTGTTAGGAAATGTTCAAATTTAATGGCGTTGATGCATAACACATTCACTTGATGGCAAAGCCTAAAATAATTACAACGAAATGTATTTCAAATTTTTGGCAATATATAAGTTCCAATTATTTCTAATCTGTCTATTTCAGTACTATATATATGCTCAATGCTGAATTCTTAGTTTAATAATCTGGAAGAATATAAACATAATCTCACAAAATCTGTTAAGAGGGATTTAAATATTTTCAAATGATTTGGCAGCAATTTATCAATTTTAACTTTTAATCAATATTTAAGTTTAGTTTATTACTCATTACTTTTAGAAATTAGAAATGAAATTTCATTTAGACAGAATTTTCCCATTTATTCTCTATTAACCAGGAATCTGTCTTTGTTCCATTTGTTCCGCTAAATTTAAGTAACTATGAGGTTGATTCAAAATTTCCTCACATTATTTTTATCTTTCCATGGTACTTATCTAAGTGCAAAGTATTTAGAATTCTTTCTTTTCATTTTTTATAACCATTAGAATTTATAAATATATACTACAATATTATTCAATTAAAATATTAAAAAGTAAATCAACTACTTCGGGTTTTTTCCCCGAATGTTTAAAGGTAGAATTTCGTTAAAATATGTGTCGGGATAGCATACAAAACACTGATCTGCATTTCTAGGTTTATAAAAAACATAATATGATGCCTCAATTGGTCTTACATAACCGGATTGACGTGTAATGTTTTTGTCCAAACTGTTCACCGGTGCCCTTAATGTACCTTTTATTTTCTATTTTCTGATATTGAAATTGAATGGAAGAACAAGAACCCTACTAATAGGTTCATTACATCTGCTTAAAGATGTTTCCTTCAGATCATCATGTAAGAATTATATATTTGGTGAAAAAGTTATATCACGCTTACTTTGGATTTAAAGTAAGAGACCATTATAACCATTTACTACATCATATATGTGGCAAAGCATGTGATCAACATTTATATAATGGGTTAACAATACGAAGAAGACTATGGCATTGATGGTCTGATAGTGTGAAAGGAAGGAAAATAACTCAAATTAGACTGTTATTACTGCATAACAGATTTAGAGGTTGATCCCAATAAAAACCATTAGCCTCATCATCCGAATGAGATATCAGCTAAAAAAAAACAGTCATTCATGGCCCAGGTGTTCCTTTTCCTTAACTTGGGGTAAGCTTGTGATCGTAGTCCAAACCTAAGGCTGGAGATGCGACCGATGCAGGCAGTTCTGGTACATTCGATCCAACAGAGGAAGAGGGACCGATGACTTGATACCTAAATTCGGCCAAATTATAGCTTTGAGTTACATCTGTTGATAGTGTTAGTCTTCTATTAAAACCAAAGGACAAGTTCAGAAAATATTTATTTTTTGATCAAAATTCTTTGCTGGTCTGATGCAATAAAATTCTACGTATAAAGAATCTCATGAAAGCGCTAGATAAAGAGGGAAGAAGAATCTCTTTTTTACTTCAGAGATTCCTAAGGCTAAGTAGAGAGAATCATAAGCTGTAATTATTTGAGGGGTCTCCGATAAAATAGCTCATCAAGTACACTCGCTTTGATAAAAAATTAAATCACACTAAATACACCACTTGGCCTCGTTATAATCTGCCACTGGGAATTTCCTGGGGAAAGACAGTAGTCCAGATTATCATAAAACTATCGATGAGCTGTTGGAGTGTTATTGCTGAGTAAGTGACGGATGTGATTTAAAATATATTTTTTCTTTCTACCTAGCCACATACAAAAAGTCAAAGATGTAGCCATCAGGCTGGTTGAGAAGCCAAATTTCAGGTACTGTTTGATCGGAAAAAATTCCAAGACCCAGGCCTTGTTCTTTTGGTTGATGTGGCACAGCGTATATTCTTGCTGCCCAACGTATGGTTACTGCTACTGGGTCGATCTAGGGCTTCCTCACATTTCTCAGAATACGGATGTAACCATCAGTGTTTAGCTTTTGACCATCAGGAATAAAGTTTAAAGGCATGCCGCCACCTTTAATGCTTACTACAGCAAATACTTTGAATAAGGCTGAAAATTCATCTCAATGACTCTGGAAACTACCTCTAGTACGACCGCAAACCAGCTACTGTTCTGAGAGAATAGTTTCTTGCCTTGGCAAAAGTTCTTCTCGTTGGAACATAACCCCAGCATGCCTGCTTCAAAGGGTGTTCAACTTGTTGATCAGCTTCTTGTATATGATTCAATTTCTTGCAACTCTTTGGACAGAATTCATCCCATCTCCATATTGTATGAAATGATAACCAACTAATCTCCTTAAGCACTATAAGCCTAGTCAGATTTTCATCCACACCTTTTCTCTTAAATGAAAGACATCGAATTTCTGGGATCATTGTTGAAGTTCTTTTGGCTTTAAGCGACGAATTCTAGCATTCTGATTCCTTCGGAAGTAGGACTACGGGATTTTTTATCTCCACTGTTTGTATATTCCAATCTTAAATCTTCTAAGTCTTTTTTGACTTATTCCTGCATCCTTCTGCTGACTTTGATGAATTCTGAAATCTTTTAATTTTCCCTTCCAGCAAAGATTCCAAGGAGAAATAGATGCATCCTCCACAAATAGGAGGTCTTCACAACTTTACTTATTAATTATTCTGCCAAAATAAACCAAAAATGGTTTTTGTTTTTAAGAAGACCGACAACGAATGCAAAAAATATGCGAAAATTAGGTGTTAAAAATTGAAAAGCAATAAATTTCCCACCCTATATATTAAAGAAATCAACAGAATTTCTGCTGCTAAAGCTCTCCTAAATACAAAAATTCTGCGTTATTCACCTGTTCCGCCCTATTTTGGTTTTCCTAACTCATCACTTGCTTATCTACCTCTTCAGTGGTAAGACACATTTAAAAGCAATCCGACAATAATCATTATTGATTTGGTTTGGTAGGCCCTTCTTTTAACGAAAGCTTGATGTTTTGTCTTCAGGACGTTATGAAATATTATTGTGGGGGAATTCTACGTGGAATTTCTTTTCCAGCACGGAAGTGACGTCCATAATCTGGAGAAGGTTCTAGAATTTGGTTAGGCTCAAATTGATAATCCTCCCTCCCCCATCCACAAGCGGTAGCCTCGAACCGCGTCCACCTCGGACCATCTTATCGCAGGTTAGAATCGCTTCCACGTGAAGATTCGAGGCCATTTGAAAGTAGCGCTGTTTCCCCCACCCCTGCGGGGAAAGCCTCGGATATATAAGGCTTGTCTGCCAGGTGGAAGACACAGAGATGAGGAGTCCCCGAAGGGTTCAGAGAAGCATTCCCCTAGTTCCAAGTCAGGTGCTAACAACAAAGCAAAGTGACGGCTGAACTTTTTTGTGCGTTGGAATTAACCCAGCCAGTGTGGTAATTCCATTTGACGATCTCCACCGAGTGATTTTTTTGACTCCACTCATCAACTCCTGTCGAAGCCCTCCTCGTTCTCTCCTAGTTTTCGGGTGGCTGAAATACTCTTCCCTGTACCGGACGTTACCGCCCCTCCCCCCGTGGAGAACCGTCATCACGCCAACTTCCCGCTCAGAAGCTCCGAGCGCCCTCACCCTTGCGTTTATTGCCTGCAGAAGACATCCGTAAACCTTACCGGACGTCTACCCCGGAATCCTCCGTAAGCCAACTCCTCTTTCTCTTCAGCAACCTAGTAAAGTTAATCCTCCCCATTGGAATAGTCTCCTTCTGTAACGCATTAGGGTTCTAACTTCAGAGTCTGACGCATAACTCTGCAATTTCCACCCTCATTTACCAATTTAATTTTGCCCATTTATTCTCTTATTTTATGTAAATAAAATTATAATTTTGTACATGCCTCTTCAAATAACCTTGAGCATTGTCATTGCCCAAATTTTATCTGACCTCGTTGCCCTTTTTTCTCGCAGTTCCGCGCGTCGAAACTTGTGGCGTTCCGTCTGTTGTCGTTTCGCCCTTAGTTATTGGTCCCTCCCCCATAGATATAATATTGTATTGATATAATGTAATATCATACCAGGACAATTATATTTGATCAAATTTGTTAATTTTACCATCCTGATTCAAAAGAGGGCACCTTGGGCTAGAGTTTTAATAATAAATTAATTCGGGAGCGTAATAAAGACTATCAAATTTTTGAAAATAACAAAACGATAGCAAATCGTGTAAGATGCGTACACTATCGAAGGATGGCAGAGCGGGCCGTTAGAGGAGCTAAGTTGAAATATGAAAAAGATCTTACGTTATGTTTGAAGCACGAACCAAAATGGTTTTATAGTTAACTAAACAGTAGAAAGCCTATACAGGGTTCAATAGGGCCAAGCAAAAGTATAGAGGGTGTTATTCGAGACGACCTAGAACAATTTGCTAAAATATTAAATGAGCAATTCGCAAACATTTTTACTGTGGAGAAGGTGACACAATTAGCAAAACTAGGCAAGGTAATAAATCGCAAAAGACAAAATGCTCTTTCCACCATATGTATAAATAAAGGTGAGATTGTCCCATACATTAATGAAATAAAAATATTGAAGGCACCTGGGCCGTTGGTAGGGTACTCAATCCATCTTGAAGAAATAAAAAATTAATTAGCAGGACCGTTCTGCACGATTTTCAATCGATCAATTGAGGAGGCCTGATTTCATTAGAGTTCAAATGTGCAAATGTTACCCCGAAATTAAAAGAAAGGGGATAAATCTGAACTTACTAATTTTCATCCCATAAGCCTAACTTCTGCTTGTTGATATGGCCATTGTATCCCAACTTAGGTCCTCCCGCCCTCCTGTAACTGCACATACAGTACTTTGCGTAAAAAACCTTCCCTCAGTCATACGGATGACGTGGCCAAACCAACGGAGTTGATGTTTTGCCATAGCTGCATGAATGCTTGCACTCTTTGTCCTCCACAGGATTGTGGTGTGCGGGAGCCTGTTTTGCTATTTGAGGCATCTGATGTGAAATGCTTCAAGGTGTTTGATGTTTCGATGGTAAGTTGTCCATGACTCGCAAGCGTAAAGTATGGTGGAAAGACACACAGTTATAGACGGTAATTTTTGTGTTAATTTTGAGGTGTTTGTTTTTAAACATCCTTGGGCAGAGGCGGCCAAAGAATGCTGCTGCTTGTTTTATTATATGTTGAATCTCCTTTTATAAGTTGAATTTGAAGGATAGGTAGCTGCCGAGGTATTTAAATGAAGGTAGAGTTGTTAGATCTTCATCAGATATTCTAAATATTAGTGGTTCAGGTGACATGTTTACTTACCATTGCCAGATGATTTCAGCCTTCCTGGTGTTGATTGCTAGGCCAATTCTAGTGTAGGCATCTGTAATAGCTTTTAGTGCATTTTGTAGTGCATCAGGCGTATGTTCGACACTAATCTGCATATTGCAATTTTCATATATGGTCTAGTGAGGTAGTTCTTGCTTGGTTGGTTGTAATTTTCTCGTGTGGAGTTGCCACTTAACTTTTTACAATCCTTTGATTCGTCCGCCTAGTTGCCATCGTTCATCGGTTAAATCGATTAATATTTCAACCAGTTCCTTAGTTTTTGCTGTTGACGATAAAAAGAAGTACGACGTGGGTTTGCGCGAATCACTGAGCTTGAGTTACGGGAATCTGAAGTGTTAGTAATATTTTCTAACTCGTTCCAATGTTGCGAGTTTTTATGATAGATTTAGGGAAATCAAGAGATACTAATTTTAATGTTACTTCCTCCCAGAAAGTAGGTAGTGATATTTTACACGTTCTTGCTAAATCATTTAGTAGATCGATAATGTTAAATTGTTGAAGTCTTTTTCCGTCGATGGTAATCATCCCATCATTACCCTAACTGAACTTCTGTGTATCTTTTAGTGCCTGAAAAATTAATCTACCACTTTCTTGAACACTAGGCTCCAGTGTTTTCAGTACTTTATCAGTATAACTATTTATTTCATCCTTGATATCTCATTAACTTTAACGGTAGATGTGTCCACAACCTTATACTGTCCCACATAGTATTTCAACGTGTTGTGGTAAAAGATAACACGGCTATTTGGTGGGATTTCTGAATTATTTAGTATAGTAGTCAACTCTATTCATACCCTGATACCAGATACGTTAAATATCGTCTAGACATTAGTAATATTTTGATTATATCTTTTGATATGTGAAACTCTCGCATGCGTCGCAGACTGTATTAACCATCGCTGGAAAAATAGGTCATTAAAATCTTTAAACAAAGATACCTATCTCTTAGCATCGCATCATTTAACCTGTAATTATTTTTAGGTATGACGACAAAAAAATAATTGTATGTGTGTGTTTACATATGTATGATTGTGAACTTGTGTGCAGACTCTAATTCCTTCGAAAAAAGGTCATTAATCGGGTAGAAGAGCATTCTTATTCCTCGCAAACCCCGTCTCCTTCCTCCCCCTGACCCCACCCTAGCTTTGGTGCATTGCTATTTTTCGAAGGAATCAGAGGCTGAACACACATACACTATCATACATATGTAAACACCGACAGTTTCACTGACCTAGTGGCTGGGGAGCATCTTACCAACCAACCAGTAAGGGGGAGATGGACTCGGGGTGCAAGGTCATGTACGTATGTACTTGCTTGAATGTGCACATGGCTATGTGCTTCTGCGTGCACTCGTCTAACTACCTTCAATACTACTAACGTTGGCTAGTAAGTCCTAAAGAAAAGTCCACAAAAATGGTGTTTACCTGTTACATGAACTGACTGAGGGAGAATTTTTACAAGGTGATAATAGTGCTGCTTCATCTTTGAGGAGAAATGCCGAAATGCACACTTGTTTTATCCCCTACCCACAAAGCCAAATTTGGCGATGGGGAAAATTTATCTGATATGAAGGCGGTATAAAAGAGATAAAATCATATGTTTCATGAAAAAGCGAATGAATACTTTAAAAAAGTGTACACTAGTTAGTTAAACGATGAGCTATTATTGTCAATACTCATGAAAACTATTTTACTGAAAATGTTATTAATTTACGTTTAATTAAAATTATTTAAATTTCCTTAGAGAAAAATGAATTAATTTTTGACATAATAAACGAATCTCTAAACTTCACAATTGTAACGAGACCAATAAACTTCCCCTGATTATGCTATATTTTCAGGACCTTATCATATTGATGACGTAAGAGAAAATTTTGCGATTAACGGAAAATAATAAACAAGCAGACGTGAGTGTTGACTCAGATTGAAAATGATTTTGATGGCAGATGTACATGGAAATGTTTTTGTATTGAAGAGTATAAAATTAAATTACAGTGGCAAGAATCATAAAGTGAGATTAATATCAGGCTAAAACTTTATTCGTGTAAAGAAGGCAAATATGAGAGAAATCAAGAGTTGTAGATTAAAATGGATAATAGGAGGTGTATTGAACGTAAATCCCTGAAAGGGGCGAATCAAAACAACTAATTTGAAAATAAATAACACTTGCATTAAGATAAATATTCACGGAGTGTAATCGGTGAGTGTGATGTAGCAGATAATTACTTCCTGCGTCGAAGCGCCACTTCAATGCATCGCTTATTTTCAAAAGAAGTAAAATTCAATGGAACCAATTTAGAGCAACGAAATGATCCATAAGACCATGGTATATATAGTATTCACCCTGGAGATTTCAAATCTCCCATAAGATTTGGCGCTGGGTGGCGCTATCTTGTGGCAGAAGCCTTATTTAGCTAATCAAATGCACGTGTAAGTGATTTGAACCATGGAAAACCATTAATGCAATAACCATTTATCATCTTTTTATCACAAAATGCCGCAGGTCATCGGAGAGACTTTCCCTCTTTTTCAGTAGAAAACTGCGAGTAAGAACTAAAGTATGACGTATTTGTTGAAGGTTTTATTGACGGCGAAGCACTATGGGCATACTAGCGAGGCTAGAATGACGGAGAAAAGTACATAACTAGAAAGGCAGATGATGAAGACAAACAAGGAAACTCTGTAAATAGTGGCTGAAAAAATATTTCGTGAACTCATAGAAAGCGAGTGAACAACAACCAAACCGAGCCATTAGAAAACTGTTTCTTCAGTGTTACGAAACTAAAGGAAGGTTGAACCAGACGGATTTACGCCTTGAGATATTTAAGGACAACTAACTGCTTGTATTGAGACTGCTGTGTAAAATGTTGGACGGAAAATCGGATAGAGTATCCTTAGACACTCCTCGACCCGATGCCAAGCTATTCGTCCTGTTTGTACCCAGATTATTCTAATATGCGCGTTGATGCTCGACTTGTCAATTGTACCTTTTTTCATGATTAAAGAATAAAATTCCACAGAGAATTACTGAAAAAATATGAGGCCAAGGTAAAGTAAGGAGATGCTCAATTAGAGAGGATACTATCTCTCTTAAGATGTTCTTTTTTTTAGTTTCGAGGAAAAAGATAAATAAAACCTGCAAATAATGACTAAGTGATAAAAGATAAAAATACCTATGTTAAAAGTGAGGCTCTTAAAAATGCAAAGGAATTACTTTCTCTTAATTGAGAATAAAGTCTGCCAAAATGTAGCAAAGTGACAGTGCACATTTGATGTCATTAACTGTTCAGACAACTGCTATGTATATATAAATATTTTTTATTTTCTTCAAAATAAAGAAAAAAAATATTTATATTGATTGGATTAGTTTTTGGGTTAATGGACAGGTCAAGCAGATTAAATTAAAAGCATTTAACGTGTTTCCTAATCCAAAGTATAAAAGGTCGTCTTCCTTACAACTTATTAGATGTTTCATGAGGCCCTGAGCCGTTTTGCACAGAGGATTAATTGTAAATGAGGTTTTGTTAGCTTAGTAAATAAGGTTCTGGATTTCGACATCTAAGTAAGTGGTTTGAGTGCCGAGATCATTGGACGGAAGAAAAATCCTAGTTTAAAGGGAGCTGCCGTTAACTACTGGATATGTTTAGTACGAGGTTTTTTCACAGATAGCATGATATATGTGAATTTTAATAAAGAATATTTATTCACTGTATAGCATATATAACAGCTATTTTATAAGCTATGAGTTCTGACAAAAACATCCCTAAAGATACGCGTATCATCAGCGTAAATTGTAAAATTGAAAGAAATGAAGATTTTCATTTAAATTCCATCACGTTGAGTTCAATAATATTGTCTAATAACTTGAAATTATGATGATTGAAAATACAAAAACTAATCCGAATAATATAAAAAGAAGTAATTTCTGTCATCAGCTGTCACAACATATTTCTGCCTAAAACAGGGTTGTTGCACACTAACTTGGGAAAACTATCCCCTTTTTCTCTCCTTCTTTATAACTTATTAATCACAAAGCTAGTCATTTTGTTTATTTCCTGCTGCTATCAATTTAGAGCAAAAAGGACAATAAGTACTCTAGACTTTCGTTTAGTCTTGGTTTATCTCTCGGAAAAACGTGCAAATACAGGACTCTTACCAGCATTTACAAGATGCTAAGACTAGCAATGGCTAACCTTTTTCCTTCTGAGTTCTGCATGGGCGCTGAAAAGAGTTTAAGAGGTATAAAAGTTGTCCGGAGAAGGGGGAAGCAACTTCGTCAATTTTATAACCAAATAAGTTACATATTATAGTTATCTTTGGGTTTATGGTTATTATATCTGCAATATTCGTCCATACGATTTTCTTTCTCTGGATTTAGGACCGGTAACGGATGGTTTTAAATTAACATCAAGAAAAATGAGAACTTGAAAGTCAAGCATCCATAACTTTAATGGAGCAATCTTGATGAATATCGATTAATGAATTTATGCGCATTTTCTTAGTATATGTAAATAAGGACGTCGCTAAAATTAAAACTAAGGATACTCATAAGCTGCCCGCTCTTGCAATTATTGCAGGAAAAAGATATTTTCATTTTGTCAAACACGATTCAATTATTATAGGTGCCGATTAAAAAGTGGGTTATAATTTGCAAAAATGCTTTCCAAAATTAATTTGGTGCAGTCCCCTAAAGGAAATTAATAGATGCTCTTTCTTATATGGAACCAAAACAGTTTCGCTTCGCAGACGGACGTTCGGTTTCTGTCCTTCAGCCTATCCAGTTCTAGAAACGGGGGTTTTCTCTAAATAATTTAAAAGGTTTCCTGTACATACTTCCTAATAAATTACTCTTGGTTTATGTTTCTTCGATTCATGCTTATTTTATAAGCCTAGATCAAAGAAAAGATTTATTAGAATTCTTTTAAATACGAAAAAAAGTTTTTTTTAAAAGAACATATATAAACAACGCTTTAACTCTCATGACGCAGTGCAAAAAAGGTGAATATGCTCCTGAATTCCTAAAATAAAAAAAATAAAAGCTAAAAAGTATACTTAGAATGTTGCATGATGTAATAATTATAGCTGAATGCAAAATCAAAAACTTTTCTTGCTAATTACTTGAAACATTAGATAAACATTAGCTCAGTTGCAAAATATTTTCATCAAATGCATTTAGAAATGCATTAATACATTTACCTTTCCTAGTCCTAAATGTAAATAAGTCTACGGCATTTTACCACCTTTATATCAAACTAATAGAAAAACACGACTAACCTCTGAGAAAATCTGAAGCCCTTTGCTACCATGTAATTCTATAATTATCTGTTGCAACGTCCTTTATATCTAACTTTGCACAAGTTTTTCATCAAAGCAAAGCGTCCTTCACTTTATTTTATCTATCACAAGGTTTACAGGTTTGTAAGTTCTCTGTTAGGACGGCTCTTACTTTAGATCGTTCATTGATCTTCTCCTAGTAAATGTTAAATCTATGCACTAACGTCTGGAAAACATGATGACCCAGCATTCTGCACATTCAAACTTCGAAACTTCATAAATTTTCTAACGTTCTTATTACCACTCAAGCTATTTTGCTATTCCTAACTTTGGATTGAAGTTTGCTCCCTTCTTCTAACTTTAAATCAATTACTAACAATCATCTTTCTTTCTTATGATTAATCCTTACAAGGATATTCAGCTCTATCTAGTTTCTATCTTTATTTCTTCATCTAAAATAAATCACAAGACCCCTATCTTGGTTACTTTCCCATTTGCCCTGCACAGCAATGAGGTATTCATTACTGGTAAAAATCCACCAGCACCCATCTTCAGATATCTATCCCATATAAGCCTTTGGTTATTTTTCGGTTTATGCCCGCCCTTGAATTTCATGGGCACTTTGTTAGAAATATCTTTTGTTTTTAAAAATACGCAAATGCTATATATATATATATATATATAGTATATCTACGATATAAACTAAATAGCATTTACTTATTTTTACTGTATATCTACGATATACACTATATAGCAGTTTCAGTAATTAATGTGGGCAAATGTCTAATTATCATGTTATGACGAAAAATAGATAGGCCGCAATTTTCTAATTGAAAGAATCTAGTTAGTTTATTTTTTAATTTTTTTTAAATATTATCCTCAGAAGAATCGGTTAAGAGGGGTTTATATAGTTTATTTTTTTATTTTTTCAAAACACTTTAAATATTTCTTATTTAATTAAGATGGTATAATTATGCACATATGGGTGTGAACGGATTACGTAATACTCTATAAACAAATAAAGGCCAAACGAGATTTGGCTAACGCGCTTTTGAATTCCAGACCAAGGAAGGCTTTTTTGACCTAAGAATATTTACGAGTATTATTTTAATTTGCCGGAAAATGTGGGTTTGGTGGGTGAAGCCCCTATTTTTATATTAAGGTAAAATTATATATAATACAATATGATGCGATTGCAATAGCCTAACCCCCATCCCCAAATAAAGCACTTTGTCTACATAAAAAAAAAAATGTTTTTAAACATAAATATACGAGATATAATTTATTAAAAAATTCGAGGGCGGTCATAAACCTAAAAATAACCAAATCTTTCATACACAATACCAAATATTCGCTTCTCAGTCAGCCCATTCTTTCACAAGCATTCACATATATAATTAAACAATAATCATGTGGGATTCTAAGCAGTTCCGCGCCATGACACTCATTTCATATATTTTCTTTGCCATTATACTTCCATTCATTCTACTTACATGACAATACAAACGCAAAGTAATCTCAGGAACAATCTCTTCTGTACCAGATTCCCACCATAAAATCTCATATTAAGCATTTTGACCGATTTCATATTCATAGTCTTAATGTATATTTAACAGCGTCCTGAAAGCACATAGAATTTATTACCAAAAAACAAGATGTGATCACTTTCTTAAGTATCTTTAACACTATTATTCAAGATACATCCAAGAAACCTATAACCTGGTAGTTGTTCAATAGTTAAACTAGACTCTATATGCCCTACTAAAGGTATAGATTAATATTTTCCAATTCGCCTGACTTTGAGCACAACACGCCTTACCTACCACATAATTATTTTTACAAAATTGAAATTCATGAACCCAGTACATATAGACGTTATAACATTTTTTCCTTAATACATTAAGCCAGATATCTCAGTGAAATTAACTGATACAAACCCAATACATACATTGAACCCACAGGGATAGTCTCTAATCTCTCCTAATTATCTTTCTTATTTGCCAAATCAGAATTTTTCAATACACCTGACATGAAACACTAAACAGAAATATTTGGATGTTTTACTTGTATTTAATTTTCTCTTACAGTATTTACCTTTTATCACTTGTACTTATAATCATTTACTCTGTCCTAAGTCACTCATGATTTCTCAAATAACACTATACATTCATCCTAGTTACCTTCCAATTTTGAAGACCTTTCACAACAGTAACACCTCTTTTTTGTATATCAATTCCACCAAATGATAAAGCAGCAGGTTTATACACTCTAACACAATCACATTTACTCGTATATTCGCTTTCTCATCCATACCAACAATATGCACAGCTGCAAGAGGGATAAAACAATTGAGGACCTCCGTAAACCGACGACGTAAGCGCAACTTTTTTTAAAAAATGAGAAAATCACGTTTGAAGTTCTACGAACATTGCGCTTTAATAACTCGATGGCTATAAGTCCGATTTAGATAATATTTTTAAATGAAACCCAAACATTCCTTTATATGATATTCTCATTAAAAAAATCGTATCGTTGTTTCCGATTATATAAGGAGAAATGTAACACCATATACCTTGTTACTGTACCTCATCATTAAATAATACATAAAAAACTAAAATAAAACTTATCAATAACCTTTAAATACATTCTGAGTTCATGTATGCATGTTCTTATGTATGGATAATGATATGTGTATGATTATGAATGAAGTGTACATGTATGCTTGTTTGTCAGTGTAGAGAAATGGCTACATTAAGCATCCTGGAGGAGTATAGGTACTTTAAAGCCACCCCCCCCTCATGAGGGAGAAGCTTGGGAAAGGTAGCTGGCAAAACTGCTTACCATGTGAGATCTCCCCGCCGCTGGGGGCCGTTGGAGCTACATCTGTTTTAAGGCGACCAATTAAGGTCCTTAAACGACGCTCTATCGATCCAATTAACTACGAGACCCATAAACCCATAGTTATGGAAAAAAAGCGGAGCGAGTCAGAAGGCACGCCAAGTAGCGGTGCGGTTGCGAGCCTCTAATTTGCGAGCTGACTTGGGCACCCCAGTGCCACCTCAGGAATTTTCGCTCTCCTCAGATGCTAGCTCAGCATTCGCCCCCCTCCCTTTGCCTCTGTGGCCTGGTCACTTTCCCCTTTAGATGGGGCGGCAATCCGCCTATAAATAGGCCCCGCAAAGAAAGAGAAGAAGATTATCAGAAGTCGATACGCCAGAGTAGGATTAGTTCGTGAAGATCGATCCATCGGCCAGACAAGAAGATTATTAGAAGTCACTTCACCAGAAGAAAGATTAGTTCGTGAAGATCGATCTTTCAGCCAGACAAGAAGATTAGAAGTCGATACGCCAGAAGAAGGGTTAGTTCGTGAAGATCGATCCTTCAGCCATACAAGACTATTTCCGTGAGAAACGATAGGATCAGATTGAGAAAATCGATCCCCCCTTTCAGGGCCGTATTAACCTAAATAGTCAAGCTTTATATCGGTGCCATACCGAAGAAGCCTTTTCAGTCTGCAAAGAAGTCCGACTGAAGAAAAGCAAAGCCGCTCACACTCGAGTGATTCTCACATCTTAAGCACCGTAGGAGTGAGAGGAGAAGAACCCAGCCCCAACGAGCTCCCGTTCTTAAATTACGGTGAAGAATCAGCCCCAATCACAGGCGACAAGCAATCCCTCCCCGACGAAAATTTAACCAGCGGCCACAACACTTCAAAGCGAGAGATAAGTCCTCCAGCGGCATCCGGCAATCCCTAATACCTACCTGTAAGTTAACAATAACATTTATATCTCTATTGCGATAGTAGAAGTTTAGTACGTCCCACATTTTAAAGAAGAGTAGAAACCATTGTTCTTGAACCTAGGTCATATGTGTTTGTAGACGAGAGTACGTTAATTTAATGTTTAACGCTAATCAAATAGAGTCGCGATAAAAAATACTAATCGGCAATTGGTATGTTTACGGGAAGCCTTTTTGTTTATTTTTTGTCATTGAAAGATCTTTGATGCCAAAGATAGAAATGTGTTAACTGTTGGTTTGTAATAGTTAAGTGTTTCATTTAAAATACATGTTTATTTTGGTAGATACTGGTGTTTCCTCTTATCCTTATGTGTTTAAAAATAGCTCTTCCTTAAGAACAAAACCACTGAATTAGCACTCTTAGAACAAAGCCTACTTCATCATAGAAGTAACTCACGCCCCTTAAAGCATACCGCTACTGAAAGGGTGTCAAAGAGTATAGTGATCAAAACCAAGGGTCATTCTCCGACATATTATAAAAGTGGTGTCAGGTCTATAGGTTTTATATTAGAAAGAACCCAGCAGTGTCTATTTAAGGGAGAGCTAACACATAAAAGGAACACCAACAATTTTAAAATATTTGACGAGTGGAAAATTGGTAAAGTTAGAGGTGGATACAATCTGAAGGTAATTGTTGGGCCAAGTGGTAAGTTTTGGTGGTGGAGTAGGTCAGGCTTGATTAAAAACAAGGTAGATGACTGACATAAGCGCGATGGCATTGTTTGACCTTAATCGGAAGCAAGTTCAAAGCCTGGGACTGGAAGGAACCGATCTGAGTTCGTTTATTCAGGAGCAAGAGAGAAACGAAAGAGAAGAAAGAAAAGAAAAGATGAAAATGGAAGCAGAAAAGACGAAAATGGAAGCTGATGAAAAAGAGAAGATAAGGGCCCACGAAAGAGCTCTTATCAAAGACCAGGTAGAGGTGCAGTCAGTGTTATCCAGAACAGGAGTGTCACCAGCGGCCAGCATGAAACTCCTGGAGTACAGGGACGAAGAAGATTTATGCTCATATCTCTCCCATTTTAAGAAAATATTTGAAGTCAATAATTGGGACCTAGAAGAAGATGGGGATGCTAGACTATTCCTGCTACTTAATCGTAGGATGAGAGAGATATTCGTATCTTTTACACTCACAAGCGAGTGTGGACTATTCCACTCTCAAAGCCGAACTTCTCTCATCAACAAACCTTAGCCCGGAAGAATATAGGACGAAGTTCAGGCAGGTTCGATAAGACCTGGACAAACAGACAAACATTTTGGCTTTGAGCTTCGTCGAAGCTACAGTTCTGGATGGAGTCACAAGGGGTAGAGACGGAACTCGCTGCGGTCGTCGCCTTCATGCTTAGAGATTAGTTACTAAGTACACTACCCCAGGAAATCCATGCATTCGTTAAGGACCGAAAAGCTTCTACCTTCAATGAGTGTCTGAACTAGGCTGAGCTCCACGCGGTAAATCATCGTTTATATCCGAGGGAGTACAAGAAAGAGAAGGCTCCCTCCCCAAAGAAAAATGGGCCGCCACCCAGGCATTTACAGAAGAAGCCCTTTAAGTTCTCAGCAGCAAAAAGAACTTATAAACCAAATTTTGGAGGAGAAAAAAATCAAAAAGAAGTGAGGATTCCACAAGGATCATACCCTGATACCGGCACGTATCCCAGGAAGCCCGTCACTTGTTATACCTGCGGGATAATAGGTCACCTGAGTTTCCAGTGCCCACAGAACTCCCGACTGAGGGAGACATCGAGACAACAGGTGCAAAACCTGACTGCCGCGATCCCAGCAGGACAAGCTGATTCATCCTACATCCCCGCGCCGACATCCGAAGGACCCCAGCAACAGGTAAACTTTCTATTCAACAAAAGTTCGCCAGGCGGCCTACAATTTAAAGAGGGCACTGTTAATAGGTGCCGAGTATCCAGTTTAGTCAGAGACACCGGATGTACGTGCATAGTGGTATCTGACAAGTTGCTGCCCCCAGTAAACCCTAACCATAAGAAATTCACAATCGTTTACGACTTTTTAGGACGCGACCATCGATTCCCCGTCGTAAGATGTCATATACATTGCAGATATTTCACCGGTTAGACGCCCGTGGTAGTAGCCCCGATTAAGTTCTGCGCAGTACTAATCGGACAAAACCCCCTAATTCCCTTGCAAGAAGTTGCCCAACAAGTAGTTACCCCGGCACAAGAAGCCCAGAGGAAAGAGCAACCTGCTAAGTTGACCCCGAGGATTACCCTCAAAGACAATGGGTTTAAATTGACTTCCTTCGCCAGTGCTCAGAAGGAATGCCCCACTCTTAAACCTCTATGGGAGAAAGCTATAAAAAGGCGAAACTCTCCAAGTGAAAGGAAAGAAGCCTATCCAGTATATCGTAGAAGACTCACTTCTCTATCGTACTATCACCGAGGAGGATAAGGAGAACAAGAAAGCACTGTGTGTACCTCAAGAATACACGCAAAGAATTTTGAATACCGCGCATGATGGAATATTAGCCGGGCACTTTGGGCACAACAAAACGACGTGGCAGATATTCCGACACTTTTATTGGCCCCAGGCCGCCAGGGAAATTGTGGCCTATTGCCGATCATGCCACGTGTGTCAGGAGGATCCCTCCAGAGGACGGGTACCTCCCGCACCCTTACAAAAGGTGCCCGTTATAACCTAACCATTCTTTGGAGTGGCTATTGATTTGGTGGGACCAATTCACCCCCCTTCAAGTGGAGGACACTCCTACATCCTCACCCTAGTGGATTGTGCCACCCGGTTCCCAGATGCCGTGGCACTACGAAAGATTGACACTATTTACTGCGCGGAAGCATTAATTTCAATATTTGCACAAGTAGGCCTGCCTAAAGAAATTCTTTCGGATAGAGGGCGCCAATTCTCCTCAGAATTTATGGAATATTTTAATAAACTACTGTTAGTTAAGCCAATTTTTACGAGTCCATTTCATCCATCCGCTAACGGAATCTGCGAGAAATTAAACGGGACTCTCAAAAATATATTGAAGAACTTGTGTCAAAACAACCCTACACAGTGGCACAGAAACCTGCCTGCAGCCCTTTTCGCCTGCCGAGAAATACCTCATCGGACGTTGGGATTCTCGCCCTTTGAGCTATTATACGGGAGAAATGTGCGAGGTCCTATGAGTATTCTTA
Organism: Ceratothoa steindachneri; assembly: GCA_963969495.1. NCBI lineage: Eukaryota > Metazoa > Arthropoda > Malacostraca > Isopoda > Cymothoidae > Ceratothoa > Ceratothoa steindachneri. The sequence goes on from OZ018328.1 coordinate 92,049,163, forward strand.
AGGAATTATTTTTCAACGCGAAGCTCGACCAAGAAATCAAATCGTCTTACACCTACGTGATAGATATGCGCAAGCGCCTAAAATACTGCTCTGGCTTAGCTCGAAAGAACCCCGAGAAAAATTTAGCCAAATACCGGGACTACTTCGATATGAAAGCAAAGGCTCGAAAATTAAACGCAGGAGATGAAGTCTTATTATTACTCCCGACCGAAAATAATAAGTTATGGGCCCAGTGGAAGGAACCGTTTGAAGTAATCGAGGCACGGGGTCTAGTCGACTACTTGATAGATACCCCAACAGGGCGAAGAACCTATCACATAAACATGCTAAAAAAATATCACCGCCGCGCGTGCATAAAGAATATTACCCTTGTAGACGAAGAAGAACCGATGGATGCCGTTTACCCGGGTACGCCCCTGCAAGTCATACACACGTGTGTGTTAAACAAGACGAGGAATACGAACTTCCCTCGCTCTCACCTACCCCGGAAGACCCTCGGGTGGATTTAAAGATAAATCCCCACTTAGAGATTAAAAAAAAAAGCAGAAATGTTGAACTTGCTCATGGAATTCCCAGAAGTCATTTCTGAAAACCCTGGATGTGCCAAGGATTTTATCCATGAAATAAAACTAAAAACTAATTCAGTGGTTCGGAGCAAACCATATCCTTCACTGATCCACCTACGAGAAGCCTTCAAAAGGAAGTCCGGAATTTACTAAAATTGGGAATTTTAGAGCCATCGGAGTCCGAGGATTGCTCCCCCATAGTAATGGTTAAAAAACCTGATCAATCATTTCGGATGTGCGTGGACTTTCGAAAATTAAATTCAGTGACCGTTTTCGACGCCGAGCCCATCCCACTAATAGATCAGAATCTCTATTTATTTGAAGACGCTAAATTCATCAACGAATTTGATTTGTGTAAAGAGTACTATCAAATACCTCTCGCTAAGGAGTCCAAAAAACTGACGGCTTTTGTGACCAAGAGAGGTCTGTTACAGTTTACCAGGCTACCCTTCGGACTACTTACAGCCGGTAGCAATTATAATAGGATGATGAGGCGAATTATCGCTGGACTAAGTGACGTGTCGTTTTACTTCGACAACGTGTACGTAGTAACCCATACATGGGAGTCACACTTACACGCCTTACGCTCATTGCTGGAGAAATTAAAGGAGCAAGGTCTAACCAGCGGGCCGACCAAGTGTTATTTTGCTAACCAATCCATTGACTACCTGGGATTCAAAATAGGACAAAAGCACCTGACTACCCAGCAAGAAAAAGTGGACGCTATAGTCAAGATGCCCCGGCCGAAAACAAAGAAACAACTCCGATCGTTTTTAGGAGCGGCCTCGTTCTATAGGCGTTTTGTACCACACTTCGCTTCCATTGGGGCCCCACTGAATGATTTGTTAAAAAAGACAGCGTCAGACCCTGTCACGTAGAACCCCTATGCAATAACTCAGTTGGAGGTTCTAAAAGGAAAACTCGTAACTGCGCCCATTCTTCGCTTACCATATCCCAACAAGATCTTCGGCCTTCGCACGGACGCTAGTCAAGACGGGTTAGGCGGAGTATTGCTTTAATAGGAAGATGACGAAACAGCCTATCCCATAGCTTATGTCAGTAGAAAACTGTTGAGTAGAGAAAAAGCCTACGCTACTATCGAATTCGAAGCTTTGGCCATAATATGGTCCATAGGTAAATTCAAATATTATCTAACAGGGCGCGAGTTTAAGTTGGAATGCGACCATAAACCGTTGTCATACTTAAGTAAAAATAAGAGTAAGAATGGAAGACTCCTAAGATGGAGTTTACTCTTGATGGAGTACCAGTACTCCATTCACTATATAAAAGGGTCCAACAATTGTATGGCGGACTCGTTAAGTCAGACCCCTTTCGACGATTAAGGAGCAGCCCAACTATTGTATTATAGCAAAGTTAAGTGTAAAGTAGTAGAATTTTAAGTAATTAGGGGCGAGTAACCCCCTAATGGTAGGTAAGAAGATCCTAAGTTGGCACAGTAATATAGGAATTAATGTAAGGGCAGGTGAAATGTTATCGAGGCATTCCCGAGTGAACTAGAATTTATTGTATAATATAATGTTTCTTTAAGTTACCCATGTATATTATTGTAAGCGTCGGATTGGGAAACCCCCCCTCCCGTTAATTTCTTAAGGAGGGAGGTAAATGTAGAGAAATGGCTACATTAAGCATCCTGAAGGAGTATAGGTACTTTAAAGCACCCCCTCCCTCATAAGGAGAAGCGTGGGAAAGGTAGCCGGCGAAACTGCTTACCATGTGTGATCTTCCCGCCGCTGTTGGCAGTTAAAGCTAACATCTGTTTTAAAGCGACCACCTGAGGTCCTTAAACGACGCTCTAACGATCCAATTACCTATGAGACCCATAAATCCGTGGTTATGGAAAAAAAAGCGGTGCGATTCAGAAGGCACGCCAAGTAGCGATGCGGTTGCGAGCCTCTAATTTGCGAGCTGACTTGGGCATCCCAGTGCCACCTCAGAAATTCTCGCTCTGCCCAGATGCTAACTCACCATTCGCCCCCCCCTCCCCTCCTTTACCTCTGTAGCCTGGTCACTTCCCCCTTTAGATGGGGCGGCAATCCCCCTATAAATAAGCCCTGCAAAGAAAGAGAGGATTATTATCAGAAGTGTATTCGCCAGAGTAGGATAAGTTCGTGAAGATCGATCCATCGGCCAGACAAAAAGATTATTAGAAGTCGATTCACCAGAAGAAAGATTAGTTCGTGAAGATCGATCTTTCAGCCTGGCAAAAAGATTAGAAGTCGATACGCCAGAAGAAGGGTTAGTGCGTGAAGATCGATCCTTCAGCCATACAAGACTATTTCCGTGAGAAACGATAGGATCAGATTGAGAAAATCGATCCCTTCTTTCATGGCCGTATTAACCTAAATAGTCAAGCTTTATATCGGTGCCATACCGAAGAAGCCTTTTCAGTCTGCAAAGAAGTCCGACTGAAGAAAAGAAAAGCCGCTCACACTCGAGTGATTTTCACATCTTAAGCACCGTAAGAGTGAGAGGAGAAGAACCCAGCCCCAACGAGCTCCCGTTCTTTAATTACGGTGAAGAATCAGCCCCCGTCAGAGGCGACAAGCAATCCCTCCCCGACAAAAATTCAACCAGCGGCCACAACACTTCAAAGCGAGAGATAAGTCCTCCAGCGACATCCGGCAATCCCTAATACCTACCTGTAAGTTAACAATAACATTTATATCTCTATTGCGATAGTAGAAGTTTAGTACGTCCCACATTTTAAAGAAGAGTAGAAACCATTGTTCTTGAACCTAGGTCATATGTGTTTGTAGATGAGAGTACGTTAATTTAATGTTTAACGCTAATCAAATAGAGTCGCGATAAAAAATACTAATCGGCAATTGGTATGTTTACGGGAAGCCTATTTGTTTATTTTTGGTCATCGAAAGATCTTTGATGCCAAAGATAGAAATGTGTTGACTGTTGGTTTGTAATAGTTAAGTGTTTCATTTAAAATACATGTTTATTTTGGTAGATACTGGTGTTTCCTCTTATCCTTGTGTGTTTAAAAATAGCTCTTCCTTAAGAACAAAACTACTGAATCAACACTCTTAGAACAAAGCCTACTTCATCGTAGAAGTAACTCACGCCCCTTACAGCATACCGCTACTAAAAGGGTGTCAAAGAGTATATGGATCAAAACCAAGGGTCATTCTACGACATTCAGTGTAAATGATTACGATTAGATTGTTTTATTATAATTGTTGTGCATTATTTTGTAATACCACTCTTATTATTAAGTAAACATTAATTTGATAATTATTTAACATTGTACTCAACAATAAATGGACACCTTTTCCGCACAAAAAGTTGAGGATGAGGGAGGTTGTTGTCTTGAGCAACTAATACTCAAGAAGGTCGTGGTCAGGGTTCATCAGCAACATCTATAACATCAACTGTTCTCTCCTGGTTATCAATAATCATGCCAAGGGCTACATTGTGGTGGCGATGGCCCTAGGCCAAAAGAAGTTCTAGGTTTTCCAGCTTTTGTTGTGTCAACCTTATTGGCCGAGTGTACTTCGGCTCTAGGGGCACAAGAGAAAGGTCGAAGGATACTCGACTGTAGCGTTTCGCACGTACCTTTTAGAGCTGAACCTAAATTGGTTCCTCTTGGTGGTAGGCATGGTGAATATCAAAGCCTTGTTCATGGTTATAGGTGGAGGTTAAGATCTTAGCATTCTTGAAATTGACGTTTGGGGGCATCTTCTTCCTTGCATACTGCTGCAAAACACCAACATCTAAAAACTCCGGTCCTCTCATTCTGACTACCTGAAAACGATTTGCTTCACGGGTAGTATGAATGAGTTCACAGTAATGAGCAGTAGAATACACTTCCATCAGCCGAATCGCCCTTTAAATGTAGCCAAAATTCGTGTCACATGGAAGATAGGTGTGGCCAGGCACCGGGAAGTTATGTTTTATGGTGTTAAACCAGCCCTGATGGATCAAACGCAGCATTCTCAGCACCAAATTGATGTATTTCTTCTGGCCAGGGCAGTTGTCATAAGATGATCAGGTTCCTAACCCCCTCTCCCTCATATTTGCTAACATAGTGGAGAATGCAACTAGCAATCCCCAATGAGCTACTCTTTGCCACTGTATCATTCCGGACATACATGTTGGCCTTCCCAGACACAATGTTTTGGATGCCAAAGTTATTGCTCCACATTTTGCGCCCATAGTTGTGTACATTATCCTTTATTTTAGGGATTGGTAAAGTATGTTTCAAGTCAATAGCAATAGCTGCTAATGAAGATAGCTGGTCAGAACGATATCCTTTAAGCAGACTTTGGCCACATGCAGCCTTCCTCTTGTTAAGTTCCAATTCAGTCTTCTTCTGCCTTATCGCTTCCGCATCTGCGTCTGGGTTTAGGGCTTTACTATCCTTCTCCAGAAGAGTACAGGTGTTGCAGACATCAACTTTGGGAGGATCAAAGCAAAGATTATAGGTGTTAAAAACATCCCTATAATAATGGTCAGTTACTGGCTCCAAGTCCTCATAATCCTTCTCTACCCACTCAAGATAGAAATTATACATATGAGTTATGTTTAACTCGCTTGAGAGGAATTTTCTGTTGGGGCTCTTAGACTGGCTATAGTGGCTCTGATATTTTAACATGTTTCGAAGGTGTGCATGCACAGTATTCGCACACACATCAGAGATTTTCCCAGCTTACCTTTAGACCCTCGTTCTTCACTCGTAGTTATGCCTGTAACAGTTTGTTTGTCAACCACTGTACGAGCACGACGCTCACCAATACCATGAATACTACGGAAAGTAATAGCAAAACATGATAAAAGTTATTTTCGTACTTTATGTTATAGTTTACACTGCACTTCAGATGACTAACACAATCTTTTTCATGGCAATGTTTCACTTCCGCTTTCGAAAGTAGTTTAGCTAGGTATGCATTTTGAAGATTATAGTCACCAATATCCCAGAAGCACTTAAACCTCTCCTTAATTTTATCACGAACAACCTTCTTAAAGAAGTCGTATTTGCATTCGGCCCCAATTTTACAGCAGGAATTTCCTGTTTTGTTTTCTGTGAAACGTAAGCTAACCCCAGATTGCTCGGTCGCTTCGCCTTCTCTTATTATAATGCAAATTAATGCTGAAAGCATAGAAAAAACTGGATAAAATAGGAGAGTATGAACACAACGTGGTACAACACAGTAAAAAGAAAACGCCAGCTCAAACCTACTGCTCGCTGTGTCTCGCGCGTTGATTGGCTGCGAAGGCAGGGGAGTGAAAGTGACGCGCTGATTGGCCGAGATTTGTCTCGCACGTTACTCTCTCAGAAGGTGGATACGTATTTGCTTGACGGAGTTTTTTGGCATGTTTTTGGCTACTAACACCTGTTGCTAAGCCATGGTTTCCCTATGGAATTTCAGCGTAATATAGACGTATGAGCCATTTGCGGTTACAACAACTAGAATACGTGAGAACCCCATTCCAATAGAAAACGGTATTTTTCCAGAATGGTCGATACGACGTTGCTTTACGGAAGTCATCCTTTGCAATATGTAGGTAAATCAGAAACACATCTTCTCAGTAGCTCCACCATAGGGGCCCGATGACTGAGGCTCGTCTCACGAACGAGTCAAGAACACCCCCTTAGGAAATAAAACTGTATATATAGTCGATAAATTCAGTAAGGCAGGTCATTGTCATTAATTTATTGTCATAATTCATTAAGAAGCATGAAGCCATTAAGATTAATTCTTTCCCATATTTGCGTTACGGAACCAGTTTTATTCGCCTAATTCCTGTCGCTTCAATACAATACTTAGCGTTGAACAGAAAACCTGCTTGCCACCCGCAAAGTATTTCGTGACGTGCCTCTTGTCCCTTTAATAGGCCCGTCTTAGAATAAAAGTATATTCCAAGCCTTGTGAACAATCATTGTTAGAGTCAGATATTTCGCCTTCATATAAATTGGTAACCTATTATTTGGAATCCCATGTTCCACATAAATTGGTAACCACCAGGAACTCTTCCTATAAATTGGTCACTAGGGATCTTGACCTATAATCTGGTGACCCTTCGTTCCGACACGACAGCGAAGGTATTGAGGTAATGGATGCATCAAGCCATTGGTACTCAGGACAAGGTGGAAGGGACTTCGTAAACGCTATCACCATCAAGCCTCCCATCTTTAAGTAAACAGCAGTCGCAGGTTAGTTCCAAATTGTGGATGCTCAATTTCACATTTCAGGGATAAAGAAGGAGGCACCTAAATTTTTCCATGTATTGGACTCACTTCCTCCTGAGACCGTCGATCATCTTCCGGCGGCCATGATATCAGATCTAATTTATTAAATTTTCGGAAACGAAGTGATTGAGCTATTTGAAAAGACTTAACCCAAGCTTTATGAAAAGCTTATTCCATCCTTCACGCTCACAGGCCGACCATCGATAAATTTCGTAGAACTACAAAGAACAGTTTATCAGATAGAAGTCGGTGAATGGATTGTGAGACACAAGTTCATTCAATCCCTACCGGCTAACATTGCGCCCATAATTGCCACTCAAAAATAAATAACCCTGGCAAAATTAGGAAAACTGGCGGGTGAACTGATGACACTTGATAGAGCACAAAGCCTTAATTGTAATACTTGCAGTGAGTCCATAGGTTGCATTGCCGTTTTTGTGTCCAAAGTGCTTATGGCTTATGCTAATAACAATAAGCATGATAATATATTAATAATTCGGCGGGAAGTGCGCGGTCAGTGCACAAAGGTCCGTACTCTAATGGGAATCGTCCCTGTTATATACTGAATAATAGTGATCATAGTGGGCATAATATACCAGGAGGCTTGCGAACATTCCGAAAGAACCAAAGACGTGTAGTTTACCGCTCACAAGTATATATGGGAAGAACGCTAAATTCTGCATAGCCTGTTGCAGGTGGCTCAAGAGAGGAGAAAAGGTGCAGATGCAACCTTCATTTAATCCATCTTCGCCAACGACGGCGAAAAACTAGATGGACATGTCATTGCAAGCGTGGTCGCTGTTTTCATCGACACGAGGGCGAATGTATCAATAATTGTGGCTAAATTGGTTAAATCAAGTGAATTATGGGAGAGCAGTATAAATATTTCAACAGCTAATGGTGGAAAAATAAAAGTGCACGCTGAGGTTCACATAGATATAGTTATCCCTAGTCTTCGCCAATCATTTAGGTGGTTATTTGTGGTCCTGGATACCATCTCACCGATATTAAGAATTGACCTTCTGAGGCCTTTTAATCTTGTATCAGAAGTGAGATTATCTGGAGAACCTGCGGTAGCCTTAATTGTCAATTAACTTTCACACCTACCGCTCCATTGCAGAGCAATACTAGAAGGATATGAGGGAGTTAGTAAAACTCACATTTGGCATCCGAAATGCATGATGCACCTTTTACCGGTACATGGACAAACTGTTTTGAGGATTAGGATTCGTTTATGTATATATAGATGACATCCTGATATTTTTAGACAATATGCATGACCACCTTGAAGCATGTCTTCAAAATCATGGTCTAAGACGGTCAGAAAATATCCACGGAGAAGTGTAAGCTGGCAAAGGTAGAAATAAATATTTTAGGGCATCCGTAATGGTGTAAGGAATTTGCCTACCTTTGAAGAAAAAAGAGAAAATTGGATACATGCTATTACCAAGGAACTAAGAGGAGCTACGAAGATATTTGGGCATGTTGGAATACTACAAATGAATGATCCCTAACTTTGCCATGATATTAGCTCCGATGACCCAGCTTGTACGCCTGCAACCTAGGGCTCGTGAGAGCCCCTGTGGAATGATGAGGCAGGGGGTTGCATGAAAATAGCAAATCGGCCTTAATCAGCTCCGTTAAACTAGGTCAACCAGTACCCAATGATTCGCCATACGAGCTGGTGATCGATTTGTCCCAAAAGAAGACACGTGCTGTCCTGCACCAAATGATTGACGGATCGCCAATATCGGTGGCATCCTTTTCAAGCAAGTTAAACTGTCTGCAGCAAATATATTCCAACTAAGACATACAGCTCCTAATGGCATTTTTTGATGTTATCAACTTCAAGCACCTAAGTTATGGTTGACATGTTACCTTGTACACTAATCACAAGCCTTTAGTATCGGCTTTTGCATCGCTATAAAGTTCAAAAACAGACAGGTAAAGACGCCATTGGACAGTTATTCTAGAATCCAACAGCGATATCGCTTACGTACGTGATCAGGACAATGTAGTCGCTGACTACCTTTCAAGGAACGTGAATTGACTCTCTTTACCTCGAAGCTTTAGGCAGCAGCGTAGTACGATGATGAAGAAACGAAGGAATTTTCCTCGCGACTAAAATCTGACCCTTTTCCTGAGAAATTTCAGCTTTAGTGTGAAGTATCCTCAAGATAACCAGGACCATTTGTCCCTTTGGCATGCAGGAGAACTATCTTCAATCAATTTCATAATCTCTTACACCCTGGAATCATGGCTTCACTTCGTCTCATCAAATCTCGATATTTCTGTCACAATATGGACAGTGATATTTGCTCCTGGACGAAATCCCCGATCCTGGCCACTAATATTCTATCCTCAAGGGTAGAAACTGAACATTTGATATAGTTGGACAACACCCACCGTGCACATTGCTTTGACAATCCTAGACCTCACACAATCGGATTTTACTATCATGCATCGACCGAGCGTCGAGAGAGATCGAAGCGCTACCGATTCTGTTCATAAATGCTGCAATGATTGTGTTAGGTTTCATAAACGGGTGATTTCCAGATTGGGGGGGCCGTTTTAGGTAGTGACTGACAGAGCTATCCAATCAGAATCAGAAGTATTCAAGGAACTGTATTGCCTCGTTGGTTTTTATCGTTTCTACACCAGGGCGTACTGCCCATCCACGAACAGTATATGGAAAGAGCACACAGGAAGTTGAAGTTATCCATAAGGACCCGTAGACAGGGCTGAGTGGTGGCAGCCCACTTATCCTTTTAGGCATTCTCTCTTTGCCAAATAACCCGTCATTTTCAACTTTTATAGCAGTCACAGAAACCACACTATTGTTCCGAAACCCTTTATTTTCGTCATCCTCATCTAAGACCGACTCTAAATTTATTAAGGAATTAGCATCAACCATGACACAAGTTGATTTAATGCTCCTATTATTTCTCCGAAATGTACCTGCACTCGTTGACCAAGCCTTTTGTGACCCCAAATCTTCGTGAAGCAACTAATTTGTAGGTACAAATAGACTGCGTTCGCAAACCAACCACTAGAAGCACCATATGCTCGCCCTTTCCCCAGGAATCGAGGATAGCAACAAAGTTTGCAAATTAGAACTCCTCGACGGAAAAAAGGCCACTGTCTATAACAGGCGAGATTACCTCCCTAAAATAATGGTAACCTGCCGGGTGATCAGTAACAACCATTTAATCAGACAGAAAACAGGACGAGGAACAGGTACACCTCACCTCATATATATAGTCCATGACACGGAAGAGGATTACGCCTTGAGAAGCCAACCGGACACCTGTACAGGAACCGGAAAGAGTAACGACTCCACGGATGTTTTCACGCGCTCCAGGAGACGATTCACGTTGGCCCTATATATATATATATATATATATATATATATATATATATATATATATATATATATATATATATATATTTCTGAATCCTTTCGTGGGCAATATTATTGCGGGAGGAAGAGGCACACCCATAAATAGGCCTCGCGGCCTCTATAGTTTTGTTTGTATTGTGTCGTAATAATCATTTCTATAATAATCCCAAAATGATTGGACCAGATTGTGAAATAAATTGTATATTAATGTATTATTACTGTATTATATTACAGAACATGGCATGAATAGGCCGGCTTAGTAGAGGTATATTCATTTATGTAAGTGTCGATGCCCAGTGTCTTTCTTGAAAATGCTGTCAGACATTAAGGTATCAAAATACATATGTAAATATTAAGGAGACAAGCGAGAAAAGGATGAAAGGTCAAGACACTTGAGTCAAGAAGATGAAACTCATAAACAAACAATTCGTGTTTTTTGATAGATGTATCAGAAGACGTTGAAAAGCATTCAATCTCGAAACTCATCCAACCCTGCCCATCCAATACTTTCTCTTTGGACAAAAATCCTCGGGTGGCAGATCCACCTGGAATTGTAGTTTCCATTTTGTCGGTCGTGTACTTTTGTGTGTAAGTGCTCGCGGATCCCGCCTGGAGCCGACGACGTGCGTAAACCTTTTTCCCATTTAGTTATTTTGCAATTCTATGTTGTATACATTATTTATTTTTGTCTGTAGAGTAGTAAAGATTATTTTATTTTATCCAGTTTGATATCCAGAATCTCCTAATTAGTTGATATAATTCGGCCAAGGATAATAGTATCTCTTACTCAATTTAGGCAACCTACGTTTAAAGTGCCTCATTCAGAGCAAAACCAATCGCAAAGTGCCCTGCGGGCTTGCCACGTTCCCTTCCGAGTCAAAGGATGCAAGCAGAGGTGAAGAACTCTAACCTGACCTATATACTCTGTCATATTTGAAAGATTCATTATGAATTGGATTTGTTTTGTATTTGGCATACTTGAGGGCTAGACACCGAGGCCATCGTTTCGATCTTAATAAGGGTATTTTGCTCAAACCTCGAATCCAGACATTATTCTAAGTGAGCGAACGGGATAAAATTTGAATCGTGCAGACAATTAGTTAGTTTTTTCATTGTCTGTTTCATTTCCCGTTTTGATTTCCATTTTTGGCTTATGCAAAATCAATTTTCACTTACGTTAGTGCTTCTGGGTGAAAGTAATCGAGTAAATTACTATTAAATCGAGATAGACTACCCCTCTAAGTTCTTTTCTTCTGTTTTTTTTTATAATTTTGCGTTAAAGTTGGCTGAACACCACACCATGTCGTCTTACGAAACCCTCAAAGAACGAAGTGAGTCTCTTGGACTAAATGTGGGGGATCTAAGTGCGTAAATCCAAGGGAAAGAGAAGAGAAAGAATGTGAGGAAAGAAGGGAAAGAGAAGAGGAAGAACATGCAGAAAAGGGTAGAGAAAAAACCTAAAGAAAAAGAAATAAAAGAGACAAAATTCATTTACATCAAAAGGAAATCACGAAGGTGAGAAACGAAACGATTTCAATTAATTCGAGACCGAAATGCAACAAACCGCGTCCATAAGATTACCTGTTTTCAAGGAAGCAGAAGATTTCGGGTCATACCTAACTCAATTCGAGAAAATCTTTGAGGTACCATGGTAAGATTTTAAAATAGACGGCGTAGCCAAGTTGCTCCGACCAGAGGTAAGCATTGATTATTCCACGTTAAAAGCCGAATTGCTTGCTGCCTATAGCATGACCCCGGACTTTTACCGTGCAAAGTTTCGGCACTGTCGGATCCAGCCTAACTAAATATTCCCTCAATTTGGATATTCCCTACAGCGTAATTTTAATTTCTGGCTAAAGGCGGCCAAAGTTTCCCAGGTATACGATGCCTTAATTGACTTCGTTCTCAAAGACCACCCTTGACGTCACTTAAGTCTGAGTTCAGATCCTTCGTTAAAGACCGTAAGTGCCTAACATTTAAAAAGTGCATCGAGGAAGCGGATGTATATGCGTCTAGCCATAAAATGCTATCCAAAAGAAGGGAAGAAAACGGAAGCACACTTTCCAAAATAAATGCTAATAAGTTCTTCAAGATTACTGATCGTCTAATCCTAAACCCTTCTCTTTTCCAGACGAACGTGAGATCAAACCCTTCTCTTTTAATACCCCTGCTAGGTCGTTCTTCAAGGTAACCATCGTCTGTTACCTCTTTGGTGGTAGAGGTCATGTAAGAACTAATTTCCCTGAGAATTCTCAATTTAGTGGCGGTCATCCCTACCAGGTGGACAATATTAGTGCCACGCCCGCGCAACCACCGCGGGCTGTGAAAAGTTGCCCGATCTTAACTCCCATACTTGATACAGGCTGCGCGTGCATCGTCATATCTGACAGATTACTTCCCCCTGTAGCCCCGGATCACGACAGGTTTGCAACAGTGCACGATTCCTTGGAGGACACTAACAGATTCTCCATTGTGAGATGCTACATAGACTGTGCCTACTTCACTGGCTGGGGCGAGGTCGTCGCTGCACCCATTATTTTCTGTGCTGCTTTAATTGGCCAGAGTTTGCAGGTTCCTGCCCACCCGTGGCTCAACCCTTGACCACCGCATCTTAAGTGGTTAAAGAATCGGAAGGGCCCGCACCTCTGAAAACCCTTGGCAATTCAGATTGTGCAAATGTATTGAACGAACACTTTATGTCAAATTAGACAGAGTGCAAATCTCTGCTCCCCCCTCAATAAAGGCACAGAACATGACGCGAGAGGCCATTAGGGGCAAGAAGATAGTCTCTTTCATTGTTAAGGATGACCTACTTTACCGTGTGTGTTCAACAGACAATAACACATATTCCCAAGTAATATGTATCTGCCAATCTCATGTCAAACTCATCCTTCGAATCGCCCACTATAGTCTTTTCTTAGATAATTTTAGCCACTCTAAGACCGCAAAACAGGTCAGTAAATATTTATATTGGACAGGTTATCGGACAAAATCCTGCGTCACAGTCGTTCGAGCGACATCTGCCAGAGGACCAAGATTAGAGGGCGACTCAAGCCTGCACCCTTACGGAAGGGCCTAATAATCTCCGAACCCTCCTTCAGGCGATTGACTAGATCGGTCCGATTCACCCACCTACAAGTGAGGGTCATAGTTATGTATTAACTATGGTCGATTTTGCCGCTAGATTCCCCAAGGCTGTGCCAATTAAGAAGATTAACTACATCTCTAGTGCTGAAGCATTCATCACGAATTTCTCTCGTCTTGGGCTGCCGAAAGAGATATTGTTGAATCATGGCCTCCAATTTACGACATAATTGATGTAATATGTAGGTAAGTTGCTCATGATAAAACTCTTGTTTACGACCAAGCCGGAAATAGAATGTGCGAAAGGGTAAATGGTAGTTTCAATGCCATTCTGAATAAATTATGCGCCGAGCACCCGAGGGAATGGCACAGATGTCTTCCGGTAGCGCTCTCTTTGCGTTTAGAAAAATTACCCATCGCACCTTGGGTTTCGCTCCGTTTGAATTAATATAGGGAAGGAATATATGAGGCACTTGAGTATTTTGAAGGAGCTATTTACAAATCAAAAACTGGATCAGGAAACCCAATCTTCATACTCCTATTTGATCGAATTACGACAAAGGTTAGAGAAATGCGCCGAAATAGCTTATCAAAATTCCGATGTTAACTAGGATAAATATAAAACTTACTTCGACTACATATCTGAAGATAGGAAATTTAAGAAAAGTGAGGAAAATTTGTTGTTGCTGCCAACTGATTAAAATATCAACAGGAAGAAAGCTTTTCCACTTAAGTCTTCTCAAGAAGTATCACCAACGCGCATGGGCTAACCAACTCGTGGCTATAGATGACGAATCGCCTATGGAGGCTAATTATCCGATAGACGCCCTAAGTGTGGTGTAAGTTGCCTGCATAGAGCAAGACAGAAAATGCCCCCTACACGTCTTGCCAGACACGACTGAATCATCAACGGCCGAACTAAAGATGAAAGACCAGCTGTCCCCTCTTCAGGAAACCCATATACAAGAGCTGCTGAATCAAATCAGTGACGTCATCTCGCAACTTCCTGGTTGTGCCGCTCAATTTGAACACAATATTCAATTCAACACCCAGGAACTCGTCCGATCTAAGCCATATCCCCTGCCCATACATCTGAGAGAAGCATTTAATGCTGAGGTTGACAAGCTGTTAAATTTGAAAATAATAGAACAATCAAAATCAGATTATTGCAATCCGGTCGTTATGTTCAAGAAACCAGATGGATCATATCGGATGTGCATAGATATAGAAAATTAAATTCATTACCGTATTTGATGCAGAACCGATCCCATTTATTGACCAGAATCTGCATCTGTTTGAGAAAGCCGAATTCATAACCAAGTTGGATTTGTGAAAAGCTTATTATCAAATTCCGTTACAAGAAGAAGTCAAGAAATACATGGCTTTTGCAACTGAAAAGAAGTGATGCAATTTTGACGACTCTTCTTTGGTCTTGCCAGTGCAGGCAGTAAGTATAACTGAATGATGAGAAGGATATTACATGGAAAACCAAATATATCATTCTATTTTGTTAATATTTATGTGGCTACGAATGAATGGAATCAGCATCTGACTGCTATACAAGCACCTTTACTAAAACTTCGGGAGCATAATGTAACTATTGGTCCCATTAAGTGTCATTTTGCCTATAGTACAATTGACTATTTAGGTTTTCGTATTGGAAATAACCGGCTAGCTCCCCAGGAAGATAAAATTCGAGCCATTGTTGAGATGCTTCTGCCAGCGACCAAGAAGTAATCAAGATCTTTTATAGGTTTCGCGGCAATTTATAGACAGTTTATTCAGAATTTAGCCTCACTCTCCGCCTACTTGTGTGAACTGTTTTAAAAAAGGGCCTCGAGTGCCTCGTATGGAGCCCACTGTCTATTAAGAGTTTTAATCAACTTAAGGAAAAACTCGCGTCGGCACCCCTATTCCGATTGCCCAATCCCGATGAACCGTTTGGCATTCGAACAGATACCAGCAACGAGAGCATAGGCAGTGTTCTAGTCCATTACACAAAAAATGATCAGACCTTTCCCATCGCATATGCAAGTCGGATATTGCTACCCCGCAAAAATAACTACGCTGTGGCCAAGCGAGAGATACTCGCAATAATTTGGGGAATTCAAAAGTTTAAAATGTTTTTGGTAGGGCAAGAGTTTGTAATAGAAACTGACCATAAACCCTTGTCCTACCTAATAAATGTAAAAAAAACCCAATAATGGTCATCTAATGCACTAGAGTTTGTTTTTACAAGAATTTTAATTTCGGATCCTGTATATAAATGCTCCGATAACTGTATGGCCGATAGCTTAAGTAGGAATCGATTGAATTATTCTTTAAACTGATCCTGATTGAGAGTAAATTTATAAGATTGATTTTTTTTTACATATGCTCAGGCAATATTTCTATTCATTTTAAGGGAACACGTACCCTTTTATTATTTAATTTTGTTTGTAAGGTAGACTGATTGTCCTAACTTTATATTTCTATTAACTCGAGGCAGGTGAACCTCCTTCTTAGGGGTATGCGTTGATAATTGCGGATATTGTAAATTTTTTTTCAATGATAATTCTCATCATACATGAACTCCAGTCCCTCGATATGAATTTTTGGGGGTTTATTTCGTGTTTTTTTTTTAATTTAGTGCCATGTATTCTTTTTTGTTTGTTTTCTTGTTTTTAAATCACGATGTATACCCCCTTTTTGTTATTATAGGATGTTACTTCTTTCCGGAAGTTCCATCTTTGATTTGGGAAGGAGATGTCAAAGATCAGAGATAAAGAGAGAGAGAGAGAGAGAAAGAGACGGGTAGGACAGAAAAACCCCGCGATTGGCTTCTTTTTGTGGTAAATTCTGTCTGAAAAGACGCCGTATATCGAGCCAAATTGTAACAACGAGAGGGTTCCACGAGACGGCGTGAAGGTCTAAATTCACTCTCGGCACCGCTGTATAGATAAAGTAAAATCCATTTCCGGTGCCTTGGTAAAATTCACTTCAGGTGGTCCCGTATGAATGGTTAAGCCTTAGTCTGGATAAGATTCGTATTTTGACAAAGGCGACGCAACACATGAATTCTTTCTATCGGCTTTCCTTACCCCAAGAACCTGAAGACAAGAAAATTAAATAAGAAGAAATAAGAACTAGGAATGAGGAGACTCCCACACTGCTGTATTTAACTTAGCTTCTCCACGGCGAAAGACTCCCTTGATCTCTCATTCTTTCGATTAGCAGTAGTTGTTCCTAGACAGGTCGTATTCTACTTCATAAATTTCAGCAGGTCGAGTTTTAATCGGTCAAGTGCAAACCCAACTGTGCTGTTGAAAAGCAATCGAACTCGACCCCCCCCCCACCCAAAGCTCTTCTCTCGGGTAAAAAAAAATCCTCTGGCGTCTGATCCACCCTGAATGGTAGTTTCCCTTTTTTCGGTCTTGTACGTTTGTGTTTACATTCTCACGGTTCCCGCCTGTAGTTGACGTGTGTAAATCTATTGCTCATTTAGTTTTTTTGTATTTCTATGTTGTATCCATTATTTTAATTTTGTTTGTATAGTAGTAAAGATTATTTGCTTTCATCCAGTTTGATATCCAGAACCTATTCACATATATCACTGGTCATCTTGATGTGCGATTCAAACGCCTAATGCCCGGCGAATGTGTATAGATCTACAAAAATTGTCGGAAAACACCTCAATACATCGAATAACAAATGAATTCTACAACAATGGGACACAACTTTACACATTTCTTTCTAAGAGCTTCAGGTATAAAATCGGACCTCCTGGCTAACTTCAATCTTCCTTACTCCTACTACATTGAACAAGTAGCATAACTTTCAGCAACCTGACTGCAATTATAATGCATGTTACCAATTAACATATTCGAATCTATTTGAGGAAATGCAAAATCTATGAAAGAGCGGTTTGGAAGAAGTACAAAGATAAACTTCAGATGGACGTACCAATCTCGTTCAGTCAAGCCCTTGCTAAAAGAAATCAATTAGGAACTTAATAGGATTAAAAATGAAATAACAAAGCTAAATGGGGTGCTTTCTCAAAAAACTCGTAGAAAACAATCTTGCAATTATATGCTCACGACAAATGGTTGAGAAAGCTGTAGAGTGTTTCTCTTCGAAGGAAATTCCCTTCGGAAAGAGTCAGAAGTGTTGTCATAGAATATTTCAGAGTTCACATTTTTTAGTGCCTTGCAGACATCAGTTTTCAGCAAACTTAACTCGCAGACAAAGATCAAGGTTTATTGTTTTCCAGATCTATCCTCTATGTTCTGGCATCGGGTCTAGGATCTAAGATCTGAGGAATTATCTTTCAGATAAAATAGTGTTGCCATTCTCGTGGATACTCTAAGATTACGGATACAGAGGTACCATGTAACTCTGCAACCGTACTACAGTCTTTATTGGTTGGTAGAAAATTTCGTTGTCTTCTCTTAAGGTTATATAAATACGTGTATAAATTATCGCACGCTTATTTCTCAATGACTTTTAGCTCAGGCAGATGGTGGTGATACTTTATAAATAATTTTGCCGTATCAAAATATACTTACGCAGGAGATGATCGAACAAACACTCGAACGGATTTCATTAGCCATCCAGAGCAACTACAAGTTAACCCTGGATATTGAGATATTAATATAGTAGACCACGTTTGTTGTGCTTGTAGCTACTCAATCTTCACATGATATTTTTAGTTGATAAGTTAAATAGATTAGGTGGAATTTTAAATATGCTGTGAGTATTTGCTGGTATATTGTTGTTAAAATATAAAGGGAAAAGGGAGAAAGTAAATGAAAGCCGTGAACTAAGCTATCAAGGTTTATTCGTATAAATAGGCGCGCACT
This sequence comes from Ceratothoa steindachneri, assembly GCA_963969495.1. Lineage (NCBI taxonomy): Eukaryota > Metazoa > Arthropoda > Malacostraca > Isopoda > Cymothoidae > Ceratothoa > Ceratothoa steindachneri. The sequence goes on from OZ018328.1 coordinate 92,067,271, forward strand.
TGTAAGTTTCCCGTCGAGTGCGGAAAGGGTTATTAAAGGTATATGGGTCAAGTTGATATATTATATACTCGTGCGTCACCATAGCGCGAGACTTGTTCTCTTTGTGTCACTTTCTATCCAATAATTCTTCTACGTCTAAAAATATGATAATACGTATAAGTGAGAAAAGTCATATTCATAGGGCTTGGTATTAATTCATATTACCTGAAGGTCCATTCTATCAACTACCGTCATGTTTTTGTATGGTGCAAGATGGCGTATGGGAGGTTTGGTCTTCTGCGTAGAATAATACAGTTTGAAACGAATTTGAAAAAGTAAATGAGTGTTTGTCATATGTATGTGGGCAATGCGGTTCTGTGGAATGTACAGTAGTAACCGTTGACGACAAGAAAGCGAAAATGAGTTAAACGTGTAAAATATATTTTTATAATGACGTGTATGGCTGAGCAAATAAGAGTGTTGCTATGTGAACGTGTAAAGACCTGTGAATGTGGTGAGATGTGTATTGCTAATGAGTAGAGAGGGCTAGGACATCAGTGCGGCTGCATATACTTTATGAGCTATGATACTTATGTGATTCACGAAGGAAAAAAACATATAAACTCGACGAGAGAGGCGAGACCGAAAATTAAAATGATTATATGCATACGGTTTGCATTTGAGACGTTTACTGAGCAGGTTACGCATGAACTAGTATTCTCAGTCATTTCAATCATTGTGTTGATTTAAAGGAAAAGAATAGAGTGAGAACAGAACAGAACAGAACTGAACCGCGTACTACAGATGAGGCCACACCAGTGAGATGTACAGAAGCAGAACATCCTCCTTGTTTCGAAAGCTGAATTCCTTCCTGATGTAACCCAGCAGGCGATGGGCCCTTTTCCCTATCTGGGAGCAAGGCTTCGATAATTTGAGATCGTTGCTAATTAGGAAACCTAAGTTCTTCTTACCATCAGTTAACTCAAGACGCATACCTTGTAGCTCATAGTCGGACCGGGAATTCACATACCCGATGTGAATTACTTTACCTTACACTTTTCGAAGGTAAAAAGCATCAGTCCCTTGTCAGACCACTTGCCGATCATCCGTAGGTCCGCTCTGAACCCCTTGATGTCTTCGGGCTTCGCTACGTTCAGTCCAAATTTTGTGTCGTCGGCTCATTTCGCGAGGTGGCTCACCAGTCCTTCATTATGTACTTGATGTAAGTAATGAATAACAGAGGGCCTAACACGGACCCCTGAGGGATGCCGCCCCGCACTGACGACCATCGTGAGGCGTGGCTGCCGATGAGCAGCTTTCTGTCGTCTGTCCGCCAACCAACTTTCTAACCAATTTGCGACCCTTCCTTTAATTCCCAGGGTACGTACTGTCGTTATCAGTCAACAGTGAGAGACTTTATCAAAGGCCTTTTGGAAATCAAAATAAGATATCTCTATCTGTAAAGATTTCGAGCAAGTTCGGGCGGTAGGAGCGCTTTCTTTATATTAGGTATCCCTCAGCAGATTGTGGGACTCTAATTGATCCTTTATTTCATCCACTATGATATCTTCTAGTACTTTACCCACTTTTGAACTGAGACTTATCTGTTGGTAGTTTCCAGCGGTGCCACGGTCCCCATTTAGTGGATTGGGTGATGTTAGCCATACGCCAGTCGGTAGCAACTACTCCAATATCGAGTCACACGTTAAATATATCAAAAAGATGAGGGCCCACCTGATCTTTCACTTCACACAGAACTCTTGGTAGGAAGCCGTGAAGACCAGGGGATTTGTACGTATTCAACTGACCGAGCCTCCTGGCAACCTCTTCGGCAGTTTTAGTTATTTCCTCTAGCCTTACTAATGAAAGATAAAGGAAGGAAAATAGAAAGGGGGCAAAGGATGAGAGAAAGAAATAAAAAGAGGGTAGAAAAGAGAAAAAGTAGGACGCACTTGCCTTGCTAAGGGTGACAGAAGTGATTATATTAAATAGACTATTTTATTAGATATCTTATTACGCGCGTAAATAATGATAATTTTCTTAGAATTTTGCTATAAGATAATCAACCATCTTCCCCTCTATTCGGGCTAATATGCTGTGAAATATATAAGGGTCATAAGAGGATTAGTCATAAGCCTAACAGTAGGGACATACGTATGTACTCTGGGTGAGGATGTAAGTAAAATGGTGTTCATACCCTCATGGATTTCTCCGAGTATGTGCCTTAAATGGGCTCCACCACTACTGTCAGGGCGATATGGCAGAATTTAAGAATGTATAGATATATTAGAAAATATTGGATATTGAGAAGATTAGTTTATTTGGAAGTAAACCTTGTGTTGGGTAGAAAGATTTGCGGAGAGAAGCTGTAATATATTTGGCTGGAATACTAAGAGAAGTATAAATGGGAATGTGGTAGAGTTTGTGATATTGGAGAGGAAAGATAGAGATAGTTTCTGCGTATGGTTTCTTAAACTGAATACGTTGTGATAGTGGTGAGAGGTAGATGGCTCCAGAAATATTGATTGAGTCAATTAACAAGATAATGGGTATTTCAAATGTCCTGTGACACTCGTTAGGACGCTCTCAATAAAGGACACAATACTGGTTTTGCTGCAGTTGGACAAGTTTTTATTCCTTGAAAATATAAATATGTGTTTAAATTGTAATGTTTGTCAATATGGTCTCCCTAAATAGGGAACACGCGCTCCAAGCGAGACATGATTCTGACGTACACATTGGGGAGGAAGTCCTTCCTCAGGCTATCCAGACGAAGTTGAGGAATGGCTTCAAATCCTTTACGTTGTTTTGGCGGATCTTGCAGTCCTTGCCTTCTACAAGCGCCCACATGCTGTAGTCAAAGGGATTAAGGTCGTACGACTGCACAGCTAAAATTCTTCCGAACAGAAGTTCATGTTCTACACAAAGTACTCTTGCAATAACTTGACCGTGTGGGCCGGGGGAATGTCCTGCTGAGAGACATATTCTGTTATCTTCGTGATCTTTTTCACACAATGTAGGAGTGTTGTGTCCAAGATATCTATGTAAACGGCTGTGTGAGCCTATAACCGGCCGAGAACCACACCGGCTGCATATTCAAGCCATTCACGAAGGATTGGAGGCTTGGTCGTGGAGACGTAGTGGAACGCGGAAACGTTCCTAACCGAAGTTTACATCGTGTCTCTCCGGCTTATTGATGACCGAAATCGACTGTAAAAGATTTTTCCTTAAAATGATAATTTGATTGTTTATTATCCTTCTATTCGTTTAGACGGCAAAGCTTTTGCCACCGTACTCCTTGAAGGCACTAGACACCATGGCGCCCAATATGTTCGTTTTCTTCACGATTGCCGTCATTTTGAGGTTCTGAGCACTATCCAATTCCCTTCTTAGTGTCAAACGAGTGACAACTTGAGGTGTGCTTAAACGAGGTAGATCTTAGAGGCCTTGCCTGTTCCTTAGTATTTCCACGACTATTTGGACCATCATCTGACTGACGTTCAGCCACTTGACGATTTCTGACTTATTTTGTGCCCGAGTTCAGTTTGAGATATCTCGATTCTTTTCACTTCTATCTCGAACCTCATGCACAAAATGCAAAAGACCTTTTAATGACATATGTTATAAAAGTAGAAATTTAAGTATGTTTGACGGAAAATTTTATACCACACATGTAACCCTCTTAAAAGATAAAAACTCGAAAGTAACAAAACTGTTGTAACACGCGATACATGTGAGATAGCATAGATTGTGACCACAAGGCTTTGAATACTCGACCAATTTTCCGATTTAATTATGCAATGTGCTAGGCTGCTGCATGGGCATGTCTAAGTTGCTTCCAGCGTTAAAGTATTGAAGTACAACTTTGGTATTAGCAATTTAAAATGCATGCTTGGTGTTTCCAAGGTAGAACGAGTGAGGACAAACTGGTTAAGATATTTTTATGATAGAAATAATTTTCTGAACAAGGTTGTGACTAAATATTTAATGTGGTATGATAAATTGATGAATCGGATTTAAATAAAAATGTGGAAAATTTTAACATATTGAGTTTGAGGATATGAAGGGTTGTAGATGGTGCGATTATTACGTAAGTGAGAGTATGAAGGAGAAGGGGCTAACCGAATAGCATTTAAATCATATTATTTCTGATAAATATGAGTAAAGTAGGTATGTAGATGGAGTTTCGTAGAGGGATGAACACTGAAAACCTGAGATGCTACATTACCGAGTAAACCAACGCTTTGAAGGGTGATCTTGAATGCTCAAAATCATCGTTGACTTTATGTTTGATGTGACAGAGAAGGTGTTGCGTTGATATGTGATGCCCAGACATTTTTAAGAAAAATTTAGATATTAAAGGTTTCTTGAACAAAAGTATACGATGCAAATTGGATTAAAGATATAAATTTTAGCCAAGAAAGCACTGCCACTAAATCATATAAAGTAAATTTAAAAATAATGGAATAAGATATCTTTAAATTTAGCTTTAGGCAAAAATGCATTAGAATGGCGAAGATCAATAATCCCTTCTTCATAATAAAAAAATTTCACTACGATTTTAATCTAAAGCTGAAACTTTAAATATTATTATAGCATGTTTGAAAAAGGAATATTAATTTTTCTTTGTATAGTTCGAAGGATAGGAACTCACATGACGACAGTTGTAAAGTGTAGGGAGATGATCACTCACGAGCTTTTTTGATCATAGTTTTTCAAAGATGGAACAGCGATAGGTTAGATAATTAATATAATTGATGCTCACTTTCAGTAGTCTCAGGGAATCATAAACTGCGGTTTCAATCTTGTGGCCGCTTATTTCTGACAAGTATTTTATTTTTACAGCTTTCTGCTATTCACTTAGTCCTCATCTTATGAATAAATCGTTTCTCAATCCTGTTATGCGATATTAATTAAGCCCAGGCCATCAAACTAGTCTACTTAGCCACCTAGATTTAATCATCATTAACTTTAATTTGCACAACTTTAAGTTTCTGATGGACCCAGGTGAAAACCCATGAGTTGGATTACTAACACATTCAATTTGAAATAAATTCTGATTATAATCTAGGTATAGACGTTTTATTCATTTTATTCGACCGTAAAAAATAAGAGCAATTACCCCCATATCAATGGAGAATGAAACATCTATTAATTTTTTAGTCTCGTGCGACTCTATATCTTACTAAGTGGGTCGGCCGGGTGGTCGGTCCGTCAGTCCCCGTTAGCTTTTTTTTGTTTTAGTAATAACATTGTAACTATTCTGCCGATTCTAAATAAATCTGAAACACTTGTATTTAACATTCAATTTCGAATGATACAATTGTCAAAGTCCTCCCTCTGTTAGCCATGGAATTATTTGGCAATAACATCATAATTATTCGGCCGATTCTAACGAACTTTTAAACCGTTATGTTATTTTTACATTCCATTTTGAATGATATCATTGACAAAGTCCTCTCAAGTCAGGTCGGGAATTTTTGAAAGTTTTAAAGGGTAGTAAGTTCAGAAATCAGAATAAGTGAGAGCACGCGACTTTGGTCAGCAGACCTTGTTTAATTTATTCTGCGAAAAAGCTTTCGGTTTTGTTTTTCTGTCGTTTGTTGTCATTTTTGTTCACGTAGTTCCTTTGGTTCTTAAGATATTCATTTAGAAAATATATTTTTAGAATTTTTTAATTCTCTTTACTTACTCTACATATAGATTATTGCCGAATTTGCATATTTTTATCTTTTTTCAAGGCTTTTCACTTTACCTTTTCGCATCATGACAATAAGAATGACAATTACGTTTAATTTTTGTTATTCAATGACTATTCTTTTTCGCGTGTGTTGGATTACTTTTGTATTTATTCATCTTTTTTTTACAAATTAGTAGAAAGAAATGTTTACTGTCGTTCTTGTTTGTAGCATATGTAGTTTTTTTTAATAGAGGATAATATAGATAGACCCTGGTGTCTTTTGTTTCCTGTAATTGCATTTGCCCATATGTAGTTCATTACAGACAAAACTCAGGAATTAGGGCGAGTTGTTTTGAAAGGTAGAACTTCTTACATTAACAACCATCTTAAATTTTTCTAGAAGGAAGATGGTTGCACCTCATCAATATATCTGGAGAATTTTTTTGGGTAGCGAGATATTTGGGGAGATTGGCTATACCAGAACAAACTAGCCATTGCAAGATAAGGAATGTTTTTAGATAACTACCTAATGGATTTTCTGAAAGAGCTGTTCAGAACAATGTAATTTCCAAGCACCTAATCGAATGTTTATAAATCCAGCAATACAGGTAACTTTTACCAAAACCTACTGTTTTAACAATGAATTTTTAGTAGCGTATAGATATTTTGGTATGATAAAAGTTGCAAAGAGCTAGCTGAAACGTTTTAAAAGGGATCTTTTTGAAAAATATACTATTTCTGGCTATGAAATGTTTAATAAAGATACAGGAAAAATGGGAGGTGATATTATAAACGCAAAACAACAAACTAGTCGCGATAATGAAATAACAATAGGGATAATAAATTTGTGATTTTTGCTTTAGAATTTAAGATATATATATATATATATATATATATATATATATATATATATATATATATATATATATATATATATATATATATATATATATATATATATATAAATAATATTAGCTGACTGTAGAACACGAAAGAAAATGGAAATGTGCAAATTATTTATTCAGAAACGCCAGGTGAATTAATTAGGCCAAAATTTGGCATTAGATGCTGTGAGTTCAATATTTCTAATTGAGATGTTCGAAATGAAACCTCGGAAATGTCAGTTATCTGAATTGGAGACGAACCAATTAGCGCAAAGAATATCTAGAATTTAATATTTAATATGGAAGAGAAGTTATTAAAAAATTTGGGACAAACCGATTACAACATAAATCGAGTCAATCTAAATATTCCATAAAATATTCAGTACAGATTTGAACTGGTTCCAGATTTACTACTTTTGGCGCCGGCTGAAACTTTTAAATTTGTTGTCAAATTTAAACTTTACAAATTTCCAAGAAATGCAAAGTGATATTGATTGTTCATTTTTCAATTTAAATAAGGAGATATGCGCTAGAAATCTAGAGATCCTTACGGAACTTAAACAAATTTATAATATATTTAAAAGTAGCTAGAGTTCCGTGATTTGGAACAGGTACCTATATTCTCGTCGTCAGGTCGAACCCAAAGTAGAACCAAAATCTACTTCAAAAAGTGACTAGCGTACAAACGGAGCGCAAGTATAATTAGGTTTACAAAAAGAAAATGAAATTTCCAAGGACCTCGATCTTCTTTAAATCTATCCATTCCACCATAAAAGAAATAAAAAGCGAACTGTTTAAATCTCTTTACAATATTTTGAAAAACCTATTAAGGAGGAATTAGTTTCTCAGGAGGTGATAGCGTCAAATATAAAGCATATTGACCCATTCGGTCGAGCTGCTTTATTTCTGTTCTTGATATAAATTACTTCTTCTGAGTGATTTATAAAGTTAAAAAATAAAAGCCTTTAGATATAATGCAGATATTTAAATTGTAGATATGGTTGGAAAGCCGTTATAAGAAGCGAGTAGTAGTATGAATCACCTACCTACCTTTATCCAGGCTACCCCAACCGGATGATATATATATATATATATACATATATATATATATATATATATATATATATATATATATATATATATATATATATATAAATATATATATATATATATAAATATATATATATATATGTCAAAATAAAAATTGATCGTGTGCCCCACGCCAAAAGGGACCACGTCCTCTTTGGGGAGAGGTGTCAGGAAGTATTAGGTATTTCACCCCAGATTTCGGGAGGAACCTTCATCGCCCCGGTTCAGAGGGACCTGTTCCGCCTCAGAGGTGGCCAGATATAGAAACCCATCGGCAAGTTTCCTTTGAAGAGAAATTATGTGGGCGGGAGGAGAAGAAAGAAAGCTGTGTTGTAATTAATTTTGTTATGGGTGTGATGAGAAGGTAAGATCTACCCACCCTAGTACAGGGCTGAGCACAGTGCGTTTCCCAATTGATATCCAAATCTCTACTTTGGCTGACGTTTGTTTTCGCCCATGCTGGGATTGAATCAGGTACTGCGACATTAGCGGACCAACGCCGTGTCCACTCAGCTAGTAAGAGCTCTTTTCGCATAGAGTTGTTAATGGAAATAGGTGCTCGTGTGCATCAGTCACTAGCAGAAATCCAAAGTCTCTTTTTGAGGCGGCTGCAGCGCTTGTTTGCTTCGCTGACAAAATTAAGAACGTGTGCGAAGGCAAAAGGTTTTTTATTTCACAACACATTAAAAATTGGTGTGCAAGAGAAAATCTGACAATTTTTTTTTAATGCAGAAACGGAAACACACATACAAGATAGGATCCTCATAATGCGATAATATTTACATAATTGTATCTGTCGAGCAACGACACAGTGGTGTCACGCTCTATACAGAATCGGGCCCACGGGTATTCAACAAGGCCGGCAAGTCCCAGCTAAGGGCTTGTACCCAATTTATATTCGACTGCGTTATCCAAGGGTGGCCAATAAAAGGGGGTAATCTAGATTACCGTTTCAGCTCAGGAGTATTGAAAGAAAAACCTCTTACAAAAGTAATCTTTAAAATACAAGTAAATAATAGAATTATTATTGGTCACAAAAGATAAGCAAAGTAATATAATAATGAATAAGTGACCAGCGGTTAATAAGGCAGGTACAGAATAAATGGGAATAGCCCTGGAATTGTAACAATCACTTGAAACACCTTTATTAAACGCGGGTTGTAATAAAATTAATTAAATGCGGGGAATTAAGGGGTTTTTCGGGGAATTAATTAAATGGAGGAGAAATATCGGGACTGAGACCTCGGTTTTACCTCTGCGGCGGCGAATCTTATGGCGTTACCGGTCGAAGCCTCGGGGAGACTTCGCAGAGTGGAAGATGAACGTAGATCAGAATCCAAGTTGTCCTCCAAAAGGGAATCACGAATAGGAGGGGGAGAGAGTCCGCTCTAGAGACTGGTACCGTAACGGAGACCAGATGGGAATCTACACGGAATGACTTCTCGGACTTCCTTGTTCTTGACTGACGGTTAAGGTTAAGGTACACGGACCTTGTAGATTAGAAGGAATGATCGGGGTGTTGATATTAGTTAGCCCTCCGAATTGGGAAAAGGAGGGAGAGTAATCCGTCTCTGACCAGAGAGATTACGAAGGTAAGATCCGCTCAAGGGATCATAGGCGTTGGCACGGCAACCCAACGGGGAACGATCTGACTGACGGTCGTCGGAAAACACTCTCGCTCACAATCAATGGAGTTGTTCGCATAAATACAGCGGGTTTCTGTGGTGGACAGGGTTAGGGAGTTAGGGCGGGCTAGGACATGGGAGGCTTGGGATGTAGCCTTGTTAACAGCTCCAATTTACGGGCGTCTCACAGCGGCCGGGTGGGGGGAAGGGTGATAGTTCCCGTTTTTGACTTTCCACTGGGGGATGATAACAATAGAGAAGGGGTTGCCCGGCAGGGTTTCGAACTGATTAATCGTTCTTCGGGCCATCAACTTAGGTTTTATGGCCAGACTATGTCTGCGAATGTTTGCACCTTTGACCTCTCTTGTGCTAACTCCACAGTATCCTTTGTTATTTCTAATTTGTTAATGAGAAGAAATGCTACTAGGAGAAGTAGACCATGTTCAGGATTTTCTGGTCTATCATATATTTAGGATATGAAGCAAAATTTTAAACACATTCAAAACGAAAAAAGAATTGATGTCTTTATGTCGGGTGCTCAAAACTTTCCAAATAATGCAATGTACAGCTAAAATAATGAATGGGGTTGTATGCAACCTCAAGAGATTTTGCTCTGAAATTAAAATATCTATTTTTTTCTCACTTATATAACGGGCTTATAAAGCCTTATTTATATATGCAGTTCAATTGGTGTCTCCTTATTTGCAATACGAGATTTCAATATTGCATCGAGACCTGGAATGAGCCATGAAAGCAAAACATAAAATGAAAATAGAAGATATCAACAAAAAAGGTAGCACCTAAATTTATTTTCCCTGGAAGATTATCATATATGCCACTTTTTAACTGCTTCATATAATTTTTTTAACGCTGATTTGCATCTAAAATCCATTCTATATGTATGCTTTAGATTTCAGGCTATTTAAAAAAAATTTCTGAGATTAAAGTTATTTATGTTTTTTTAAGATTTAATGATGGCTAATTAATATTTGAGTATAATACATTCATTCTATTATTTCAGGTGCTGTAATACACATATTTTTTCAAATGAGTAATACATATTTCAAGTTTGTGCGCCATGCCAATAATGCCTATGTTGACGTTACCCTTGGTGACCATGCAAAGAATTGGGCTGCATATAATGTGTCTCATAATTGCGAGGAAAATGTTTTTTAGTGTAATAAAGGAAAATGCAAGACTCTAATTTTATAAGTCTCCATTCTTTGGCGAGAAATATGGAAGCAAATAACTGACTGCTACTTTTAACTGGTCAAAAGTAAAGGAGTTGACAAAAAAACGTGATAATATCTCTTATCCTATTATTCTGTCTACAATTCGACATATACTGATTAATAATGTGCCACCAGTATCGCTATTTATCATATGCCAAAATGTATAGGATTTGTAATAAAGTACAAGACAATAAACAGCCCCTAAAATGCCTCTTATAGCCAGTTGGTGGATATAAGCATATTACTCATGATTTCGCAGTTATATTCGGTTAAACCTGATAGAAACATTGCATTTTAGGGAATTACCATGTAGGTAATTCCACCTTCATATGACAAGGTAGTAGAAACGCTAGCAATCTTTTAACTTCTTGACTAAAAATGCCCTTCAGTTACTGAGCGGTGGGTCACGTGAACCTGGATTCATTGAACATTTAAAGTACAATAGCCTAAATTTTACTTAACATCTAGAGTGATTTAAAGAATAAAAAAATTGCTACTCTTGTAGTCAGATGTTCCAACATTTTACTTGGAATCTAGCTAATATGTGTCCTTCTTTTATATTCTAGTTTTCGTCTCTCTATTTATTTTCTATTTTGTTACTCTTGCAGTTTGGGTTAACTTGCTATGAACCTACAGATGTTGGGAGACGAAGTACTCGATCCATGTGGTTTTTTTATTTGTGTTCTTTTTCTATTCTTCCTTTAAGTATATTTCTCGAGATATTTCACTTTGCTGTCTAATTCAGGTAATCATGTTAGTTTTTGCAATGGTTTCTCCTTTTCTTTGTTCTTAAAGTCACAAAGGAAAGTTCCATTAAGAAGGTATTATCGAGTTTGGGGCGACGTCTTACTCTTTATAATGTTTTAGGTCTTAGTTTATTTTAAGATTTTGCCCCTCGAGTTTCTTCGCTTCTTTTATGTAAATAGGGAGATCTTAAAAAAGTTATAAGTTTTTATTTTACAATTTGAATTGAAGAGTTAATACGAGTTCCTCTGCATGAAGATCCTTCCTTATAAATTTGCATTATCTTAGAGGTCATAGCAGCCTAGTTTGTCATATTTCTGGTAAGTGTTATCAAAGTGAGAGGTCTATTTTATATAAAATGCAGTGAGGTTTGAGGCTAAATTAACACACTTCTTTTCCAATCATAACACAGGCCTGCGTTTGAAAAGAATTTATATTTTTCTCAAAAATGAATGTATTTTTGTTCAATCAGGTCAGATTTTCTCATTACATCATTCATTATTTTCATTGAGATTACTTCATTTTTCCGGAAAATAAAATTTCAAAAATTGTTCTCTTTCTAATAATGCATTATTATTGTTATATCATAGAAACAGGAATAAATGTATGGAAACTATAATCCTTTTAACAAAACCAAAATTTAAAGAATGTAACATAATAAAGAAAATAATTCTAATTTCCAGGAAAAGAAGTCCTTGACGATTTTCTTTTGTACCTCTCATCTGGTGCATCACGCTTCAAACACAAAGCATGTTTACGTTATATTTACCCTGGTACCTGGATTCCATTGTTTGTATGTCCTGGTGGAATCTTTCCCCATGTTCTTCCTTGTAATCCCCATAGTTGTCCAGAAAATAATCCAGGTATGACTGTAAAGAGTGGATCTTTATCGACATTCGACTTCTCAAATGTTTGAGACTTCTTAGGACTGATTGACCAGGGAAACATATTCTGGGCGTTTTTCATTGCCTAGAAAATTGTTACCTAAAGCTTTCAAGCTTTCCAGGCATTTTTATCTATGTCTGCGATTGATGCATCAAACAGGTAATAAAAACTCTGCATGTAGCTTAGCGTCACTGATTTTGTGAAATTTTTGAAAAAGAAATCTGAAAGCTTGACCCTTTATTTATTAAGGGTTTTGACATAATATTTCATTATGCCAAGATTTATATGCAGTAGAGGAAGTAGTATTTTGTGGGGATGCACCTAGTTTCCGCTATCACATTGTTTGATCTAATTCTAAATTTATGCTTCTCGTTGAGGACAAACCTTCTCCTTATAGTGCATACTATCTGCACGACTGTCCCATAAACATAGGAAACAGGGATGCTTCGTATAGCCTGTTTGCATCCCAAGTATAAGATACACTACCTGAAAAGAAATTTAGCAGGGTTTTTAAATTTAAAATGTAATATTTGTTAAAAGAATAAGAATATGAATATGTACTAAAACATCGTGTATGCCGATGGATTAAATTATTTTATTGGAACTAAATGGATATATGTACATCTTATTTTGGGTTTATAGAGTTATATTGTATACCTTCTGAATTAAGACAAGTTTCTCATTAACCCAAAAGGATGCATTAACCTTTTAGAAGACACTTCAATCAAAAATTATAACTCAAAAATGACTCAGGATATCCAGATTTGCATTCTTCTAAAACGTAAGTTGACCAAAAGGTGTATACAAACTTAACAATTAAAAATGAAAATGTCAATAACAAAGAGCTTAGAAATGCCACGTGTAAAATTATCTTACCTTTAAGTCACCGCATATCCTCTAATTGTGGGTAGAGTAATTTGTTGCATCCAGCAATTTTTTAATATTTTCATAACTTTCATTAAGTTAGATTGAATGGCCTATTGGAACGGAAGCTATCTTGTTACCAATATTCAGCAACACAGCTTTTAAACTTCTACTGGAGGAATCTATGAAAAGTCTCCATTCTAATGGGAATTTCAAGGGCCTTCACAACTGGAATATCAGCACAATCTTATATCCTTGTCTACAAAATGATATTGATACACTGAAGAGAGTACCTATAAAACCCCAAAATATCATTATGAACCTGCCTTACAAAGCTTATGAGTAAAGACCTAAGGAATTAAAATTGCTCATTATTTAAGAAAGGCACTTTTGCAGGCAAATCATATGTAAAATTCTTCAAAATTTTGAATAATTTGAAAAATGTAGCGTTTTAGTTAATATTTGAACGATTCTGTATACAATCACCTATGGAAAGCTGCAGAAGTTGCAATTTGATGGCATATTTTATCCTTTCAGTCAAACTCTGGTTAATAACACTATCCAACAATGATTTTGCTACATAAATGAGAAAGCAGTTTTCTATTATAGTTTTTTGAGTAGATTTAGAAAATTACCTTTATTTTTCATGAAATAACTTCAGTTTTTTATATTCTTCACATTTATTTTTTTATTAATATTAGATCATTTAGTATATAGAGGTATGACATATGTGTTATTATTTTATTTTATTTGACAAGCAGTACAAAGATAAATGGAAACAAAAAGCTTATTCATCCAAAGAATTTAATAAGGCCTTTTAATACATTCCAGAGTGTGGTATTATAAAAATATATTTTAAAAAATAATTTTAGATTTAAGATTTTTTTCAAAATTGCTGAAATCCATACAATACTCATATATGTTTAGAATATTTAGGCTTCATTTTATGTACAACATCTTGTCTATCTCTATGAAGGGTTCATCAGAAGTCAGCAAGCATTGCAGGAGTCCATTTTCCTTTATAATGATTTCTATAGAAGCAATATCTTGGTGGAATCTTTCACCATGCTCATCGCGGACGTCTGCTGGATTCTCTTGAAAAGAAAGACAGATAGGAATGCAAAAATGCACCTTTAGTGACATACTACATCCCAACTCATTATAAGACCTAATCAAATTCTGAACAAGAATGCGCTAATTTTCTGATTTGTGCCTTCCAAGGAGACCATTACATACATCTTTGAAGCTATGCCAGTCCTCAAATTCAGGCTTGCTCAATTCTGTCTAAAACTCACTATCTACCATAAGTTCTCGAATTTGAGGCCCAACAAAGATTCCTTCTTTAATTTCAGCATCACTACTCTTAGGAAATTTTGTTTTTAATTATAAGAAGGATGGCTGGTCATGCTTTAATTCTTTCACGAAATGTTTCATTAAACCTAATTTTATGTGAAGTGGGGGCAAAATTATGTTTTGCTTAGGGACCAATAGTTCCCATATGGCATTATAACAATCTACTTTTGTTTCTTCTCTTAAAGGCCATTCTGGCCGTATATAATATTCTTTCCGAGCTCTACTTTCCCACTGGCACAAAAAAAAATTTTATGTAGCCTGACTGCAAACCATTTAAAATGGCTATCACCTTAAGGACAGCACAAATAAACCATTTATGTTCACTGTATTTAATGCTTTTACAAATGAAATCTTTATGCATGTCGTTCAGGTACTGGAATGTCTTTTGAGTGAGGTATAGGTCGAATAGCAGATCTAAGGTTGGGCTATACCACAGCTGAAGTGCACTTCGTTGTTTTATCTAAAAGTATGGAAATTATATGCATAGAATTTAATTTATAGTTAGGTACATATGTGTGATTACAATAAAGTGCTTCTTAACTTAATTAATTTATATTTAAAAAAAATAATATTACAGTATACCACTTCAAAATATAGGTATAGTGGAAAATAGACAATTACTTACTTTGTATGTCTACCAAAGAGAAATAGCACTCAGTAGCATGATCTTGGAGCTCTCGCCATACCATTAGAACACCAAATTGAAGGCTTTTTATTTTTCGTTTAGACCAATTTGATAAAGAATTAAAGCATGTTGTGCAACGGATATGTGGTGCCCATGGTTTACATTAGTTGCTAATTTTACATCCAAAATACAAATTATATAGTTTTTCACTAGAGAAAAAAATTTTTCTTTAAATTTTTTAAATGTTACTGAACCACATATGGAGCAGAATTTAGCTGGGCTATTTTCACACTGTCGTCTTGGCAATTTAATTAAAATTGTTGCTTTTATTTTAAATTTGATTTAGTTAAATAACCTGAAAATTAAAATAAAAGATTGAAGTTCTTTAAAATCTTAAAAATTGACAAAAATAGTAATTGGCAACTTACAAAAAACTGGAAGCGTTTCGATAAAAATGAGTTCGATTTCTAAAAATCTACACATAAAACTACAATAAAAAATGTTATTTTAATCTTTGTAGTCGACAAAAAGTTCAATTTCCAAGATCCAAATATATTTCTTTTCCGATTATTACGGTTAAAAGTAAAAAACAAAAACAATGATATACACTCGTTTATATCACAAAGACATTATTTTCCTGAGATTTCTTTGAAATTTAGTTTTAGAGCGTGAAATTTCATGAGAACGGATTTTCAGCTCATTTGCCATATTTAATTCTATATAAGCTCTAAAATATGTATAATAATATCTTGAGAGCTATTTAGACTAGAATTATCTAAGAACTTATTTGCTAATATCAGTGAAGATTTACGGATCCTTATAAATTTAGCATGTTTATCCATAGTTATTAACCTTTTTTTAAAGTTTCTGGTGTATTCAAAATAGGATCTGATAATCAATTTCATTTGATAATTTTTTCTAAATGTCCAGATGGCCCGTTTTATTCGTTTTATGTCAATGCTTACTAAATGCCACACCTATTTGAAAGTTAAAAATTTCTAGAAAACTCACTTTTATGTGAGAAAGATCACTTACTTTTTTCAACCATTTCTTATTATAAAACATTGGCTGAAATAAATGGTGGTTTAAATTATTTAGTTCGTAATTTGTTAAAATATAATCAAAATTTAACCTTAGATTCAAAATTTATGAATTATTTTCGAAAGGGAGCTGTTTTGTTACAAATTATTATACTTTTGAATACTTGTAGCCAAAGAATATTTCTTAAATATTTCAAATATCCTTTATTTTGTTCTAAGTATATAAAAGGATAGTTTTTAGAAATATCATTCTGTTTATAGGGTGACCCCCCAAAAACAGGCCCTAAATTTCGATAGGCCTTATTTCTTAATTCTATTCAAAGATTGAATGGAACTTTGGTGATAACTAGTATATTGTGTTGAAAAACAACATATCAAAACATCAAGTTTCTAGAGCACGTGTTCGAGATGACCTCCATCTAGCTTTGTGCATTTCTTGAGGCGAAGCACAAAGTTGTCCATGACGTCCTTACAAACCGACTGACTAATGGCTCTTATCTCCTCCCCGATGACTTCTTTGGGTTCGTAATGGCCCTGAATCTCCCTGCGTTCACTCTGTCTTTAAGGTAACCCTCGAGAAAGAAATCTGGGGAGCAAAGGTCTACGCTGTGAGGTGACCAGTCAATATTGGTCTTGGACTAATTACACGGCCACCAAAGTTCTCTTTCAGCGAATTCTGGGGGAGGTTTGAGGTTGAAGAGGAAGCTCCATCTTGTTGGAATCAGAACTTCCCCATAAACGACAGGAACAGGGTTTCCATCTCACTCTTGAAGGTTTTCAAGACCTCAACTTACCGCTCCTTGGTGACTGTAAATGTCTTGTCAGATTCCTCGAGGAAGAATGGTCCCATGATGCCTCTGGCTGAGATTACACTCCACACCATGCAATTAGGGGAGTGTAGGAGTTTGGTGGCTACCTCATTTAGTCTGGAGGTTCCCCAGAACACATTTGTCTTCAATTTTACTTTTCCTTCAAGATCGAAGTGAGTTTCATCTCAGGTCTAAAGGAAGTTAAGGAAAGTTGTGGTGTCCTATATCTTCTCCAGTATTTTGACTGATATATACAATTTTTGTTCCTTGTCTAAGACTGTAAGGGTCTGCTTCGTCTGTATTCTGTATGGGTAGGCCTTTACATACATTACTAGAACTTTTCTGCAAGTCTCAAGATATATACCAAGGGACTGACTTGCTTGCTCACAGAGGGTTTAGGACGCTGCTGAACTGATTCTACTACTCTATCGAACAGCTCAGTTCTACGGATCTTCAGGCGTCTTGAATGGCTTGAACGGTTGTCACTGGCTGCATTAAGGTTTTCATTACTGTCCCATAGTTCCCAAAGTGGTCCACCGAGTTCTGAATTCTGCTTTTGGAGGAGCTTTTCACATTCGAATTGATGCAAAAAAGTGTCCTGCACTTTTTTAAACGAGCCTCTCTTGTAGTAATGTTTGACGCAGTATATTCTTTACTAGAGCTCCCATTGAGATCTAGTTGTGTTTACAAGCGTTGCTTCTGTTATGTCCTGCAAAGTAAGTGTGGTTGAAGGGTGAATGAATGAAAGATATATAAAAAGTGTGTGCAGGCCCGTTTTGAGGGGTCAGCCTGTATACATAATAACATGGTGCTCATTCCGTAAAATATTTGATAAAATGTGAATATCATTTATGTATGCAATAAAGGGTCCCTAAATCTATGTAGAGATATAAATTTTTATACTTTGAGATATGTAGTTATACAACCCTCTGAAAATATCGCGGAAATTGGAAGTTATAATTGAAAAATATATTTTTTTTTTATTTGCGACGAACAATACTTTAGAGTGTCGCCGCTAAAGTTTTCTGGAACCAAATAAGTTAAGTTAAAAAAATGAAAACGTGTGGCAAATGCACTAGAAGAATATGCATATTTAAACTGTAATAGTAAAATTAAATGACTTTTTGGAAAAAATATCTAAAAAAGTATCCTACTTCTGCTTGTTCATGCAAATTGTATGAGTACAAAGAGCAAATGAGATTTTGCACAATTTATTTTAATTTGACAAAAAAATCATATTTATCTGACGCATTTATTAAATATTCTCTTATTGGTTAAATGTTTTGATGATAAAAATGGGAAAATGTAAGAAAAAAGGTATTTCTACCAATATTCTGTAAAAACGAATAAAAGACAAAAAAAAATACCTTCAAATAGAAGCAAAAAGAAAGAAGAGTAAATAGTATAAATAAATCCCACTATTAAGCAAGATCACATTTCCGCTATATATCAAAATTTAGCATTCAAATAAAATCAAAGAAAGAGATTGTATTGAGGCTAAAAACATGGGTCCATTCAAGCAAGATATGGCGTGGTATAAAAAAATTGGAATATAGCGGAAAGTTTAATGTCCGAATTCTTTTTTAATTTATTCCTGTTTTGAAAGGTTTCGCTAATTTTCTAATAGTTTCATGTGTGGTTAAGATGAATCATTCATTCTTTCTTGATTTCTAGAACTAGTATTATTGTAAACTAAACTAACGAGGAAGTAAGATTATCATTATCTCACACGAACCACATACTTCACCTATTGTCACGGTTTTTCTCACTTAAGTAATCCTTTCCTATATTTTATGTACAAAAGTCAAGAAAATCATGAAAAGATTACTAAAACTATTTATATTCCTTAATTCATAAGTGATGAACTAAGAATCTCGAGAATCCAGCCTTATTCTATGCTTAAAGAGAGAAAGGGTTTGACAGTGTGACTATAGGACCCTTCCATGACCCTTCAGTCTCTATAAGTCAGACCCTTTTTCTCTTTTCTTTACTACATTCGTTGACCTTACTAGCCTTAACCACCTTGAATCTTCACACTTTAAATTTTTGCGCCTCAGCCAAGATCTGTCTCCCTATTAATACACTTTACTTCTTTTTCACTCACTTCGATCCATTTTCTAGAAACATTGTATCTTTCTTCAATTATCTAAAATACTGCAATGAGAATGTATCATCATTTAATGCCCAAGTAGATATTACTTAGCAACTCGAATTCAACGAATATTAAGGATGCCTTTGTTAGGTTTGTCACTACTATTTTTAAGAAGAATCTGTCACTCGTATATAGACTCAGAATTTACCGGTTTCAACTTAGAAGTTACTGATTCTTTAGAAGAATTAACGATCATCATCGATTTACGATTTCACCTACACCTTGCCCCATCTAGAAATTCTAAAATAAAACTTGGTGTATTTTGGTTAACACCTCTATATTTTTTCTCTTCCTTGCGAAGATAAATTTTCAAACCTTTATGAACATTTTTCAAGGGATTAACTACCCTATTCTTATACGTTAACTTACTCCTGGAATGCTCTTCTATCTCTCTCAAAAGTTATGTATTTAGAGTTAACGGAGCTGATGGACAAGGGATATGAGAAAAATGTGTTCTTAACCTACGTTCGATTATTAGTTCAGCTGTAAAATAAACACTTCTAAGAGGCTGTTATTGATCTGTTAATCTTTAAAATATTAAACTAAAAAACTAAAAAAAATTTCACAAGCAAGATCAACTACATGTGCATCATTTTAAATTCTAGGCTACCTCGTCTCTAAATCTATTTGTCATTTGATGCCTTTTAGCATACATGATAGGTGTCTACTGTGTCATTTTGAGGATTATATTGAGCCAAACATTCCGCATATGAAAGACGCCTTTTTAATTTAATCAAAATCCTGGTTTTCAGGCATCCGTAATGGGTTGAGTTGTAGTTGCCTAAATTGAACGAATCCTGTAATTGATTTATTATATAAAGTAAATGTCAAGCATCAATTTCGTTTTTAGGGGTGGGATAGTCATTTTTTGGCTGTAAAGTTTTAGAATGGGGATGAAGTAAAAATACACATTTTTTCTCATTTCATTTTTTGTTTAATTCTGATTTAACAGCGTCTATACGTGCATAATGCTGGTCTTGACTAGCTTTCCATTCATATAACTGGTGGCTAAAAAGTTACTTCATATTTAAAAAAAAAATAACACAAAAAACTAATTAAGTTATACAAGGGGCTGATATATAACATGAAAGACGAGATCTTGGATATTTTATTATTGAAATATAATATCCTTCAAATGTTTACCATTATTGTGAAAACAAAGGCGGATTCTTTGCACCATATTTTCCATGACATTTTCCAAAGCATATCAGGAGTGATTTTGTCGATTTCTTCAATGATGTTTTGTTTGAATTCTTACAGATTATTAGGTTTATTTACGTACCAAGGAAGGCTGCTCTTAGAAGTTACTGATTCTTTAGAAGAATTAACGATCATCATCGATTTACGATTTCACCTACACCTTGCCCCATCTAGAAATTCTAAAATAAAACTTGGTGTATTTTGGTTAACACCTCTATATTTTTTGTGTGTGGTGTTGCCCCATCTTGTTGAAACCACATATCGTGCATATCCAAATCTTCGAGTTCTAGGAATAAATAATGTTGTATTTTTTCTCTGTAAGTGTCCACTGTTTCTGTCACTGTTTTTTCGTCAGCATCCTCGAAGAAGTAGGGACCAATGACTCTCGGACTGGTTATGCCGCACCAGACCGTAACTTTCTGTGCATGAAGAGAGTGCTCGTGAATTATCATGTAGTTTTCAGCCCACCAGAATCTACATTTTCATTTATTAACGTATCCTGTAATGTAAAAATGGGCTTCATCGGACATGATTAGGTGCGAGGTAAAAGTCGGATCATTTGTTAGTCCCCAAAATGCGCTTGCAAAGTTTATTCCTTTTTGATGGTTTCAATATTTAATTGTTGAGTTATTTGAATTTTGTTTAAATGAAGTTTCAATTATTTTGTTAGGATGCGTTGCAATGATGTTCGAAAAATCCTAGTTAACTGGATATGCACGATATGTGGTTTCAACAAGATCGAACGGCACCACACACTGCGAGAAAAACCATAGCAACACTAAGAGTAGCCTTCCCTGATCGGTTAATTTCACGTTTAGGTGACATTTTTTGGCTACGACAATCACCTGATTTTACCCCTCCAGATTTTTTTCTTGGGAGATACCTTAAATAAAAGGTATACGTAAATAAACTTAATAATCTTCAAAAATTGAAACAAAACATCATTGAAGAAATTGACAAAATCACTCCTGATGTTTTGGAAAATGTCAAGGAAAATATGGTGCAAAGAATCCGCCTTTGTTTTAAAAATAATGGATAACATTTAAAGGATATTATATTTAAATAATAAAGATTCAAGATCTTTTCTTTCATTTTATATATCAACCACTTTTATAACTTAAATAGTTTTTGTGTTATTATTTCTTTAAAATGTGAAGTAACCTTTGGGCCACCCGTTATTAGAGACCCCTTCTAATCTGAAAACACATTTGCCATTTGTCTGGGGGTTACTGAAGCAATTCATTTTGATGACTCTTCATCAAGTGCAGAGTGGAAGAATCGTTGATTTGCCTCAAATTCTATGTAGAGAAATTAAAAGTGATTTTAAAAGTTTCATTCTCTTCGTTACTAATATCATTAGTGGGTACCAATCTGTCTAACAATTTTATCTATCTTTTCTACTTCGGCTCAATTTTAACCAATAATGGAAGAGTTATACGACGAGGCAAATGAACTAAGTACGGATAAGTATTTTTTTTTAACGTTATTTTATATGTTCCTGCTATTGTGTGAAACTCAGGAAAATATTCAGGATATATTTCTAGCCAACCTCTGGAAACATAACTTACACGTTTAATTATTTTATGAGGGGCACATACTCGTCTTTCTATCAGTGGTTTACTAAGATTTATAATGACATATACATTGTTATTACAAACAAGGTCTGCTGACCCAAAAGACTGTGCCCTCATTAGTCTGATATATGTCCTTACGACTTTCCAAACTTCAATAATTCTCGGAGTAATCGTTGGGGGATCTTGGCAATCCTATAATTCGAAAGAGAATGTAAACACCTTAAGGGTTTCAAATTTCCTTAGAATCAGCCGAATAGTTATGATGTTATTGCCCCTCCCCAAAAAATAAATCCCTGGCTAATATGGGAGGACTTTGGCAATTATATTATTTGAAAGAGAATCTAAAACAACATAAGGGTTTCAAATATTGTTAGTATCGGCCGAAGAGTGATGATTTTATTGCCAAAACAAAATAATTCCCTGGCTAACCTTGGGACAACTTTGGCAATTCTATCATTAGAAATATAATGTAAAACAACATAAGGGTTTCAAATTTCATAAGAATGGTCCTAATTTTTATGATTTTATTGCAAAAAAGAAAATAAGTCCCTGGCTCTCCTTTGGAGAAATGGGTAATAATATTATT
The DNA here is from genome assembly GCA_963969495.1 of Ceratothoa steindachneri. NCBI lineage: Eukaryota > Metazoa > Arthropoda > Malacostraca > Isopoda > Cymothoidae > Ceratothoa > Ceratothoa steindachneri. The sequence continues at coordinate 92,089,592 of OZ018328.1, forward strand.
CGAAAGAAAATTTAAAACAACATAAGGGTTTCAAATTTTGTTAGAGTCTGCCGAATAGTTAAGAAGGGGTTTTCAAAACAATGTAATTTCAGAGCTAACCTTTGGAGGACTTTGACCATTTTTTATTCGAAAGAGAATGTAGTACTGTCTTTACCAACTCTTGCATTGAAGTACCCCAGCAGTATTATTTTATCTTTCTTGTTGATTTTGCTTAAGATTTCATTCCGACCGGAGTAGAAACTGTCCTTCCCTTCTTTAGATGCATTTAGTATTGGACATATGCACTTATTATGGTGTTGTAAGTAATATTGTTAAACGTAACTGTGATTGACATCAGCATTTCATATATTCTAACTGGGGATTTTATTAGTTTTATCAAGATTTTAATTTTTATTGCGAATCCAACTCCAAGCAAATGCTGACCTTCTTTAGGATACCTCTTCCAGAAAAATTTGTATCCTCCACCTATTTCTCATACAGATACTTCATCTAACAGGCGTGTCGCATTAACTGCTACTCTGTCAATGTTATACTTTTGGAGTTCAGATGCGACTAGCGATGTTCTCTTCTGTGGTCTTGACAGGGGTCTTAACATTCCAAATGGCTACTTTAAGAGGCAATTTTTTTTTCTTTATACTAAAAGTGCTATATTAGATGTCCCAGTAGGAGCAGATACCTATCCAATAGAAAAGTAGAACAGACGATATTCAGACCACCTTTTATAAATCCTTCCACTTTCCCGGGTGACCAGCTTAGATCCTAAATAGTTCTGCTCAGGCACACAGGGGTCTGTAAAATGTGGCTTGCCATTCCAGTCCCAAGCACTAGCGAAACTAAGAGCCATGTGCCACCGAAAAGCAGGGACTAGGCCAAGAGCACCACGAACCTTCTATTTCCTGTTCCTTACAGCCAGCATCCGGCACCCAGCATCCTCTCTTTGAAATTTACTAGTAGTATCATAAGTGGAATGCCTCGCATGAGGTTCTAATTTAAATGAGATTATCAGACGTGGTTAAGTGGTCTATTATTCATTGTTGTTATGACCTGCTTCTTAACTTCAGACATACAAGCTACGCCCCTGACTTATAATTAAATCAATTATATGTCGCTTAATATTTAGTGATATAAAATTTAAATACAAGGTTTTCCATCTTTCTTTCTCTCTTGTAATGTTTTTTTAGTAATTGTCTATAAGTGAGGGATGAATAATATACTCTTGTATTTAATAAAAATTATAAGAAGGCAATAGCAAAAAATATTATGAACAAAATACTTATTTTATCTGCTAAATAAATATCTTATCAATTATTGGGTTGAGGAATAAGTTCTTGCGGTTTTATCAAATTTATTCATTACCATTAACATTTTTAGAAAAAAAATGATTTTTAATTGATAACAATATGCAATTTAATCAATAATGTATTCTCCGTCGTTATTTACGACTTCTTCCCAACGTTCAACTATTTTTTCGATGCCTCTAAAATACAAATTTCTGGATTTTGATTCGAAGAATTATTCTAACTAGGTTCTTAATTCCACATCAGTATTGAAGGAAACGCGCGCAAATTGTTGGAGAGCGATCAGAACAGATGGATATCCGATGGAGCCAAGTCTGGCAAATATGGAGGATGAGGAATGATTTCCCAAGTAAGCGTTTGGATGGCATCTTTTGCATATTGTCAATGTGAGGATGAGCAATGTCGTGTTGCAGAAGGACTCTATAACGTCGATGAGGTCACTTTTTATCAATAGCTTCGGCGAGTCGATACATTAGTTGAACGTATAGTTCTGATTGACAATCTCGTTGTTCGCAAGGAGCTCATGAAGAATGATTCCTTCACAATCCCACCACACACAGAGCATCGTCTTTTGTGAATGAAATCCTTGCTTTAATCACGGAAGTGTTTTGTTTTATTGTGGCTAAGCCATTGTTTTCGATGGTTCATGTTAACATAAACATAACCACTTTTCGTCGCCAGTGATAATGCGGTGAAGAAATCTGTCCTTATATCCACGAGTAGCCTTGTGACGAGCAATAAAACCTTCGGCAATAGTGGAGTGTTGAACTTTGTTGCTTTGGCTCAAAGCATGCGGAACCCATGCACCGAGTTTTGAAACTTTAACCAACAAATGAAGTTGATTCACTACAGGTTTCTTAGTACACACCAATTAATAAGCTAATTCTCTAGTCGATTGACGAGGATTTTTATGAAGAAGGTCGTTCAATCGATCTTCATCCAACTTAATGGGGCGACCAGAATGTTCTTTCTTATTAAGATTGAAATGACCGTTTCTGATAAAGCACTTTCTCTGTACACAACACAAATATCGCGACTAGCTTTGGCTGCGTTTGCATTGTTCCCGTCTCGAGTGAAAATGAATAAAAACATGTGTCAAAATACGCTATTTCTTCAACTTGACATTCCATTTTGAGGGTACAGAACAAAAAGTAAATTAACACAATTTTTAAATAAATCGCAATAACTTATTACTCAACCTTAAGACGTAGCCTAAGCAAAAGCATAATAGTCTATTCTGTTAAGAAACGTAGCCAGACCATTGCTAATTTTGCTCTTATTTTTTCTCATTGTTTCTTAATATTTGCAAAAATCACGTCAACAAAACTTAAATCAAAATAACATTATAAAAATGCAAGAACTTATTCCTCAACATCTTATATCTAAGAATGCGGTAATAAAAGTGAACTGTGTATTCTTGTTGTGGGTTAGTGAGATTGGGGTTAATGAAACCTAGGTTTGTGCAGCGAAAAACTTTTATAATCCGTGGGAAGAAACAGTAAAAAACCTATTGCCACTTGATAAGTTTGTCATGCACGGAACATTTTTTAAAGAGCTAGAAATAAACGCAATAAATTGATTCATTTTCCAGGAAATCGGAGAACAATTGTGTCGAAGTATGGCCAAGTGTATGGGAATATACGCACACAGAATCTAAGGAACGCTAAGCAAGGCAACAACTGTTATTGTTCTAAGAGTGCGATTTGAATTGTTAGCTGCAGCTGCGTGACCAAGGAATATTCCAAACACAATGATGAAAATAGATTCTTATACACAATAAATAATAGGTACATAATTAATAAAGATATATATATATATATATATAGGTACATAAATAAGACGGCATTAGGTACCGAATACTAATTAGATAACCAGGGTTATTAAATTGTTATAATGGGCGATTTAGTTCATTTGAACCTTGAGTGTAAATCGGGGCCAACTTGGGCAGGGTAGGGAGGTCTCGGTGACCTTGGTTAATCACGGGTGTAGCTGGGAATCCGAAGATGGTGATGCTACTTTCTCCAAACTCTGATTTAGCGAGATGCGGGCCTCTTTCCTTCAAGAGGTCCCTGGACGAACTTAAAAGGGGGGAGGTGACTTGTCCAAACGTGGATTAAGCGAGCTATCGAGCCTCTTATCCTAAAGAGGTCATTGGTCGAACTTCAAAGGGGGTGGGGAGATGACTTCTCCAAACTCTGATTGAGTGAGCTATCAGGCCTCTTGTCCTCAAGAGGTCACCAGAAGAACTTCGGAATACGGCTTCTCCAATCCTTGATCAGAAGCCAGTTGAGAAAAGCTGACGTTGTCTCAAGAGACTCTTCTCCCTGACCCGAAGATACGAGTGTGATGTATAGCTCTTCCGTGGCTGCGACCGTCACTAAATTTTTCTCGTGAGAGAGCGTCGTTGAATCGAATTCCATTTGGGGAAGCGTCGTCTAACCGAATCTGTATGTAATCCTTGGGAGGGTAAATATATACACGGATTTCTCCAAAACACGGAGAGAGTGAGGCCTTATCGAACCCTCATTATCTGCCGGGAATACCGAGCGTGTCCTCACGGGAAAGTCTAAGAGGCCAGGATCAGCGGTTCTGACAAGATGACTAGCAGCTGGAGCCATAAAAGTTGTTCGAGGCAAACCTTCAAAATTAATGAGTAATTTCCCGACCCAGGGGGAGGGAAGAATAAGACGGCGGGGAGGTAGCCTCCTTCAATTTCAGCGTCATGCCTCGGTGTGTATTTCTCAGTGACCTGGTGGCAAGTAAAAAATGGTAAAGTCGGAGGGGGAGGAGTAACGGCTCGCTTTCTCTCTCGAAGTAATATCTTAGGAGGTGGGGAAATACTACTATTTTAGTCGATCCCTCTACAAAGTGAAGTTATCAGTTTAAACATCTGTCGACTGGTAACGTTTTTGCCGTGAGATCGTCATCCTTTTTTGCCCAAATAACGCAGAAATCTTTGGTTGGCTGGGTATAATTATTTAAGGGAATTTTGTAAAAAAACTTATGCTAACCTATTCTGATATAACTCGTCAGAAAAATGTTAAGCCAAGCTAAGATAGCATAGGTTAGGATAGCGATTTATGATCGTTGTATTCTCCGCAAATTCCTACTTATCTCCGACGATTGCTTAGTTTCTTGGGTAGCTGTGCTCACATGAATGTGAAGCTAACTCGAAAGTAACCCATTTGCGGCGGCAATGAATATCATATTCGTCTTTCTAACCCATAAATTTCCCGGAAAAATATATTTTCTAAGGGAATTGTGATAGGAATGTTCTTAAAATTTAAGCAATATAATTAAATAAAAATGAAATCAAAGTTTTAGGACAAAATAAGTGAATTTCATAAGTAATGAGGATTATAATCACGTTTTTGACAACTAAAGTCTTCAAAAATAAAAAAAACAACTGAAGTAATAATATAATCGATATAAATTGCCACATCTGTAAACTTCAAAGCAATTTTACGGGATTAACTTGTCGTGCCAAATTATCGCCTGCATTTCGATAGGGCGATTAGTAATGACGCCAAATAATAGCCTTGTAATTTTTTCCTCAAAGTTACAAGGATGGATTTTGTAAATATTTGCTAAAGATTTTTAATCATATTATTTCCCTAATTTCCCTTTATAATTAACATTAAAAAAATGCACATTTCTCCATCTGTAGCTAAATAGAGAGTTATAATTTTTGAAAGAAATGAATTATATATTGCTAAGCAGTGTGGTGGTTCTTTCCATCTTCTTAATTTGTATTTGTTATTTCTTTCTATGTGAAAGGGCTGACACTAGGTATTTTTAGCCGATTTAGGACAATCATTTTTGGTTTTATCACTGGAGTTTATTGAATTCTTTATAAATATTCTAAAAGCACGGCATTTTTTAGTTTTTGAGTAATCTGTTCTCCCTTTAATTAATTATTCTCTGGAAAAATTACATCGAAATATCTTGTCAAGCTTCATATGCATACAATTAGAAAATCCGAATGATAATTATTAAACTTAAAATAATATTTAATTATCATAGGGAAAGACAGATGTTAGTTATTTCCAATTAATTAGATATTAAGAAAACTATTTTTACTACCTGAGTAAAGAGAAACAGATTCATGGAACTCATCCATAAGGACAAAGATCATATCCTTAGGGAAGCAAAGAGCTACATAAAAAAAATTAGTATTGTTGATCACTAATAAGTATCATGAGCCTTTACATGGCGAGCGGGTAAGGAGGTATGGTATAAAAATCAAGTGGAGGTTTTTACACTGGAGGGATTGTGGTTTTGATAGGTTCGATTATCAACCATAATAGTTTAAACTTTTTCCCCTGGCGTCTTTTCAGCATTGAATGACTTCATTGTGGCGATTTTTGCTCTCAGCGTGTCTTCCAATGTCTTTTTCTCTTGCCTTAAATAAAACAACTTATGAAAAAAACTTGCTTTTTGTCTAATTGCTATTTTACGTTAAATTTATTTTTCTCTTATATATAATATATATATATATATATATATATATATATATATATATATGGATATGAGAAACACAAAAAGTTGCGCGTGAGTAGAGCAATAAATGCCAAAAAATCACAGAAAAATGAAAGGTGGATTACAAGTACTTTCGAACTTGTTCAATTCATTCTGAACGAGGTCTTAAAGCACTTGTAATCAACCTTTTATGTTCCTGTGGGATTCCTTTGCATAAAAATATATATATTCCTATATATATATATATATATATATATATATATATATATATATATATTTATGTAAGGTTGACTAATATGAAGGGAGTTTCCTTTAAGACTTGGGTTAAAAAACATGATTTTCAACCTTTATATGGTCCTATACCAAAGAGAAGTTTGGTTTCCTTTTACCATCTAACTCATGGAAAGGAAGAGTAGGATATTTTAAACCCCTATTTGGGGTTCTCTAACCAGCACTTCCCTGAATATCATTTCTACTTAAGTAAATGTATGTATATCTCCTCTAACGTACGGAGCATTATAATCTCACCACATGTAAAACAAACAATCTAAAAGAGTATTTTATAGCTTAGGCCGATTGATATAAATCTTTTATCGATAATTTTGCTCGTTAATATTCAGCGAAATGTACGGCACTTCACAAATAAAAAAACTTTGTAAATAAACTAAACTGCAATTATTGTTTCAACTAGGCTGTGATTTATTTTTCGCCTGAGTTTTTAGTTACATAACAAATATTTCAAAAATTGTAGTGACTGAATTCTGAGATTATATAACACTGCCTGATTTAATATTCTTTACATCTTCCTAAATGCTATAATTTCAAAACTAAATCGTGGAGGATTTTATCTTTATTACGTTGTATCATGAGAAAAACATAATTTAATTGAAGGAATAGCAAGTATCTAATATTCTAGAACGAGGAAAGAGTCCTACATTTTTTATAAATAAAGGCAACATTCAAAGTAACCTTTGTCTTCATATTCCTTTTTAACAAACTATATGAAGAAGCTTTGAAAGTCAAATGCATCTTGAAACTCATTTGAAACTACCTTGACCCAATTTTGAAAAAAACGCAATCCACCCTGACATCATTAACTTTCGGGGCGAGTATTTTAATCTTCAACAAGCCTCGGAGACAAAAAAGAAACCTTACATTTTTGTACGAAATTAAACTAAAAAACTTTCAGTGTTTCTAAAGAAGATAAGTCTATATGTCTTTTTGTTCTTTGCAAGGCATGAATTAAAAGCACCTTTGCGAAACTACTATCCCTTACCTATATTGGATTTACGAAATTATTTCCAAACCTAAATTGTCAATATTCCGGAAATATTTTGTGCATCGCCTGGCTAGAAAAGGAACAGGAAACTTATTACCTATTCACTAGAATCGATGAGTACAGATATGTATTGACGTCCGGAAGTTGGCCCCGGCGCTGGTGTTTTTAACTCCTCTTCTTCGTAAGGGTCGTGCATTTCGTTGTTCAGAGAGCACATTAAAAGTGTTGAGCCCTGTCTAAATAAAGTGAGATATAGAGTCGCACGCGACCAAAATTTAATAAATATAAAATTCCCCAGTAACTTTCGTTACACCAGGAAATGAGTTTAATAACTTAACCCTTGTATTCACGTATAACTCTTTCAGTTTGGCTGCTTTAACATCTAATTCCAACTAAATCACTTCCTGTGGGTAAAATGTTTTAAATATTTGGAAAAAATAGGTGCGTCATTTACATTTGCATTTAAATTTTCATTTATTTATTTATTTGATTTATTTGTTCTGAATATTTTCATTGATATGAAAAAGTAGTCTTTAGAATTTGTTGATACTTGGCGCGTATCGCGTTTTTATTTATAATTTATATAATCAAAGAGCCTGATTTAATTTTATCATTCCTACATAAGTGAAATATGAGAAAATAACATTCATGTCTTCTAAATATTTTAATACTTGTTTTCTGACTTTATTTTTCCGTCGTTGACACCAAGTTTTAAGGTTAGTTTTCAACAATTTCTCATTGCTCATATCACCTCTTTATTTCTATCTACCTCTGAGCGAACTTTGATTTTTGCGTATACTTTACAACAATACCATGAATTATATTCATTTACAGTCCTTTGTCATGATAAATTGCTTATGCCACACGTAACTGAAATATTTTTTTCCTATTTTACGTTGGTGGCGAGGAAAAACTCAGCGCACAACCAGTCACACTTTTTTTATAATTATACAATAAATGATATTACTGGAGAAAAGAAATCGTGAAAATCGTTGTCAAATAAATAAATAAGTTTTCTTTTGAATAGCATTTTGATAGAATTTTTTCATTTCATGTCATTTCTCATATCAGAACATTATTCAAAAGAGCAAATGAACAAGTATTTATTAGGATGCAATTTTTACGGTCTCTGAATGAGATCAATACTGTATGGATACAAATAAATAACGACACCTCATGACAAATGTTGCGTTTCATTTTAGTGTTTGGAAAGAATTTGAACGACTGTTAGTCTCTCAACCTCAGCCCAATGCAAAAGCTTTTGTCAATTAATTACACCCTCATCCCTGTATAAAGGGAGGACGAACTCTTGACTTTAGAGGTTTGAGATTCTTTGAGGTGTGTTTATTTGGCTTTCTAGAAAAGCATATTGATGTGGCATAGTTTACATTAACATACAAATTTCTGTGGAAAAATATAAATTTTGGAAATTTCTTAAATTATTAGGTTGAAGAGTAAGTTCTTGCGTTTTTTTTAATGTAGTGTTGATTTATGGTTTGTTGACGAGATTTGTGCCCATATTAAGCGTCAATAATTAATAATGAGAGCAAAATTTGCAAAGGTTAGGCTCCGTCTCTTAACAGCGTAGACTATTAGGCTTTTGCTTAGGCTACGTCTTGAAGTTGAGTAATAAGTCATTGTGGTTTATTTTAAAAATTGTGTTAATTTAATTTTTGCTCTGTACCTTCAAAATGGAATGTTAAGTTGGAAGAAAGGCGCAATTTCGACACTTCTCGTTATTCATTTTCAATCGAGACGGGAACAATGCAAACTCAGCCATCGCTCGTCGCGATATTTGAGCTGTGTACGGAGAAAGTGCTTTATCAGAAAGGACAGCTCACTGGTGGTTTTCACGTTTCAAAAACATTCATTTCAATCTTAATAAGGAAGAACGTTCTGGTCGCCCCATTAAGTTGGATGAAGATCGATTGAACGACCTTCTTCATAAAAATCCTCGTCAATCGACTAGAGAATTGGCTGTACAATTTCGTGTGATCAGAAAACTGTAGAGAATCACCTTCATTCGATGGTGAAAGTTCAAAAACTCGGTGCATGGGTTCCGTGCGCTCCACGATTGCTTGCTCGTCACACGGCGACTCGTGGATATAAGGACAGATTTCTTCACCGCATCATCACTGGCGACGAAAAGTGGTGTGTTTATGTCAACATGAACCATCGAAAAAATGGCTTAGCCCCAATAAAAAACCACTCCTGCGATTAAAGCAAGGACTTCATTCACGAAAGACGATGCTGTTTGTTTGGTGAGATGGTGATGGCATCATTCTTTATAAGCTAATTGCGAAAAACAAGATTTTCAATGCAGAACTCTATGTTCAACAAATGTATCGACTCTCCAAAGCTATTCGTGAAAAGCGACCTTATTTACGTTATGGACCCCTTCGACCACATAACAATGCTCGTCCTAACATTGCCAATATGAGAAAAGATGCCATCCAAACGCTTAATTAGGAAATCCTGCCACATTCTCCCTATTCGACAGACTTGGCTCCATCGGATTTCCATCTGTTCCGATCGCTCTCCAACAATTTGCGCGGCGTTGCATTCAATACTGATGTGGGATTAAGAACCTGGTTAGACGAATTCTTCGTGTCAAAATCCAAAGATTTTTATTGCAGAGGCATCTAAAAACTAGTTCAACGTTGGGAAGAAGTCGTAAAAAACAACGGAGAATACATTATTGATTAAATTGCATATTATTATACAATTAAAAATGAAGGTATCTAAAACTTTTAATGGTAATGACTAAATTTGATAAAACCGCAAGAACTTATTCCATAAACCAATATTTCCCCTGGATCGTTCTCTGATATCAAATAGAAAAAAAAACGTAGTTTATTAGGACCCAACATATTTTTTAAAAGGTCTGCTGACCAAATGTGATGTGTTCTCACCTATTTTGATTTATGACCTTACGACCTTCAAAAGCTTCAATCATTTCCACACTAACCTTGGGAGGACATTTACATTTACATCATTCGAAATAGAATGTAAAAAACAGAAGGGATTGGCTGAATACTTATGTTGTTATTTCAAAATAATTCTACAGCTAACCATGGAAGGACTTTTTTAATTATTTGATAAAAAGGAAATTGTTAAAAAACATAAGGGCTTTAAATTTCGTTAGAATCAGCACAATAGTTACAATATTATTACCCAAAGAAAAAAAGCAAAACGGGGTCGGACCAACCGACCAACATACTAAGATGTAGAGTTACCAGCGACTAAAAATAATACTACCCATTTACTCCTAATGTACTTTTTATAGAAGCTAAATGATACAATACCTTATAAATAATTAAAACATATAAAGTTGATAAATTTACTGGCAAGGTTTTGTTGTACTCAGTTTTTATCGTAATACAAATATTATTAATGAAGTTAAAAGAGCCAATCCAAACACGGTATGGTTTACGGATTTTAGCCCTGTAGGTGATTCCTTCGCAAATTGTGATTAGTCCCATTACAGTTATCTCGTCAAATACAAAGCTTCACTTACTGTTTAAGGTTGCGACACAAAGCTAGTTAAACATATTAAAATATGATTTCCTTATTAGGCCTTTCTTTATGCAACGTCAAAGATGTATTTTAGGTTTCTAATTCTTCCTTCTTTCTCCCAATTAGTAACTAACCACTTGACCTTCGCATTCTTTGCTATCTGTATTTCTTTTCAATTCTCCTCTTCATTGTACTATTTCACCTTTAACTTTCATCTACCTCTCTTTCATGATTCGGTTAGAACCATCATTCATTTAGTGTAACAAGCCGTATAACAAGCCGTGTATTACTTTGAAACAACATTGATGTGAATAGTGGCTAAAGATATAGATTATATATGTATCCTAATCCAATTCACTCCCATTTCCCCACATAAGTGATTGACTGTTAATAAACTGTAGCCAGTGATGAATTATTATGCTTTCATGTGTATGTATCAGGAAACTCATGCCTTCTGAGATGAGAATGAGTGTGACATGAGTAAATAGACTTATACATCACTTGCAGAAAAATTAAGTTATAAGGATTAAAAGAACTGACTTTTCATATGTAAATGATTCCTTCCCCCTTTAATGATATTTTAAAGGTAGGAGAGCAATGAGGTCAGAAAATGCAGAAAAATGAATACAAGTAAATAGGCATTTGCATAAACAAAACTTTGTGTTTATTTAGATTCTGAGTTGGTGCGAAATTGTTAAAACATTCGCCCTTCAACTTTATGGAAGTGCAAGCAGCTGAAGTTATGATGAAAATACTGTTTACCCAAGTAATTGCATAAAAATATATGTCAAACAACAGAGGAGATAATTATAAGTTTAGAATATCTCCATGGATACAATCAACGCGACTTTCACCATCATAATTTATTATGTGAAGGTTTTCAGGCTAGAGATATTGAGAAAGAATATAAAATGACGGAATAATTAAGACTATAAAATCCAATCAAAAGTAAATCTCGCAGATGGTATCCTGTCTTGCTCGTTACGCATTGTACCGGGAGCCACTGCACGTCATCTTATCCTCAGCGTGAATACCGAAATTAAACATTGACCATTGATGTAGGCCTAAGTAAGCTGATGCTCATCCCTGGACCCTTAATCCACCCTTTTCGTTTCGCCTATCCCTTTCTCTACCTATGTAAAAACAAGCGAGGAAATAACCTTCCACGTTGTATATCGCATTACAAACTTCCACTCTCTTGAAGAATCCACTGCTTTCGCTAATATTTATTTTATCGCAACTTTTCATGGTCATGTAATTATGACAATTCTCTTTATCAGTAAGTATACTTTTAGACAGATTATTTCGTATTATATTTTCGTAATGAAATGCAATATTAATGTTTGTAGACGAGTAAAACTTTTTAAAATAAATAAATTAGGGCGAATATGAGAGAATAATAAAACTATTAATTTTATCCAGCATAAAACAAGGATCACATATGCGATAAACTCTCAGGAAAAGAAAAGAAATGACAGACCGTATACAGATTCATCATGGCTTCCAAAAATAATGAATATAGGCATTAAAGCTGGTTTGTTTACGGTAAAGAGAAAGATTTCCTTATTGTTTACTTTAGATAATTTGACATCGTGTAAAGGCTTGAGTTCTTTAGTTCTTTAGCTCCTTTACATAAAAATGTCAAGGCGCCTCTTCACTTTTACCTTAAGGCAAAAGCTGAGGTGTTATTTGTATTTTGCATTGTGATATATTTGAACAAGATTCAATTCGTTGTGTTCGAGCTAGAAACATTTCAAATTGTCTTTTGCATTTTTAGCTCGGTAAGAGCACAAACTAAATCAATGAACTGGTTAATATTTATTGGAAATTTATGTCATGGCAATAGAAATTGACAAACTTATTCTAAAAGCAATATTAACGGTTAAAAACGCATTTACTTGGAAAATAATATTGTTTTGTAAATTTGGTAATTTTAAGCTAAGTAGTTCCGAACTCACAAGCATTATTGAAACTTCTTTATACTTCAATTTTTTTAAAAACTTTTTCATAAAAATCAAGAAATGTTAGGCACTATGTTTTATCATACGTTCCAAATTTGTAATTTTATATTTTTAAATCTTGTTACGAACTACAAGGGGCAGTCAATAAGTTTTGCGAATCAGGAGGGCAAAACAGAGGAAGGGGGATGGCTGTTTGTGGGGGTGTTAGAACAAGTTATGACAAGTCAGGACCTGCAGCCGCACGCTCCTGCCTCGTATATTTAAGAAGTAGTAGCTAATCGCAGATCGTCAGTCACTAATTTTTCAACAATGGAGAAGGTTGAGCACCGCGCAGTGATCAAATTTTGGACCAAGTAATGCAAGAATGCAAAAGAGATCCATGAACGCATGGTTGCAGTGTACACTGACACCGCCCCTTCCTAGGCAACCATTGCTCGCTGGAATAGGAAGTTCCGCCATTGTTGTGAGTCTCTTAAAGATAAACCCCGTCCAGGACGCCCGTCAGACGTGACCAACGAGGACAATTTAGCCCGTGTGGAGAGGATGTTCCTTAAAAATCGAAGGGTGAAGCACGAAGAAATTGAGCGAGAACTTGGAATATCACATGGAAGTGTTATCAACATTATCCAGGACAATTTGGCCATGACCAAGGTATCTGCCTGTTGTGTACCTAGAAACCTCACGCTACATGATCGACTTCAACGTAGTGAAAGTCCGCAAGTCCAGAGTTGCACAAGTTGCCCCGCACCAGCCCGGACTCGAGGAGCTTAACCATCCCCCCTACAGTCCAGATCTGGCCCCTAGCGACTACTTTTTATTCCGCCAGCTCAAGCCTGCACTGCGTGGACGGCGGTTTGGGAACGATGAAAAATGTCCAGCTTGCTGTCCATGAGTGGATCGAACAGCAGTCGGGAGATTTCTGGTCGTCGGGAATTCGGAGCCTCAAGAGAAAGTAGCGCAAGTGTATTGAAGTCGAGGGTAGTTAATTTGAAAAATGCTAAAACACTTTTCCTCATATCTCGTTTCCTTATATCCGAATTGAAAAACTTATTGACCGCCCATCGTACATATATTTCTCTTTTACAGAGCTCTGGTTTATTGTTGTCTCATCTTACATACAATAAATGGATATAGATCGATTAACATCCACTCATAGTCTCAAAATTTTCGCTTCCTAACGAGAGTTCAAGCAGTGCTGCAATTCTCTTACAGAGAACAGACTCCCATACCACCAATTTTCTTTGTTTGGATTCTCCTAGGATAACTAAGCTTGCCTTTTCCAAATTTCAGCACTCAAAGCTACAGTCACTCTTCCTGCCTCATCACTTCTCTTAATGATTTGCTTCTCACAATGTTTAATATTTTCGTAATTACTCTCTCCTCTTTTATCACGTATTAAATCATTTGATCTTCTACAGCGTTAGAAGTGGAAAATGTTTTAGATTCAAGGGGATTTTTTATAGCTTAATAAGTTTTTTCTCATAATCATTAGCTCATTTTAAATTTCTTCTAATTACAGTCTCTTTTATTCTTCGTTCATCATTCTTTCCATTTTTTTTTAATTTAGTAAACATAACTTACATCATTGCAACAACTTTCTTTCTATTTTAGAATAAATAATCTCGCCATCAGACATACCTAACTAAAAGATATTTTTGGCCATCAATTCCTTTTTATAGATTGCTAGGATAAATATAAACTAAAGACCAGTACGCCGGACTTGAATCGTTTGTACGTACAACTGAAGCAGCCAGCAGAACTATAAATGAAGATACCATACCCTATCTCTTACAAACCTTGACGCGTGTTGCTTTGATTCATTGTTTGTTGATTTTTTGCTGACTTAGAATGAAAATAAATTTATTGCTCTAAACCAAATGAAAAAACTGAATTTCTGTTTCTATTTATCGCCAAGATTCTATTAATTGTAAATTCAATTTTTCTGTCTTTTGGAAAAGATATCGATTTCTTTCTGGCAGAGTAGCGTAGGTAATTGACCACTATTATGTGTGGATTAATTAGGGCTTTATATGTAGCACAAGATATATATTTAATATTTCAGGCATTTTTCTGAAGAAAAATAGTACCACTGTTTGCTTTCTTTGATTTTAAGACACACTGAATCAAAAATTTTAAATCTGTGCATATTAATTTTCCCCGAGGACACATCAATCCGATAATGCTGGAAATGAAATCTTTTTTATTAACCTCCTAACGGGTTGAGGTTCAAAAGGTGTGTGTGGCATCCGTCATTAGTGTCTTAAGTAATCTCTATCATTGGTCCTTCGAAACAATTTTTAGCTTCCTTTAATTAAAGAGTAAACACTCATCTTAATTATTGAATAAAATGTTCAAAATTATGCATTAGATTAGACTAATTTCCAAGATAGATTTACTTTTCCTGGATTTTTCATTTCTTTTTCTCGTACCAAATCCCCAATTGTCGGAAATATTTCGCATCGTATTGAATTCATGGCTACATCATTTGCTTATATTATATAAACAAAGCTTCTTATAACAGACATTGTAAAGGGATTTTTATACTAAGACGATTATTTGAAGTTAAAACCTCTACCTTTGATTATATGTATTCTCATCTATTTTATTCCATATACCCCTATATCATGATCTAAACTTTCTTCAACAATAATCTATTCCGTATTGTCTCCATTTATATATTTAGTATAATAGCGAATTATCAGTGATATTATTTGCATGAACAAAGTTGGAAAAATTTAAAAAGCTCGAACGTTTTAAAAAGAAACCACATTTTACGTTAGACTTTATTTTACCTGAAATGTTTTGTGATCTGTGTTCAAATGTCAGCTACTCGAGGCCAATTTATGGAGAGGATAACCTTCCTTTATCCAATTTTATTTAATTTCACCTAGCTAATCTTCAAAGTTCGCAGCAATCGTATAACGATAAGTCCGCATGAGGGTGGATGGTGCAGCAGAGCTAATTACCCTGCTAAAACTAAAACCCTACAGCCATTGTGCAGCACCCTGCCGGCCTCAATGCTTAAGAGAGGTGGATATGCAGCTTTATAGGTCTCTTCTAATATTTTAACCTTGTCTTATTTCACTATTTTCTGCGCGATACGACCTCGTTGCTATTTCGGATTTAATTAACCATGAAAAATAATCCTATCTATCACGTCTCTAAGAATCGCTACTATATATGGACAGGCCTTAAAAAAAAAATCTAATTATGTCAACAAAAAGTAAACTAACACATAGACTAATAACAGTCTCGCAAACTGCCTTCAGTTTAAAAAGAGAAAACTTGGAATTCAATGCACTTTTGAAAAAATACTTTCGAGGCAAAGACTGTTCTCAATATTCTTTAAGAAAATAAATATAGAGAGCATCTTATTAATCCATCATTTACTTTACATCCCTATTCGCCCTAAAACTATAGACTATGATAATTGATGGAATATACTAAGACTAAGAAGAACCCCTTCCTTCCCTAAATTATTATTATAAATTTATTTTTCGTTAGATTTTGATCTATAAATCAAGATTAGGAATAAATTAAATAACAATCATGATTTTGCTGATAAATATATTTGTGAATGTTATTTATAAGTAAAAAGATTTCTCAATAGCTTTACATAGTAACTGAATTCAGAAATTGGATTTTAACGTAGAGTACGGTCAAAATTGTTCGGAACGCCAAAATTTATATCCACTATATTCCATATCACAATATATTGCAAGATCTAAAGAGTCCAAGATCAGTTTACAAAAGACAAAAGACTACACGTACAAACTACAAATGGCTAAATTCTATGCAAATCTGGTAGAATAAAACGAAAATAATCAACAAATAAGCAAATTACAAGAAAATCTGGTGTTAAAAATGATCCAAACGCTTAAGTTCTTCTAGGGATAAGTCACATTTATTGGCATAGTTAGTAATTTTAGTAAGTAATGTCAACATTAATAAATATTAAAAATATATTATTGGCCACTATGAATTAATATTTGGTATGAACTCCTTTAGTAGCAATCACAGCAATCAGACGTTTCTTGTAGGTATGAACAAGATTTTTGTAAGTTTTAGTAGGAATTTTACTCAACTCTAAACTGCGAAAGCTTTCTACTTTGCGATGCTGCTTGATGACCTCTTATGAACACGTGACTTAATTAATTTCCATAGATTTTACCTCAGATTTAAATCTGGACTTTGAAAAGGCTATTTCATCACTTTAAAGCATTGATTGGCAAAATATTTCTGTGTTGATTTGCTCGTATTTAAGATCATTATCTTTTTGAAAGACGAGCCCTCTGGCAAGACTAAGCTTCCTCGCCAATTGTTTCTCATGTTCATCTAAAACTCGCTAATATCCCGTGAAATTCATAGTGCTTTCTATCACCCAAATTGATCTAGTACCTGCAGCAGGAAAACCACCCCACAACATGATGGAACCACCTCCATCTTCACAGTATGTATGATGTTTTTTCTAGCAGAGCTTCTCCAGATTTTCTCCACACGAAATAAATAGTGGTCGTTTATGCCAAACATCTCGAGCTTACTTTTGTCTAAGCATAAAATTTTCTTGAATTCTGCTTCAGTGTCTTTAAGATGCTCTAAGGAAAACTCTAAATGTCTTCTTTGTAAACTGTCTTCAACGGTGGTTTTTCCTTGCTACACGCCAATGGAGACTCTCACGGTTCAGGTAAGGTCGCACTGTTGACACGTCTACGATTGTTCCACTGAAAGCCAGATTTGCTTTCAATTCCTTGGAAGTGACTTTTGGATTCTCGTTGACAATTCGAACACAAGAACGCACATGTCTGTCAGTTAATTGTCCTGGTTGCCCTTTTTGCACGTAATTAACAGTAGTCCCATCAGCCATGAATTTCACAATAATATTCCTTACAGATGAAATTGGGATATTCAAACTTACCTCTTTTTTTTATATCCATTTCCTTGGTTGTGCAGCTCAATTTTACAATTCCTATATGCTTCTGAGTGTTTGAATTTCTTCACCATGTTGCTATTTCAAAATTATTGTAGAGTTGATTCTTTAGCCGTGTCTAATACCATTATGAACACCCTAAAAGGTTAGCTATGCAAGTAACCTGCTGTCGTGAATTAATCTAGAATATACCATCAGTCATTCTTGAACATTCTTTACCACTAATTTGAATAATTTGATTTGTTAAATCAGTATTATGTAAACGTTGCCAATGCTTTTGTTTCCTTTGTTTTTTCTAATAAACACCATGCTTAATGTTATTAATTTGTTATGTTGTTTATACAATATAATATATTGCTTTTAAGCTAATATAATTAAATATAATATAAATATGTACATTTCGAACTAGTTATGTATAATAATTCATAAATTACAAAATTTGAGATGTGTTGCAAATAGATATGCGCGTAACTTTATATTTGCCGTTGGATGGAGGAAGACAATCTTCACGCTTGCAGATCACAGGTCAAGAAATATTGATCAGTCTGAAGAACAAGACGACTCACCATGGGCTCTTTACTGAGCATGTTACATATGGAGCTAAGTTGACTTCAGTGACGAATCTAATTTTAATTTGTTGAAAATCCACGGGAAGAGGTTTGTTTGTCACAAAACAGGGAAATATTATCCTTTAATTGCTTAAAAAATGCATGTATTTTGGAACTAACTTAGTTTTGGTAGAAATCACTGGCTCACTTATGAGCTTACGGCGCATAGTGAATTTACAAGTGTGAAATTAATTGCTAAGACAGCTTGTTTTGCAGGATAACGTAGTCTGTCACAAAGTTAAGTCGGTGAATAACTAGCTGGACGCCAAGGACATCCTTATGATGAGTTTTTCTACATAAAGTTGGGATCTCGATCCCATTTGAAATATTTAGAGCACACTCAAAGAGGGATTTAAAACAAAGAATCCAAAAAATCTTTAGGAACTCTGTGAAATTCTTAAAGATGAATATCCTATGTAAGATGAGTACTCTATGATTAATGCGCAAGACTGTCAACAATCGGGTCATCTCTGTGCCAAGA
Organism: Ceratothoa steindachneri; assembly: GCA_963969495.1. Taxonomy (NCBI): domain Eukaryota; kingdom Metazoa; phylum Arthropoda; class Malacostraca; order Isopoda; family Cymothoidae; genus Ceratothoa; species Ceratothoa steindachneri. The sequence goes on from OZ018328.1 coordinate 92,108,141, forward strand.
TATGTCAAAACATCAAAGAAAATAAAATCTTACTAAATAAACAATAATTAAATATAACTTGTTCAAATGTGTTTGCATGAGAAATTAATCGGTATATTCCAATAGAAATTGTTGACAACTTCACTTTTATCCAGACAAATTTGCATACTCTTTAAACATACATAGTTATATCTATAGGTTATTGCGCCGTTATTTTGGAAGCAGTGGATTATCTGTGGTAACTGTCTGGAATATTATAATATAAAAAGTTAGGATCTCTATGTAGGTGATTTATAGGAAATATTTTAGTCTTTTATTTTTTTAATAGCCTCACTTTATTTGTTCGGCTCTTAACTTTTCCATCTTATTACCGTTCTTTTCTTAAATTAATGACCAGCTTACAGATTTCAGGTTGGAACAAATAATTCTTGGGATAATATTTGTAAAAGTTCTGTCAGTTCTTATCTTTTAGGAATGCTACAATGAGTAATTTATACCTTTGATTAAGATTATAAAATTATTGGTCATAATCTTCTTCGGTATTCAGTAATATGTTCCTCCCATCTAAAGATTACGTTATATATGTGTAACTCTATGAATTTAATAAAAGTGGCAGGGAAAGTATAGCGGCAAAATTCTTTCAGATTAATTAAGGAGATAATGCAGTAAATAATAAAGTGGCAAGAGGTGGTGTTCTCGCGTTTCCCAAGTGTGGATTTCAGTCTAAAGGACAGAGCAAAGGAAGGTAGTTAAAAAGAACTTGATACGTTAGAGTTGAATGTTGTGGTTAAAGGAAATATATTGAAGCTTTCAGCGAACTCGCCTTAAACTTAAACGTGACCCAAGCCACAATTACACCAACTGAAAAGGATTGGAAAGGTTACATTGATTGGGAAATAGGTCCCAAATGAAATGTACACGACAAATCGGCAACAGTGAGTTGCTTGCTGAAGTTATTGCTTTCACTTAAGCTTGAGGTACTATTTCTTGTTAGGCTTGCTAATTTTAATGAGAAGTTGAACCTTTATCATAACGTTAAATGCCACCGTTTGTGGATCAGTCAAGGAAGCATAACTTCTCAATAATCAAGCGGCGGACTTCATAAAAAAGGTCATATTGAGTGAACTGTGGGTTAGCATTAAATAACACATTTAATGCTAATCTCTACTTCAAACAACTTAGTTGTTATGAGCTACTTTGAGCATACGACAACCCTTCTTATCAATAGAAGGAGTGTCATCCTTTATCACGATAATACCTGTCCTCACACTTCGAATAAATAAAGGCCTCTTGAAGGGGATCAGTTGAATTTAGTGCTCCATTCTTCACATTGTTCGGACTTTGATCCTTCTGATAATCACTATTTAGTGGATAACAGAACGATTTTGTTGGTTTTAGGTTCACATCATGGGCCAGATGTTAAAAATGAGTTTAAATCATATTTTAAATCCAAACCTAAAGAAGTTTACAGAGGTGGCATTTAAAAGCTTGTTGACGAATGGAATGAAATTCTAAAAGCAATGTTGGTTGTTCTTATGATTAAATATTTCAATAGTCATACGATTTTTCATTTTTAAAATATAGCCGAAATTAAGACATTACTTTCCTTCAGACCTGGTAGAAAAGGTTACTGTCTTATTTAATTTTGTCAGATCTGAATGTTAATAAAATTTTATCTTTATCGATTGAAATTCTTAGGTCATCACACAACCAATCAGTCATTTTTTTCTTCTTTATTAATATTTTTTGGATTTCAATCAAACTAATTATCAATCTTAATATATATATAAATAAGTATCTATTTTTAATTTCAGAAATAACAATTTCCACCAGTTTCTACCATGAATCTTCTTATGTCTACCAATTATTAAAATTTAACCATGTTTGTAATTTATTAAAGTTTTTATGTGTTTTTTTTTTAATATTTTGTAGTTCCGCTGAAAACCTCATTCTCTTCAAGTTTTTTTCTAAACCCAAATCCAAATTGTTAAGTTTTTGTAAGGGATCACTTGATCTCACGTGGTATGAGGTGGCCCGTTAACTTGCTGAAACATCCCACTTCTTTTATTGAATAATGCCAGCCATTTTCATTATGTGCCTCATTTAACGATCTAATTGTACACCTTATACCTTTTGGCGATAGCCTTATTTGAATTAAATAGTTTAAAATCGATTATATCTTTCATGTCTCACCTTGGATGAGACCCTGTTTCTGCTAAGTTATTCGTTTATCTCCCGAACTTTTCCATTGTCGAGTATGTTTAATAATATTTCTAAAAAACCCACTTTCTTCTCCTGTAACAATCATACAAATAATGAATAATTTTTTACCTTTAACCACGAACTTGAATAAATGTTTATTTTGTGTTGCAAGTGTATTTCTGATATTTGGTGAGCAATCCGTTAGGCCAATTTTAAACCTTGCCTATTCATTTTAAATTGAGATGCCGTTGGAGTGAATTAAATGTAGTGTTACTCTCAAATCTCCCAAAACTACAGTTGCTTAACTCTAGAAATATTCCATTGTTAGAATGTTTAATATTATTCGTACATTTTCACCTTTCGTCTTCTGTAACAATCATAAAAAGATAAAATTCTTTTTACACTTCGTGAGCAATCTAGTAAGCCAATAGTGAACATTTCCTATCTACGATAAATGAAGATTCTCGTTGAAATGTATTAAATGTAGTTTTCTTGTCTGAAGTCCAGAAGCTACATTTGGGTTTCTTTCCACTGTAATTTTTAAAGATATTAATGAAATTTCACTGCTCATTCTTAACGGTGTTCATCACTCAACCTATTTTTTCCTCAGGAAAAATTCTCAAATCATCTTTGGCACTGGTTCACACTAATTTTTCCTTTACCAAATAATCGCCATAAACTTTCTCGTATTACCGTTTCTAAACTCATAAAAGCCAAATGTTGTGATTTTGTTGGTTTTTATTTTAATATTATTCATAATTTAAAGATAAGGTACATTAAAGTAATAATGATTATAAAAAAATTAATAGCTAAGAAAATAACAAATAAAATCTGTTTATAATATAGATTTGGCTTTCATATTCCTAAGCCTCGTGTTTAATAGACGAGGCTAGTCTAAAAACAAGCTTCCACTTCTTTCTATCCATAAAATAACTAAATACATGAAAAAAAGCCCCGTTACTAATTGAAAGATTTTCTGGCAATGGATACATTTTGCAATATACCTTGATCTCCAAAGTTAGATATCAATTACGTTCACCAAAAAGCAGAATAGTATATTTGTAAAATTATAGGGATCTCTCGGTAATACAAGGCTCCTGGCATAATAGAATATAGTAACAATAATTAGCTCACCCCGCAATGAATGTAGCGAGCTTTTTTCAATTTCATCATTTTTTATAAATATAAAAAATCGAAAGCAGGCTTATTTTTCTACTAGCCTACTCTATTAAACTTAAAGCATAGGTATATTATTATTACATTCAACTCATTCCATAGTACATAGTATTAAATGGGAATCGGCAAGTTTTCGCGATTAGGGTAATGGATTCCTCGCAAACTTTGAGGTGTATTCTTGTAACAAATTATAATTTTTTTTCATTTCTCCTTTCTAGAATAAAAAGTGAACCAAATTAGATAATGTTTGTTACAGAGACAAAAAGTAAGTTATGTACAATAATATTAAACTTTCTACAAATTGGATTAGTCCTAGAGAAAGAGAAATCAATATTATTGCAGAAACAGGTGCTCATCCACGTTATAATATGAATAGCATAATCCATTTTGAAATTCTTAACCTTCATGACTGTTACCAAAGAGAGATATTTTACTTAATTGGACAGTTTACATATAGCAATTAAACAAAGAAAGCTAACATTGATCAGTGGAAGAAAAATGCTCTTTCCTTAAACAAAGTTCGATCTCACATCGTATAAAATAACGTAAAAGGTTTGCCAATTTCAATTGGGAACTAATGACATATCCTCTACGGTCACCGACTTAGCTCCATAAGCTTTATATCTTTTTAGGTGATTAAAGAATCGGTGAAGATAATGAAGATCTCTACATCTGAAGAAGGTGAAACAAACTTAAAGAACTTTTTAAATAATCGTCAAACTATTTTTATGAACATGGTATTGACAAGTTAGAAGAAAGAGGTAGAATGGCGGTCGAAACTAAAGGAAATAATATTTATTAATTAGTTAATTAATATATGTTTATTTAATGGAAGATTAATTAAACGTTTTATTTTGTAATTTCCGGTATAAAAACGAAGATTGACGTAGGGGTTCGACCACCCACGAAGCGTCTCTCGGCTACAGTCGATAGATATTATCATCGATCTAATATAGACGAATCACGGCACTCACAACGGTATTCAGAATTAATCAAATCCAATCATATTCAAATGTCACATTTGAATATGATTGGATCTTCATTATGTAACATCCAATGGCCTATCGATATTCAATTATAAACGTTGCTCGTGATCTGATAAATTTAAAATTAGAAAAGGGGTTCTCTATCTCTGCCCCGTATTCTTAAATGTGGCGGGTTAGAAGCGTCCAGTAGTTGATACTAGTTTTCATTTAGACTTACATTATTTTTTTTCCACTCCCCATAATCAGTATTATTTTTTTCCGTAAGTCCTTCTTCACGCATCATGTCCCAATACGATCCTATTGCCGATTATATTTTTATCATCTATGCTTCCTCTAGTATCAAGTTTCTTTTAGCTGCGCCTACCCTTTTATCGATTAATAGTAACTTTACTATGAGATAGAACTTTTCTAAATCTTGTATAATTTTAGATTATTTTAATTATCTACCTACCTCGATTTACTTATATTTTATCCCTCTGAACTATTATATAGACAATTTTTATACTGAGTCGTTTATCTATCTACATTATGAAAATGACTGCTAATCTTGGCCCGAATTACATCATCGCATTTAATTTCTCCAAGCCCCCGAAGAACCCTCACACAATATATTTCTCATTAGTCGCTCCATTATTTGGAACGAGAGGAAGAGGAAAATGAAGAGCGATTAATTGGAAGGTCAATTTAGTGCTACTAAAAGCTATTCGATCGCACTCCCTCTCCTCTTGACAACGGATTCTTTAACCTTTCCCCTACGTAGGACCTACATGAGATTTTTATAAAAGTGCCGTAATTAATATTATGGCGGCGTAATCTCATCAACCCATTTCCCCCTGACTCCATGCGCGAAGTTGCGTTTACTGCCGATCAAAATAATTCAAGACGTTGGGTGAAGCAGGTTTGTGGAATAGCCCAGTGCTGTACTCTTTGTCATAGAACCCCCTGAGAAATGGCTATGTTGAAACCTTTGGGGAAAGCTCGCTCTATACTTACGGGCCCAGCTAGGACAAAGTGGGGCAAAAAATTATCTCTTTCCATGCCTTTTAGCAGCTTCAATATTCAAACACCTGATAGGCCCCCCTACTCCTTACCTAGTGGTTGAAGTTAATTCAATCACCACCAATCATTAAGTCCGCTATGAATCCTTCTTCAGGACGGTCTCTCGATTTCATCCACTCATCCATTCATCATCCTTATCCTTACAGTTTTACAAATTGTGCATGAGATTGTGTGGGGGAGCAGCTATGTATGTATTTTCATTCTCATAAATGTACTAACCTTAACTTACTCCAATGCAAAAGAAAAATATTCAGGTACAAGAGAAAAAGTAATACACCACCAGGTAGTAGGCTCCGGAGGAACACTGCAGACAATATATATGGAAAACCGGTATCATTTTAGTTTTACTCAAGGAAAATTGAATGGATATGTTGCATTCACCGACATCCAAAAAGGGTTTGGACTTCTTATTGTGCGAAGATGTAAAGAGAATACTCGTCAAGATCAGCCTCGCCCTCCGCATTCCACTAGCTGTAACAACAAGAAGATCTGTGACATGCTTGCGCCACGACTCTCAGGTAGAAATACAATTGGTCAATGAAATAAAAAAGGAAATAGAAAATGAGCCAAAATGAATAACTATCGAAGATGTAATTAAGTTCAAGAACCAAAACAGTGAAGAACATACTAATGCCTTCAAGGTTATTTTCTGGCAGACTGAAATTACAAAAAAGGCAACTAATCATCCATCAAGATATAAGGCGTAACTTTTGTCTTTCTCCAGGTATGCGTCACATGCTACGCCTTGTAGATGCAAACGTCTAATCAGTGCACCTACAACAAAAAGATTTGCTCGTAGTTTGCACTTTAAGAACACAGGTGGGGCAAGTGTGAAGTGTTCAATAAAATGCATCACTATGGGAATGCACATAAGACCTTAGCATGTAATGCGCAAAGTAAAAGCAGACAATTAGGCAAATGAAAGCAGATTTGAAAGATGAAACCGAAAGGAAGCAAAACCACCTAGGCCGCGACAACAACAGAATCACTAACGAAAACACAGACGTCACAAAATACCAATGTAAATAATTGAGAAGGCATTGGACAAGACCTCATCCTCTCTATAATGAATGATCATTTGTTTAACATAGTCAAGCCGTGATCTTACGCAAAGAAATTGAAAATGATTATTAAAAATAATGGACTATGACGGAGATATCGGGGAAATCGAAAGACATAACTCACGGATCAAGGGATGATTGTATTTGCCATTGAATCCTGCCACAATCTATCAACAATCATTCCAATAAAAAACGATCAATCAAATCGCACTTTTTTACCACCCAGAACAGAGAAAACAGCCAAAGACAAGAACTAAACACAGAAATAAATAACATGATACGTAATAGCGAAGATTAAAAATATTTACGCAGAAGCTGAAAAGATAATGAATAAGATACTCTAACTTAAGGACAAAAGATCTGGATATTGTCAGGCTCAGAGAACAGAGATTTAACCTAGAAATATAATAGAGGGAAATTAACGAATTTTAACATTATAATATCAAATCATATACACAACAGATACAATGGTGTAATTATTAGAGTAAAAACTAGAAACCCTTACACAGAAATAAGAGACATTGAAGTATCCTACGATGCCGTATAGATAAAAACAACGGCAGGAGACCTAGTATTAACCTGGGCATACCGAATGCCCGAGGCATCCATACCTCCCAACTAGAATTTCATTAGAATCTTTATTATCCCAGTAACGACAATAAAGGTTGGAAATCTCAAGGCCAGGAACAGGGAAACAGAGTATACTCGCAACACAAATGCAACAGCAGGAAAGGTTACACCTGTTAATGCGAAGGAACCTGCTCCTTAGAGAACGGTCAGATCTCACAACAGTTCGCACAGATCGAGCTTCGGCTACATCTGGTATCGTTCTAACAATCTTCCGTTTCGTCTTCAAACTCCATACAAAACCAAGACTGAATACACCATCTGACCAACTAATATAGTTACTACTATTTCCACATCCTCTATCCGAATCAAGATCTCACTGAGAAGAGCAATTAACAAAACTGAGTGAAACAGATATAAGGAATTTTAGGAAGAAGGTGAAAATTGGCTCACTAAAAACCCAAGGAAAAGAGGAAATAGAATCAAATTTTGAACAAATTACCGCAAAAGATGAAAGAGGCTGCCTAACTATACACTATAAAATAGATTACATAACTTCACCTGCACCACGAGGCGACGATGAAATCAAACAGAAAATGCAAGCCTTTTCAGGTTCTAAAGAAAGAAATTATGAAGTCAAGCAATACAATGCAAAGCTTCCTGAAGCTAAGAACTAGCAGAAGGCAAGAAGAAATACTGATAAGATTAAAATCTAATATGGTCTAGAGTTATAATATGAAACAAAATGGACATTAAATCAGATCCAGGGAATTTTGGGAATCAATAGAGATTACGAGGATCACAACCAATGTATAATATACAAATTGAAATTAGCACATACGGGAGTGCACCATAAAAACGAAATTCAAGAACACTTCTAAAGATACTGTAAAAATTATTTTCAATTCCTGGAGGAAAATCATAAATATGATATGTGTCGTGATACGCCACTCTATATCATACACTACTGCTATATTATTTGGGAGGGTCACTTAATCACCTACTGCAAAGCGAACCGTATACAGACTTAAGACGTTGGGTTTCAAATCTTTAATAATCAGAGAGTGCATAAATGGTTTCGCAAGATTTACTTGAATAGGCCTAAGTATCGATCAAGGTTAGTTAAAGATGAATTAAAAAAAATATAATTTCATTTACAAACATCAAAATAAGAATTAAAAAAATGGCAAAGGGGATTATTTAAATTGAAATATTCTCTAGATAATTATTATGAGCAGAGATTCTCAAATAGAATTAATTGATTAGCGTTACTAGGCTCAAATCAAAAGGGGGAACTTGACAATACTAATAATGGAGGGGGTTTCAGTCTTACGGGTCGATGACTTCGAGGAAGGTCCTTCTTGCGATGAGGCGATTGAGGAACGTTCCGAAGATGTAAGTGGGGCTCTCGGTCCGAAGGATGCAAGTGAGGCACGATCCGAACTAGCCTTCCAATGAAGATAGCTAATCTTCAATGATGAAGTTCGACGGGAAATTTGGAAATTTTCGTAATTCCACTGGAAGAGAAAACTTCTTTTCCTCAAAGATAATCGATGGAGATTTTCTTCTGTTCGATTAAACGAAGGAGACTTTTGCCCAAATTCCAAGGCTTAGAATCACGGTGGAGAAAGTCTGCTGTCTAAAAACGCTCTTGATACTTCGACGAGACGATGGGGGACAGCCTTGAGGTGCGTGCTGGACTTTTTAATATCCAGTCAAACCAAGTATTTGTATCACAATTCTGAAGGAGATTAGGGAATTTGGAGAAAGGAGTCATAAGCTCCAGACATCTTTATCCGTAGGCGGAATCGATTCATCATTTAACAGAAAGGCGCGAAACACAACAGCTCTTTCTCACCTCGTCGCCGGAGGGGGTGGGGAGGCTCGGGACAATTTCGCTGGATTGGTGGATATTTCCCCAATGAGCACAGTAGTCAAAACTTCTCGACTGTTCCCCCGAACAGGAAGTGACGTTGTCTATGGCGGAATACAATCGCACGTGGTCTCCGATAATGTGGGGGCGGTGTTAGAGGATGTTCTTTTAAGATATGGAACATGAGGAAAAGTCCAACCCCACGGTACATGCTGCATAACAAAGGCCCACTTGACTAAAGTGCTAACTAATTTGCATGAATCAATACTGACAATATTCAATATCTGCCTGAACAATTGATATTTTCTCCAAGCATTACAGACTTTAAAAGATTATCCTCTTACCGAAACCGGGTAAACCGACCAGCAAATCAAAAGCTACCGTCCTATCTTACTATTAGAGATTTTTGGGAAACTTCTCATAAAACTCCTAAACCAAAGTTTAAAGAAATATCTTGAAAATAGCATCCTATATAACCCACAAGAAAATGAGTTCAGGAGAAACCTAGGTACAGAATTCGCGCTGGCAATCATAACAGAAAATATTGACACTGAGACAGCGCGAGGCGACAGAGTGGACGTCAATCTGCGTGATGTTGCCAAAACTTTCGATAAATTATAGATAGCCGGCATGAAATCTAAGAGAAGCGGTCTACATATAAGATAACCTAATGCAAGATATTATCCGGGTACTTGGATAAGAGATAGGTTACTGTACATCTAAACGGAAAAGATGGAAAGGCAATTTGACCGGCATGCGCTTATCCCTCAACGCGGGTGTCTGAGTACAACTCACTACATACTATACACCATCTACTCGTACCTGCCTCAATCAACACGCAATTAGCAAAAGACAGTGCACAGTTCATTAGTAGTGATAAAAAACAATGATAGAGCTAAAAGAATGTCAAAAAAATAAAGCATATAAACGATTACGAGAACGCCTCAAAATCAAACCAAACAGGAACAAGTTTAATTTAATTTCTGCGAACCATATGATATACCTCCAATTTAACACACAAGGTTTCGTAAGTATGTAAGAACCTCCTTAACATCACTGCCCAGATTACAAAACTACTCAAGCAGTATCTATCGAAAACTATACATGACATCGTCTTCTTCAAAGGTGCTAAATCTAATAATCCCCTCGCAAACACTGAGTAACACAAAACTAAAAAAAGGCGAGGTGAATAGAAAACTTCGGGACCATGTTCATGTCAAAAACGAGAAAAAGCAATCTGCTCGCATTATCCGAACTACACCGGAGAACAACATTAGAACCAATATACCAATTCCTATATTAACGTGCGAAAAGTTTATGAAACAGAATGTATGAAACCCTCACGGAAAAGGGCTAAACAAAATTATTATAGCTGATAATATATAGTCAATTCTGTCAAATCTGAAATAGACAAAGAGTTGACGAAAGCAAAATATACACACTTCTGAACATTAACTCGATATACCACTAAAAGAAAATTCTAAAAATAACGAAGAGACAACTTAAGTAGAAAAGAAAAAAAGACAATTGAAATTGTATAACCCAAAGGATAACCGATGAGACCATAAAAAAGAGAGAATGATAAGAAACCTGAAAAAGAAGAAAGAAAAAATACAGAAAAGAATAACTGCAAGAATTGATAAAGAAACATGTGAGATAAAGTAGAAAACAATAAATATAACAAATAAATGGTACACCTCCTCAAATGAGCAAATAGAAAAAACTGTTCGAATGCTACAATTCCAAATTGAAACACAACGTGTAGAATAAAACCAAAATAAAAACGAAAGCGTTTTTTAGACAATCCGGCACAAGTCATTATCATCCTCATTCTAATCTCACGCATAATGACTCCTTCTTCTCTTCTATATCATCAACTATCATATCTTATTTTCCCACAAATTCACCTTATTTGCTATTCCAATTCTAATAATTGATTTCATATAGAGTAGCGGTGATAATGATTTGGATACTTAGGTTTCCATGACATATTGTACAGTATTTTTTAACCAAAAAATGGTAAGTAATGCGTGATGAATTACACATAAAAACTCAGCATGGCTCTAAGATGTACATTTTCATTGTACATGATAGAAGTGTTGGGTCCTCTAGGCACGTCTGCTGCTCGATCTTGACAAGCTGATGAGTAAAATTGCTAAGAATTCATGAAAGTAAGTTACTATCCTATAATTCTTGGTCTTCTCATGATAGAGGTAATAGAATAATGCTGTCTGGTTCATTCTTAACACAATTTTGGAGGAATAAAAATGCTTTGTTCAACGTACCTTGCAAGCATACTTTATAATGATTGATTTATTCAATAAACGAAGTAGATTTGAGTTAGTATAAATCAGGATAAGTTTGAAGGAATACAAGGAAAAACAAAGGCATCTATCCCTAGACAACCAAAAACAAATGAATACAACGCTTTCAAGGAGTGCACCCTACATGTTTATTCCCCCCAAATTTTGGGGGAATAAAAATGCTTTGTTTACTGTACCTTGCAAGGTACGTTGAACAAAGCATTCTTATGTAAACGCCTAACTATCTATTATTGAAGGAAAAGGATTGAATTTTGTACTTTATTTGTATACACTAATTTTGTGCCCTATACTTGACACAAATTTATAAGCAAATAATTAATTACCCGATATTAATTGAATATTCGAGATAATATGGTAACATATTGAAGATAAAACTATTCATTCTGACGGTAAAGCTACTTAAAGGTAATTTGCTATTATTGCACTGAATATATCACTTCCCTTTAGGCAGTGAATGTATTTAAATATATAGGAATTTTAAGCTTGTTATAACACGTGAAGTTAAGCGAACGTCGTTGAGCTTAGGGAAGTTAAGAGTAACGTGTCTGTAAACGCGGGAAACTGAATTTTCTTAGGGGAATATGGAAAAATATAGGTTCAAGTCGTGTAAAAATGCGGTAAGCCGAGATTATGATTGTTACTAAAGTTAAAACGTTCCGAACGCACATAACGATTTTACCTAAAGAGTGACTACTTGTATGAGTAAAAGAAACACATTTTATTTGAATTGAAAAAAAGAGAAAAAAACTAAACAATAATGGAATATATACCTATGCAATCTCGTAAATCATATAACAAAAAATATCTACTAGGAAATTTATACAAAAATTCAGGCTTTTCCCTTCCCACGTTTCATTCGAAATTGAATGAAAAGGCGATGTAAATGAATATATGAGGCCGGTCAATTAGGTTTAAAATTCACATATAAGGAAACGAGATATTAGGGGCAGGCAATAAGTTTTGCGAATCGGTAGAGCAAAGCAGAAGAAGGGGGATGGCTGTTTGTGAGGCTATTAGGACAAATTATGACAAGTCAAAACCTGCAGCCGCACGCTACCTCGTCTATTTAAGAAGCAGTAGCTGATCGCAGATTGACAGTCACTAATTTTTCAACAATGGAAAAGGTTGAACACCGCGCAATGATCAGATTTTTGACCAGGCAAGGCAAGAATGTAAAAGAGATCCATGAACGCATGGTTGCAGTATACAGCAACACCGCCCCTTCCTATGTAACCATTGCTCACTGGAATAGGAAGTTCCGCCATGGTCGTGAGTCGTTTGAAGATGACCCCCGTCCAGGACGCCCGTCAGACGTGCCCAACGAGGAAAATGTGGCCAGTGTAGAGAGAGTTATCCTTGAAAATCGACGGGTAAAGGTCAAAGAAATTAAGCGAGAACTTAAAAAATCACATGGAAGTGTTATAAACATCATCCACGATAATTTGGCCATCACCAAGGTCTCTTCCTGTTGGGTCCCTAGAAACCTCATGCCCCATGATTGACTTTAAAGTCGTTAAAGTCCACAAGGCCAGAGTTGCACAAGCTGCCCTGTGCCAGTATGGATTTGAGGAGCTCAACCATCCCCGTTATAGTCCAGATTTGGCCTCTATCGACTACTTTTTATTCCGCCAGCTAAAGGCTGCACTGCGTGGGCGCCGGCTTGGGGAAAACGAAGATGTCCAGCTCACCGTCCAGGAGTGGATCGAACAGCAGTCGGGAGATTTATGGTTGTGGGGAATTCAAAGCCTTAGGGACAAGTGCATTGAAGTCGAGGGTAGTTATATTGAAAAATAATAAAACACTTTGTCTCATATCTCATTCCCTTATCTCCGAATTGCAAAACCTATTGACCGCCCCTAGTATGAGGAAAAGTCTTTTATTATTTTTCAATATAACTACCCTCGACTTCAATGCACTTGCGCTACTTGTCCCTGAGGATTCGAATTCCCGCCACCTAGAGATCTCCCGACTGATATTTAATCCACTTATATTGGTAAAACAAGAAAGTATATTTTCGAATTATTTTCTGATGTAATGGCCGCTAATATTTCTAAAAACAAATATTTTACAATTTTCTAAATGGTCACATACATAGGTCGCATTTGCTAGAATTTTGTAAAAGCAATGATGCTACTAAGCTGTGAATCTGTCGGGCAGAAAAAATAGGCGCACCTTGACTCACTGCATTTAGAGAATCAGCTATCGGTTCAGTAGGTATTTTTAGTAGCTCTATATCTTACTATGTCGGTCGGTCCGTCGGTCCGCGTTTTGCATTTTTAGTTTTGCTTTTGGTATTGAGATTTTAACTATTTGGCCGATTCTTGAAAGCCTTATGTTGTTTGAGATTCTCTTTTGAATGATAAAATTGCCAAGGTCCTCCTAAGAATAGCCCGGGAATGATTTTGTTTTGACTATAACATCATAACTATTCGGCTGATGCTAACGAAATATGAAACATTTATGTTGTTTAACATTTTGTTTCAAATGATATAATTGCCAAGGTCCTCTCAAGGTTACGCCAGGAACTATTGAAAGTTTTGAAGGCCGTATGGTAATAAACCAGAATAAGTGATAACAAGCGACTTTGGTCAGCTTCCTTTGTTTAGTTTTTATATTGTTTGGAATTGTTCATTAGCTGTCCTGTTCTAAAAATAGTTGAAAAAAAGTTGGTCATGCAAACTTCAATAAAATAGTCTATGAAGAACCATATAATTTTTTGATGGGTTAATCTTGTTAGGTAAGATAAATGCGAGTGTTTTAAAGATATTTTATATTGTGTGAATTTCTCTAGGTCGTGTGTCAGCTGATGTTTTTTGTTGTATTCTCTATAAATTGTTTCAATTTTGTTTCAATGTAACATACATTTTTAGATTTTTACCAGTTTTTTTACCAAGAATATTTTAGGATGCAACGTAGCATTATTTAAACACTATGAAATGCACAGGTTTTGGATGATTTCCGTGGCAAAAATTCACCAATATTCTAAAAAATTCTACTGCTTTAATACAATAAAGACAAAACCATTTTTATTTTTGAAAGGAAACATACTTATATTTTAGGACTTTCTTGGAATGCTGAGTCATGTTGTGATAATTCATTGTGCTTTTTCAGTGCTAAACAATTTTCAAATGCTTCAGTAAACTAGAAAAAATATCTCACAGCAAATGAATGTCCTATAAAACAAAAGATTTTATTATTCCGTATGACCTAAAATTATGTAACTATTTTGAGTAACGTAAGTATGAGCATATGTCTCAAGGATATAAATATTTGATTGGCATATTTATTACACAGAAAATAAACTCGACACACATAGTAAAAACTAATAATGCAACTATGTAAAACTATAGTTTGTTAAATAGTACAAGATGAATTCAGCAAAATGAATATGTTCTACTTTCTTAAATTAATACTTTACATATATCAATAAAAAATCACATGTTGTTGAAAATGTTTATTATCGTAAACAGAGAAACAGATATTTTCTATCTGGTTGGATGATTCAACTGGTCAAAACAATAAAAGTAACATTGTAGCAATGGAAAATTTGTCATTTGGCGTGAAATTCGGGAAAACATTTGCTGCTGCAAAGAATTCCCGGTGCAAAGCAAAGCAAAATATATTTTTAATATTTCATTATCTCATCTAAAGACAAATGCTGATGGTGTACTGATGGTGGCCAATCAATGACTGGCTACATAACAGAATTCGTCTCTCTTGTTAAATAAGAAAATTCTGAAGTTGCCACAAAACATTTCTTTCTTCACAGTAAGTATTGCTTTCAAAATCAATTGCATATAATTCTAAAGAGTTTATGATGCAGCTATACAGATCTTTACCTTTTTTACACAAAGACCAGTTCGCTCCAGATTGCTTAAATAGCTATGTAAATACCTAGTGAATGTGTAGAAAATTTCTTGTTGTAGATATTTGATATAAAGAAATTTAAAAATTGTGATTTAGCTGAAAAATCAATTTCAAATGTACCTGGAATCAAAAATTAAACGAGATTTTGTCAAATGTTTAGAATACGCTAGCTTATTCACCTCCTATGTAGTTTAAATTAAATAAATTAATTAAATCTCATTGCACTACCATGGAGAAAATATATTACCATAAAGTTACACGTTTAATGGATTTAGAAAAAATGATTAAATGCCTGGAATAATGTTGTGACCAATATTTTTATCATTTTACATTTATATTCAGTCCAGGGACTGAAATTTACCTCCTACAGGAAAAGAACCATAGAGTGATTTTGGATTCAGCCAAGTATTGACTTTTTTCTTATGTTAATATTTTTGAAATGGTGATATTTTAACAAACCTAAAATAATTTAAATATTAGAATATTTATTCCGTGAGTGTCTGTTATTTTCTAAAAAGTGATAGATGAATATATTATTATTATTTATTCAAGTTTGTTAAATTTATTTATTATTTTCATTATTATTACAAATATATTTTTATTATTTTATTAGTAATTTTAGAATTTTTTTTATTTATTTACATATTATTTGTATTTATTAATTTTATGATCTCTCATCTGATATCTAATTAGTTGCTATATTTAGTTTAGATAAAATTTAGAGTGTAAAATATGATTTATAGATTCCTGGACCTTGTATTTTGGTGGATTTCAAGGAACAAATATTAAAGCTCGAGCAAAATTGTTCTGATTTCCTACATTTTCAAGTCAGAAGGAATCTGAAAATGTTCAAAAATTATGAAAATATAAAAAGTTGATATTTGAACAGTCTTACCGTGCCTAATTTGCACAAAATCTTTATTTGAGCACCTTTCAACCTTTCAAGGATGTATGTCATTGCCTTATATAACAATAAGCTTCATCACACAACTACCTGGACAACGGAACCGTCAGAAAGTTATAGTGAGGTAGCAATTTGTACAATTTGCAATCCAAATTGACCTACTGTGTTGTATTTATGGAGATATTCATTCCGGCTCTTAATAATGTAGATTGAGCTTTAGCAAAGGCCTTTAGAAAAGTCTATTTCTTCAACGTCCTTGATATGTATTTTTATTTTGGGGGCTCTCAAGGCAGCCTTTATTTTCTAACTGTATCAGCTTGAAAGAAGGATGTACACTAACAAAATTCCGGTTCCTGTTTTTAAAGAAGTATGTATTACTCTTTTTCCTGGTTACACAAAAATGTATTTAAACCCTCCATATTTTTATGTTTAAGCATCCCCGCCAATAGAAGGATTAGAATACCGTGTAAAACATAATATAAGTCAAGCGCAGGGTATGAATCCATCCAATCAATCGCTTTACTTGATGAATATCAATGCCATTTGTGTTTTTAACTTGTGAGAATACTAAATGAAATATAACTGATATAACATTATTAATCTCCATCTACAATTGTTATCTTTAACGTTAATTATAAATTTCATGATTTTTATCACTAATTTATCCTATTTCTTGTGATTTCTAAAATAATATAAAAACCCTAAAAATATTTAGCTAAAAGCGAAAATACGGTTATGATCGAATGCATGAAAAACAGTCTCCTCTTAAATGTATTTGGCTAAAATTCCTTTTTCCTTCTTTTCAATTTTATACTTATTCTCACTATATTTTTATTCGTTTAATAGGAAAGTGGATTTATACGTAATAATATTTTATAATTCCTGAATCTCTTTTATCCACTTTCGTCCACAATTAAAATATAGTGTAATTTTTCAAATTATCTTTTTGCCCTAACAGGAAAGTGCCTTACCAGATTTTGCTAATATTCGAAATACTGATTTTTTATGACATGTGGTGACTTATGCTTAAATATTGTTTCAGAGTCAAACTAAGATGCCTCACAAAAACATATGTTGCTGAATAAATAAAATTAATTGCGAATTAAAAAGAGTAATCTAAAATATCATCCATTGATCTTTGAGATCTCAGTACAATATTACAAACAATGATTAATGAAGAGAAAATTTACGAATGATTTTAAAGATTGTATGAGAGTAGAACAGAATGTAGTAAGACAGAAATGGACATAGCAGCAGAGTTAATATTAGAAAGTGTATTAAAACAGACCCAAAAAGGAAAAAGAAAAGGATTGTAAGGAGTATGAAGTGAGTTTGAAGATTATGTTAAGAACAGTGCAGGGCCATACTACAGACAAATTCCGAATTATGTGCATGGATTCTTTAACTAACCAACTTCGAATATTCTTAGGCTAATAGAGAATAAAATAAACACAGCAAACACAAAAGGATCATCGTGGAAATAGCGGCATTAAATAATCAAATATATAAAGATGTTTCGCTTTAGTTAATCTGAAGGGAGTTTTATTTTGATAACTACACCACCTTCATCTGTAAATTTTAAAAAAATCTGTTCCCGGGAGTGATTTAGTTATAATCACAACTAAATTTAACTAAACTTCACTAGGTCATGAAATATTTAATATATATAAAATTCTTTTGTTAATTATGTTAAATTTATTGAATTATATTTCAGTTTTTATAATTTAAAAACAAAATCTATTATAAAGTGTTGGTCTTGAAGTATTTTAGAAATTAATTATATGATTTTTAACCTAGTTAAGTTTGAGATAATGAAAAACTGTTGGCATTTATTTGGAATGAGAAGAAATCCTCTCTGACAGTCTTTGCATCACCTAAAACCACAGCAGCCAGCAAGAGTATCCCTTTATTTTTTCAAAAGAGAAGGACTCGGTGCACTATACAAATAAAGGGTGTTCCATAAAGTTCGCCAAATTTGATTTAAGTGACATTTTTGTGTTTTGAAGTTTGAAGGCATATTTTCTCATTTTTGGTATTTTTATTCACTCCGATTAATAGAAATTTGTTTATTTTTTTCAGAATATTTGTTACCGATTGATTTTGTAGCCGTTTTCAACTAAAAGCCCGTTCTCATCTTGAAGACATTTTAGCAAAACGGAGAAAGTGCGACTCAAATAGTTCGAACACTTCATACCATTTTGGTGAGAAATGAAGCAACCAACAAGTCTAAGTTTTTCAGACTAATGACGAAGTTTAAAACAACTTGCTTAGTTGCAACGGCCAAATCGCCTAGCGTAAATCGTTCTTATCAGACATATCAACAAAATGCTGTTGTGCGAGAGAAATTCACTCTGTGTCCAGGAAAATCAATTTGCTGACATTCGCACCAGTTGGACATACCGACCCCTTCATTACATCGAATTCTGAATAAAGACCTCCATATGCATGCACACAAAATTCAACGAGATGGAGCACAAAATTCGGGGGATTGAGCGACCTGCCTCACTTTGCGCCAAACGCTTGCCTTAGTGAAGAGAAAACTTTCCGCTACGATGGATATCAATGTATGCTGATCAAGAATGGCCACCAAGTTCCTGAAATATTACCGCTTGAGATTTCTCCATATATGGCTAAGTGAAATCATAGGTATACGCGGACAAACCACGCACAGGTTTTAGCTAAAAGCTAAAATCAGGAGAAGAATTGGAGGCATTGAGCCACACATCTGTTATAGAGTTATTGGAAAATTTGAGGAGCACATAAATATATGCAGTTTGAAAATTCAATGAATGATGTGTAGTGAAAGCTTTGTCGGTTTTTGTTCTTTTCGTGAACAAACTTGGAAATAAGAAGGCCCGGAACTACACCGAAATTGTCATCAATATGCTGAGTTCTTTCAAAAAGCTCAGTTGCAGCATGAGTATCAATATGTTTTACCTATTCTCGCATATGGATTTGTTTCCTAAGAATTCGGAATCAATGAGCGACTACCACGGGGAGAGATTCCATCTGGACATAAAAGACATGGAGACTTGGTATTAGAGGACGCTTGGATGAAGTCATGATGGCTGAATACTGTTAGACTCTGATGAGAGACAGTCCGAAGAAACGGAATTTCAACACCTGGATTCATAACATTGATGTGTAGCGACCGGCGTGTCCGTCCAAAATAGGACATATGTGAGAGTCGCTACACACATAAAGTAGAGAGAAAAAGAAAAGTAAAGTTAGCGCCGTTTACGAGAATGTCTCACGGTAGTAAAAGGAGCACAGTTATCTCTTTTAGCGTTAGTCGAGGCAATCCTAGGCAAACATTATATCAAGGCAGAATTCGGAATAAACCAGATAGCTATCACTATTAAACAAATAGAAACTAGATTACAAAGCTGTCCCCATGGCAACATGCCACCGCCCACAGAGAATTTTACTCAATAGTCGGAGTGCCCTCCTTATCAATATGTTCAGCAGTAGCAAATCAAAAGTAGAGTTATGTTAATACTGACAAATCAACAGGACAGTACATAAGAGGGAGGTGTGGCTTAGTTGGAGGAAAAACCTGTAGGGAGTGGCTTAAATTAAATATATAACTGTAGGAAGCCAGAACAAAGAGGATAATTTGATTACTGTGTAATATAACAATATATCACGTTAAATATCGGTCAGTTCGTTCCCTCTCATTCGCGAAATTCATCTTTGCATATAGTCGTGGACATAACCCAGACATTAAGGTATAATCTTAAAGTCTCTATTCGTCCGGCCTCCTTTATACCTTGCCCTCACTTGCCTCGAACTTAATTTATGTCATAACTTAGAACTTAAATCTTAATTAAAGAAGTTTGTAAAGTGCAATAAGATCTAGTCAAATAATAATTTTATTTTAAGTTTTGGTGGCTTCAATGTCCTGACGTTCTTCAATCTTCCTGCGTTAAGGCCTTATTAATCGGAAAAATAGCCGTTGCGCATTCTCCTCGTTAATCGCAATTCCTCACTATTACATAACTCCCGAAATACCGGTGTACTACCCTGGTGTGGTTTATTCCCTTTCCTCGGGGCTATTTGACCCCGTCCCAAGAATAAGACAGCTCCTCGGCTTAGGGCACCCCTAGCAATCAACAAATAACTCTCGTGGGAAATAAAGAAGGGCAACGAAAACTAACCGGGCATATGTATCAACCGGTGTCGTTGCCAAAAGATTACGCGATAGCTCGGTAATCTATCACCATTACTGGCAACTATCAACTCCCTTCCGAGGCTCTTGGGTGGTTCTCACGATTACCTTCAAGGTTCCCCCATAATTAGAGACGACCTTTAAGAGTTCCCCCATAGATAATAATATTACTAATAAAAAAAATCTTTCACATGTAGTTACCTTTATCAATATATTTTATATAATAGAAGCTAATAATTTTTTAGCAGTAATTAATAAAATGTGTTAGTAACTATAAATTTTTTATATTAAAAGCCTCTCTCGGATGAGAAATATTAAAGAAATCAACCTAAAATGTCGCAAAAATGTAATCAATTTACACAGTTATGAAGTTTTTAAAACTCTACATGATCGAAGTAAACGGGTGTTATTTTCCAATTCAGCGTTAAAAGATGAAAATATTTTATTTTCTTTATAAAATTTGACTATTAGAAAATTGGAAATGTTGGGCAATTAATTTGAATTTGAAGAAGAAAAACGACATCTATACAATTTCTTGTCAAAAACAAATATCGTATCTCAAAATGGATTATTAAATGATTATTGTATTAGATTATAATATATGTGATTTTAGCGCACTTATTTGTTTAAAAATTTTTATTGTTTTTTATAATCTAATACCTAAAAAGGCATTAGCTTCATTTTCTTATCTTAAGTATAACCACAGCACTTCTTATGTCCTTTGATTTCTTTTTTAGTATATAAAAGAAAAATCCATTATTATTTATTATGGGGAATTAATGTCACATGCATAGTTATGGTTTAATATTTTTTATTTATTCATATTCATTAACTTATATTATATTAATATATATATATATATATATATATATATATATATATATATATATATATTTATATAGGTGAAATATTTAATAAAAAAATATAATTTATCCAACCCGAATATGTTAGTTTCTGAGATATCTCTGTTTACAGACTTTGTAGAAAAATATTTATCACACCTCCATTTAATAATCAGTATTTAAAAGAAATAATAATTACATAATTTTATATAGAACGTTTTCAAATAACTGTGTATCCATTCTTTGTAGCAATAAAATAGTGATTTTTATTTGTTGATAAAAAATAGTGACCAGATCCCATTTATCTGAACCTGAGCAAAGCAGCAATCTTGATATCATAAAAGAGGCTATCCGTCTTTCCTTTTGCAATTTTGCTTGAGTTTATAAAATTAAATGGTGGTGAGAATGTTCGCCTCAAACACATCGCCCCTTGCAACAACTATATTTGGTAGTAACCTGATTGTAATGTTACAAGTAGTGCGGCAAAAGTTCCACCAAAATAACGATTACAAAAAGAATGTGGCGATCAGTGGAACATAATGGGTTCAGGTTTGTGCTAAATCAGATGCTGCTGCGTTTTGCGCGCGTGCCCGATATTCAAGGGACGCTAAATTACTTGAAACCAATAAATTTTGGGTGGCTAGGACGAAGGCAAGAGGCGCGGGAGGCGTATTGTTACGCAAACCCCTGAGTTATCCCATCTTCTTTGCTAGGAATTTCTTAAGAGGGGCCTAATTCGTCTCATATAGTCAGACAGGAGAAACATATAAAACTGCTCCTGTTTCTACCTCTATATAAACATTTTCGCAATTTCTACATTTTAGAGACCCCAGTAAAAGGAATTATCGATATCTTTCAAATTCGCAGTAGACATGGTATTACGGGAAGTAGAGATTCCGATCATTCTAGAACACTTTATTCTTGGGAAGAACTATAGGCGCTACCGATCACAGTTACTTCAAAGTTCCCCAAAAATTTCATGGTCAGCAACCTATAACGTTAAAGAGAACATTGAATTTTCTCGAAAGTATGGCAGGTTGAAATGACGCGTTGATGAAGGGGTGATACGAGCTACCGGCGGCTACAAGTGCAAAATCTACTCTTCACCATGCAAAGAGATTGGCATCTACCTTACATTTAGAAAGAGGTTATCCATATGAGGCATGCTAAAAGAATCAGTGGTCTAGTGGAGAGTGATGTGACGGATAGAATTCTCCACCTGCAATGGACATTTGGGTGCGAAAAAATAAATTTTGCACCACTCGCCAAGTTTTGTGAGAACAAAAGAACGTTAAAGTAAATGTAAAGTAGTCCTTTCAGCATGCCACCTGGTGGACAAGACAGAAGGAAACAATCCAGAGACCGCAGAAAATAGAGCAAATTCGGACAAATTTTGATTAAGGAATCCTTGTGATACGACCATTTACAGGTGAGAACCAGTCAGGAAGTAATTAAACTTTTATGGATAGGACGTTGAACAAAATTTACGAACTTCGTCCTGACCAAGTTAAAACGAAACCTCTGACGAGACGAGACCTACGACATGGAAGAGAGTGGACATCAACAATCGCCCCACACAACACCATTGTTTTTCGAAAGTCCTCAGCAATACTTTGACCATTCTTTGATCCACCAGCTTCTAAAGCACATTACGTACCAGACCAAACGCTATTCTCCCCAAACGGACATTGCAACTTCCTTCTCAACCATTGAAGATGAGATCCTCTCCTTTGTTGCCATCCTGATCTACATGTAATTGTGGACTGCCCCTCCCTTGATAACTACTTTGCCATGACCACCAGTACCGGAGGTGGCTAATCTCATGTCCTCTAAGCGCTTCCGACTTCTCCGCCGAACCATCTAATTCAACGACAACAGCCTCATTAATGGAACCATAGACGGCTTTTACAAAGTACAGCCTCTTTTCAGCTTCCTCAATGAAGCCTTCCGGCGTTAGCCTCAGCCTCTGACGCAGTCGATCGACGAGGTTATCGTTGGCTACAAGGGGAAGATGGCTGGGAATCTCAGCCAGTCCATAAAGCGCAAACCAAACAAGTGAGGGTTCAATCTTTTCTCCATAGTATCAGAGGATGGGTTTATTCATGACATGGTGCTCTACCAAGGACTGCCAACACTATAGGCCCATGGATTTCTCCTTACCTCGGAGCAGGAAGCCCACGGAGGCCAGCCAGATAGCCGCTGATCTTGCCAGTACTATAACTAGTTCCTCCACCACATCAATATTTGATGACAATTTCTTCACAAGCCTTGAGATGTTACAGTAACAATAGAAACAGGACTACAGAAACACAGAGATCGCCCGGGAGAACAGGAATTGCAATCCCCCATTGAGGACAGTCAAGAAGTTGAACAAGAAATCAGTACTTTAATGGTAGAAGTCAAAAAAATGATCTATAGGTATTTCTGGGAAAGGAAAATATTCCTAAAAACTTTTGTCACTCTTCTAGATTTATTCGGCAAAAACTTCCTTATTTTATTATTTTATCTAAAACAACTTTCAAATATAAATAAAGAATGTCTTCGTCTTTTTAGTCGCATGTGAACTTAGTCGAGAGCGACTCTAAAACTCAATTTGTCGGTAGGTTCACGTTTTTCTTTTCTTTGTTTTTGTAATAACATCATAACTATTTGGCCGATTCAAACTAAATTTGAAAAGCTTATGAAGTTTTATATTTCCTTTCAAATAATATAATTGCCAAAGCCCTTCCAAAGGTAGTCCAGGAATTACTTTGTTTTAGCAATAACATCCTAACTATTCGGCAGAAATTTGAAACCCTTATGTTGTTTTACATTCCCCTTCGAATCATATAAATGCCAAAGTCTTCGAAGGTTAGACCGGAACTTAATTTGTTTTGTCAATAGCATCATAACAATTCGGCGGACACTCTGCTAGACTAGACTAGGCTATAATATGCTATAATCTGCTAGGCAAGCCTAGAATAGGCTATACTATGCTAGGCTATTATAGGCGAGGCTATACTATAATAAGGTACAATGTATTAGGGTAAGATATCTTATGCTAATTTATGGCTATAAAATACTATGCTAGGATAGCATATAATACGTTAGGCTAGACAATACCTGGGTATAATAGGATATATAGGCTTACTTATCTATGGTAGTTAATGCTAGGCTAGATTATACTATGCTGGGCTATGCTAAGCTAAACTATGTTATGCTAGAGTAGGCTAAAGTATAACTATGCTAGGTTTCCAGAAGTCTGCTAAACAAGGCTATATTAGGCTAAGCTAGGCAAAGTCATTTTAATCTAGGATATACTAGGCTATAATAGAAAACTCTTGGCTATATTATGTTAGGTGTGATCATAAATCAGAATAAGTGAGGGCAAGCGAATTTTTGGTCAGCAGACCTTGTTTATCCTAACTTCACTTTGCGAAACTAAAAGATATTAATTCGAATCAAGTTAATCACTTAGAAAATAAAATATAATTTCAAAAATAAAGGAGATTTATATGAGTAAGGTAGTGTGTAAAATCTGAGACACTCGGATATTTTCATGGTAATTAACTGCAAAATTTCTTTGCAAAGGAGAGGGCTTTCAACCAGTTACTTATTCAAAGCCATGCATGGTACTGCAAAAAATATAATAACAAAATCACTTAATATATGGGATATATGCAGAATATCGTCTTAAATAATATCAATTCGAACTGATTCATAAATCAGGAAAAAACTATTAGTAGGGTAAAGAAATATAAATTGGATGCATTAAGATAATTCTACCTTCCTACTCATGCCCAAAAATGTTTTCCATAATATGAAAAATAGAATTTAAATGAAAATTATGATATTCCCTTTTTTACATTAGCGAAGCCTTATTTTCGTTTTCTCTTGGGAAATTTGCAGTTTCGGGAATAAAATATTGCAAAATATTGCCCTTGATTCCCATGATAACATTCATTAAGTTATTTACGAGTAACATTTTAACCAATTCTCACGATACAGTAAAATTTCGAACTTATTTTTTCCTTGGAAATTATCATAGAATGAAACAATTCTTGTTAAAATTAAAATTCTCATGTATTTAATCTTTCTAATAAGGACAAAAGACGACAGAACTATAATTTACTGGACATATTGAATTTCCAGTAACTCGGTTTTTGAAACATTTTGAGAAACTTCATTCAGAAACCTTCATTGTTTTAGTAAACTTAGTTCTCACTTACGCAAAACAACGAATATTTAGGAAAATAATTTTCTTTTGAGTTTGATATTACCAAGATTTGAGACTAATTTTACAGCCAGCTAAAAATGAAAGTTGATAACTTTGGATTTCTTCTGGTATATATACAGGGTGACCCTCAATAAACTGGCCTGCAGAAATTTACTTTGTAAGACATGACAGAAGCAACGCCTGTGTACACAACTAGATCTTAATGGGAAAGTTCTGATTCCAGCAAGATGGAGCTTGCTCTCACACATCAAACCTCTCCCAAAATTTGCTGAAAGAGAACTTTAGTGGCCTAGTGATCAGTCTTAAGACTCATATTGAGTGGCCACCTCACAGTGCAGACCTTAACTCTCCAGATTTGGTTCTCTGGGTCTATCTTAAAGACAGAATGTACGCAGGGAGACCCAGGACCCTGACGGAACTTAACGAAGCCATCTGGCAGGAGATTACAGCCATTAGTCTTTCGGTTTTTAAGGACGTCACGGACAACTATTCACTGCGCCTCAAGAAATGCACAGACCTAAATGGAAGCAATTTCTAACCCATGCTGTAAAATAATAAAGAAAAGTCCAAAGACTCTCATGTTTTGATATGATGTTTTTAAATACAATAAACTAGCTATCACCAAACTTTCATTCAATCCTTGCAGAAAATTAAGAAATGAGGCCTATCGAAAGTTGTGTCTCGTCTTTTTTTGGCCACCCTGTATATATATTAAGCTTTTACATAAAAGAAAGACAATAAAGAAGGAGTAGAAAAACAAAACAAAAGAGTTTATCCATTCTGAGTAGGATGATTTAATTTTGTCGAACAGCATCTGTGTTTTATGTTAAATAGAAAACAATGCATAAATTTTTAATCGATTTTTAATACTAAATATTTTTTTATATTTTAAAAAATTATTTTTGTTGGAATAAATAAAAATTCCATTGAACTGAGGTGAAACAGGAACTTTTCAAATGTCACTGAAGTTATTATTTACGAATAAAAGGCCAATAAAGGAAATATTTTTTCTTAGGTCAAAATTAAATACAGGGCAAAATGAAAAAGGAATAGATAAATAATGGACAGTAAAAGAATTAACTGAACGAGTATTCAAGACAAAATTCAAACTTCGCTATCCATAAATAATATAGTAAAAGAAAGTTTTAATAACAGTATTAAATTTTTTACAATGAATGCCTACACAAACTTAAGTAAGTGCAAAAGAGAACAACTAACGCAAGATTTGCAGGTCAATCGGCAAACTGCGATACAACAGCTGAAATCGAATAACACTGCATTAGCAAAAGTAATATCTAAATGCCAGGCTACTAGATACTTCATTTCCGCCTGGTATTCATGGAGCACTAAATTTAATATCTTCTTACACTTTATACATAAGAAGAGCTTTTCAAATGTGTTTTTATAAGCTAAAAAAAAGTACCTTACGAGAATTATTTCACAGAATTTTGATATATAACAAACAAGAAACTGAGGGCAGGTAAGAGTTAAAGAATAATGACCCTCCTCTAACATCCTTTAAGACAGGACGGAAAAAGATTGAAATACAAGCAAATCTTAGAAAAGTTACAATACGGGAAAAATGGACAAAATGTAAATAATACTCTTTCCGTCTACTCTAATTTAACTCACTCAAAATAAATGCATTTAAAAATTTTTAAAAATATCATCTTTCGGTTAGATTTGAATGAAACATGAGACGCTAGTCGATACCCGCATCACTAAACACAAAACACTCTGTGACCTCAAGTGTTCTAATAAATAGACTACTCATTTTAAATATATTCAATATATTTTGACTTTCTATTTCCCACCATTTTCTCAACAAACCGATATTCACAAACTCGCAAGTGATAATGCGTAAATTAATTTTCGTCATTTTCCCACATATAATTTGAACAATAAAGTTTTTCGTATTCAATTTTAAGCAATTTATTTCGACAGGGAATTTATTTATATGTAATTAATAATCGTGTTGTAGGATTTCAATGTTTTGATCAATATTCAGAGGAATATACCTTGCCTTTTGATGTGGCAGAAGTATCAAGATTAATGACCTCAATTTTTGCTTTATATTAGAATACGGAAGAACTGTGCTAGGCAGTATATCTTAGCAGACCATTTTTGTCAACGGTCATTTGAACGGAAGAGCAACTTGGTAGAGTCTTGACAACCATGTGTGTGCAGGAGATGCCTCCTTGACTTCACTTGAACACAACAGGCCACTATTGTTCTCAGTGGGCACATAAGTGTTCATGTTTAAGGGCTCTTGGTATCCCTGCTTTAGTTAAGGTGGTCAGTAGTTCTACTACCATCGGCATCCTTGAAGTGAATTTAGTAAATTATAGTCATACTTCTGTGTCCAACATTTCTGAATTTAGCCGCTTCTCTTCTACTGGGAGAGACAGTCCTGAATCTCTTGTTTTTCCTTACTTTCCTAACCTTCATTCTATCTTAATTGATTGTTTTGAAATATGACAGTACTACATTTAGCCATGGCTCCCAGTCCCCAGCAGGCCTTCAGTGGTTAGAGAGTGCTAGGAATCTATGGGTTGCTAGTTAGTAGTTGTTTTTGTTGTTTAGCTTGTTGTCGTTACTTCCTAAGATGCTCTGTCTATCAGTTTTTGTGAGGCATTATTCTTATTTTGTCTGTCGACATTAGATCTATCCCTGGGCTTATCCGTCGTATTATACTGCAACATCCGTGGTCTCTATGGTAACTTGATAGAGCTTTTTATTGCCTCAACTGAATATGATGTTATTTGCTGCTCTGAGACTCTTGTATCGAATAGGAGACATACCTCAGAACACTTTGTGCTAAATTTTAATAAGTTTATGCAATTTCTGAGCAATTCCTAACCTCCGGCGAAAGGCTTGCCTGCATATACTCAAGCGGGATTTGATGTTTCACGATTTAGTAAGGATGAATGTGGAAGTCATGTGATCATGATAATTAGAGTAAGCAGCCGTTTTATTTTTTTTAATATTTGTAGCCTTAAGAAAAACTCCATTTTAGATGACAGTATTTATGATTGCTCTCTAAACTCATATAATAATATTCAGGAGGAGGACAAGAAATCTTGCTTTATTTTTATTGGTGATCTGAATGCTTATTACAGAGATTGGCTGAATTCAGTTTCCCCAACCCATCAACATGGTATTGCTTCTCCTGATTTTTCTGATATAACTCGTTGGGAGCAAATAGTTAATGGTGTGGGAGGGGTTGTTGAGGTTCAAACCACTGCACCAATTGATTCCTCGGGCATCAAGGTTTGACTTGTAAAATTCAGTTAGATTTCTCTATTCTAGATTTTACCATCTCCAGGGAGGTTGTTATCAAACCTAGAATTAACTGGGATAGGATTAACCGTGCTTTTAATAGTATTGTATAGAGTGATTTCTATGATGCTCCTTGCCCCATTAGCGCATTCTATTTAAGGTTATTAGACTTAAAAAGTAGATAGTGATGCAATATTATTGCTGGTACTCGTATATGAAATGCGCCTGCTTTAGATAATAATTTGGAGTTTACTAAAGGCTTGTCTCTCTTGACTTTATTGCGCATTGGATTTAAGGCTATTAGACTTGAAAAGTAGATAGAGGTGAAATATTATTGCTGGTACTTGTATATGAAATATGTCTGCTTTAGACAATAATTTGGAGCTTACTATAGGCTTGTCTCTCTTGACTTTAGTGCCACCTTTAACACTGTAAAACATAATGGTTTGAGTTTTAAATTAAAGTCTGTTGACATTGGTGGTAGAGTTTTTAGTGTTTTAACCGAGTTTCTATCTAATAGACAACAATGTGTTGTTGTTCATAAGTGTTCTAATCCTTATTCTAGGGTATATTCTAGAGTTCCTCAAGGTGTCGTTGCTGACCCTTTGCTTTTTATATTATATATTTGTGAAATGTGGTTTAATATCACTAATAAAATTCTAGCATATGCTGATAACACCTCTCTCTATGCTCATGTTCCATCTACTGAAATGAGAATGGGTGTTGCAGACAACCTCACTGAGGATTTGAATAAAATTCATTCATGATGTTTTCAGTGGGGTATGAAATTAAACCCTGGTAAGTCTTGGAAATGATTTTGAGTCGTTCTGGATCTCTCTTACCTGAACATCCTAATTAGTTAATAAATGGAGCCTTTATAATTATCAAGGATAACCAGCTCAAGATCTTTGAAGTAACTCTAGATTCGAAACTCACTTTTGAGACGCATGCAAAATACATGTCTCGGGATATCTTGCAGAAATTGTGTGTTATTCGTAAGTCTAAGAAAATCTATGGGGTGATGATGATCTTTGCAAGTGTTTCTTTTCTTTTATTCATCCTCATTTTGAATATTTCTTTGATGTATGGATTTCTGTTGCAGACTTTCATCTGAGATTGCTTGATCGTGCATTAAATTCTGTAATTTTTAGCAATCAGATTTAAATTTAGACATTAATGATCGTAGAGATGGTGGAGCTATTTGTTTTTTTTTTAAAGTAGTGAATGATGTGAATCATACTCTGAATAAAGTTTCAGCGAGATTTTATCAACCAGTGAGAGTTACTAGCTATTCTGACACTGTAAATTCCATGGCATTCGAAATTGGTCGTCATTCTACATCTCGTATTTCTAACTGCTTTTTACCGAGAATATGCAGATTGTGGAATACCTTGCCAAAAATATTGTGCCTGCTTCTACACTTTATAAGTTTAAAAGATTGGCTAATATCTTTTTCTTGCGTAACCATTGGGCTGTTTAATTATTTTTCCTTTCTCTTTTGCTGTGCTTTGACCTACACGGACACCTCTTTTGGTGGTATAATTTTAAAAAAATTCAGTATAGTTCTTTGCATGCTTTATATAATATTAATAATAATATTGACTTTAAACGTGACCTATTTTTAATTTTAAAACCAGTATATTCACATAATTTTGTTAGATAAACAACAATTTGGCAAAGGTCAGTTATCTATGGCCTGCAAATAACACTAATTACTATATTTTTTATAAAGTGTTTTAGCTCCATCGACTGAAACCAATGCCGATATATAAATGATTCGATAAAAAATAAATAAATAGTTATAATACGAAATAAATTTTTTACAAAATTTTAAAAGGGAAGAGATCAAAAATTAGAACAAAAACAGTCTTCCATGCAGATGAGAAATTACTTATCGAATTATTGGGTGAATACTTTTGTAAAAAAATCCCCAAAATTCGGCGCTGAAAGGATTAAAATTATAAGGGCCATTATTTGACAAGTGGGTTCCACTTTTGAAATTCTTTGCCTTTTTCTTTTCTTGTTGCAAATAAAAGTAAAAATAAAATCTCATCGTGGAAGATCTCAAGGGTGAGGTCACGAATAATTGATCATCCGAATAACCCTTGTATTTTCCTCTCTCCGATATAATTGCATATTTTTTTATCTAAATAACTATTCAATGAATTTAAAATTGTGTTTTATAATATTAATAAAGTAGATGAGAATGATAAGTACCTTTGTAATCTCTGCTTGGATTTTCTGTGTCCTTCATGTATTTAAAATGAAAAACTAAGCAATATTTCGGTTCGGCATAATTTACTCTACAATGTTGTGTCAAGTACATAACCTCCCAAGCAACTGCTACACCACAGATCAATGGAATGGAAAAAATGCTGGTCAGTGAATCCTCATTTGGTAAAATATCTCGTTTCTGTCTAATAAAGTCCTTATTATTGTATGAAAAAAAGAGAAACAAACCATCCAGGATCCACTTAAGGCTTAACCAGGTGAGATATATCACTGCTATACGTAACATTTGCTCTCAACGTTTAGGAATCAGACACTTAGAGTACTTTTGATCTTGATTAGGAATATCGATTCCGTTTCTTTATCAGCTCCTGTTTACCGTCTATGTTCTCATAAGTAAATAAGTTTAAACGAATATTTATCATCCTTAAAGTTTATTCAGCAATTGTTTACTTTATTTCACTTATATTATATAATATTTTTTATCTGTCAAGCAAAGAGAAATTGAAACGGGATTATGTAAGCTTTTATTTCTTAGTAACTGTGCCCATTCTGCTGACTCCGGGCGACTCTACATCTCTCTCTGTCGGTCGGTCCCTATTTTGTTTCTTTTTGTTTTTGTAATAAAATTGTAACTATCAGGCCGATTCTTATAAAATTTGAAAGCCTTATATTGTTTAACATTCCCTTTCAAAAGATATGATTGCCAAAGTCCTGCCAAGGTTAGTACATGAATTATTTTGTTTTGGAAATAAAATCATAACTTTTCAGCCGATGTGGTTTTACATTCTCTTTCGAATTATATAATTTGCAAGGTCCTCTTAAACTAAGCCAGAGAATTATTTTGTTTTGGCAATGGTCAGAGAGAGAGAGAAAGAGAGACGCGTAGGAAGGAAGAAACCCGCGATTAGCTTCTTTTGACATCACTACCATTCAATAACACAGCCTATAGAGAACCTAATCGTAACAACCAGAGATTCAGCGACAGGGCGTGCAGCTTTAAATTCACTTCCGGCGCCCCTCTATATAGATAAAGCAAAAGCTTCCTTCAGGCCCCTCTGTAACTTTCACTTCCGAGGCTTCGTATAAATAGCTTCTTTCTCCTTTCTCGCGGTCTCCCATACCCCAAGAGCCCGAAGACAAGAAAAAAAAGAAAAAATAGAAAAACTCTCTCGAGCTCACCTTTCTCTCCGGTAAATACTCCCTCGGTCCCTACTTTCGAGGCTGACTATGGTTACTGGAATACAGGTTGTATTTTCCGTTATAAATCCTAAATTCGACCAGGTAGGGTACTAAACGGCCTTAAGTGCAAACCAAACACTTGCTTTTGAAAAGTACTCAAGCTCAGTGCTCCTCCCCTCGTGCTCCTCTCGAGGTCCTGAATCATTGTTTGGTAGATCCACCCAGAATTGTTGTCGGTCGTGTGCGGCCTAGTGTGTATACTTTGATTTATCTTTCATTTCCATTATTTTGTTATTGATTTATCTTTTATGTCCAGTATTTTATTTTGTTTGTACAGTATTAAAGTTTATTTTGTTTCGCCTAGTTTGATATATATAAGCTTCTAGATAGTTGAATTAATTCTGCCACGTATAATTAGTCACTCTTAGAGATTTATTGGAATCAAAATTTAGATTGTATTATTCGAGGCAAGGCTCAACTCCAGATTTGCCCTGCGTGCTCTTTGCCAACCGTTTAGAGACACGGAAAGCAAGGGAGGTCAGAAGATCCATCCTGAACTACGACAGTAATAACATCATAACTATTTGGCCGATTCTAACGAAATTTGAAACTCTTATCTTCTTTTACATTCTTTTTCGAATGATATAATTGACAAGGCCCTCTAAAGGTTAACTGTGAATTATTTTTGTTTTGGCAATAACATCATAACTATTTGCCCAATTCCAACGAAATTTGAAACTCTTGTGTTGTTTTACATTCTTTTTAAATGATAGAATTAACAAAGTCCTCCCAAGGTTAGCGCGGGAATTATTTTGGGAAGGTCAATAACATTATTACTATTCTGCCGATTCTAACGAAATTTGAAACCCTAATATTGTTATACCTTTTCTTTCGAATAATATAATTGCCAAAGTCGTCCCAAGTTGAGCTCTAAAATTATTTTGTTTTGGCAATAACATCATAACTCTTCAGCACATTCTAACTAAATTCGAACTTCTTATGTTGTTTTACATTTTCCTTTGAATGATATAACTATCAAGGTCCTCCCAAGGTTATTCCGGGAACTATTTAGAGTTTTAAAGGAGGTAAAGTCTTACATTATAATAAGTGAGTGCACGTGACATTTTGGTCAGCAGACCTTGTTCTTTTGTGTAAGTGGGTCTAATTCGGGATGATTGGACGCTATTGACAAAAGTTAAAGACATTGCAACAGTCTTCTTTGTAGTGTTATATAATACCTATATATAAAACCTATATAATACCTACATAATACCTGTTTATGCAAGATGTATTCCATCTAAACAAGTAAGATACCCTCACAGTCCCTCTCTACACATGAAATTCCACACCCTTGCCATAACCACCCACTTATATCATGCCATCTTTAACCCGAACACAGATCAAATTTTCATCATAATATTAGAATGTCAAGGAATTAATTTCGTTTATAGAAAATTGAAAATTTATTCAAATTTTAACAAATTTGCTACAAGCTGTTTAACGATAATTTCTGTAATTCTCGTGACTATTTTAGGTTCAATTAATACCTAGTTGTTTTAAACGCATTGTCTAGTTCCTTTTGAAGGTAAAATTGACAAAGTCTTTGGGAAACTATAAAAATGGAGTCTTGGAGAACAATTATCTGTCGGAAGGACAAAGTTTAAAACGTGTGATTATTTATTGAGCTCTTTGGCTTTATATTACTATGATGGTTTTTGACGACAATAGTAAGCACATAATTCAATGGTTCGGTCTCAAACAAATACCTATTTCTACATATAAAATTTTCCTTATAGTTTAGAAGCTTCTGCTTTTGATTTTTTATTCTTCAAGCATGAAATTCCCTGTGTTCTCTGTAATAATGAGAAAACAGTTAATTCCGAACCCTACTCGTATTTCCAAAAATTGCAACGTCAAAATGAAGCTTACTACCAAAAGCTTTATATGTCCTGATTTACCTAAATGAAATAAGGAGGCGCAATCAACGGAACAAGATGGGTCTTCGTAGGAGGTAGAAACTTAAAGCCATAAAGATTGCGAACAAGAGGCTGGCCATTAAGATGTGGACAGCGATGGCCGATAATATCATTCATGAACTTAAAGGAGGGATTAAAATCACAAAAAGAATGATAGCGAAAGTCTCAGGCAAAACCAGATTCCCCAGCATAAGGATCTTCTCGAAGGATATAATGCTAAAATTCACATAAACACAGCACGGCTGACACAAAACATGCATGTAAAACAAAGAAACACATACAAACACACAACAAGAACACAAGTGAAGGGAGGGAAGTGAAAAACAAATAGATGACAAGAATAGTTAAATAAATATCACAAGCACAAAGAGCTCAAACTAAAGGAAAAATAATAGAAAGAAAGGGCAGAATTATAAAACTTTAGAAGAGAATGAAATAATAACACGATCATTAAATGAGTGGGTACAAGGAGAAAACAAATTAAAATAAACTAAAAAACTATTAGGATTCCAAATTTAATTTCAAACAATGCATGAAATAATTCCAAGAAAAAGAAAAAAAAAAACAAGTAACATAAATTTCGATAAAATATGGAAAAATTAATCAAAAGGAAAATGATTCCTTCTTATAAAGATGGCGAAAATCCCTACCCCCGTCTTTTTGACCCATTTCTTTATTTTCCAATAATAAATCAACTTCGTAATAATTTCATTCGCTGGAGGAATACGCCTATGTATGTCATACTTGCTGAAAAAAAGTATTTCCATTAAGTTGGTAACTTTGCTTCATATTACATACCCTATTTACGCAACGTTCAATATTTGAGCTATTAAACCATCACTCAAATGGCTGTTTACTACAATTAGAAAGAGGTGGATATTTATAGAAAATTATATCTTTCATCAAAACCGAAAGAACTTTTATCAGAAGGCATCCTATGCTTGGTTAAACGATTGAAATGCATTGACACTTATTTAGTTTGAAAGGAATTTTACTTTCAATATATTTTTTAACTTGCTAAGTAGCTTGCCTACCTACGTAATCTTACAGATTATTGGGATCCATGAGCCAGCTTATGTATATGTTATTTAGTTATTCTATCGTCTGTTTTCCATCAAATTGCATTTTTAACTCTAATTCATAATAAAGAAACCAGTAGAAACTTAAATTTCACTTAGTTTATCTAATATTAGTCCCTCCATCTGGAAACCAGTAAAAACTTAAAATTCACGTAATTTATTTAATATCAGTCCCTCAACATTCATTTTACAAGCTAAATCATAGTTTTCTATAAAACTTGTCAACATGCTAATTATTTTGTACTGCTTGCATTAATTTTTCTCCTATTTAGCTATGTAAAAGTGTTGTACCACTGTATTTATCAGGATTCTGACTGACTCTACATTAAAAAACAAACACCAGAACCAATCCATAACCCACAATTCATTAGACCTTTTTTAGACATGGAAGTAGCAGGATTGCGTTTGTATCTACCACTATCGTCATGATCAAGTCCAATTCGCAGGTAGAATACTACGACTTATATTTACCAAATATTCACAACGTAAAAATAATATTTCTAATGCACAACAAGTTTGTAATTAAGATGAGGATTTTGGGGGAAGTAAGACTGCCAGCAGTCTATTATAAAGAAAGCGAGCTTCTAAAGCATTTGATGGTGTGCTCTTCAAGTCTGATCTCGGTCCCAGTAGTCAATGGAAATAAACACGCGTGACAGGTTACAAAGCTTTGATGAATAATTGAATATTTTATGCTTTTAAGTTCAACTTTTCCATTTTATTTTGCAATACCAATAATACAGTAGAAATAATTTGCTGTCAACATTATGTAAATTCCTAAGATGACCATTTCTTCCTAAGTCTTCATTTATTATTGAGAGAGTGTGCGAATGGCATATAAGCAAAGATAATAAATAAATTATAAAAAATTAAAACAACTTTTGATGTACCTTTGGGGGCCGAAGAGGAATGCTTAGCGAATTTAGTCTCTCTTTCTTCTTCCAGTTCATTTTCAGTATCTACAAAATATAATTACTACCCTTAATTTAATTCCATTTAGTAAAAGTTTGTTATTTATTTTTTGGTTTAGATTTATCGTTTGTTTTCCTAATTTATCTTTAAAAATCATTATCTTCTAAACGAATAAAATACTCGAACGAACCGATAAATTAACAAAATTATTTGCCGGTCTTTGAATTCATTACTAGGGAAACATATATCTCAACTACATAATTCTTTCTAACCATGTATAAAAATATAATTTTATACTAAAATGCTCCTTTGTCAATAATCATTCTTTCATATCGAAGTGGCCAGTGTAAAAATATTATTGTGGAAAAGTAATCTTTAATATAAAAATCTAAACTTTCTCAAAATTTTCAAATTAGAGATGCACTATTTAATTTTATTCTCTATCCTTCTATTGCAATTCAAAAAACCTTATTTTTTCCCTTTGCTCCATTATTTCCTTTGCTCTATTATTCTCAGGCTGAAATGGTACGGAATATTGTTTTCTCAACAAATGAAAATGAAAGGAAATAGAAAGTAAACCCTTAGTAACAGCGGAAAGTAATTACGTTTCTACTTACGTTTGAATTTGAAGACCTAAACAAAGTAAAATATGTTCTTTTGTACATCAACACAGCGCGATTTGGCGTTAAAATGTTAAAAATTTAAGAAAATAAGCTTGAAACCCTTAAAATGATTTTTTTTAAGGACATTGTAGCGACATTTCCTGGAGGCATTTCATTTTCAATTATTGTTTTAAGATGATTCAAGGATTTTAGCAAGACAAATAATTAGGAAACCGGTAATTTTTTTAATTTACCCAAGACGAGAAATCTAGAATTTATTCCATCTCTTCGATCAAAGAAGGACACGTAATGAATGATAATAGAGAGCCTATTAAGAAATGATGAAGGATTATCATGGAAAAAAAGTGACTTATATTCGTAGAGTTCCTGCCTATCTGTAATTAAAGTCTTAATGAAATCAAATCAATTAAAGGTTAATATCATATCCTCGAGCAATAAATGTCAGCTAATTGTCTGTAGTTTGGTAATTATAGTCATATGTGGTGGTAAATCATAGGTTATATTTAGTTTTAACGATTTTATTATGCATAAGATACAAATATAGGTATTAAGAAAACTTTCACAAGAAAGACATGCCAATAACATGCCAATTAAGGGTTAAAATTGTCTAAAATTCTGAAAGTCATTTTTTTCTAATTAACATAATTATAATTTTAAAAAACTGGGTATGCCCATTGTGAGGATAGACAACGTACATACTCGCATGCCGCTAGACAATCCTGGGAACGAAAGAAATTTGTCGTTTGAGTTGACCTTCTTCTCCTCTCTCTCCATCCACCCTCCCCCGACATTCTACTAGCCTCCTCAGCCTTTTCCTTGACCTAAGTCGTTATCCGTGCCAGACTTCCTCAACAGGCGACAGGAAGTCTGACAAAAGAAGGCCTTTCTTAAGGACAAGCCTAAATTCTATTTGCCTTCTGTATGATACCATGGAGTATTTATAATTGCTGTCAACCCGGACTAATCCGTGTTTAATATTTAATCTTTATTTACTTAAATGCCTGTTTAACTATTGCTACTAATTATTATTTTGGTGTAAAGTAAAGTTTATTTTTGTACGTGTGTTTATTTGTGGCTCCTCCTTTTTTACGTACACTTGGCAAGACTTTAATTAAGAATCCCTTCGGCTAATTTATTCAACCTGTATTATGCACTCTTAGAATTTACAATCACAAATCTCCCCCCAGCAACAAGTGGGACTTTTATAATGAGAATCCTGGCCGTGGCACAACCCGCCACTAACCAGCCTTCGCACGTTTAGTAGGAATTAAAGCCTATATATATATATAATGATCGTATATTGAGTCATAGGGTCTCAATACCATCGACTTAAACAAAAGCGGTGTGTTTAGATCAAGGACTAGAATAATTATTGGACCAGACTATAAGCAATTCTACGACACCCATAATTTACCTATAACATCATTACAAACTAATTTTGTCAGCATTTCCTTGTAAAGGAACCGACTGATCACTACCCAAGTGATAGCTCTTTAGCAGATCATACCTCTTTACAAGAGTAGCATCCGTTTTTTCCCTTCATTAAGCCATTTTCTAATTCTTAACAAATTAAATAAGCACCAAAATGCACTGCTATGATGCTCAACCCCTGGAAATAAAAATACTACTAATAGTTTAGGTATGATGCTCTTCAAGGTAACAAACTCTCATATAATGCCTGTTTTAATATTTAGAACTAGCTTGTGAGAAAAGATAAGACTCCAAGAGACATTTCAAAGATAAGCTTAAGGGGCAGGAAATCAATGTATAATAGTTTGTGGATTATTTAACTTTTTAGTAGCGTAGATTGAAAAAGCACGTTCACCAATAACGCACAAACAACAATGACATTCAAGCTATATTGGAGCTGAGCTCAAACATTGATATCTAAGTGACTGAAGTATTTCAGAGAAGAATACTGGTTAGAGGGTGCAATTGGATTTATCATATTTTAGGTAATAGAGAGAGAAACATTTAGCCCTTATATTTCATGCCGCGGGAGCTGGTATGTAGCAAAATATCCACGGGAGGGAGACAACAGATGACAACGTTTTGAACTAATTGAAGTAGTGGAGTTACCCAAGTATGATATTTATTTAGAACAAAGTGATGATGTTGAAGCTAAAATAAAACGAACGCTTCATTCCCCAATTTCTTGGATTAAAATGATACCGGAAATGCATAAGATAACAGAAGAAGTAGATTGAAGTCTTGAAATAATAGCGACATGAGCAGAAAGTTGCACCATCGAAATCACCTTTCTGTTTTTAGGGGTGACAGAAAAGGGAACCCGAGACCTTTGTCATGATTGATCTTTAGGATGTCCGAGAGCCGTTCATTGATAGATTTCCATGCCTTCAGCAAATAAATGAAATTCTAGACCAAGGTGACGTATGAAAATGCATAGAAAAAGACGATTCATAGAATTTATAGTTAAATACCAAACAAAATCGTAAAGCACAGAAAGGTTTAAGGAAGAGAACTGTAGGAAAGTTGTGAAACTAGACAAAGTAAAATTGTGTGGAAAATATAAAACCGAATATCTTACCTTAGGCATTGGTGCCTATGACCGGAGGGGCAAACTGATGGTGTTTGGGCCAGTAGGACACATAAGCCTCTTTATGTCACTTAAAAGCCCATTGCCGGCGAACGGGCGAAAATATTCGATATGAAACAGAAATCTGAGAATTGAACCATCTGCAAAACAACTCACCTCTACTACCCTAGATATATGACTGACTTTCGAAATGGAGAAATTCAATCGAAGATGATAGGTAGGAGCATATTAGGCTAACTATGCTCCTAGAAACCCTACTGGTTCAAGAGAACGAGGAAGAAGGGCAGTGTGATTACTTATATGAAAGAGTGATAAGAAATCGAGAAAGATTACAATGAAGAGCTGACCAGCATTAGGCGCTCTTAAAAGGATGTTAGTTACATTTAGGAGAAAAGATTAAGTGCTTACACAAACTTAAAATGACGCTAAAGTTAAAAAAAGAAATACAATTGATGGACTATAGGTTAGTGTGCCTAGTTTTTTATTCATTCAGAGTTTATTTAGAACCTAGCGTACAGCTGCCTGTTAAAATATAGTTACCACATAGGATGATAGGTCAGCGTTAAAAATTCACAAAGGATGTTACAGGAAAAAACTGAGTGAATCTTTAAATAGACTCTTGGAATTGATAAGTTAAGATGGGAACGGGAAATTTCTAAAGTCTTACAGATAGGAGTATATATTACTTCCTCAGGGTGCACCTAGGAAGAAATTCAGGATGAGGTGGAAGGGTAAATACCGTATGAGAAGTTCAGCGAAAGAGAAAAAGATTGATCGAGCCTGAATATCGTTATGGGGTTAATGAGAAATTAGCTTGAGTGGTTATCTTACTAGAAATACAGGTACGAAGCTTAAACTTTATAATGAATTACTTATGAGAAAGGTTCCGGGCGGACAGGGCTTAATGACCCGATTTTAGAAGGTCGCAGTACACGTGGGAACCAAGTACTAAGTCGAAGATGGTAGAAGCTGTCTCTGTACACTAAGGTCAATCAACCATAAGAAGCCTCTTGCTAGTTTTCCTCCTGCAGCCTACATCTCCGTATAGCATAGGCAATCTTGTAGAAGTGCTGGTAATCTAATAAAGGGAAAAGAACTTCGCATGGTTATCATGGCAGGAGGCGAAGCGATCTCTGTAAGAGAGTTTAGACAGTCATGAACGTCAGTGTTCGGATAGTTGATGTCGAGTTGTGGTGGAGCAAATGTGAATGTGTGTGTGAAGGGCCATTCTCCCACCCCTTTTCCAATACCCTCTACCTCCCTGTTTAAGAGTGTATGTATGGATGGGAATTATTTTTCTTCCTTTTATTGTTTTTTATATATAATATATTACGAATTTCATGTTTTGTATGAAATGTTTTTTTCTCTTTCTACGCTATTTACCCGTTTGTTTGATCGACAAGCCACTATATTATATTCTCCAAAATTTAATCGCCACCATTTGTAAAGAGTAGCTGAGAGTATAGTTTAAAAATTATGAAATTAGTTATTGTAAGTCCCGCCAGGACAGATAGGGCTTTGATATCGCCAAGACGCAACCAGATTGCATTATACGGAGCTCGGAGGAGCCAGTTTGTCTTAATAAGTCCTAGGCATTGTACCCACTCGAGTGGCAGCTGGCTGGACTTTCCCCTTTGGGCTACCACGTAAGGCATTTTCCTTTTGTTTTTTCATTTATTGGTTGTTGTAGTCACAAATACTTTTTGTTGTTCGATTTTACATAGAATTGTGCGTATATATATATATATATATATATATATATATATATATATATATATATATATATATATATATAAAATATATATATATATAATATTGAGGATAAACTTCAGAGCCACGAGAAACGGATGTAGCATCTTTTAATTTTTCACTACGTTTCGAAAACTACAAGTTTTCATCTTCAGGCTAGAATAAGTTTACAAAGTTAATATGTATGAAGAAAACTTGAAAAGGCCAACAAGACATTATTTTACAGGTGACCAATTACAAAATATCAGTAGAAAGTACTACAAGTTAAATTAAATATGACTTGGCAACAGTTAAATTTGCTTTAATACTGACTCAAAAATTAGTTCATAAATTTAAAGATTATTGCAGAAATTAATTACAAACTAAGAGAAATTGACTTGGCATTATTTAAAGATAATAAATTTAAACTTTTTTTTTTATTATTAAATTTTGTAAAGACTGTAAGAGTTAAAAACATTTAATATAAAAACGGAAAACTTAGGTACTTACTAAAGCGGATCCATCCTAGAGAGTGAATGGTAGGTTTAACAAAGGGGCTAGTATATATAGGTTACATTGACGGTTGGTTTATTAAAAGGCAAACCAACTAACAAACTGTAGTTAAAATTAGTTAATTAATAATGATATTGCACTTAAATCTTCATTGAGTGTAGGTTTGTAGTGTTTTATATATAGAGATTCGAGGGTTCTTAGGCAATGTTTGTTGTTGTTAAAGGCTAATACTTTAAAATTCTCAATAGAAATGTTAGCTTTACAGCTTATAGTGTGTTCCCTAATAGATGAATTTTCCTTTCTAATTAATATTTTGCTTGTACGCCAACTAATCCCCATATGAGCAGAGAACCTAGCTCCAAGAGACCTAACAGTGCTACCAATGTAAGAGGCTCCAGTACAACTGGGACATTTAAATAAATAGACATTATCACTGCGGAACTCCAAAGAGATAGGATCTTTACAGTTAAAGAAACTTCCAATCGATAGTTTGTTTATAAAAACTATTTTGGGGTTGATTTGGGGAAAATATCTTTTAAAAATAAATAAGATTTTTCTTTTAAAAGTATCGTTCGAAAAACCCATCTCTGAAATTAGTAAATATATGGGCATTTTAGGAACTTTTATGCAGGGTTGAGGGGGGTCAATGAGATTATCAAATAGCTTTTTTAAAACTCTATCATATAGGTCAGAAGGAAATAAATTATTTATAAAATACTTCCTAAGAAAAATAAATTCATTATGGATTGATTGGTAAGTGGATGATAGCGAGAAACTTCTATGTATTGAAGTTTTTACTGTGGATATTTTATATCCGAAATCACAAAAACTAAAGTAGTTCAAACCTAGTGCTGTGAATGTTTTTTTTTCTGTAAATGGTTGTTTGAATTTTTCGTTGGTCATTATCTCGGTTGATTAAAAGGTCAAGAAAGGGCATCTTATCATTTGACTTCACTTCCATGGTGAATTTGATGTTAGGGTGTAAAGTGTTCAAAAAATTAAAGAAAAGTTTAATAATCCTGCACATAGCCAACTTTTCTTTAATTTTTTTAACACTTTACACCCTAACATCAAATTCACCATGGAAGTGGAGTCAAATGATAAGATGCCCTTTCTTGACCTTTTAATCAACCGAGATAATGACCAACGAAAAATTTAAACAACCATTTACAGAAAAAAAACA
Organism: Ceratothoa steindachneri; assembly: GCA_963969495.1. Classification (NCBI taxonomy): domain Eukaryota; kingdom Metazoa; phylum Arthropoda; class Malacostraca; order Isopoda; family Cymothoidae; genus Ceratothoa; species Ceratothoa steindachneri. The sequence continues at coordinate 92,150,626 of OZ018328.1, forward strand.
TTCACAGCACTAGGTTTGAACTACTTTAGTTTTTGTGATTTCGGATATAAATTATCCACAGTAAAAACTTTAATACATAGAAGTTTCTCGCTATCATCCACTTACCAATCAATCCATAATGAATTTATTTTTCTTAGGAAGTATTTTATAAATAATTTATTTCCTTCTGACCAATACGATAGAGTTTTAAAAAAGCTATTTGATAATCTCATTGACCCCCCTCAACCCTGCATAAAAGTTCCTAAAATGCCCATATATTTACTAATTTCAGAGATGCGTTTTTCGAACGATACTTTTAAAAGAAAAATCTTATTTATTTTTAAAAGATATTTTCCCCAAATCAACCCCAAAATAGTTTTTATAAACAAACTATCGATAGGAAGTTTCTTTAACAGTAAAGATCCTAACTCTTTGGAGTTCCGCAGTGATAATGTCTATTTATTTAAATGTCCCAGTTGTACTGGAGCCTCTTACATTGGTAGCACTGTTAGGTCTCTTGGAGCTAGGTTCTCTGCTCATATGGGGATTAGATGGCGTACAAGCAAAATATTAAATAGAAAGGAAAATTCATCTATTAGGGAACACACTATAAGCTGTAAAACTAACATTTCTATTGAGAATTTTAAAGTATTAGCCTTTAACAACAACAAACATTGCCTAAGAACCCTCGAATCTCTATATATAAAACACTACAAACCTACACTCAATGAAGATTTAAGTGCAATATCATTATTAATTAACTAATTTTAACTACAGTTTGTTAGTTGGTTTGCCTTTTAATAAACCAACCGTCAATGTAACCTATATATACTAGCCCCTTTGTTAAACCTACCATTCACTCTCTAGGATGGATCCGCTTTAGTAAGTACCCAAATTTTCCGTTTTCATATTAAATGTTTTTAACTCTTACAGTCTTTACAAAATTTAATAAAAAAAAAAAGTTTAAATTTATTATCTTTAAATAATGCCACTCAATTTCTCTTAGTTTGTAATTAATTTCTGCAATAATCTTTAAATTTATGAACTAATTTTTGAGTCAGTCTTAAAGCAAATTTAACTGTTGCCAAGTCATATTTAATTTAACTTGTAGTACTTTCTACTGATATTCTGTAATTGATCACCTGTAAAATAATGTCTTGTTGGCCTTTTCAAGTTTTCTTCATACATATTAACTTTGTAAACTTATTCTAGCTTGAAGATGAAAACTTGTAGTTTTCGAAACGTAGTGAAAAATTAAAAGATGCTACATCCGTTTCTCGTGGCTCTGGGATTTATCCTCAATATTAAATGCAGGCTTCACGGCCGAGCTCCATATGGATATATATATATATATATATATATATATATATATATATATATATATATATATTTATATATACCAAGAAAGCAACTACAGGATCTGCGGGTGATTATACAACCTCCACAGGGTAATGCCATTTTTATTTTGTGTCTTTTAAATAAAATCTGAAGACAGAAAGAAAGATGCAGAAACCTGGTATAGCTGACTATAAATACATAAAGTACAAGAGGAATAAGAATTGGACGCTAATCAGCAAATGAGACAAGAAACCGGAGTTTGTTTTTTTCAAAGGCAAAAGAGAGACACATTGAAGAATCCAGAATCAAAGGGAGCAGAAGGCGGCAAGGTGAAGGTGATCCTTTGGGCGAAATATAGGTACTGTGCCTGGTAGCTTTGCGGTAAAGCATCTGACCGGCGATAAGCAGACCCTGGTTTGAGTCCCGTCCAGGAATTCAAAACTTTTTTCCCCTAGCGTTATTTCTGTCTTCGCGGTAAAGGATCGCTTTTACTGTGCCGCCCTTTGCTCCTTTGATTCTGGATTCTTCTAATATCCCTCTCTCTTGCCTTTAAAAAAATTACTCCGGTTTCTTGTCTCATTTGCTCATTCGCGTCCAATTCTTATTCCTCTTGTACTATATGTATTTATAGTCAGCTACACCAGGTTTCTGCATCTTTCTTTCTGTCTTCAAATTTTATTTGAAAGACACCAAACAAAAATGGCATAGCTCTGTGGTGTTTGTATAATCCCCCGCAAATCCTGTATTTTCTTAATTATTTATGACATGGACAGTGAGCCTTTAAATTGTAAGCAGGTAAGAGGATGTATTATAAAAATTACTTGGAAGTTCCTAGCTTAAGGAGATACTGGGTTTGATGGGGTAACGCTTTGGGCGAAATATAGTTACTGTGCCTGGTAGCTTAGCGGTAAATCATGTGACCGGCAATTAGCAGTCCCAGGTTCTAATTCCGGCTAGAAATTAAAAACTTTTTTCCTCTGGCGTTATTTCTGTCTTCTCAGTGCCACCCTCTGCTCCCTTTGATTATGGATTCTTCTAATGCCCCTCTCTCTTGCCTTACAAAAAACAAAAAAAACTCCGGTTTCTTGTCTCATTTGCTCATTTGCGTCCAATTCTTATTCCTCTTATATATATATTTATATATATATATATATATTGATAGTATTCATAAGATAGGATTATATATATATATATCTATACTCGAGATCTCTTGTAAATATTTATCCAATATTTCTTTTGTAAATAAAGGACTGTACATGCAATCCGTTTCATTTCTCCCTCGATTTATTACGTCCGAATTAATGTAAGAAGCAGGTTGGACCGATAGGGATTAGAGGATAGATTTTTGGTCCGCTACAGAGTGATGAAGGAAGAAAGAAAGATCTTCGTAGTATTATCCCTTTTCGATAGTGAAAAGCAGACGAAGCGATTAAGAAGTGCTGGTGGTGATAAAAAACTGAAATAATAAATCTGAAGAAAGAAGCTGAAATAGTTTAAACAGTGTGGGTGGAGTGTATTTTAGGATAAATGTTACGGCCGGAAATAGCTATTTGGACATATTTCCGAAGTCCACTGGCAATTGCAAGCGATGTTGGAAGAGAGAAACATTTCTGATGACATTCTTCTATTCGATGTTGGAAAGACTGCGATGATTAAAAAGGATAGAAGTGATTTAATGGGGGTTGGTTCAACGCAAATGGATAAAATGTTAAAATGAAATGTGAGAGTGATGCTATTAATTAAGGTGATGAAACGAAAAATCCAGTATAATTCCCCAAATGTTTGGGCGACGACATATAATATGAGAGGGAAAAGTCAGAATATGTTAGAAGTCCAAGATTTGAATAAGAATGGAGCTGAATATTTATTGATGAAGTAGGAAAGAGAGATCAAGCCTGGTTTAGAAGTCCACCCAGGTCGTCGAGTGAGTGATCTCATTTCTTAGCAGACAGTTGGTAAATAAGTTCAGATTTAAATAAGGTCTGCTGCCCATAAAGTCGAGTGCTATCACGAATTCTGATTTATGAACTTACACCACCCAAAACTTTCAATAATTATCGGACTAACTTTGTGAGGACCATGACAATTCTATCATTCAAATGAAAAAGTAAAACAACATAACGGTTAGAAATTTCGGAACACCTTGTCAATTATATCATTCAAAAGAGAATCTAAAACAACATAAGGGTTTAAAGATTCGTTAGTATCGGCCGAATAGTTATGAAGTTATTGCTAACCAAATAATTAGTGGTCTAACTTTGGCAGGACTTTGGCAGTTATATCATTCGCTAGAGAATGTAAGAGAACATAAGGTTGTCAAATTCTGTTAGAATCGGCCAAATAGTTACAATGTTATTACAAAAACAACAAAAAGAAAAACGGGCACCGACTGACCGTTTGCTGCTATAATGGGGTGTACGCGACTAAAAACTGTTGGATAAATTGATCAAGATAAGGGCAAAAGCATTAGACGATCGATTCAATCTACTTCATCGTCCTGCTTTTCTCGATTTGAAACTGGAAAGAAAGATTAGCTATCACAGCAAATGCCATCTGAACTAATTTAGTTTGATAAAAATCCAGGTTACTGGCATAGGGAAGGAAGATATTTTTACGATTATTTACATGTACCTTTTCCTTGTGGTTCTGCTTTTCCTTTTTGTTCTCGCCGTGATTTGGCTCTTTTACATCTCGCATTTTGCCGCTGCTGTTTCCGGTGAGGCCTATTTGGTCGATTTCCTTTTTTGCTTTTTGTTTCTACGCTTACTTTCTTTTGTGCTTTTTTTATTTTTCTCGTCGATGCTGCTCTCTGATTCTGTTTCTTCGCTCTCTGTTTCCTCTTCTTGTTCTGATTCGATAGCATAAATTATTGCTTCATCATTGAGTGTTTTTTCGTGTCCTCAGGGATCTTAATCTTGAATAATGCTAATGAATCAATGTCATAATAATAAGTGTAGCAATTTGTGGCTCTTCACTATCGGTTCAATGAACTGAGAGTCAGAATTTGGGGTAGTTTCTCCAGGAGCAGGCCTCCTCCTCTTTTGTGCCCTCCTTCTGATCGTGGGAGGGGTACGGGTGGAAGAGTAACCGCAAGACGTAACAATTCTCCCCCTAAAAAAAAAAAAAATTCCATTTCTGTTCATTCCCTGAAGATGACCGAACACGATCGAAAGTCGTCTAGCAATAAATAATATAATTCGCGGAAGTTTTTTCTCGCCTCGAAGACCCCGTTCAAATCTTGTGAATAATATTAAGAAAGTATAAGTTAAAATTAATAACGCTGCAAAAGCTGTGGAGTTAAATATTATATATATATATATATATGTGTATATATATATATATATATATATATATATATATATATATATATATATATATATATATATATATATATATATTGGTGATGGAGTCGTTCCTTGGGAACTTTATTCGTAGCAGGAATATGACGACATATGCGATGGTTACGGACATTTAATTTTCCCGACGTTTCGGTCATTAACGATGACCATCATCAGCGAATTCTAAATACAAAGAATTATTTTTAGAAAAATAACTAAAAATAGCAATAAAAAATATGACAGGAGTTAAAAAGGATAACCGAAAGCAAGAAGTTGAAATGAAATATATTATCCTAAACGGTTGAAAGCAAATGGGTAAAATTCTATTAATAAGAAATTTATTAATATCGTAAAAAATAACTAAATTAAATAATAATCCCATGAGTTTAAAATATGCATAATAAACATGAATTAAATTTCAATTGAAATACAAAAATTGTAAACTATAGAATTAAGTTGAAAGCAAGGGGTGAAAAAATCGATTAATAAGACTGATGAAAAAAATGATTAAATAATCCTAAGAACAGCAAATTTGAATAATAAACATGAATCAAGCATCAAGCGGAATACAAAAAAATCACTATAAACCACAGCAAGAGAGAATAATAAGGGCAGGGCGAACAATCCCAAATAAGGTAGATCAGGGGGTATGTAATCGAAGCGGATAATTTGTAAATGGAGCGAAGCAAGCAATTCAATCAAGTTAAAATTGAAATTGAAATGGATGTAAGAAGTAGAAAAATGTGTAGTAGGTATATAAAGATAAAATAGAGTTTTAGTTTTGCTTTAGTGTAGAAGACACCTCTCAGGTTTTTCTTGTTTTGGTTTTTATTTTTCTTCCCCTTATTTGGTTGTTATTTTTTATATATTTTTTTAATTACATAAAATAAATAAATAAATATATTTGTTCTTTCCTCCATCATGGCATTCAAGCCTTTCAATTTTTGTTATTTGCTTAATATATATATATTCTTCTTTATTACTATCTTGCTAGCTAACTTCTCGTTTTGCCTGGGTTATAGATTTTTAATCCTTGTTTGTATGTTTCGTTCTCACATTGGGCACTTCGCCTCTTTTTCTTTTTGTTGTATGTAGTTTCTTCTTCTTCTTTCTTCCTTTTTTGCACTTTGGTGTTTGTGCTTCGCCTATTTACGAATATATACCAACTTTGTTTTTTCGGGAGCAGTTCCTTTCACTCGGGAATAGGGATTTCCTGGCGCCACGTCCCCTAACTTTTCTCTGTATGTCGAGGTTGTGGTTCGTATTCGGTAGTATTTCCTCTTCTCTTTTTTCCCAGTTCTTTCTCCCTAGCCTTTTGAGGTCTATATTTCAGAGGGGTTAGTCCAGCTCTTGCGTGCAGTACTGTTTGCTGAATATAATCCGTCCTTCTTGCTCCAGCTATAAGCAAGGCTGCTTTGTTCTGCACTCTGTGCATTAGTCTTAGAGAGGTAGAACTCGCAGCCTGCATGACCACTGCTGAGGACACTCAGATTAAGCTCAGCAGAGCAGTGTACAGCTTTTTAAGGTTTTTGGAGCTGAATTTTTTAAACCTATACAGTTTGCCAAGCTGTATTTTGGCTAGGGAGATTCTATAACTAATGTGAACTTTGTACCCTTTGGAGATGAAGTGCAGACCAAGTACTTTTCCTTTTGTTACCATATGGGTATATATCGCCATTCACTGTGACATCCACACGTCTTTGGCGGTTAATTGGAAGGATCTGGAATTTCGGCGGTTGGTCTTGATTTTCCACTTTTGTTCATATCGATTGATGTTGTCGATTTTGATAGCGGTCTCCCTTGCTTGATATCCAGCACGTTTGTAATAACTGGGGACAATTTGCGTGATGCCGTCTGCAAACTGCAGGTACATTACTTCCTCCCTAACTGTATCAGGTAAGTCCATGGTGTACAAAAGGTACAGCAGCGGACTCACACAGCCACCTTGTGGAACACCCACCTCAATTTCAAACTCGGGTCCTCTGTAGCCCTCGATCAAAATTCGGGCTTTTCTGCGACGAATGTAGTCGCAGAGGACCCTTTCCAGAATTGGGTTCAGTTGGAGGCCTGATATATTGTATTGTAAGCCTCTTAGCAAAACCTTATCGAAGGCCTTTTGCACATCTCGCAACACCACGTCTACGTATTTCCTCTCAGCTTTACATCGGGCGAGCTTTTCGGGGAGAAGGGCAAGGGCTGTGTCAGTCCCCCTTCTCTTGTGGAACTCGTGTTGCTGAGGGCTGTGAGCTTCTAGCTCGGTCAGTTCGACTTGTAACCTGTTAGCCAGAAGCTTTTCGTAGAATTTGCCTATAATCTCCAGGAGGGATATTGGCCTGTAGTTCACCAGTTAATCAGGCTTCCTCTCTTTGGGTATAAAGGATGATTTTATCAATCTTTAAACCGTCTGAGAAGTAGCCCGTATTTAGGAAAGCATTGTAGATGTTTAGGTTCCCTGAATGACCTGCCGGGGGGCATGTAACAAGTTTTTTCTGGCCATGCCCGTCCAGACTGGTGCCTTCTGTTTAAACGATTAAATGACTACCATGACCTCTTCAGGAGTAGTTGGTCGGCCATGGTCTGCCAAAATCGTCCCTTCGTCTACATAGGCATGTGGGAGTATGCGATGCACATTCTGATTTAGAACTTTAATCAGTTGGCCTTCGAATTCCGGCTCGAATTTCGCATTTTTTCTGGTGTTATCGTAAAGTCATTGAACCAAAACATGCGGAATCTTTCTTCCAATACCGCTGGGTATTTCAAGTAGTCATCGCCCTCCTTAATGCGGGTCTTTTCACTACTTGTAAGACCTTTTAACTTGCTCACAAGTCGCTAGAACACATCGGGTCGTACCTCGCTGTCAAACTTTTCAATCAGGCTGTCCCAGATTTCAGTCTGTTGCTGGTTGATAGCCTGCTTAAGTTGTTCACTAAGGCGTCTTAGCAGCGTTGTTCTTTCCCGATTTGCATCTTCTCTCCTGATTCCCTTGTACACCTCCCTGTGCACTCAAGCGATCTCTCTCATTCCTTCGGTTCATCTAGGTTGAGGGAGAGTTTTTTACCTCTTCATGGGCACACTCTCACGATCTGCTACGATGATTTGGGCAGTTATCGTTTCCAGCTCCTCATCGATCCTCTCCAGTCTTGCTCCTTTCAGGTCCACTGGTCCATATCTAGCAAGGATGTCCCTGTAGCGTTCCCAGTTGGCCGAAGCGTAACTTTTTCGAAGAAGGCTTGGGAGCTGTATTGGCGCGAAAGAAATGTTCCTCAAAATCACTATGTGGTCGCTGGGGACTGTCGGGCCTGGCTCCCTACGGTAATTGAAAGGGAAGCCATCACTTGTTATGATTATGTCGGGCTTCGTTACGGACCTTACGGTGAAATAGGTCGAAAAATCAGGCCCTATACGCTGAATGTTTTTCCTTCTCATAATCATTTCCAAGTTATGACCTCTTTCGTTTCTGTTACCATAGCTAGCCGTTCGGCATCTGGCATTGAGGTCGCTCCCAAGGAATACCATTCTGCCGTGGCCAAACAGGGTGTAAAAGTTTGTGAGAGGAATATACTTTCGTCGAAAGGCTTGGTATGCCGCCGATACTATGAGCTTGCCTACTAAAGTGTGCAGCTTTACCGCCACGAAGGACTCGTCTATATCCGGAAGGCGTTTGAACGAAAGATTTCTTCTGACGGCAATGGCAGCACCATCGTACCTCTCCTGAGAATGGTTTTTGAGATCACTATGTAGCCTGGTATTTTTAACTGCTTGTTGGTCATATCGATACCATGCTCTGTGATTAGTATGATGTCAGGATTTAGCACACAGGATATGTTACCGTATGCCGTGTCTTTCACAACCCAATCCGTTAATGTTGAGTGTTAAGACCTTGAACCTGTTGTTTTAGTTTTCAATTCTCTGTTCTGGCTTGTATGGATGTCCTAGTGTCTACAGGTTGTTGATTTCCGTTTCCCGTTTCTTTTTTTTGCATTCTGTTACGGACAGTTCTACAAAGGTTTCACGGTGGAAGGCGATATTTTGGTTTACAAAGCTTCATCCACCATTTCTTTGTCGCATTGAGCATCGAAGTCTCATTTGTAGTATTTTTTTATAATTCCTCGCAGATTTTGTTTGTATCCCAGGCCTTTAGGAAGGGGAATTGTTCCGTGGCGTATATATAGAGGTTAATAGTATCGGCGTCAATTTTTTTATTTTTCTTCTTTTTTCCCTTTTTAGGCTTAACTTCACATACGGAGCCCTCTGAGTCCGAGGTGTCCGTGGTATCGGAGACTCCGAATGGCCGTGGCGCAGAGGATCGAGTGCATGCGTAACAACAGGTGGCTCGTAAACGTCAGCCTAGCAACCAACCCTCTCAACCAGACAGGGAACTGGCTGTGGCGCGACCCCGACAACCCAACCCTGCCTACGTTCCACCACCCCGATGGGACTCCCCGCTGCCCACTTCACCGCCACACAGCTGCCCGCCAGTAAAGCGAACTGCCTCACCGAGGAGCTGCGCCAGCACCTCCTCATGGCCATGTCTAAGGTCATGGAGCCAGGCACCGCAGTGTACTTCACCGATGCCTACGTCGACCCCGACAGCGGGAGGTCCGGCGCCGCCTTCATCACGAGTGGCTTGACGCAGGCGTGGAGGAGATTAGACCACTGCTCCACCCTCAAGACGGAGCTAAAAGCAATCCTGCACGTCCTCTAGCACGCTCTACTCCGCTGGGAGGCCACTGTGGAGATATACACGGACTCTGGGTCGTGACTGCATGCGCTGCAGCACGCCCACGCCCACAACCCTACCCGGGACAAAATCTACCTCACCACCACCATCCTGTGCACCCTGCAGAACCTGGCAGCTCAGGGCAGGCGTGTCTGGCTCCACTGGATTCCCAGTCGAAACGATGCTGCCGACGAGGCTGCCAAGAGAGCCGCCCGCGGGCCCATTATCACCTGGACTGTGTGCCCTAGCCTGCAGCAGCTCAAGGTGCAGACTAAAAGCAGGGCCGCCCTTAACGCTTACCAGCAGCACCAAGACTGGAAGGCAATCAAGAGCCAAGGGGCGTGGTATGCTGCAGCCACAGCCTATCGCCCACTGAATACATCCTTCCAGCAGCCGAGAGTGAACGGCGTGCTGCTAAACGTGTGAGGCTGGGTTACTCCACGCAGAAAGAGTTGCACGCCGACTTTGTGGCAGGGAGGTGCGAACACTGTGGCAGCCGATCCCGGCGACCACTGGTGTACTACCTCCTCTCCTGCCCATCCACGGCCCGCCTCAGGCCAGAGCGAGCGCCAGCCCCTCCCCATGTAAGAGGCACCCTACTGGGGGCGCGAGAGGCAAGAGCCGCCCAGGTGGTCTGCCATACCCCAACAAACGAGCTGCTGGAGGTGCTGAGAACAGCACCCCCTCCGCGCTGATCGCCGCCCGCCCCCAGCCGGGCGACGGGTGATTAAGACCGGCGCCAACCACTTGCAGCAGATGAGACACGCGTGGGATGCTCCACCACGTCTTACTGCACGCCAACACTGACGGGCTCCCCGCTTTGTGTAATGTGTACACTTATACTACGTATATTTATATTATTGTATCATACTGTTACTGTATTTGTATTGGATATTTTTCATTTGAATTAAGATTATGTATAAATGTACGCTATTGCACAATAAACCTATACAATCAATCAAATTTAACTTAATTGAATGACTTGCTTCCCTCCATTTATTAATATCCGCTTCGGTCACATACCCCCTGATCTAAGTTATTTTGGATTGTTCACCCTGCCCTTATAATTCTTTCTTGCTGTGGTTTATAGTGAATTTTTTGTATTCATATTTGCTGCTCATGGGATTATTTAATCTTTTTTTTCTCCGTCTTATTAATCGATTTCTTCATCCCTTGCTTTCGACTTTATTGCTATAGTTTACAATTTTTGTATTTCAATAGGAATTTAATTCATGTTTATTATGCCTATTTTAAACTCATGTGATTATTATATAATTTAGTTATTTTTCACGATATTAATCAATTTCGTATTAATAGATTTTCACCTATTTGCTTTCAATTGTTTAGGATTATATATTACATTTTAACTTTTTGCTTTCGGTTATCATTTTTGACTCCTGTCATGTATTTTTTGCTATGTTTAGTTATTCTTATATAAATAATTCTTTGTATTTAGAATTCGCTGATGATGGTCATCGTTAATTACCAAAACGTCCGGAAAATTAAATGTTCGTAACCATCGCATATGTCTTCATATTCCTGTTATATATATATATATATATATATATATATATATATATATATATATATATATATATATATTGATAACAGAAGGGTTGGTTGTTACCAAGCGTATAGATATTTTTAGGCTAAATAAGAAGGCTTCAGGAAGTTCATTATGTGATTTTAGCTTCTTGCTAACGAGGTTTCTGGTTGGAACCCATATTCAAGGATATGACATTAGGGATATATACAACCCTAATAAATTTTGAGAAGGGTTATCATATATTTAGAAAAAAATAAATTATTTGGAAATGGGAAGCAGCATAGGTGGAAATATTCAAATTATAAAAATGCAGGGATTTTAATTATTAGGGATTTGGAAATAGTTTTTTCATATAAAAATAAGATTAATTAATCAGTTTTGGGTGTCTTCATTATAGAAAATGGAGAATAAAATTTTTGAATCAATATTGTTTGTTGTTTTGGTTGGAGTGGTTTTGGAGTGTGTGGTTCGTGGGTTTTTATAGGTATATTAAAAGTGGAAATCAGCTTGTGTTTGAGTTTAAAGTGGGGTTTGTAAATTTGAATCTCTTTATATCCCATTATATTTGGCTAGTGGAATTTTATGAAATAGGGTTCCAATATTCTCAATTTATTGCAGCTAAGCTTTCGGTCGTCGTTGGCCACCTTCTGAGCGAAATTATATTTACACTGTTTACACGTTTTAAAAGTGTACATTTCTCTACTAACGTCAATCCGTTGATTAAGATTATACTAAAAAGGCCATAGAATACGAATATTTTAAAAAAGGGAAAATCAATGGGGGCTGGGTTCCTATAAGGATCATATATTTTAACCATTTATTCAGTTAAGAGTTACAAAGACCTTTGGGTACCAGTCTGTTGGCCATTGTGCCTTGGCCTCTCTTCTTGGAATAAGAGAGCTTTCATGATACGAAAGCTGTTGCAGTCAGTTCTCCGTTTAATTCACAAGAAGTTCTTTAGATGGATGGATTCTTTGTTTCATTAAATAGTTATTTTTGATGGAGCCGTTTTGAAAATGCATGGTAAGTCTACGAGATGAGGATTTATTTATCATTCCAATGTATTTATTCGATAATGAATAGTACTTTCTTCCTTATGGCATTTTAATTTATAAATTAAAATGAGAGCATTTATTTTTTTGGTTTCAGCTGTGTTTTGGTAATGAAGTAATTGCAATTTTCTTTGTTTTGTAGTATACTACCAGTTGTAATTTTTCTTCCGTATTCGTACATCTTATATTTTGATTTATAATATTTTTGATCGTTCATTCGTCTGTTTTAGATCAATCACTCATTTATTTTTTAAAGATGGATATTTATTGGACATTTTTTATTATCTTCTTTTTTGTTACGTGTGACGCTTTATCTCACTATGTCGGTCGGTCTATCAGTCCGTCGGTCGCCGTTTTGCTTTTCGTTGCTTTGGCAATATCATTGTAATTATTCGGCCGACTCTAAGGAAAATTTTAAGATTTATGTGTTTCCACATTCATTATCTAATGATATAATTGCTAAGGTCTTCCCGAGGTTAGCCAGGTAATTATATGGTTTTGTCAAAAACATCAAAACTATTCGTCCGATTCTAACGAAATTTGAAACCTTTATGTTGTTTTACATTATCCTTCGAATTATATAATTGCTAAGGTCTTCCCAATGTAATCCTGGGATTATTGAAAGTTTTGAAGGTCGTAAGGTCATAAATAAGAATAAGGTCGAGCACGTGATTTTGCTCAGCAGACTTTGTTTATTATTATTTAATTATTGCAAAAACGGTTTTACTTGTTTGTCTATCATACCGTTGGAGAAAGAAATGGTAATTATTAATTACGTAATTAGTTGAATTTCATTATAGAAAAGTGTGTAAGAAGAGCTGGATTTGTATGCGCACCACATTTATGCTCGTTTGACGCTAATTTTGTCTCTTTATGGACATTTCCCACTGCTGCGAGAATCTTTGTCCAGTGTATTCATTTTTTTCTAATTTTCTGCCATTTTTAGAGTTTTAATATAAAACCGCGTTAAAATTGGTTAAATTTCAAGAAGAACAGGAATTGCTTTCAAAAAAGGCATTTTGGCTTATCTATACCGGCAGTCAGCAAAAAAGTAGTCAAGAGAATTTGTTGTTCTATATATATGTGTAGAAAAAATATACTATAGATTTTGATGCTTTTCTAAAGTGTTACTTAAAAGGGTAAAATAACTAAATTGAATGCGAAATACCATAAATTATCATTTTTTTACTCTCACCTGCCATCAAAAATTCTTCTCGCACAGCTTGAACTGAACCTTCAATGGATTTATTGGAGGCATGGGAAATTCCAGGTAATGTTACTTCCTTTGGTATTACACTGGATCCAGTAATATTGGAACTCACAAAGAGGTGTCACACTTCTAGAGAGAATGAGGAACAGAAAGAGGTCTTGCCATCATGGAGAAACCACATCTTGGAAATCTTAGGATGAGTAGTTTGATACAAACAGTTTGAGAAGGTAAAGCAGCCAGATAATCAGAGGTTTGATTAACTGAAGGATATTTGTATGGCCTTGTTAAAATGCAAACAATGCTGACAATCAACACCAAATTGCTGAAAGAAAAAAGGATAACAGAGTAGAAATACTCCAAACAGCACAAGTGCTTTCAAGAGCCAACTACAAGGTTAATGGCAGAACTTCCCATGAAAATTACATTATTGAATTTAACATCTGTAATGATTTCATATCTTGAGCGATTTGACTTATGGAAAATATTTATTCCTGAATAAGGTCTCGTGTCTGCTTTGGGTGTGAAAAAACGAATTTTTTTGTATTTCTAATCGCTTTGTTTATCTCAATGTGCCATTTTTTCTTCCAAAACTATCATAACTATATAAGTTAGAGACTGGATTAAAAAGAATAATAACGTGTTGCTAAAAGGTTTTAATACAAAATCTGATTTAAAGCATCTCGGAACAGTTGCTTTGTGCCGTTTTCAAGGCAGAAAAATTATTGATTCATGCGGGAATGCTTCCCAAAATCCTGGATCAAATTAATTATAATTTCTTGGAGTTTAGGGTCAAAAAGCTGAGAAAATAATATATAAATCCATAAGAAAATAAATACAAGTTGATTTTTGAACAGAGTTACCCTGTGAGTGTATGAATATTGGTTTCTGATGGTAATAGTAGCAGGAGAGCTAGAGCTTTATCAAGGCTAAATAAGGTAGAAAACGTAAGTGGAAATTCTAATAATGAAGACAAAGAGAATAAATTAAGTGTATGCCGGCAAATATTAGTAATTGAAAACCAAAGAAAAAAATAAAGAGATTGAATTTAAAGATTCAACATAAATATTCTGTTTGTTCATATATTTTCTAATGAACTTTTCTTGCCACTTAATTTAACAAATAACTAACTTTGATTTAATGTCTATACGAGAACTCATCCCACCCTGAGATATCTTCAAACTATTCTGGTGCCAAAGTCTTCTTGTCCCAAACAAGGGTTTTATATACTCCATTAATTTTGTCTATCTTCACCTCTTTCATAATAGCTCCTTTTAAGAAACGAATAGATGCTTTAGATCCGACTTCAGACCATATGACATGAAAGAGAATTATTAGGATCTGAAGGATGTGCAGATTGTATCTTTTCCACGAGTAGTTGTCATAGGAATTTAATAAATAACCCTTAGAAAAAAAACTTTTAAACGTGGAATATATGCTATACATTTGATGCATAAAAGGTGCGAGTGGTAAGAATAAGGCATTCGGGCGTGAGTCTTCAAATACATGTCTTTTCAACTAAAAGATAAGGGGATTTGTTTCATAAAATGCACTATTAATGCAGGGTTACTGACATATACGACTGAAAATAGGAAAAGGAGGATGCCGCCGAGATATAATGATAGGGAGGATTTTTGGGAGGAAAAATAAATTGTTTGGAGTAAATCTTCAGTAAAGATGAAGCTATTGTCCATCTTCTTCTACTATCTTGTGACGCAGTAATGATGGTACTATCAAACGCTACCAAACTAAAAATCTAATAGTTTGGCTAGTTCCTTAATGGAAAGAGCAATGGTTCAATCCCTGCATTGACCTCACAGCGGATAAAACTGAGTATTTAATGTTTTCCACCGATTGATACTTTCGGGGATCAATACATTTTCTGCCTTAATGATGAAAGTTCAATTAATATTAGAGAATTATTCAACCAGTTAAACTTGGGGGCCCAGCAAAGGGTGACTATGCTCTTAAAAGAAGTTGGGTGTGTAGCATTATTTCGGAGTTTAGCTTTTAAAACACTTGAGTTTCCTATTAAGTTCCTCAACATCTTCAAATTGCGCATTAGTTTCGTAAGCCGTACTAGAGAAGTTTAATGGAACTCGCAGTGTGGTTGGAGCTCATTTTTACAGAAGAAGTTTATGATTCTACACAATGTGGTTGCCCAAATGTGACTGTGTTGAAACTTGAGCTCAGTTTCCAGTAGATTACGGTCGCTTGGAATGTTTGAGTTAGGCATTGTCAAAATTTGACCTTAGACTGACTGACCTGACCCGAGTGAACATTTGCGTATGATTTGGCAAGTGTACGCAACATTTACTTTTATAATGGCAATGGCAAGCAATGTTCACGACACTGTTGATGAATATTGGTCAACGTTTAAAACATAATCACGAGGATGATATATATAATATATATATATATTGAAAATTGTAATATTTATAAGGATAATACAGAGCATAGGCAAGCCCACAAAAAAGTAAAAAACTAATAAAAAAAATGAAATAATATGAAATTGAAACCTTAGGAAGAGCAAAGATAAATACAAACAAAGATCATTAAAACAGGTAAATTCAAAAGACTAAAGGTTGACAAGAGGATTAAAATACTGCCTAAGCAATTAAGGAAGGAGAGAATCTTAACAAGAGATTAACCCCAGAGATCAGGATCTTCAAACCAAGGTAAAATAAGTACAAATGTTTTAAAGAATTCACTCAAATTGAAATAAATACAGACAAAAACATAAGTCTACATAGATGCACACAAAATAAAATCAAATTGTTCATTGAGATTAATATAAATATTGCGTCACAAATTAAAAGTTTCGACAGTACAATGTGAATATAATTAAAAAAAATAACCATCAAGTTTATATAAGCCAGGACTTAAATTAAAATTGGTAAATTTACTAAAAAAGGTTGATTCAATGATATTCCGGAAAATTGTATCATTATTATGACAGATGATTTTAGCAGAATTCCAATCAATATTGTGATTAAGATATGACATATGAACAGAAAATGAGCTGCTTTCTTCCTCACGGCGGACATTATAAGTATGCTGAGAAATTCGTTTTTTTAAACATTTACCTAACTCGGCAAAGTAATATTTAGAGCAATCGATACATTTTATGCAATATACATTCCCAATAGGGGAAGGGATGTTGTTGACTAATAGTTTAGAGATAGTATTATTATAGTTAAATACTACACAAATACCTAGAGATTTTAAAATATGAGGGGGAGAAGCAAAGGATGAAGTAAAAGAAAGTACAAAAGTATTCTTGTTATTAAAAGGTGCGCAAGGTTTAAAATTAAAAAAAAGACTATTTAGCTAACTGAAGGCATTTATTTATCAAGGAAATGAAAAGGATAGCAAAGTTTATGGCCGATGTCGAAAATTTTGGAAACTTCAGAGTCAAAGAATTCAGGACTAACCACACAAAGTGGACGGAGAAACATTAAAATAAAAATAGATCTTTTGACTTTAATATGGTTAGAGGAATAAAAATGAATATAAGAAGAAGAAGTAGTTGGTTTATGATAGACAGAGAATTTGAAACTAGAAGGCGTGCGGTGTATTAATAAATCAAAGAAAGGAATTGTTACATTCTGTTCAATTTCAAGTGTATATATGATGAAAGGTACAAGGGAATTAAGTTTGTTCAAAAAAAGAAAAATATTTCCAGAATTGGGCCACTAGCAATGGATATCATCAATATAGCGAAACCAGATTATAGGAAAATCTACAATAGAGGGAAGGAAAACGGGGGAAAGAACCCATAGCTAAACCAAATTTTTGGCGAAAGAATTTAACATTAAAAGTAAATGCACAGTCTTTGGTACAGAAGGAGATTAATTCTAAGAATAAATTATGTGGTATAAGTAATTCAACGTTACACAATTTATCTTTATGAAACTGGAATAGATCATCAACCGGAACTTTATTGTAAAGGGAGCAAACATTAAATCTAACAAGGGTGAAGTCTGAAGGGTACAGTATGGTATTAAATTTTTTATTAGGTAGGAACTATTAACTATATTGGAATCCGAAATGCATCCTACAAGAGGAGTAAGATTAGATGTAAGCCATTTTGACCAAAAATATGAGACAAAGCCTACAGAAATGACAATGGATCGTAAAGGATTATTAGGTTTGTGAGCCTTGACAAGGCCATAAAGATAAGGAAGAGAGGCATTCATAGATTTAAATTTAAAAATTAAGTCAGATAATGTATCGAGAATTTATAAAAGAGATTCAGTTAAATGCAAAACAGAGGATTAGTTTGTTTTACTTTGGCTGATTGGAGAGAACTCCAACTCCCTATTAACGAATTAATACCTCAAATTGGTATGACTTTCTGCTTGTTCACATATGCCGTTTAAATTTTAATCTTTCACGTTATTTCACTGACTAGCACAGCATAACTCGATAGGGGCAGGGTCTTAGATAGGGTCGGAAAGTAGGATAAAGTGAACCTCTGCAGAAGACCATGTTAGAAGACCAAAAAGAAGGGTCACTTATCGACCACTAGACTGAAGCTAATTATAGACTGCTGCTAGGGATAGGAATACTTAGGGTGATTGGTAAATATACGAATGTTCATAGGTAGGAGGGAAGGAAATAGGAAAACGCTTTCTTCTAATGGAAAAATATTTAATGATTGGGAACACAATTTTCCAAAGAAAGAGAATATCATAAACGAGAGAAAAATAAAAGTTAAAGGGAGAGCTTGGGCACACCAGGGAAAATGGCAATGAAGTGCAAACGAGTTGCAATCAGGGGATGTGGGAATCTCCAAAACCAGCCAAGTCCCAAGTTTTGCCAACATTATATGTAAAAATAAGCTAGCTCTTGTTAAGCAAATCAAAAACACAACAAGGTACATTGCGATATGCCATAAGGAAAAATGTGCAGAGAATGGTATCTCAAAAAAGTATTGAAACATTAGGAATGATAGATCTAATCCCATTAATCTCTACTCAAATTATTACTAACAGGGGCGTAATTTACAGAAGAGTCTTATGGGTAGCTACGCATACAGAAAAGGAATTAAAAAATACAGTATGAACCTCGAACTTAAGGAATAAAAGTGCACAAAATAAATAAAATTTGGTAAAAATACTTACTTAGAGAGATGACGACTTAAGATTTTCATGCGGAAAATATAGAAAAAAAATTATGCCAATATTCGAATGTGAAGATCATACTTGAAGATCATAACAAAAATATTTACACAGTAATCCAGTATAAATGCTCAGAAAGCTCAGGTGAACGTAGATAGATGGAAGGTGACTCTACAAGAAAAGAACAAAAAAATGTGAAGGAACACATCGTACCTTAGCAATGAGCTGCCCGAAAAGTGAGGAGATTATATAAAAAACAGAAAACTCAGACGAAACAATAGGTACAAAATGCCACAAATGTAGGAGTGAGAAAGGTAAAAATAAACGAGAAATTTCCATACTACCTGTAATATTATAGGCCATTTAGTATGCATACTATCTGCATACCTTGCCAAAACGAGAAAACCAGGAACGTTATCAAATACAAGAAATCCACGATTGTGAAAAATGGACATAAAGAAATGTGGCTACCAGAGAATCTAGAATCTTCTGATATATCGAAAATAGAGATACTTAAAAAGGGAAACAACCTAGAAATAGAACTCGAGACAAATAGAATGGGGAAAAATCGAACGAAAAAATAAACTTGTCAACCTCAAATCAAAAAGAAGAAGAACGATAATCAAAAAGACACCAAAATAAGAAATGAGGAATGGTGTGGAAAGCTTTAGTTTTTACTATAAAAATTTACATAAAAAATAAAGCCACGCCACAGCCAAGAAACTAAAGCAGGTAGAACTCGTCCAAGAACTCTACGAAGAAAAATGCATATGGGAAAGTAGAAATAGTGTATACTCAGGTGGTGTGATAACACTCAACAAAAGATTTAACGTCCCAAAAGAGAAAAAAGGAGAATTACGAGACAAAACAGTCAATAAAGAAAATTAAAATACAGATTTTACTATCTATTCTTACTAAGGACAGGTACGAAAAAATTGGAAACGAAAGATATAGAAAACTCCATATTCCGCAAGTAAATACTAACGGAGGGATCGGTAAAGTAAGAAGAATGTAGGGAAATCGACCCACTCACTCCTCTCTTAGTTAAGACATGAGGACGTTAACTGCAAAACATCCGGGCCGTGTAGGAACCTTGGGTCAAACTTGTAACCACATTCCCTTCGCCCCTCGTCCCTATGAAAAGCAGTCCGGTTTTTTTCCCTGAGAAAAACCGTTGGAGTAAGAACCCTCCTGCGGCCCGTTCAAAAGCCACCTTCGCTCCTACCCCAGTGGGGTGACAGTATATATATACCAAAATTTAGGAAAAACGAAGTAGAATACTTGAGTCAGCTGGCTATGAAGTTCCCGGCATGAAGCCCGGGTAAACAAGAGCTAGCTCTTCCTCGATCTAGCTCCTGTTATCAAACCGAACTTTAAGTTAACTTTTCAAGTTCAACTTATTCTCGTCAGGAAACCCGTCCCCCGCCATCTATCCTGTTGTATCCCAAAACATGGGGATAGGCCTCGCCATTGAGGAATACTAGAAGTAAAAAGAAGCTTATCCTCGAGCTAGGTCCTGGTTATCAAACCGAACTTTAAGCAAACTTGTTCAAATTCAACATTTTATAGTCAGAGAACCCATCCATCCATCTATCCTAATGTATCCCAAAGCACCGAGATAGGTTTCGCTCTTGAGGAATACTGGAACTAAGAAGAAGCTTATCCTCGGGCTAGTTCCTGGTTATCAAACTGAATTTTAAGTTAACTGGTTCAAGTTCAATTTATTCTCGTCAGAGAACCCCCCCCCCCCCCCTCTATCATGTTGTATCCCAAAGCACCGAGATTGTTCTCGCCATTGAGGAATACCGTAACTAAGGAGAAGAAGCTCATCCTCGAGCCCGAACTTCAAGTTATCTTAGTTTAAAAACCAAGTTCATCTTACTCTCGTCAAAGAACCCCTCGCCCCTATCCTCGTGTATGCTAAAGCACAAGGATAGTCCTATCCCTTGAAGAAGACCCTCCCGTTTAACTCTTACCAGCACTCATCTGAGTCAAAGTATTTATGACTTAGCGCATCGCTAGACAGTGCAAATTACTCCGCAAAGTAATCTCGAGAAGAAAAAAGAACTTTCTTTTACTATCCCGTGGTGATATTCTTTCCTGCCGAAGGCGTGTGTCTTCCCAGTTGCCACACCCGCCAAAGTCCTTTGCGGCTTTCCACTTATTCGTCCGCAACCTCCATCTGGCCGGTCGGCACGCGTCTTCAAGACAATAACATTTCCGAGGTAAAGTAGCTCATTGAGCTCAAGGTCAGACTCAAAACGCACCTGAAGGTATCCACTGACGCATTAATAGAGGAATTGCCATGTATCCTCTGAGCTCAGGGCATGAATTTCGGCAAAACCAGAACGCTCAAATAAATGCTAAAGGACATGCTTAAGAAGAACGATATGAGCATGTGGTTGTGTAAGACCTCTCCAGCTTCCAAAATACTGAACGGTAGTGTGGCTAAAACTTAGTGTAAGAAATTCACAGAAAAAAGAAAGCCACAACTCTTGAGGAGGAACAAACTACACGCAGCAGAAGAAACCAAGAGTGAGTGAAAAAGGACTATTGAGACTACAACCAGTAGAATTGAAGCCTCCTAGCTCAACCTCAAAGATTATATCTCCGAAGACGTCCACCTGCCAAGATATAAAAAACAAAATGAAACAATAAAAGTATCAAATGAAGATGAACGTTAGGGGAAGAGCATGCTCATGCATGACAAAGGCAGGATATATCCAGAAGACTACATGACTCATTACCACAACAGATTTACTCTTGTTTTATTTGAAAAATTGGAAGTGAGAGATACACTTTCAAACGTAACAATCGCCAAAACAACAGAAACGCCTAAACCAAAAACCCCCCAAAACAAGTGAAAAATAAGTTACAGAAGGCGAAGTAAACTGAAAATTCGGCAAATTAACAATTAGAGATGGATCGCAAAAATACATCTGGCAATATCTTAAGGGAATTCGTTCCAGACATAGTTTTAATATCTAAACATGGATTAAAGCCAGATAGATAGAGCAATGAAAATACTTAATTATGCCTTCATAACCCTTTCACTACCAGCGGGACAATACGTCTCAATGGTTGTTTGAAAAATTCAGTTGATTTAACTTTGCTTCAAATTCATCAGCTCTTCATCCCTCCGGTGCTTTATGATCCAGTCTCTAAAATTAGCCAGATGGAAAATGTGGCAACAAGTTTGATCTGATCATTTGCTTCCTAAACACAGGCGAGGACGAGAGGCATTTGAAGGTAGGCTCTCATTTTCCTTGTTTTGGGGGGTCAAACAGTGTTTTGTGTAAAAATAGTTTAGAATAGTTACATTTTTATTGATAGTATCATTTAGTCCAATGCATATCGATCAAATATCTAAATAACCAGTTCTGCGATTATTGGTCCCATTTTAGTTTATATTTTATTATGTATAATAAAGTACCCTCTTTTATACTATATACAGGTATATTATTGTATCTTATTATTTTATAATTATGGTATAATTTATACAATATTATACATTTTAATTTTTTAAATTAATTTTTGTTATCCTTCATTCAGATGGCCAAACCACTAAGTGGTGAACAGATTGAGGTTTTTTTCGAGAGTAGCAGCGATGAAGAATTCTCATCTTCAGAACAAGCTGCTGATTTTTCTGAAACTGCATTGAAAGTGATGCGTCTTATTCAAATTCACCAATATCTCCATCAGACAATGAGACTACCAATGTTGTAACACTAAATAGGAGTGATGACCCCATAATTTGGGGCAAACCACCATCGAATTCTTTTAGTCCTAGCTGCAAAGTTCCTATATATGAACCCGGCAACCCCTTCATTTTGTGAAAAACACTACCAACCATTTAAATTTATGTTTCCTAAAAGTTTGTTTATGTTAATAGAAAATTGTACAATTGAGAGAATAGATATATATAACTGAAACAAAAATGCTTGCATACCTCACACTGATGAGCAAGAAATAAGATTGTTTTGGGAATACTCTTTGTAATGTGTTACAGTCGTGTTCCAAATCAAAGTAATTACTGGTCAAATAATGTGTAATTGGGAAATGTATTCATAAGAAATGCCATAGATAGGAATAGGTTCTAAATTTTGCTTTCTAAAGTTTATTTCAATTATCTGGCTAAACCTATTGATGCTCATAAATTATATTATGTGGAAAAACTGGTAAATTGTTTCAAGCATACTTTTCTAAAGGCAATGGCAGAGAGTACATTCTAGAACATAGACGAATCCATGATCAAATTCAAAGATCGATCTGCCATGAAGCAGTATTTGCCTTTGAAACCAATAAAAAGAGAAATAAAAATATGGGCACCGTATGCTAAAAGTGGGTATACTTGTGATCTGAATATTTAAAGTGGAAAGGAGGACCTCCACACTTCTAGTACTCGAGGAAAAAAAGTAGTAAACAAACTCTGTGAAACTATTCGAGGTCAAGCTATCATAATGGCATTTAACAGGTTCTTCACAAGTGAAATACGATGCTAAATGTACCATTCACAGCGATTGGTACATGTATAAAAACAAGAAAAAACATTCCAAAATTTTAAGCTCAACTGCATCGAGTAGAGAGAGTGAGTTCCGTGTTAGAGATTCTGGAATTGTAGCTGCGCGGTGGATGGATAGCAAAGAAGTCGTAGCTCTGAGTAATTGTCATCAAACGGGAAACACTATTGTAAAAAGAAATCAAAAAGATGAGAATAGGATTGACATAAATTGTCCAGAATTAATTGCAATATATAATGAAATAATGGGCAGTGTCTACTTGTCAGACCAAAATATTTCTGTGTACGACTTGAATCGTAAGTCACTGAAGGGGTGGAAGAAAGTTTTATAGAAACTGTTAATGTCTGCTGCTGTAAATAGTCACATTCTTTACCAAAGAATAACCAAAACTAAAACGAAATTACTTCCATATCATGTAAATCTGGCAAAACAAATGGTCATGTCTGGTCGTCAAACAGCTAAAATAACCCGAAAGTCTCCTCGCAGTGGTGTGTATCAGTCTAAAAGGAGGTTATGTATGTTGAACATAGGCGACCATATGCCGGAAGAAGGTCACGGACGGAGGCGGTGCATCAAATGTGCGCAGTCTAAAATAGACAAAAGAACCAAATTTGTATGCTCTGCATGTCAAGTGCCATTGTGCCCTACCTGTTTCACTCCATACCATAACTAAAAGGCAGTTTATTTATTTATTTTTTCCTTTTCTTGTTTTTGTTATTTGTACTGGTATGGTATTTCTTTATTACCTTGTACATTTCGTTATTTAAAATAAAACCAGTAGGGGAAAGTGGGGGTCATACATATCTACCCCAAAGTGAATAAAGTATATAAGAACATAAAAAAGGAGTCTGCAAAAGGCTAATGAATATAGGAAGGTATACAACTAGTAACACCCAATAACAGTATTTGGGGACATCTTTTAAAAGGAAACCAAAGTAATGAGGGCCGGGTTGCCAAAACTAAACTTTAAGGCAAACCCGGCAAAAAATTACGACCGTGTTCCTTTAGATTTAGATAAAAAAGCGCTCAAGATGGTGTAAGGTTTGGAGACATATCTTCACGCTTCAAAAAAGACGCTCCAATTAAGAAACAAAAACTGCCCTCGGTGACAAAAGAACCAAAATTTGTATGCTCTGCATGTCAAGTGCCATTGTGCCCTACCTGTTTCACTCCATACAATAACTAAAAGGCAGTTTATTTATTTATTTTTTCCTTTTCTTGTTTTTGTTATTTGTACTGGTATGGTATTTCTTTATTACCTTTTGCATTTCGTTGTTTGTTTACGTTGTATTTCCTCGCTAATTTAGTCATTTGAGATAATAGTGATTAAAAATATAAACCAAAAGTTTTCATTCAATAACATTGTGATATATAGTCCTATTATAAAATACCAATGGGACAACATGTCCCCAAAATAAATTAGGCGTAAAATCATACCTATTTATTAGAGATTTTTTAAAACATTTTTCTGATCACTTATGAGACATATACTAAAGGAGCGAAAAGGTTATTTGTGAGTTTCCTAAAAAAAACTTTGGGTTTTTAAAGGGTTAAAGCTAAGCCAATAGGTGGAGCGTTCAAAAGGTTTGCGATGGCAATTAGAACAGACATAGATTGCATAGAAATTGATAGATTCGAGGAAGTCTACATACCCTACCAGGTTTAAAACAGGTATTAGAAATAAAATAGCCACTGAAAACCAACCGCCGAAAATTAATTTCATTCCTAGCCTAGAGTCATAAGCGAAGAGAATTCATTAAGCATCCCACATTAAATATGCTAGACGGGCATTCCGGGTATTGAGAAACAAAATTAGAGGAACAAACTTTGGAGCAATATTTGATACATCATTCGAGGCATTTTATTCGTCTAGCGTATTTTGGTAGAACTACTACCCTAAACTTTTCACCTATATTTGACTAGTAATACGCTCGTCCGTGCCTATTGATAACATGTGTACGCATAATTTTTGTTTATTTAATATATTTCAAGTTAATACCGTTTTTCTACATTATTTCTTATTCCTTCGCCTTTTCTGTGAAAGGAAGTGGGTAGGAGAACGGGCCAAAATCACTGCAGTTTTCAGGACACAGACTAAACGTTTGGACCTGATAAATTTGGCGCAGAGGCAGATGGTCTGGAGATGACCGAGAATTCCAAGGTCCCAATTCGTCACGTGAAGGCGGCCCAGATGCAATAGCATCTGCTCAAGTGTCTCGACCTGTTTTTGTTGATTTTATGTGGAATACAGGAACAGATGACGAAAGGAGGGCTTTAACTTCTTTAAAAATCTGCCCGACAAAAGTAAATTCCAGAGCAGCAATATTATCACAACTGAGGGATTGTTAAAAGATAAAATCAATCAAACTCACCTCTATATTAGATAAGGTAGAGTGTTAGCTAATTTTATTCAAGGAAATAATGAAGGATTTCAATCAATATTCGTCTAAAGAAAATAAATACATTTTTAATTAGAAACCCCTCAAACCTAAATACGAAACTGAAGTGCGGTCCCAAATAATGAAAAACATATCAACGATTTCTTATATATTTAAAGTGGTATAATAGCGTTACAATGTATTTCAAAGTACTTTTACTAGCAAACATATATCAGTAATCAGGGTGAAATTTAATTTACGTTTTCTACTTTGGGAGATTTTCGTTTTTAGTGCAATTTAGTTCTTCAGCGTTTATAGCAGAATATTAACCTTCTATACATTTATTAATCTTTCATGTTCTATCTTATTCTTATCATTCTTACCCTATTTTTGCATTTTTCTTCTTTCCATTACAATTTATCGAATTTCCCTCCTTAGTTTTCGCTCGTTTCATGAAACTTTTTGCCATCGTTAAGACACCAATCATTCCACCTTCCCATCTACACCGATTGCTTACATCTTTCCAAGCAAATCTAGGCTGTGCATAAAACTCTCCTTTTAAACATTCTAATGGAGTCTTGGCACTAATTCTTATTCACCCTAAGAAAAGCCGCAAATAAGCAAGTAAACAGATGGACACCAAATATAGCTCAAGTTTGAGTTTTTTCAATGATCTAACGCAAGCGGCTATTTTGTTCCAACATTAAAAGGAATTTTTACACTGATACGATTCTTGAAACCAAGGCAAATCGCCAGAAAAAATCATAACAAAACAATAATAATATGTTTAGAACATTATTCATTATTTTATCATTTTCTTTTCTTCCTTCCTATCAGAAAGAAGTCAGGCCAATGACATAGAAAAGTCAAACCAAAAGCTCACCTCCGGTAAAAAACAACAACAAACCAACTCTCAGTTGTTCTACAATGATCTTTTACTCAAGCTTAACTTTGTCCACCTATGTTTTCCCCACAAAATTGTTCTATGATCTTTATATAATCACCAATAAAAGGTTTCAGTGTTTGTTATTCTTAACTATAACCTTTTTTGCTATTACGAGTAGCTATCAAAGTTTTTCCTTGTCTATCTCTTCCTACTCTTTCAAGAATAAGCTCAAATGGTTAGGTTTTTCTAGTTTAGCCAATTTAATACGGAACTTGCATAGTGTAATGAAGGTAAAGCTAAATGAGCGAGAAAAATGTTACACATTATACCTATTTCGTTTCTTTTATTAGAGAGACGATCTGTGAAGGATTGTCTTCCTTAACCAATAACTAAGAATAAGTTATATTATTATTGGCTTATATATATCACATTTAGATCTACCGAAACGTTTTCGAGTTGCCTTGTCTTGCAGAAAGATATTTTCTTTGGCTTTTTTAGGCTAAGTTCGATTATGATACAGCTGCCTAAACTAATTTGAACCTTTTCAACCAATAAAAAACATCAGACTTGAAGAAAAGGAAACTCTCAAAAAGATCAATTATTATTATTATAATGTTACAATTTAGACTCTAGAGGAAGAATTTAAATTCTTTCATTCTTTGGTTGTGTTTCTCTTAAAACTCGAACTGCTAGCAAATGCTTTCTGAGTAAATCTAATTAAATTTTGTTAAATTAAAATATTTGGTAAATTTTTATCAGTATGGTTTATTGAAAGTTGTTTCTGAAGCTTTAAGAAAAGATAGGCTGTCTCAGGCAAATACATGATAAAGTCCTGTTATTTCAAATTACATAAATACGAGGGGCGGGCAATAAGTTTTGCGAATCGGTAGGGCAAAACAGAGAAAGAAGGATGGCTGTTTGTGGGGGTGTTAGGCCAAGTTATGACAAGTCAGAACCTGCAGCTGCACGTTCCTTCCTCGTCTATTTATGAAGCAGTAGCTGATCGCAAATCGTCAGTCAAAAATTTTCAACAGTGGAGAAGGTTGAGCACCGCGCAGTGATAAATTTTATGATCAAGGAAGGCAAGAATGCAAAGGAGATCTATGAACGCCTGGTTTCATTGTATACTGACATCGCCCCTTCCTATGCAACCATTGCTCTCTGGAATAGGAAGTTCCGCCATGGTGGTGAGTCGCTTGAAGATGACCCCTGGCCAGGACGACCGTCAAACGTGACCAACGAGGACAATGTGGCCCGTGTGGAGATGATCCTCGAAAATCGACGGGTGAAGGTCGAAGAAAGCGAACTTGGAATATTACATGGAAGCGTAATCAACATCATCCACGACAATTTGGCCATGTCCAAGGTCTCTGCCCGTTTGGTCCCTATCAACCTCACGAAACCTCACGCCCAATGATCGACTTCAACGTCGTTAAAGTTCTGACGAGCTGCTGCTCCTTTACAACCAAGAACTTGCGGGATTCGAGTCATGCATAGTGACAGCTTATGATTCGTATGTCCATCACTGGGATCCCGAGACCAAGCTCGAAAGCATGGTCTGGAAGCACAGGAGCTCTCCGATCCCCATCAAGTTCCGGAACCAACCCTCAGCTGGGAAGCTCATAGGCCACCATCTTCTGGGATTTTGAGGGAGTGTCGATGGTGGAATATGTGCCTCGTCGAAGGGCCATTATAGGCGAATATTACTGGCTGGGTTGAAGAAGTGCATCTGTCAGAAGCGGCGCGGCAAGTTGAAACGCGGTGTCCTGCTCCTCCACGACAATGCCCCTGTCCACAAGGCCAGAGTTGCACAAGCTGCCCTGCGTGAGTGTGGATTTGAGGAGCTCAACCATCCCCCCTACAGTCCAGATCTGGCCCCTAACGACTACTTTTTATTCCGCCAGCTCAAGGCTGCACTGCGTGGACGCCGGTTTGGGGACGATGAAGATGTTCAGGAGTGGATTGAACAGCAGTCGGGAGATTTCTGGTTGTCGGGAATTCTAAGCCCCAGGGACAAGTGGCGCAAGTGCATTGAAGTCGAGTGTAGTTATATTGAAAAATAATAAAACACTTTTCCTCATATACCGTTTCCTTATATTCGAATTGAAAAACTTATTGACCGCCCCTCGTAAATTAGACCAGTAAGTTAAGGAGCTTAGCCTACTACACCCCACGTCCAAGCCTAAAATATACAAGAATTAATGTGCGAAAACCTGAAACGAGTGCAAACATCATGCTTTCTTTGTTGGCGACCGCTAAATGAGCTCCAAATTTAAAAAAGTCGTGCATTTCTCATACCCTCTAAGATGAAAAATAAATCAAGCAAAATCATAATAATTGCGAGAATCCATGCGGACTACTTTATAAATCAGCCCAAGATGAATCCTTCTCCCTACCCCCAAAATACAACTTATCTTAGCTAAGCCTTAAACGTATACTCCAGCAAGTAAGGCCTATAAGTTGCTCAAATTTGTAAATATTATTGAGCTCATTTCACAGTTGCCCAGGGTCTTAAAGCCAATCTGTGAGAGGTACGAGTATTGGTCATCTTCGTCCTTGTACGCTGGCAGCTTCATAGTTGGGACCTGCAATGTCCCACTCCTGGACCTCATGGACTGCACTTCCACTTGGTCCTTGCTCAATGCTCTCTCATATTATTGTATCGTTTCCCTCTTTTCTGCTTCTATCAGTAACTTTCTCTCATTTGCTTCCCTCTGTAACTTTTTCTCATTTATTTCGGCTACCATCTGTAACTTTCTCTCATTTGCTTCCCGCTGTAACTTTTTCTCTTGTATTTCAGCTTCCCTCCTTTCTTTTTCCTGGACGTAGGCATTGATTTCTTTGCCCGTTATTCCCAAGGTTTGGCCTTGTTTAAAAAAATATTTCAAACGAAGACATATTGGCTATGTTCGTCGAAACCTGACTGATGTAACGAAGGTTTGGTATGAAACTTGGAGTCCCTTAGCCTTTCCTACTCTAACCTTACCTTTTTCTAAACCTCTTGATTGGATTATTCCTATCAAAACTATGATAAAACACTTAGATCTGTTGACCTTGTTTCCCATAAATAAACTGCAAGAATTGGAGAGTAATTTGTAACGATTTGTAAACGATTCATAAATTTGCTTTGAGGATTTATATTCATATCAAAATTCTAGAGTGTGGCACGTTACGATTGCTTGACATCTAATTGCCTTTACAGCGCCGAGAAGTTCACCAAATACCACTGTATATAATTTTGTTGTAATTTTTAAAATTGCATTTCTCTTATTTATTTCTGTAATAACATTTTGTGAATAAAAGTATGCTAGTCATTTAACCCTTAAAAAGTAACGTCTTTTTGCGAGGAACACTGCAGGTACCGTGGGGTCAGTTTGACCAGAATCTTTAAAAATTAAAAAAAAACCTAGGGATTTTTAAGATGATTTTTATTATATTTGGTAATTGTTATGCTTTATAAAAGAAGTGAACATATTATTTATATGAACTTATGAATTTCTAATTAAATGAGGGAACCTTAAATAAAATAGGAGAAAATGAAATGTAATTTAAGCATGCTTTGTAAAACTGCATGTAACTTCTAGACTATTAACAATATTTTATTAAATATTCACCTGGTTGTATCTAATAGGAGCTTAAATAATTTAAAAATGTTAAGTTACTCCAAGTAGGAAACCTAAATCTAAATAGTAATAAAATGTAGAAAAATACACTTACCCAAATTGTGTTGTTTTGTTCTTTTGTTTCCTCTTGATTTCTTGTTGTATTTATTAATTAATTTTTTACACAAAATATCCTTTTCCTTTTGATAATAAAAGTTCATTTTCAACATAAAAAATCTTTTTGGGACATAGAAATTCCTTTTAAACAGAAATGCTTAACTACAATTAAACTATTATATTATTTTTTCACTTCTGAGCCTTTCTGTCTATGCACGGTCGAAGCACACTGAATATGAGTGCATTGTACCTACAAGAACCAGACATGTATATAGCACATATTCTTAGTTTTTCTGTCTTGATAGCGAGTGCACTTGGCACATCGTTTTCTAACTGCAAATTCAGTCTACAAAGCTGCTGGTTGTAAAACATTTGTCCCAAGGATCATTGTAATATTCTGCTTCAGTGATGTAGATATATTTCTCAGGCAGAGACGATGGTTTGCCGATGGGCGTACAAGCTCCACAGCTAAATCCTGCATAAATTGGCAACATTTTTGGCCATTAAATCTATTTCTAATCAGATTACGTGAATAATCCAGGCTTTGATGGTTGCAGCATTTAAAATGCCTAAAAAATTTGCATATAGGCTGCCTTCTTGTTCTTCGGCTGCAAGAATAGGTTGCGCGGATTTGATCAAAGGCGTCTATGCTGCCTTAAGTTTTATTATAATAATTGATGATATATAAATTAATAAAGTATCTAAAAATGTGCCTCTACTATGTTAAATACCATAATCTTTCCCGCATTATATAATAAAATACTTTTGTTATATATTTTTTGTTCTTTTACTAGTTCGGTATTGCTTTTGTAAACTCAATTCTAAGATCCAAACGTTTCCCTTTAATAGAAAGAGTTTGTATTAAATGTGGCCGAGCAAATGAATGCATCCAATAGATCAATTTATCGTTTCTATAATTTTTTTAAATCTGCCACTTTTCACTACCAATTATTCCATCGATATTCACTCCGACATTTATTCGTTTGTATAGGTACGTTATAAGTTTCAAATGTCAGTTGAACTTCTATATGCTCACATACGGTATGTGGTTAGGTCACAACATGAATATTCCTTTAGTAGCCTCTCGTTAATTCCAAAGGGTATATACCAGTACCTGATAAATAGAGTAATGATTTTCAAGAAAACTCAGTAACTCTACTCAATAAAATTTTGGAGAATGCAATCGTCCTAATATAAGAAAAAGAACCAATATTTTTCAAAATGTAAAAATGGCAGAATATTTTCAAGTGGCAATTATAAGATTCTTTTTACTTAAATTGCACTGTGCGCAGCTATTATCTGCTTCTCATAAATTACTTTGAGAATCTAAAATCTTTCAGAAATTATATCATGTAGGATTATACGAGATATTTAGAGAATGATTAGATGATGCGATATTAAAATAATAAGTAAAAATAAGATTTATACTTACTTTTTGATAAATCATTGAAAATTAGCTACAACTAATGATTGCTAAGAACGAGTTTTACGCACCACATTTGTTCAAACGTATGAATAAGTGAAAAGTATTACACTTGTCTAAAAAAGCTCGTGGAAACCTCCCTTTTAAATCCATATTGAAATAACTTCATGGTCCTAATCGTTGACCTAAATGTAGCAGAAGATATACATACTTGTGGAAAAGTATAAAATAACCCTGATAGATTTATCTGCAGGGTGATCAGGATAAATTTTACGGATTTATGTTTTTTCGGAACTATTTGACGCATCGCTGAACAGTTAACGGCGTTAGAGAGCATATATATTTATTAGTTTTATTTAAGAAAGGTTAGCTCTCATGGAGGAATTGAAGCTAACTGAATATTGGAAAGGGTTAGCTGTACCATGATTATTCGCAACAAGTATCAAAATGCCGACAATATGACTGCTGCTCATTGCTCTGTAAACACCTTATATTCTATAAGACGTGCCAGTGGCAGTTTCACCGGACAGAGACTACTAAGATGTTTCCAGAAGAAAGGGCAAACTATTTTTTAAACTAACCTGGAAATTCAATGAGGGTTCAAGTTAAAAGAATCACGTAGATTAGCTAGCTAAAAAGTAACAGAAAAGCAACGGATAAATTCAAACATGGCGAGAGAGAAGTGATGGATATCTAAGGTCAACAAAAAGAAACCTATTTATTGGGACAAATATGACAAAAATTGAACACATAAAAATTGGTCTATAGTTAACTGTACAGATGAAACTGATTATCAAGTATTTAAAAGAGACTATTGCATTGCTGTTTTACATTTAATTTATGTAACTCCATTAAAATATATATCGAAAGAAAATTATTGAAAGTTTTAACATTTTTGTATAAAAATTGTATCGTTTTAGGACTTCTAGATCTACCTTTGTAATAGAAAGAGTTAAAAAAACATTTCACCCTGCTTGTATGGTAAGAACTGTGAAGCATGGAAGTAGTTCGATTACAGTATGAGGCTGCACATTTTTATTAGATCCAGGTGACTTGTTTTCATGCGATTAAAGAAAAAAATCCTAAATTTATATCACCATCATATCATAAGGTTTAGAAGCATCTATCAATAATTTATACAATAAAACACCTAAAAATAAAGGTTCTGCTTAAGCAAGATAATTCCCCATGCCATATATCCTCTTACACCAAGAATTAGTTTAAACAAGTGGAAATCATACGTATGGAGTGGTTATCTCAGAGTGTAGTCTTAAATCCAATAAAAAATTTGTGGGAAGCATTTGCAAATTTCTTACAAGTTTGCATTTACTTGCAAATGGTATCAGAATTAGATATTCTTTTTATCCTGATAAGTATGGAACTGAAGTTTAAATAAATCCTTAAGAAAAGATAAAAAATATCATACAAATAATTTTTCGAATCCCGTGCATTTATAACCTACCATATATAAATAATTAACCTGATTGAGAATGATTTAATTTACTTAGAATTCGGTTTCTTGAAAGCATCTTATTCCAAAACGATTAAAATATAATTCATGCATAGAATGTGGCACAAATTCTTTGAAGGCAATAAATGGCATTTAATGGCATATTCACTGGAAACTAGACGATTAAAATATATATAAATAAATTCTTTGAATTCAAGTATTTCAACTTGTTAGAATTGCGAAATTGCTTCAATTATTTAAATCTAATAAAAAGAAACCAGAGAAAAGGAAAGTAGCGTGAGAGGAAATTAAATTGATATTTCAAGGAGAAAAGTCTCATGAAACTCTTGCCGGTTTATCGACACCCATTCTTATTTAGATTTAGACCATTTTAAGAGATTATTTTAAAGGCTAATATAATGAGTATTATTAGGCAGATATTTATGTACTAATTTTATTACAACTTTTCCAATTTCAGTGTCTCGTTAACGGAACTGCGTATTTTGCTCAATAAAAGCAGCTTAAAAAAAGTTATTGACAGCTTATTTGTGTCTTTATTATACTAACTATAAATGCATAAAGGCAAAAGAGTTTAACTTTAGTTATCACATGTAACAAAAGCATGGAGAACCTTAAGGCTCGTCAAAAGAGAGAGGCTCATGATAAACGTGACGAGCATGGTTTGTGCTATGACTCTATTCATAAGAGGAGTTTGCGTTCTCCCAAACCCTTGAAGACTCTAGTTTGTTCCTTTCTCTGGGTTACCTTTATGCATTTATACTCTGAAAAATTTCTAAGCATATGTTATCAATCTATTTTACATTTGATTTGCCTCTTTAAAAGAAATTCTTTTTTATTACGTAACCATTCATTTATTCCATCAACGCATCGAACAAGAATTTGAAGTAGTATAATTATTCGACGATACGCATTTTTCTATACGGGCAAAATGCAATGTTTCTAAAGTGATGAGGCATTAATTCATAATTTTCCATTCATATCTTTGTGGAAAATAGATTTTGTGGCTATAATTTAAGGAGCATTTAACAAATCTTGATCAAATTTAATATCCCATGAAACGAATTAAATATAAATATCTGTAAATTCAGTTTTATATATTCTCTCTTATTTAAATTATAACCCAAAACTCCTTCTTCTCTAAGATTTACCTCTTTGTTATGCAAACAGTAGCTAACAAAGTATATTCAATTAACAGTGAACAGAAGGCCTGAATTAAATATTTAGGATTATTGCGAAATTCAGAGTTAAAACATTTTCAAAGGAACTCAATATAATTCAAATAGTGTAATTAAAGGGAGGTTTATCCGCCATTATTTTTTAGGGAGCGAGATGAAATCCGACGGCCCTTTAAAACATGTAGCGGGGGGCAAAATCGAAGGTGTCTAATTTTATGACCAATTATATCTCAATGCATTTCAGTCTCTTTTGCAGTTCGGGATGGAGTTTTATTATAAATAATAATTTACTATCCATTGTTAACTCTTATTCAAAGGAGAGGTAATTGGGAATAAACATCGTAGTATATTGGCTGCTTTCTTAGAATACTAGGTTCGATTTCCATAATCTGTCCCATAATAAATTTGGACGTTTTCAATTTTTTGAGGGGTGTAGAAGAGGGAAACTTCCCTCGCCGTTGCATGCCCCTCTTCACCCCCCTTATTCCCCTCACCCGAGTGGGTGAACGTAGAACACAAAATAAGTTTAACGATGCTAAAGGTCATAAGCAGGTTTGGGCAAAATATTTAGCCACGTTAAGATTAAGATTCCCATACATAAAGGCGCATTATACATATAACAGACGACGAAAGCAATATTGGGAATTTATAATGAAGGTTTGGTATCATCAGTAGCTCTTACCTTTTGTTCCAAAAGATTTTGTTCTCGTTGAAAAATTGAAAGTAAGTTTGGAATTATCGAAAAAATCAGCCATAGCACCTGTAGAAGGATATCAGTTCCTTCAAGCAAACTCACTTTACTTCCCCATCTCTCTCGCAATCTTTTGTTTCTCTCCCTGTTAATCAAACTCACGCCATTAATACTTCTCAGACATTTCATTTCCATTACTTCAGCCTGCCTCCTTTCGTTCGCACTCAATGCTCATGTTTCGCATCCATAAAAAGCAGTGGGAGCCACCATTCCCTTATACACTCGTAAATTCGCCTGCCTGCTTATTTGCCTCCCTTTCTTAACACTACTTATCGCAACAAATGTTTGTACTCCATTTTACATTCCCTGCAATATTCTATTTTCACCCCTTTCATTAGCTCCTAGATCCACAACCAGATACTTAAAATGCTTCACTTCTTCCAGCCCCCTACCATATAGACTCCCTTGCAGCCCACTCATTACTTCCTGTTTCACCACATTACCTTGATTTTGCCTTCATTCACACTAAGATTCCTTCTGTCACACACAATCCCAAATGCATTGACCAGTGCCTGTAGTTTCTCTTTTGACTGAGCCACGAGCACTGAATCATCGTCAAACAACAATTGTTCTAGCTCGTACATCTCACCATTTTCATTCATTAATGCTGCATCCCTACCTCCCACTCTTGGTTTTACCTTTCTAACTACACTATCCAAATACAGATTGAACAGCCAGGGGTACAT
This sequence comes from Ceratothoa steindachneri, assembly GCA_963969495.1. NCBI lineage: Eukaryota > Metazoa > Arthropoda > Malacostraca > Isopoda > Cymothoidae > Ceratothoa > Ceratothoa steindachneri. The sequence continues at coordinate 92,185,938 of OZ018328.1, forward strand.
CACACATCCTTGTATGAGCCTAGTTTTTACACTGAATTATCCACCTTCCTTTTTCCCATCCCTCACACATGCATTACTCTCATCATAAAAGCTTTTGATAGCTCTTTTTAGTGTGCACTTAACCATAAGCATTCTTAACACATTCCACATTCCCTTTCAGTCCACTCTTTCATACGTGTTCACCAGATGCATAAATGACATTAACACACTTTTATTTCATTCTTGGTTAATTCTCACATATATTTTTCAAGGTAGATGTATTATAAACACACCCTCTCCCTTTCTTAAACCGCCTTGTTCCTATCCCATCAAACTTTTCATGCACCTCATAACTCTTTCACTCAAGACTCATCCATATACTTTTCCAGGCAAACTAAACAGTCTTATACCCCTATAACTACCAAACTCAGTTATTTCACTCATTCCGTTGTAAATATAAATAACATATGCATTCACCCAATCTTCTAGCACATCTCCATGGTCCAAACATACATTAAACAACGGCCCCAACTACTCTATTATACTCTCTTCCAAAGCTTTCAGCATCTCACTTGTTATCCCATCTATAACCGCTGAGTTTACACTCTTTGTCTTTTTCACTGACTTTTCTACTTCCTTTTTGCTAATCCTTTCACTCTCTCTAATTTTCTTTGATCTCATACCACCTCTTTCAAGACATGTTAGCTTTACTTCTCTATTATCGTCTACATTAAGCATATGAACAAAATATTCTCCCTATCTCATCCTCACTTTTTTATCTATACTGATTACTTCACCCCTTCTATCTTTAATTCTCATTTCGATCGCCTCTTTCTTTCTTTTCACTTAATTTAGTTCATTTAAAAACTTATTTTTATTGTCTCTAAAGCACTTAGACAATCTTTGACCCCACCTATCACTCGCTTCTCTCTTCAGATGAGCCACTTAATTGTTCACTTCCGGTCGCTTCCTTCTATACTTTTCCTTGTTTTTGCGCTTCTGTTCTGTCTATACCTGCTGAACAGTTCATGCTCCTCTTTAATAGCTCTTTAACTTCAGTATTCCATCATTCAATACCCTTCCTAATTCTATTTTATCCACGCCCCCTTATTCCACATGATTCACTAGCCGCTTTTTCTATGTTTTGACGCATTAATCTCCAATTATCCTCCACACCCTAACCCTCAGACTTCCTTATCACTTGTCGCTCTCTTGCAACCAATTATTTGTATTCTTCCTTGTACTTTACTTCTCTTAACTTCTCCATCCTTACCACCTCCTTATTTGGCAATTTTCTTTGTTTGCCAACCCATTTATTCTTTACTCTTGATTCTGCTATCAAGAGGTAATGGTCGGTTAAGTCTCCCACCATCCTTCTCTTCACATCTACATCCAAAAGTCTCTTCATATTCCCTCTTCCTATGAGAACATAGTGTAACATGCTTCTTTGATACTCAATCACCCTTTCTTCCACCTGCCTATGCAGTCTTTGTCAGGTATACTACTTGTGCTCTTTCTTTTTAAACCATCTGATTCTAGCTACCATATCTCTTTCAACATACATTTCCAAGAGCCTTTCACCATTATCATTCACTCTCGGCATTCCATATCTCCATCTACCCTCTTCCCTACTTGACTACCTACCTTTGTGTTCAGGTCGCTCATTACAACTATTTTTTCATTTATATTAAAACCTGCAGACATTCTTTCAGCTGTTCCCAAATCGCAACGTTCACAGTTTCAGGTTCGCCCACATGTGGACCATAGACGCTCCCTATCACCCACTTTTCTCATACAAACTTCATTCACACCCACAATACTCTTGAATTTACGAGAACCTCCTTGTACTCTCTTCCACACTTCCTCACTCATCAGTACTGTCATTCCATGATTTGCTCTCACTCTATCATTTACTCCAAATTTTATCGCTTTCACACCACCAAAACCTTATACACCTTTTCCTTTCAACTTGGTTTCACTCAGAGCCAGAACATCCAGTTTTCTTTTTCAGGCAGACAACCAATTTCATTTCTCCTCACATTTTCTCCACATCCACGCACTTTCAAACACCAAAAGCTGAGGCGGTGGAGTGGCATTGACCTACCGTGGCCTCTTCTCCTCTGGCGATTTTAAAGAATAATTACACAAGCAAGGATTCCTACCCCGACCTAGCTTTCGAGAGTTTATTTATGATATTTCAGATCTAAGCTAAAGTCATTCAGAGAAGTGTGCATTACATGGTTCAACCTCGGAATGGATTCAGGATAGGAATAGTAAAAAGAAGTAAATGTGATGATACAATGGCTACATTAAGGAAGGTAGTGGATATAAAGTAATCCATTTATCGTAACCTTTTTTGTCATTGATATACAAATCAGGTTTGTAGATAACTTCAAGAAAGGCGAGCAGAATTTTACCATGATAAAAATAGCGAACATAAGTTAAAATAATGGAACGGAAAAAATAAACATATTGAATGTCAAAAGAAGAGCAAACCTAATGTAAATATTATACTAACAAAAACTTTAAAGCACGTAATGTTTTTTTATTGATGATAGAATACGTTACAATACGATGATAGGTTACGTAAGATGGATTACCTTTAATCCCCTACTCTACCTAATGTAGCCATTGTAACATCATTCCACAAGGATATGACCATTAAATATCATGTTCTATGGTAAACCTGCTGTTCCTATCACGAATATTGTATTCAAACTCCATATATCATGTATCCAATGCCAAATTGAAGCCTTGATTTGGAAAATATTCTTCTTTTTGAGGTCATAATTTTAGAACATTTGTAAGCAAACTCTCATGCAATTTTATGCGCATTTGAAGCAAATTGATTCGCCACAACGAGGAATGAGTCTAGAAGTGAGACCGTTTTGAAGGCAAGGTCAGTGAAATTGACAATGTCAATCATGAAGAATCTATAGGTGTTTGGTTCACTATGCTTGAAAAGTTCCAAAGTTTGTTATAAGATTTTGATTAAAAATAATATTGAATTTTGTGGTCTTATTTGAGAATATAAAAACCCGTAAGTTTCCTTAAGGAAACTAACTGTAAAACTCGTTTAGCGTTTGTAAATAAATATTAAAATAAATCGGCTACGTTGTGGAAACAAATGCCTTGGTCTGATGAAAGGAAAATAGAAGTTTTCGGTCACAAATCAATCCGAAGGGATTGAAAAAAATGAACATCTTACGCGCCAAAGAATACGATCCTTACATTCAAATATCGGTCATGGATCAATCATATTATGGGGTTGTTTATAATTATCAAGGTTTAGAAGAATGGTCGTAGTTGAAGCAACAATAAACGTCGAAATGTACCGGGGAATTTTCTAAAGAATTTTTTTGTACCGTTGCAAATCTGAACTTAAAAACAGGATGGGCCTTTCATCCAGAAAATGAGCCTAAGCATACAGAAAACTAAACTAAGAATTAGCTGCATACAGGTAGAATTAATGTTTTTAAAAGGTCAAGTAAATCTCCTCACCTGAATTACCCATCTAAAATCAGAGAAGTTAATTGACGTTGATTGTCCAGAAACGATATTTGCATAACTTATCTGGTTTTGTAAACTTTTGCAGGCCACTGTACCTATAAATATATATATATATATATATATATATATATATATATATATATATATATATATATATATATATATATATACATATAAATTAGACCCAACTGAGGTTTCTAAAGTTTATTTCTGAGCTTTAAGCCCCAAGCTAAAGTCCTACTTCAGAGAAGTGAGCATTGTGGAGTGCAGTCTCGGATTAATTAAAAGATGGTGATAGTAAAAATAAATAAATGTAATAGAGAGAGAGAGATAGGCTATTAAGAAATCATTGTGTGATCGAGAAATGAGTAATGATATGGATGAGGAGATGGGTTATTATAATAAATGATTAGAATGAGGGAGATGTGCTTTGTGCCAGGTTGCCTGGCAGATGCTTTCGTTTTACTTTTGATTTAATTTACTTATAATTACGAGAGGCAGTCAATAAGGTTTGCAATTCGATTATAATGAAACGGTAAATGAGGAAAAGTGCTTTATTATTTTTCAATATAACTACCTTCGAATTGAATGCAATTGCGACAATCGTCCCTCAGGCTTCGAATTCCTGACAACCAGAAATCTACCGACTTCTGTTCAATCCACTCCTTGACCGCGAGATGGACAACTTCATCGTCCCCAAACCAACGTTTAGGCATTGCAACCTTGAGCTGGGGGAATAAAAAGTAGTCGCTAGGGGCCAGATCTATACTGTAGGGAGAATGGTTGAGCATCTCGAACCTGCACTTGCGCAGAGCAGCTTGTGCAACTCTGGCCTTGTGGACTTTGACGACGATGAAGTCGATCATGGGGCGTGAGGTTTCTAGAGACCCAACCGGCAGAGACCATGGTCATGTCCAAATTGTCGTGGGTGATGTTGATAACACTTTCATGTGATATTCCAAGTTCTCGCTTGATTTCTTCGGCCTTCACCCGTTGATTTTCGAGGATCATCCTCTCCACACGGGCCACATTGTCCTCGTTGGTCACGTCTGACGGGGGTCCTGGACGAAGGTCATCTCCAATGGACTCACGTCCATGGCGCAACTCCCTATTCCAGCAAAAAATGGTTGCATAAGAAGGGGTGGTGTCAGTGTACACTGCAACCATGCGTTCATGGATCTCTTTTGCATTCTTGCCTTCCTTGGTCATAAATTTGATCACTGCGCAGTGCTCAACCTTCTCCATTGTTAAAAGTTTTTTGACTGACGATCTGCGATCAGCTATTGCTTCTTAAATAGATGAGGGTGGAGCGTGGGGCTGCAGGTCCTGACTTGTCATAACATTTCCTAACACCCCCACAAACAGCCATCCCCCTTCCTCTGTTTTGCCCTACCGATTCGCAAAACTTATTTACCGCCCCTCGTATATTATTTTTTATTTGAGCATGTAGTCCTTTCTTTCTGTCATTTTTTATCTGTTTGTTTCACATATAAAGTATCTTGTTTTGGAAGTTTAGCTTTCAAGCTTTTCTCCTTATAATTTGTTTTCGTTCGAGCTTTGAAACTTTTCTCTCGCTCTCTCTCTCTCTCTCTCTCTCTCTCTCTCTTTCTCTCTTTCTCTAGATGTATATATATATATATATATATATATATATAAGAGAGAGAGAAGTTGCAATGGTTTTAACTTCCTTAAATGAGAAAAACATCCACCAAGACCAAATGCACCCCTGAAATACACATTTGCTATTTCAGAGTGCCAAGCGAGGTTACACTTGCACTTCATGCCAAGTTTCTATTACCTGTTATGTTTCTGGGAATCGTTTGAGTGAAATGTCATGGACCATCCACGTTTTTCAGAGAGCGTAGGATACAATGTTTAATCTTACACAGATATTTTCCAGAACATTGGAAGTACATGGATTTTTGAGATTACGCAAAGGAAGATCTTTCATCTTCCAGCATTATTCTGCACCCTCTCTTAAGGCTATAACAATCCAAGCTTTGATACGTGCTACTTTGCGCAATCATTCTTTCCCAGACACATCGCATCTTAACTCACATGTCCTCAATCTGCATCAGTATTAAGTATGGAGCTTCGTCGAGAGATTTGTAAAACAATACCCGCATAACCAACATTCAATCTTCCAGAGCGTCATTCAGCTAGCCCTAAGTGAACTTCTGGCATTAGGAGGACGCTCCTCTAATTCCGCATATTCGCTGAAATTGAATATCAATTCCTAGAGAAAATATTAGTTTTAACCCATGTTGGTTCACGGGTGCGACCTGAACTGATTCGTACATTATGTGGTCTGATGCGGTCGTTCAGCTTTTCTTCGAGACGAGGGACTAGAGCGGAGGAGGTTAAGCGGTTGGGCTATCCTGCCTCCACTGCCAGGACGGTGTGGTTACAGACGAGTGACTTAGTTGTGAAACTACGGAATCGATTTCCTTACAGATTTTATTAGCATAAATATCTTTAAATAATTCTTAATCTCCAGCACAAACAAGAGCAATGTAAATATTATCCCTGGTTTGTTTTCTTTAGATCCAGTCCTATCTTTCTTCCTCGAATCAAACTTATCAAAGGTCATAAAAAGATAACATTACCCGGAAAAAAATGCTTTGTATAAATACGGTGTCTCTCTATTTCATTAACCATTGTAAGTTTGAAAATGTTAAGATAACGAACGTACTAGCTCCAATTAATCTTTCTTGTTGCCTACGTGGTACAACCACATATTTATACTTGTTGACGTGTTACCTCTCGTGATTTATACTCATATATATATATATATATATATATATATATATATATATATATATATATATATATATATATATATAAACATCTATAACTATAATTCAAGAAGAGGATTTTTTTAGTATTTGAATAATAATTTCAGCTTAGTTTGGTTATGACGTTTTTTTTTATCAAAATTCAGAAATAAAAATAAATATCGAAATTTTGTGAATTTTTTAAAACCCAAAGAATTATAAATGGTGAATTCCAAAAATTTATTTTTATATATCTTCTTCTATTCTATCTACGAGGGGCGGTCAATAAGTTTTGCGAATCAGGAGAGCAAAACAGAGGAAGGGGGATGGCTGTTTGTGTGAGTGTTAGGACAAGTTATGACAAGTCAGGACCTGCAACCGCACGCTCCTGCCTCGTCTAGTTAAGAAGCAGTAGCTAATCGCAGATCGCCTTCACAAATCTTTCAAAAATGGAGAAGGTTGAGCACCACGCAGTGATCAAATGTTGATCAAGGAAGGCACGAATGTAAAAGATATCCATGAACGCCTAGTTGCAGTATACACCACCACTGCCCCTTCCTATGCAACCATTGCTTGCTGTAATAGAAAGTTCCGCCATGGTGGTGAGTCTCTTGAAGATGACCCTTGTCCAGGAAGCCCGTCAGACGTGACTAACGAGAACAATGTGGCCAGTATGCGGTGGATGATCCTCGAAAATCGATTGGTGAAGGTCAAAGAAATCTAGCGAGAACTTAGAATATCACATCAAAGTGTTTTTAACATCATCCGCGACAATTTGGCCCTGACTAAGGTCTCTGTACGTTGGGTCCCCAGAACCTCACGAAACGTCACGCCCCATGATCGACTTCAACGTCGTCAAAGTTCTAAAGAGCTGCTGCTCCTGTACAACCAAGAGCCGGCGGGATTCGAGTCATGCATAGTGACAGGTTATGAAACGTGGGTCCATCACTTGGATCACGAGACCAAGCTCGAAAGCATGGCGTGAAAGCCTCGAACCCCATCAAGTTCCGGCCTCAACCCTCAGTCGGGAAGATCACGGCCACCATCTTCTTTGATTCTGAGTGAGTGTTGATGGTGGACTATGCTCCACGTAAAAGGACTATCTCAGGCCAATATTACGCCGAAGAACTGGCTCAGTTGAAGAAGTGCATCCGTCAGAAGCGCCGCGGCAAGATGCCACGCGGTGTCCTGCTCCTCCACGACATTGCCCCTATCCACAAGGCAAGAGTTGCACAAGCTGCCCTGTGCGAATGCGGATTTGAGGAGCTCAACTATCCCACCTACAGTCCAAATCTGGCCACTAGCGACTATATTTTATTACGCCAGATCAAGGTCTCACTGCGTGGACGCCAGTTTGGCGGCGATGAAGATGTCCAGTTCACCGTCAAGGACTGGATTGAACAGCAGTCGGGAGATTTCTTGTTGTCGGAAATTCGCAGCCCTGAGTGAAAAGTGGCGCAAGTGCATTGCAGTTGATGGTAGTTATACTGAAAAATAATAAAACACTTTTCCTCATATCTCGTTTCCCTATATCCGAATTGCAAAACTTATTGACCACCCTTCGTATAACTATATTTTAGCAACGTGATTATTTTGAAAGGAAGAAAAATTAGTTCAGAGTTTCTTTTCAAAATTATTATAATTGGCGAAGTTCAGAAAATTTATAAAAATTTAACCATAGCGGGATTTTTTCAGATTTCAAATTTTAATCTTAGGAGCGAAGCCATTACCTATGGAGTATATAAATATTCATCATAGGTGGTTTTATTGAATGCTACAGCTAATTTTGTATTCCCAATTTCTTTTAAATCCTCATGATTTGTCCTATATTCGCCTTCTCTTCTTTATTTAACTCTGGAATAACATTCTCGAACTTCATTAAAAAATTGTTTCTACTTTGAGGAAGTTAATTAAAAATTACTCTATTTCGCCCTAAAGTTATATTACACTGACACGTTTTGATACGACACATATATTTACAGTCAAAGTGGCGAGATTTTCCTCAAAATGGGTTTTAATAAAACGATATGTGTCTACAGTCTTGTAAACGAACACAAACATGAAAACGTATAATTAAACTAAATCTTATTATGGTATTGGGATGAACAAAATAAATGTGGCAAACTTACAACCGACTGGTAGAAGGCAGAGGTTCAGCTTCTCTTCCATAGTGATGACCACTTGAGGCAATTAGGTTAAACGGGCACTGTTGCTCGACTCCTTTCTCTTGCTATTGGAAGTATCTTGTCATTTGAATTGTATGTTTAACCTTGGTTGCCTTTCTTCAAAATATATTGCTCAAGGAAGCGCAAATGTCGAGAATTTTGAGCAGATTAAAAAGTTTTGATATCCATCTCTCTCTCTCTCTCTCTCTCTCTCTCTCTCTCTCTCTATATGTATATATATATATATATATATATATATATATATATATATATATATATATATATATATATATATATATATATATAAGAATATGACCTATATATATAAATAAGCTTCAAGGCAATTGGTGGTAATGCATCATAAATTACAAATATAAACTTAGCATGTCTATAAGTTGTGCATGTATTTTATTTTGTACATATTAGGATGAATGAAACTGCAAGTTACGTTCATAAGGGCATTTTAAGTTAAAATATATCTTGATCAAAATGATCTGGACAGCGTAAGATAATTACTTCTATCTTTTGGACAAGCAACTAATTAATGGTTACAACTTACTTCGATGAATTCTTCACATTTATAGTCATTAGCTTGTTAAGTTCTTAGCAGTAAACATGCCTCAGAGACCCACTAACCTTATCTCTATTCAAGATCTTTTTGTTTTGCTAGATCACCAGTATTATATCTTCCTAAGCCTATAGTTTAAATAGGTTAAACTCTATAAATGTGTCGTATATCACGTAAAGGCAACACTGACTGATGTATTCGTAGAGTTTCGACTGGTAGGCCTAGGAAAACCTCAAAAAGAGATAACAATACATTTTACGTATCTCTAAAAAGGAATGATAGAAGAGAGCAGCCAGGATTTCCCGCAAATAAAAAGAAGCTATGTGTATTACTGTCCTTAGGAAGACCCTATGACGCCGCCTGACTGAAAGATCTATAAACCTTGCTGACCTTTTGTCAAGCTATTAATGGATCAAATCTAAAATCAAGAGAGCTAGATTGCCTGTAATCTACTACTAAATACGTTCTATGGACGGAAACCCAATGGCCCAAAATGCACTTCAAGAATGAATAGAAGTAAAATCTGTTTGTTTCATATGGTAAGAGGTTCTTTCATGGAAGACCTATCGAAATATTTCCCCTGAACGGCAAAAAATGCCCCGTCAAGATTTAGAAAGTAAGTGGCATGGTCTGTAACATAACTTCTGTGTAAAGTACTAGCCTACGTGTCTGCTTGCAAAGCAAAGTGAATGTTTAAGTGTCTTTTCCTAACCTGACATTTTTATGCAGGATCAGTAGAGATTAAGTGACATGAACTGATCGGCTCAGGGCTCGAACCTTAATCCGATTGAGAATTTATGGAAGACACTACAAGAGTGAAGCAACGAGAGAAATCCAAGTGCCATTGGAGAAATTTGGTAAATATTACAAAAGGAATGGAAAGAAATAACACCAAAAGAATGATTTTCGTAAGTGCGCTCTAAAAGTATAACTTGTGAATGCGTAAGTGGTTGTAGAAGTCTACATAACTAGTAGAAATATATTACAACAAACGAAAATTATTTGGTGAGTAACTTATATCATTGTACCTTCTCATCTAGAACTTTGGTAGATATTACAAAAGAGTAATTCAAAAATCACATGAGACGTGATATATAGATGTCTTTAAAGGCTCAAAGAAATGGAAATTGGTTACACAACCCAGAGAAACGTTAAAGAGAATATTACGTGAAGCAATGAAGGATTAAGAAGGAAAATAAGAGATGCAGAAAACGGAAAGATAGGGAGAACTATTTAACCGTTATATGAAAATAAATAAAGAAGTTGGGTTTGAACTGGTCTTATAAAGCGCTCATCGCTTATATAGCCACGACGCTTATCGCCAGAGCTACCATCCTTAACCCCCATAAAGCTTGATTAAAGAAACCTTTTGAATAACAAAGTGTAAATTTTTAATCTAGTGAGAGAGAAGACAAGTGTTTTTCTAGTAGGAAAAGGCACACGCTTTTTTGTTTTTAATACAACAGTTAAATAATTTGCCATATCTTTCCGTTTTCTACATCCCCGGAGTGATATCAAGAGGCTCCGCCTGATGTACCTTCCAAGCATATTACTTATCCTACCTTTACCACTTGGCCAAATCCTTACTACTTCTCACAAATCATTTCCTAGTTAGTTTTTGCTATTTATTTGAAAAAATAATGAAAAAAATGGAAATTACTAGAAAGTCATTTTAACTTATCCAAACTTCACCACCTTGCACACATCAAAGCACCCTTAGACACTCATGCCCTACATGGTTTTGCTCTTTTGAAGATAATGAAACTGGTCCTCGAAACATGAGGTAAAAACACAAACCAAATAAATTCCTACAACATCCTGCAGGAAAGGGGATTACATGTATTTCTTATCAAAATGTATTAAATTCGAAAGCTCCTCATATTTTATTATCTTGAACACTTTCTAAACTTCTGCAAAATTTATTATCTTGAACAATTTCTAAAATTCTGCACATTTTATTATCGTAAAACACTTTCTAAGCTCCCTAGAAATTTAATTATCTTGAAGAGTTTATAAGCTTGTGTACATTAAATTAGTAGGAACACTTTCTAAACTTCTGCACATTTATTATTTTGAACACTTTCTAAATTCTGCATATTTTATTAAGTTAAATACTTTCTAAGCTTAGGCTCTTTTTAATAACTTGAACACTTTCTAAACTTCTGTACATTTTATTATCCTGAACGCTTTCCAAACTTCTACATATGTTATTTTCTTTAACATTTTCTAAGCCTCTGCACATTTTGTATTTTATGTGCACTTTATATTCTTCTCTACATTTTATTATAAGAAACACTTTCTAAACTTATTCACATTTTATTATCTTCAACACTTTCTAAACTTCTGAAAATTTTATTATTAGAAACACTTGCTAAACTTATGCACATTTGATAATCTTGAACACTTTCTAAACTTCTGTCCATTTTAAAATCTTGAACGCTTCCTAAAGTTTTACAAATGCTATTATCTTTAACTCTTTCTAAACTTCTGCAAATATATTACCTTGAACACTTTCTAAACTTGAGCAAATTTTATTATCTAGAAAAATTACTAAACATCTACATAAATAAATGTGGCAAACTTCCGCCTGACTGGTAGAGGGCAGAGGTTCAGCTTCTCTCGCATGTTGATGAAGACTTAAGACGATTAGGTTAAACTGGCTTAGTTGTTCAACTCAATCCTCTTGTTGTTAGAAGTATGTCGTGTCATTTGAATTGTAAGTTTAACCTTGCTTGCCTTTCTTGAAAATAAGTGGCCCAAGGAAGAGCAATTGTCGACGATTTTGAGCAGATTAAAAAGTTTTGATATACGCGTATATCTATTAATATATATACCTCTCTTTCTCTCTCTCTCCCTAAATATATATATATATATATATATATATATATATATATATATATATATATATATATATAAATTAGCTTTGAGCCAAATGATGGTAATACATCGTTAATTACAAATATAAACTTAGCATGTCTATAAATTGTGCATATACATTGTACACATTAGGATGGATGAAACTGCAAGTTAAGATAATAAGTCCATTTTTAGTCAAAATATATGTTAGTCAAAATGATCTGGACAGCGTGATATTATTACTTCTAACTTATAGACAAGCAACTAATTAATGGTTGCAACTTACTTCCATGAATTCTTTACATTTATAGTTATTACCTTTTTAAGTTCTTAGCAGTAAACAAGCTTAGGATACACATTACACCTATCTCTATTCAAGATCTAATTGGTGTGTTAGGTCACCAGTATTATATCTTCCTAAACCCATAGCTCAAATAGGTTAAACGCCATAAATGTATCCCATATTACTTAAAAGCAACCTTGGCTCATGTATTTGTGGAGTTTCGACTGGTAGGCCTCGAAAAAACTCACAAAGAGATGACCTTCCATTTTACTTATCTTAAAAAAAGGAATTATAGAAGACAGCAGCTAAGATTTTCTGAGAATATAATGGAACTATGTGTATAACTGTGTCCAGGAAGAGACTATGACGTCTCCTGAGTGAAAGATCTATAAACCTAGCTTACCAGCTGTTAGGCCATTATTTGCTCAGCCCTAAAATCAAGAGAACTAGATTTCCTGTAATGAATACTAAATAGGTTCGAGTGACGGAAGCCCAATAGTCCAACGTGCACTTTATGAATGAATAGAGATCAAATCTGTTTGTTACTCTACCTTTAGTATTAGGACAATTTTTAAGCATCTGGACATTTTATTTTCTTGAACACTTTCTAAACTTCTGAACATTTTATTATCTTCAATACTTTCATATATTTTGTACATTTTATTAGCTTGAACATTTTACAAACTTTTGGACACTACTATCTTGAAAACTTTCTAAACTTCTGCAAATTTTATTATCTTTCACAATTTCTCAGCTTCTGTACATTTTATTATTATGAACATTTCTAAGCATCTACACATTTTATTATCATGAACACTTTCTATACTTATCCACATTTTTATTTTGAACAATTTGAAATTTTTTATTTAATTATATTGAACACTTTTTAAAATTTGCAAATTTTATTATCTTAAACACTTTCTATCTTTTGTATATTTTATTATCTTGAACACTTTCTAAACTTCTCTACATTTTATTAATAGGAACACTTTCTAAACTTCTGCTCATTTTATTATCTTTAACAATTTCTAAATTTCTACAAATTTTATTAACTTTGAAAAATATATAAACTTTTTTAAATTTTATTAACTTCTACAGTTTCTAAGCTACCTGCAAATTTTATCATCTTGAACACATTCTAATCTTCTGCACAATTTATTAACTTGATCACTTTCTAATCTTGTGCACATTTTATTATCTTAGACACTTTTTAAGCTCCATTTAAATTTTATTATTTTGAACACTTTATAAGCTTCTCTAGATTTAAATATTTGGAACATTTTCTAAACTTGTACAAATTTTATTATCTTCTACAATCTTTAAAGTTCTGCACATTTTAATAACTTGAACACTTTCTAAAATTCTACACATTTTATTATCTTGAAAACTTTCTAAGCTTCTGCAATTTTATTATCGTGTAGAGTTTATAAGCTTCTCTACATTTTATTATTAAAAACACTTTCGAAACTCCTGCATATTTTATTATTTCAACAGTTTCTAAACTTCTGAACATTTTATTATTAGAAACACTTTCTAAACTTCTGTGCATTTGATTATCTCAAACGGTTTCTAAACTTCAACATATGTTATTATCTTTATCACCATCTGAACTTTCGTCCATTTTAGTATGAAGACAATTTCTAAGCTTCTGCACATTTTAAGAACTTGAACACTTTCCAAACTTCTGTATATTTTCTTATCTTAATTGCTTTCTAAAGGTTTAGATATGTTATTTTCGTTAAAACTTATAAGCTTCTGCACATTTTATTATCTTCTACATTTTATAAGATTCTCTACGTTCTATTATTAGAAACACTTTCTAAATTACTGCCCATTTTATTATCTTCCAAACTTTTTAAACTTCAGAACATATAATTATTAGAAACACCTTCTATCTTCTACACATTTAATTATCTTGATTACTTTCTAAAGTTCTGCACATTTTATTACTTTGAACGCTTTCTAACCTTCTAAATATGTTATTATCTTTCACGCTTTCCAAACTTCTGCACATATTTTTATCTTGAAAACTTCCTATCTTTTTTATTTTTATTAGCTGGAAAAATTTCTAAACATCCTCAAACGTTTTATCTTGAAAACCTTCTGAACTTTTGCCCATTCTATTATCTTAAACACTTTATAACCTTCTACACATTTTATTATCTTGCACACCTAGCAGACTTCTGCACATTCTATTATCTTGAAAACTTCCTATGGTTTTTATTTTTATTATCTGAAAAACTTCTAAACTTCTGCACTCTTTAGTATCTTAAATAATTTCTAAACTTATTCACACTTTATTATCTTGAACACTTTCTAAACTTCTGGACATTTTACTAACTTGAACACTTTCTAAACTACTGCCCATTTTAAAATCTTGACCACTTTCTAAAGATCTGTTCATTTTATTATCTTGAACGCTTTTTAACCTGCTGCATATTTATTATCTTGAATACTTTATAAACTTCTGCAAATTTTATTATCCTGAACAGTTTATAAGCTTCTCTACATTTTATTATCTCGCAAGCTTTCTAAACGTGTGCATATTGAATTATCATGAGCACTTTCTAAGCTTCTGCACATTATATTTTCTCGAACGCTTTGTAAGCTTCTCTACCTTTTAATATTAGGAACAATTTCTAAACTTCTGCACATTTTATTTTCTTGAACACCTACTAAATTCTGCACATCTGGTTAAGTTGAATACTTTTTAAATATCTGCACATTTGATTTACTTAAACACTTTCTACACTTCTGCACATTTTATTATCATGAACACTTTCCAAACATCTTCACATTTTATTATCCTGAACAATTTCTAAACTTCTGCACATTTATTTTCTTGAACACTTTCTAAACTTCCGATAATTTTATTATCTCGAAAACTTTCTATCTTCTGAACATTTTATTATCCTGAACACCTTCTAAACTTCTGCACATTTTATTATCTTGAACATTTTCAAAACTTCTATATACCTCTTTATCTATATTTGATCATAAAATTTTTTAACTAAGTTTTCTCTATTTTTTTTTAACGAAAGTTTACATTCGAGTAAATTCGCTCTCTCTTCACTCGAGTTAATCCACGTGCACGCCACTCTATAAGTTACTATGTGGTTACGTAGGTCGGTCGGTCGGATGGTAACCATTTTATTTTTCAATGAGCTTTTGAAAGTTATAAGTTCGTAAGGCATAATAATTGACAGCACGCTACTTATCCTGATTGACCTTGATTGTTTTTTCTTTTTTCTTTGGAAGCTTCACGAAATCTCTGATCCTGTTAGTCTAAAAGGTACCTAGATAAGAATTCTGGTTGACCAGATTTAGATATTAAAATCAAAATGGCAACCATACGGTTTAAATGAGATTTATACCCATATTCACTAATAAATTTATAATGAAACACATACATTTATTTGTGCATATCACTATTATTGAACATAAACCAAAATACCCAGTCACACATAATTGAAGATTGTATTGAACAGTAGTAAATTTGAAACTGCTTAAAACCAGATGTAAATCAGTGATATAATAAACCTCATTCCAATTTATTATTAACGTCTTTTACAAGAAGATTTTAGCTTTTGATATATTTTTGAAGATGCCAATATCATGTTTTGGTTCATTCTAATATATTTTATTTAATACACACCTTTCCATTTCAGCATGTTTCAACTCAACCTGTTTTTCACCAAACTATAATCATTCTAAAATTTGAAATTGTACTTCAAATTTTCACTTTATCTTTCCGATTAACGGTAAAAAAATGTAGAACATGAAATTAAAAAACCATATCCATTTGTAATAAATTATTGATACGAGGTAAAGTACAAGATTATTGTGATGTATCCAACAGAATACATACCACTATTATGCGTATTTTATTCGGTAATTCGAGAGGAAAAGGATTTAAATAGAAAAACAAATTGCCTGTATTATATTAGTGTTAGCATTTAGGCTAGAATATCTGCTTGAAGATAGAACGTGACGAGGTTTCTTTGAAAAAATTCAAATGTACATCATCAATGATTTTAAGACGGAATTACTTGGTGCCTGATTGATCACTATTTATGATTTTATTTATTATCAAATTATAATGGATTTCTACAGGTAATAAGGAAAGAGTAATTTTGGATTGTTATCTAGAAAACCATTTGAGCTAGAAATGTGAAATTTTCGGCCAAATTACTTTAAATGGCATTAAATCATCATAAATCTTCTGGAAAAAAAATCCATTATTGGAAAAATAAAATTCCCCAAACATACATAATATATGATACCCAGAATGGCTTTAAGTGATATTGCTCGTATTTGTGTAGTTTATTGGATTATTTTCACGAAATGATCTCAAAATTCGTCCGGTAGCTCTCAAAAAAGTTTTTAGTGATTTTGAAAACTGATTTACTACATTTGTACTTAAAAAGCTTTTTTTTAGATAAATGCGCATAGAATAGGGGGCAATGTTTCTACATATCCTGAGAACGGGCTAACTGATCGCAGACAAAATGGGTAAACAATTTAGAGATGCCTGTTGCACCAAATTGACCAAGGTTACAGCTGAAAACCGTTGGGAGCATCTACATTGATCAAAGAAGGGCGTTCTTTATTACCGTCTTTTAGGTATATCAGGGTGTTTGATCCTGCTACTCCATCTATGCACTGGCGAGAGAGAATACTAGATCTTAATTGAGAAAAAGAGCTCTTTATGCACCCCCGTTCACTTTTTGACCGAAATTACATAAAGAAATCGACGCCAATATTAATCATATTCGGTTCCATTTGCCACTCAACTCGAATACTCCAATATATGAGATGGAGTCATACTAAAGTTACCAATTAATCTTGAATTTTATGTCTCTGTGTCAAGGAAGCAAGGATGGCACTGTTCTGGAATTGTGTCTTGGCTCTGTGGCCCTAATCTCCTTTAAGCTGATGTTATTTTTCTCCACCTTTTTTCTCTCTATGCCAATCGAGTATCATTATGATGGTATTGGTCCGTGTGTAGCTATGTTCAAGATTTTATTAGGCCATCTTCTATTCTTCATTTTTTCTAAAATCTTGGATCTATTCTTAAAAGGAAATAAAATGCTACGGGAAGTAATGATGTGGATTTTCTGAGTTATTCAAATAAAATTAACTGATCCCAGGATAGTTCTGTGTGAAGTTAAACACATTGTGCATAGAGAAGAAGATGTGATTACGGTGAAAAGGAAGAAAAGTTAGAAGAGAGGTTATTAAAATAGACAAAAGGGAGCGTATTTGGGAATGCTTGAGAGTAGCAGAGAGAAAATAAGTGCCAAAATGGAGATTAAAGAAATATCATATAAATGAAGAACTGGTAGTTATTATTCAAAAGGCTACAGAATGCCCTAGATGGAAAAAGGAAGTTATTCTGGAATGAATTAAGAATGGTAATGATGCATTGGAATAAGATCTGAGCAAACATCAATGGGGTACGTGTCAAAAATGTTGTGGTCAAAAGTAGATGGCGCGAATCTTCGGTGAATTATATAATGTCTGTATGAATGATATTGGAAATGTAAATATGTATGATGGCTTCTTGTGCATAAATCTTGTTTTGTTTAGCATATAGTACAAGTTAACTTGCAAGAGATTGAATGTTCCGTCAGAAGTCGGAAAAATATGATTACAGCTGGAATAGATAATATAAACCCAAAGATCGGAAAGGTGTTGGTGATTAGGCAATAGTATGGTACTACTGGCAGTGCTGTGACGAATGTAGTAATAGTCAGTATAGTTTTGTAGGGAAAGTGTATCAAAAATATACTTTTGTATAAGAATGATAACAGTCTTTAAGAGATAAATGTTGAGGCTTGATAGCGGGTAATGAAAGAAGTATATATAAGAATAATGGGAATGAGGGGAAGATTGATGATTAATAGTGAAGGATCATTTCTAACTAGGATGGAATATAATGATGAAATGGTGCTTTTGGGTGAGACTAAGAGTAAATTGACAATGTTTTGTAGCTTTTACAACGTATATAATGGCGTTCAAAAATTTAGTGCAGAAAAGGCCAAGGTATCGGTATTTACGAGTATGTATTGGGTGAGGTGACATATAGGAGCCACTGCTTTCACCTTTGAACAGGTTGTAATTATACTGGAAGCAAGTGATACTGATACTGATCAAGTACACTGCAAGGACATTTTTAAATGTTTTAAAAGTCATTTTAGCCCTTAAATAATGGTAAATTTTCAGATCTTTAATGTAGAATGTGCTTCACAGCTTTACGAGAGTATGTCGGTTCCAACGTTGTTGATTGGGAGCTAGATTATGGTATGGAATGGAAGAAGACATTCTCGAGTAAGATTTTGTTATTTTTTTGAGGAGCCCATCTGGAGACTGCCCACTTTGGCATAAGTCACTGGAATCACGACAGCCTAGCACTAGGCTACTTTAAAATAAGAATATAAAAACATAACAATGATAAAAATGGGAAAAACGTAACAATTAGGAAGCAAACTCCAGCGTCGCGGGGAGGTCTCTCTCACCCCGGCGCAGGGGCGTGCAACCTTCAAAGAAAACAATAACAAAAAATAGAACCTACTTAAATAAAGAGGAGAATCTCGGACTCCCCCCAAAAGTTAAAAAGTGCACAAGTCAATGTGCAGGAACTTGTCCCGAGTACAAGGTACAGGCAGTAGCGACCCCGCATATCCCAGGAACGGGACAGGTATCGTGCGCGAAGATCACCCAGACTAGGACATTCGACAAAAATGTGCCAAACAGTCTGGAGGACAACGCAGTTGTCACAATAGGGTGCTGGCGAGCGCTCCATTAGATAGCGATGCGTCCCACGAGTGTGCCCGATTTGGAGACGACAGAAAACAACCTGAAGCCGTTGCGGTAATGGAGGATAGGTCCATGGGAACATTCGCGGCGCAAGCAGTCCGAAGAGCTGCCCGTATTCCCGCCATGTAGTCGTTGTGAGGAAGAGTAAAACGCTGGTCCGGTCTACAAAATCAACGCGAGCTCTTTGGCACCCTGATCAGCGCGCTCATTCCCTGCAATTCCTACATGTCCAGGAACCCAGCAAAAGATAATCTCGCCCTCCGTCTTGCTCACCAAAACCGTGGCGTCACGGATATCGCGAACCAGGGGATGCGGAGATTCTAATGCCCCAACAGACCTCAGGGCGCTTTGTGATTCGCTATAGATTACAATCCGGTCTCCGACTTAGACACATCTCACAATCTCCCCAACCGAGTGGTGTATTGCCACCTGATTGGCCCTAAAGACAGACACAGCGCCTGGCAGAGCCCCGCTGACTTCAAACAGAGAGAAATGGCGTGGAAGCCGACCCCCTCTTCGGACTTGGAGCCATCCGTATACACTGGCACGGATCCAGCGTGACACAAAGTGTGCTCCAAAAAGTTCGAACACAATACTTCCGGCGCCCTAGAAGCTTTGGAAGCAAAGGCGTGGCGACAAATAGCCAAATATCGTACCCTCCACGGTGGCGTCCTAGGCAGAACCAGGGTTGCCACCGGCACGAGAGATATACCTAGATCTAAAAGGAGTTTCCTGGCCCTAAACCCAAAGGGCTTAGGGTATGACTAGCGTATCTCAGCGACAAAGGCACCGTCAAGATCAGCTGGGGATACAGTGAGGTCTGTTGGCGACTGAGGGAGGTGCCGGGCTCGCGCGTACAGGCGAGTGATACACTGCACGGACATCGCCCAGATCATGGGCGGTGCCTGCTCACGAAGCAAGAGCACAGCGCAACTCACTCACAGTAAACCTGTCGTTGAAGGGTTCTCCGCCTCTGGGGGTAAAGTCCAGCCGGAGGCCTTCCGCGAAATCACGACCTGCATTGAATGCGGGCGGAGCAGCATTACGGCTAGAGAATGTGGAAAAAGCGGTCGCGAAGGATTCTGCCCAAGGACGCGGGGTCTGAGATTGTGGTCCTATTCTCCTGAAGATCGGGATGGGAGTCCTGCGAGAACTTGCCCCGAATTCTTTTGACTCGCTTCCACACCTCTGCTAGGGTGGTCTTCCCGTTAAGTGAAGACACGTATGCCCACCACGAAGAGCGGCGGGCATGCTTCGAAATATCCCGGAACCTAGCTCTAGTCCGATGAAATGTAGCGACCTTGAAATCGTTCGGGCGGTGCTTATAGCGCATGTAGGCATAACGCTTCTGTTTGAGGGCCGTCTCACACTCGGCCGACCACCATGGGAGTGTTCGGCGTAGGAATAGTAGTCAGGCCCGTGGTGACGAGGTTGCCAGAGAAGAACTAAACGGCCTCATCTACCGAGCTAATGTCCTCGAATGAGATAGAGAATTCAGTTATTTCCTGAAATGCAGGCCACCGCGCCTGCGGCAAGCATCACTGAGGTAGGCTCTCAAGCAGCAGTTGCCCTGAAAATGATATTTGAATGGGAAAGTGATCACTACCATTGAGGTCATCGACCACCTCCAAATCAAAATCAGGCTGTGCAGCCGAAGAGCACAAAGATAAGTCAAGGCAAGAAAATAAAGCTGTTCTCGGGCAGAGATGCGAAAACCCATCCACATTTAGGACACCTATGTCAAGCTCTTGGATCAGATCGGCAAGGACTTATCTCCTAGGATTTATTGAGTAATCTCCCCAGAGAGGATGCCTATCGTTCAGATCTCCAAGCAAGAGAAAGGGCCTTGGCAACCGTACCACGACGCGGCGGAAGTCCCCTGCGTCGAAGTTAGCTGAGTGGGGAATGTACGCAGGAATGATAGTATACCTCCTATCCAGGTGAAGCTGCACAGCCACTGACTGAAAGGAGGTATCTAAAGTGAAGAGAAGAACCGCGAAGTCATGCCGGGTGTAAACTGCGTATCCCCCAGCCTGGCCTTCCCGCGGTGGTGGGGTTGCAAGACCAATATACCCCGGGAGGTCCGGCAGGAAGCACGCGCCTAGCAAGGTCTCCTGCGGAAAAATTTCTAACCGGGAACGGGACGATACGAGCCTTCACAGCTCCTCCCAGTTGGCCCGGATTCCACGGCAATTATATTGTGAGTATATGCGCTCCAGGCCTAGCTCGGAGGAGACGCGTGGGCCCTCTTCGGAAAAAAGACCCTCACGGGAATGGCCGTACGGTTCCCGGAGGCAGAACCCCGGGAGCGTGTTAACCAGACAAAGCGCTGAAGGCACTATCGCCTTCGAAGACTTATTAAGAAAGGTTGGGCTCGCCATGCGTGTATTTTCCTCCCTCTGCCTCAAAACCTTAGGCAGGCGTTGCGGCTTCGGAGGCGGGGTCTCTCTTTTCCAGGAACCACCGTATTCGAGCCACTCAGCCCACCAATAGGCATGGGCTAGGAGCGAAGCTCCTTTCTTGCTATTCTCCTTTAGGAGGACAACTTTAAGAACCCCAGAAAATAGCCTGGTGACCAATTTCAGCGATGTTGCCTCCTGTGAGTCTAACGACTCGGTATAGGTCAGAGGCCGTTTCCCCTAACGGGAAACGGTCATGATGGGGGAAGAGGTGGGAGCCCTGGTTTTAGACGATGCTGGGTATGAACCCTTTTTGCCGCTAACTTTACCAAGGGAGCGCCGGGGTTGAGTAGAGCCCGCACAAAGGCTCCGAAGGGACACGGAAACAACTGTGTTAGTTGACCTGGATGGGCCAGAAGCAGAAAGTGCCTTTCTATCTATTGGGGCATAAGATGTCCCAGGCAGAACTGGGCGCGCCAGGACCTAGTCTTTAGCCTCGCGAAATGATAGTCGATCCTGGACTTGAACGGCCAGGATTTCTTTCTCGAAGAGATATGCACCATATTGCTTCGAATAAGGGGGGTGCGGCTTCCTGCAATTCACACACTTGGCTGCACACGATGTAGACTTATCGTTTGCTGCCTTGAATCAATTTACAAAGACTTCGGGCGACCCCAACTATGCACGTCTACCAGATCGATTCGTATGGCCGAAGCGGTGACAGTAATTGCACCGCCGCGGCAGTGGCACGAATGCCTTCACGCGGTAGCGGTACCAACCGAGACTCACCGACGCAGGGAGCTTGTCAAAGTCGAAGGTTAAGAAGAGTTTAGGGGTAGGTTCTTGAGGCCCCTTCCTTTTTCTCATCACACGTTCGACCTTGATTGCCTCATGTTCGGCCAGCTCTAAGGTGAGGTCCTTTATGGAGTAGTCAACGAGTTTCCTCGCATAAACTACTCCTTTCACAAAGTTCATGGTATATTGCGGCGTCACACTCACCGAGGTGCCATCAAGTGTCTAAAAAGCACATATCTTGACCACCTAGGCAGGATTCGCTGCATTTGCCAGAAGGCTCCCCTCCTAGAAACACGTCCTCTTTAGCTCTCTGCCAATTGCACTAGCTAATGCTCTCGTCAAAAGGATCTTGTTGCCTTTGGCCAACATAATGCAATCAGTGGAGCGAATAACAAGGGAGCGTTTAAAGCCAGCTGGCTTGAAACCGCCAGTTAATCTCTGAATGAGGGGCCTTGATATTTATGATACTCCGCCCTGTTCACATTTGGTTTTAGTCATAGTGTCGTAGAATGGCCCTCTGTTTCTGCTCACTATACTCTTTGCCACCCTTTTTGTATTGTAGCGGTCTGCTTTGTGGTGCGTGAGTTACTTCTATGATGAAGTAGGCTTTGTTATAATAGTGCTAATTCAGTAGTTTTGTTCTTAAGGAGGAGCTATTTTAAACACATAAGGATAAGATGAAACACCAGATATATACCAAAATAAACATGTATTTTAAATGAAACACTTAACTATAACAAACAAACAGTTAACACATTTCTATCTTTGACATCTAAACCTTTCGCACGAATACAACTGACAAAAATAAACAAATAGGCTTCCCGTAAACATACCAATTGCCGATTAGTATTTTTATCGCGACTCTATTTGATTAGCGTTAAACATTAAATTAACGTACTCTCGTCTACAAACACATATGACCTAGGTTCAAGAACAATGGTTTCTACTAAACTTCTACTATTGCAATATAAATATAAATGTTCTTTCTAACTTACATGACAGGAGGTATTAGAAATTGCCGGATGTCGCTGGAGGCCCTATCTCTCGCTTTGAAGTGTTGTGTCCGGGGGTCAAAATTTTCGTCGAGGAGGGATAGCTTGCCACCTGTGACAGGTGCTGATTTTTCAACGTAATTAAAGAACGGGAGCTCGTTGGGGCTGGGTTCTTCTCCTCTCACTCTTACGGAGCTTGAGATGTGAGAGTCGCTTGAGTGTGAGCGGCTTTGCTTTCCTTCAGTCAGACTTCTTCGCAGTCTGAAAAGGATTCTTCGGTATGGCACCGATATAAAGCTTGGGGGTCGATTTTCTCAATCTCATCCTATGGTTTCTCACGGAAATAGTATTGTATGGCGGAAGGATCGATCTTCACTAGCTAATCCTTCTCTAGCGTATCGACTTCTGATCTTCTTGTCTGGCTGAAAGATCGATCTTCACGAACTAATCCTTCTCTGGCGTATCGACTTCTGAACTCGTCTTTTTCTTTGCGGGGCTTATTTATAGGCGGATTGTCGCCCCATCTAAAGGGGGAAGTGACCAGGCCACAGAGACAGGGGGTGGGACGCGAATGGTGAGTTCGCATCTGGGGAGAGCGAGAACTGCTGAGGGTGGCCCTGGGGTGCCCAAGTCAGCTCGCCAATTAGAGGCTTACAACCGCACCGCTACTTGGCGTGCCTTCTGACTCACACCGCTTCTTTTTCATAACCACGGGTTTATGGGTCTCGTAGGTAATTTGCTCGTTAGAGCGTCGTTTAAGGACCTTATGTGGTCGCCTTAAAACACATGTTAGCTCCAACTGCCCAAAGCGGCACGGAGATCAAACAGGGTAAGCAGTTATGGTTATTCGCCGGCTACCTTTCCCACGCTTCTCCTTATAAGGGGAGGGGGATTTAATGTACCTTTTATCCTCCAGGATGCTTAATGTAGCTATTTCTCTACACATTGTCAGGGCCTCCACACATGAGGGGGTTTAGGGGCCGTATGTGCCGATCTTAGCTTGGTTGCCAAACTGTCAGCAGACCTATCAATCCTCGTAGTCCTCGCGGACTGAAAGGAGCCCCGAGTCTTCTTGGTCTTTTTTTGGTTCTTTTCCTTTTTTTAGAGAGGAAAGCGGGGAATGAACCCGCTTAGCCCCTCCGCCGGATGGAGCCCCATTGCCAGATGGACAGGCCCCTGCCAGTTACTTCACCCAAATGGAGAAGCTCTTGGTAGTCGTGGAGGCACCGGTCAGAGGAGATCCCTCACTGCCTCGGAAAACCTCACCGTTGGAGAAGGACCTTGCATAGGTGCGGATGCGGGTTCGGTGCTTAGCGCCGGACCCGGGTTCTCCCTACCTATTGGAAGGCCCTACGGTGTGAGGATGGGTTGCCTAAAGGACCATGTCTACCTCAAGGGAGGCCTCCAGTTGGGCATCCCTCCAAGACTTCGCAGGTCTCATTGGAAGTATCGTCCCTAGTCAGGTTGTTCGGGGGGGCACAGGCCTTGACTCCGGCAAGTTCAATATTTTTGCCACAGGTCTTTTGAGTGGAGGCGTCTGAAGGGGTCTGGCTTCCCTCTCCCCCCAAGGGGGTTTTCCCTACCGAGCCGCTTCAATGGGAGCGGTGGGCAATGGCCTCCCTGCTGGCTTTCTTAGCAGTCCACTTGAAAAGAAAAGGAGGGACTGCTGCTGGAAACAGGGAAGTGCCCGAAAGCACCTCCAAAGAAGGGGAAGTCCCCTAAAACGGTTGTCTTAGGAAAAGAGTAAGCCTCCTCTCCGATTACAGAAATATGGAGGGTCCCCTGCGCAAGAATAGGAGGGAGACCTCCATTTTTTTGGTAGCGTAGCTTAAAGGGCGGCTCCGTCGTTGTTACAGGGGGAATTAATGGGATTTTGGTGATATACTCATCATTGGGTATGGTGACCCTCGTTTTTTACGGGATGCAATAGCACATCCCCCCTTGCATTAGCCCGCTCTGTTAGGGGTGTTTTTGGCCTGGCAGAGCCAGGTGCCACCATTTAAGGCTACCACTCCCACCTGGTGACCTGGCCGCCCTTCAGCATTGTGGCTCCACCTTGGGCACGGAGTAAAATCAAGGATAGCTAGTGAAGTGAGAAGGAAAAGGGATGTGAGGAAGGTATGGGTGCGGATGAAGCAGGTTGTTTAAAAAAACTTATCTCGAACCCGAGCTCAGGGGTTAGGCAACGTTTTGCCCTCGTTCCTCAGCCCCAATCCGAAATGGTTGGCTGAGAAAAAGGTAAGCATCTACCCTGTGAAATTAGAGGTTGACCAGAGAAAGTTGTGGGAGAGGTTGTATGAAAAGCGAGTCAACGCAAGTGATTTGAAGGAAGAAGAAAAAGCTAAGCTGGGGTGAACGGCCAATTGCACTAGCTATTGCTCTCCTCTGATGGATCATGTTGCTCTTGGCTAACTTGCTGCCATCAGTGAAGCAAATAACAAGGAAGCGTTTGAAGCCAGCGGGCTCGAAAATGCAAGGTAACCTCTAAATGACAGGCCCCGATGTTATCGAGGCTCCGACTAGTGCACTTTTGGTCTTAGTTATAGTCACGGGCTCCGCACATAAGGGAGGGGGAGAGAGAGGCCGGATGTGCCGATCTTGGCTTGGTCGCTGACCAAAGTGGCAGCCGACCCATACATCCCCGCAGCCCCACGGATGGAGACGAGCCCCGAGTCTTCTTAGTCTTTTTTTTGTTCTTTTTCTTTTTTTGGAGAGGAGGGTGGGGAATGAACTCACTTCTCACCTCCGCTAGGAGGAGCCCCCAGGCCAGATGGACAGGCCTCAGCAAGGTCATTCTCTGTAATGGAGAAGGTCCTCGTGGTCGCAGGGGCCTCGGTTGGAGGAGATCCCTCCCCTCCTTGTACTGTACCGGAGACCACAGTCGTTTGAGGAGGACCTTGCATAGGGGCAGATTATGGTTTGGTGTTTGGTGCATAGCCCGGATTATCCCCCATGGAAGGCCCTACCGACTGAGACTTGGTTGCTTCAAGGATCATGTCTATTATAGGAGATGCCTCGAGTTGGCCATACCCTCTCAGGATATCGCAGGTCCCGTTGGCAGCGTCACCAGTCATTTGTGGGGAGGCACAGGCCTTAACTCGGCCATGTTCAATATTCTTGCCAGCAGATCTTTTGAGGGAAACGGCCGAAGGGGCCTGGACAATAGGCTGCCTGCTGGCTTTCTTTGCAGTCCCCTTGAAAAGAAAAGAAGGAACTGCAGCTGTAAAAAGTGAGGATGCCCGAAAGCACCTCCAGAGAAGGGGGTGAGGGGGAGTCCCCTCTACACGTAGGCGTACGAAAGAAGTAAGCCTCCTCTCTGGTTAGAGAAATATGCAGGGTCTCCTGCGCAAGCACAGGATAGGGACCTCCATTTTTTCAGGGGAGCTGCCCAAAGGCGGCTACGTCGATGGAACATGGGAAGTTGAGGTTTTTTTTTGTGTTTTTCATCTATGAGCATGGTGGCCCTATTTTTCCACGGGATGCAATAGCACATCACCACTCGCAGTAGCCCGCTTTGCAAGGGGTGCTAACGGGCCTGGCAGAGCCAGGTGCCGCCATTTAATGCCACCCCTTACACCTGGTTACCTGGCAGCCCTTCAGCATGGCGGCTCCACCTTGGGCACGGCGTAAAATCAAGGATAGATGATGAAGTGAGAAGGAAAACGGATGTGAGGAAGGTAATTGTATTGATGAAGCAGGTTGTTAAAAAAAACCCATCCCGAGCCGGAGAAAAGCGATTCGAGAACGTTGTCCCCTCCCCCATCAGCCTTGATCTGGGAGGGTTGGCTGAGAAGAAGGTCAGCATCTACCCTGTTAAATTAGAGGCTGACCAGAGAAAATTTAGGAGAGGTTGTATGAAAAGCGAGGACACAAGTGTTTTGAAGGAAGGAGAAGGGGCTAAGCTGGAGTCGGACGGGGTGTTGAGTCTCGTCAGCACTGCAGGACAAGATGGCAAGTCGCTGCGCCCCTTACGGGGTTCTCGAGTAAGAGAGGTGCAAACGACTACTTAAGAGCAATTCTTAGTGCGAGACATGTAGAGAGAGTGAATAATGACTAAGAAACAGGGCTTTATCAATTAGAGAACGCTGTGCGAGAGATTATGCCTGAACGTCTTTGAGGTGGCTTTGGCAAATAAGCATAATGGATGGTCTAGTGGTTCACCGCCGAATACGTATGTACATTTGGTCCGTACATGAGTAACTCCGTTCCACTTTTCCCTAAGATTGCTTTAATATGATTTGATTCCTTAACCAGGGAGGATTTATGTTATGATATAACTATTGCCATTTGCAGCGTTCGAGGATCTAGTTAAACAACTACGAAAAAAATATACTTCTAATTACATAAAAAAATGAAATATTAAATCTTTAAATATACTAATGCTATAATAAGAGAATCTAATAGAAGTTAACACTACCAATGAGTAGTACGCGATGGTTGACAAAAAATATCACTTTCGCACGGAATGGTAACTAACAAACATGAATAAGTTTTGGATTCCTTTCACATTTAACTAAGAAGGACTCCGCACTGGTGTGACTTTAAACGAGAACCTTCTCGATAAGTTGATTAGAGGCGAGTTGTACTTGACCCTTTCTTGTAGATGTGAGAGTGAGTGAGCAAATAGCTGATTCTCCTCACTGGGTGAAAGAGACGCGTGGCGAGCCTATTCGGGAAAAACAGCTAATTCTTCTCACTGGGTGAAAGAGACGCGTGGCGAGTCTATTCGGGAAAAACAGCGGATCCTTATCCCGAGGAGATGGAGACGTGAGGCGATACTTCTTGATTTGAACATGTAAGTGAGGAAATCTTTGACGAACGGAAGTTATTCAAATCCCTGTATTATAAATTCAGTCTCCTCGATGATGAGACTTGAGCAAGAGGTGAATCTTTTCTCGAAGGGAATTTCACGTTGGTATTCCTTAATGGTGAGGTGGTGTATCTCCGTTTTCATTTCAGTAAACTGAGATAAGGTATTTTCTGTGGACGAGAATGGTATGAGAGTTGATTCCGATACCACTGGTCTGTTCTTCTAAGGAAGCAAAGGAACTGCCTCGGGAAGGAAAGTCCCGCTCGGTTCCACTTATCTTCTTGTTTGCCTTGTTTGACTTAGGGACTCGTCTCCTTCTCTCGATTGCTGTGCGGATTCTCTTTTTCTTTTTTCAAGAGCGAATTATATATACTTCGATTATCCCCTGGGAGAAGGGGAGACGAGGGAGTTTAGGATGAGCAAACCCTTACTAGCCCGTAGTTAAGCCTTCCTCCTAGGGCATAAATTTTCCACGTTGTTACACTTTGCCCCTTCTAGTTTACGCACGGAGAAAGTGAAATTTCGTCTATTTGGCGAAAATAGACATAAACAATCAGAGGGGACAGTGAGCCTGTTCATAGATTTTTATTCTAAAGGCTATCACACCTTCCTCTGTTTATATTAACGGACTACAAAATCTGCTGACTAAAATCCTTCTTTACCAGCGACACTTGAAGGGTCGTTGTTGAGTACAAATATTACCTGTTTTATCATATTATCAGGATCTTTAGAGATTTTATTAGTTCTACATTATCACTTTATATAGGCAATATTATCTTAGCACGTGTCTGCTTCAATCAATTCAGATATTTTAATGATATTGAGACATTAACATTTTTATTTTCACGTACTATTACGTGTGATCAATTTATTTTATTAGATATTTTTTTTAATTGCTTGAATGTAAGATTGTTTTATTGAAATCTTTATAACATATAGTAAATGCCAGCCTTTATATACTATGGAAATTTCTTTACTTATTGATCATAGTATTTTAAATATTTTAATAGGAGAAAATGATCCTCTTATTTAGTTCAGTACTTTTATCCAAGCACATAAATATAATCTTATATATAAAATGTAAGTAACTCTGAACGCAAAGCGTTTAAAATGCTAACGATACGCTTGTAGCCTCCATTGCATGGTGATTTGTCATGAACAACTAACCTCACAAATAAGAGCCCCGTTGGCTAAAATCAAACATTGAAATAATATGCTATCTTATAACAATTAATAAATATAGAACAAAGCAAATACTTGGAAATAATGATAAATTTCAATATAATTTGTATCAATGCAAAGTTTAATATTTTATAATGATGCAAGTGAAATCGTTGTGTTCACAAGTTATTATACAAACAAACACGAATTAGGAAACAGATTAAAGTCGACGGTCTGGCTAAAGTGATAACCAAGACAGAGGTCATCAGCTTTGCACACGTAGAACGGGATCTGTTTTGAACAACAAGAGTTTACATGAACCCGCGAAAAGGCGAAATTAATCTTGCTATGGATGTCGGCTTGATAAAGCCCGGTCAGGTTTCAAAATTTGAATAAACTCTTGGTGCACACCTACCTACAATAAATATGCACACATCCTTTGACCATATAAACTCCGCTCAAAAGTCTTAGCAAAAAACACACTCACATAACTTTAATCCGATAATCTTTGCCCCTCCTTCAGATTATTTGTCCTAGTATAAATAAGTGAACAGGAACATTCTTATTATTAGTCTCATTCTGATCAGTATAGCATCATTATTAGTAGTAGTAGTATTATCATCAATTCAACCACCCACAGTTAAACAACCATGTCGTCATATGGTCAGAATACAGCCTAAACATTAAGTAGGCCTTGTCACCGTCTAGGGGATTCTCCTCTTCCAAGAAGGTAGACTCTATGACCGATGACCCTTTTAACGATGGGGAAGAAGAAGACAAGAATTCTTCATGAAAAGTTTAGAGTCTATTTTTGCCTGGTTATCTCCTATTCTCTCTGTAAGCTGGTGACCACTTCGATCAGAAAAAATATGGACTCGTCGGACCAACAACTGGCAATGCAAAGAAAACCAAAATTAGTCAACCTCAAGCTTATAGTCAGCTTAAGAAGAAGTAAACCTGGCAAACTTCATCACTTTAGACCTCCCCTTTCAACGCAGCAACCATTAGAATTGTAAGAAACTCATCTCATTTCTACACACCTGACCACTGCAGCAACCTGAATGAGGTACGGTGAACGGCTATTAGTAGACGTAGGTTAGGACCTAACACAAAAAAGTTTGTCCAGTCTCCACTTATGAAAGAAGCGCTCATCATCACAGTACAAAAAGAACAAATCTGGATGAAGACAAGAACAACGGATGAGCACATGCCATTCGTTAAGGTAAGTTTTTTTAAAAAAATTAATAATAGAAATAGTAAAAGGGTTTCGACTAAGAATGATTTGCATAAAGATTCCAGCGCTGACTAGTTTAACAACGTAATTTTAGTGCCTATTCAGGTTAAAATGTAAAGAGGATGAAAATCCAAGTGTCCGGTAATCAGACAAATAACATTAATTTTATTATAAATAATTGAGTGTAAAAAGGCTGTAAAATTCTTAATTTATACATAACCCAGTAATAAGTGTACAAAATCTATCCAATTATTAATTTAAAGTTAACTCCATTTTAAGTGTAAAAGGTCCGTGTAGATATGAATTTAGAGTTAACCCCGTATTCTTAGTTCCTACTGGTTAAAAAAAAGTAGCGCGTAGCGTACACAAATTAATTTATATAATAATAAATGAAAATAAATAAGTTTGGTTCACAGATTAGGCGCTGAACCTCAGAGCCCGAACCTCCAAATGTTTACACGCTTGGCATTATATGGTTTAAACGAAGAATCGCAGGATTTCTGCTACTTTAAATTTCATGTTTTGCAACCAATCTTAACTAAATGAAATAAGTTCTCAATTTGTTGTTCTGGTGCGCGTGCACAAGTCTGCAAAAGTTAACAATAATAAAGTCTTGGCGCGCGCAGATACGCACACGAATTTTCTTGGCATTAAAGAACTACAGTTCAAACCTCCGACTGCTCAAGAGAACCTCTGACTAGCAAACGTAATTAGGATATAAAAATAAAGTATTGTAAGACTCCTAAATTCTAAAGACTCGAAATTCAAGGTAAAGATATACTCAAAATAATAGTTTACCTCCCATTCTAAATAATATATTGTCCGACTCCGAAATCCAAAGGAACCCAAATTTAATTGAAGAGGGTGCATTACTTAAAAGTATGTAAATTATTTTAGATTCTTTATAGCATGTAACAAACACTCCGTTGATTCGAGGGGGATTCCTGTAGAGTCGATTGCTCATAAATGAGCATACCGTTGGCCCTATGAAATTTTGAAATTAGGCAACCAAATCAAATATTAAAAATATTTGCAATCTTATACAATTGATTAATCTAAAACAAAATGAATACTTTTAAATATGTTAAATCAAATCGCAATTTAATATGTATCAATTCAAAGTAAAATACTTTGCAATGGTGCAAGTGAAATTGTTGTATTCCCACGCGAATATACAAACATACATTAAGTAACAAATTCGAGCTGACGGTGTGGCTACCGAAATAACGAAAACATTGGAAAACAGCTGTGCCCACATATAACGGCATTTGATATGACCCGCCAGAGTTTAACTGAGCCCGTGAAAAGACGAAATCAATCTTGGTATATATATAGGCTTGATAAAGCGCGTCATATTTGCAAATTCAAATTCTCTCTTAGTGCACAGGTGCCTACATTAAACATTCACACACTATTTAACCATATAAGCTTCACCCAGAAATCCTAATAGAGAACCCACGCAAATACCTTTGCTCCGATTAGTCCCGCCCCGCGTTTAGATAAAGTGAAGAGAAGTTACCCTCTTAATTTATCATTTGTATAAATAGCTGAGCAGAAACATTCTCATTATTATTCTGATTCTGATAAGTATAGTATCATTATAATTATTATTATTATCACCATTGAGTCAACCATTAACAGACAGACAACCAGGTCGTCACAAGAACAGCCTCTAGCCTAAAAATTATATAGGTATTGTCACCTGTTATGGGGTGCTTTTTCTCCCAAGAAGGTAGAGTCCATAACCAGTGACCACATAAAGAATGGAGAATAAGAAAATTGGCGAATTCTCTCTTACAAAATGAGATCTTCCTTGCCCAACTCACCCACTGCGCATCTATAAGCTTGGTAAAGCTAAGGAACGGAATAAATCAAATTAAATAAATAAGAGAAAAGAAGGAGTTTAGAGAAATAAAATCACTAATACGTGAATAAATGGTTAAAGCAAAGATAAACAATACAATGGAATCGAGAATTATTCCTTCATCGTCTTATCGTTTGATGTAAATATGATGGTTGGTTTGTCCTGAGGAAAGCCAAGATTATTCAATTTGCGGAGAAATTGGCTGTTGAGATCACAAAGTTAAAATTAAAATCAGTTACATAGAAGTATATTAGTCAAATGAACAAATAAAACTCAGATAAATTATAATTATGATCTTACCTAGATTATAGATCTGATTAGCGTATGCTCCTATAAAGCCTAACAAAGTGTGTAAGCACATCGATATCAAGCCTATGCCTTGATTAACAATAGGATATTCAATCTTTTGATTTAGAAAACTTGTATATACTGCGGATATAGTATCTGCACATAGTATCTGATATATCACCAAGTGGACGGAGACAAGACTACGGCTGCGGTATCCGCAGGTGGATTCATAATATCCGAAGTGAAGTTCGTAAGGATGAGGCGAGTAATATCCCCGTCTTCGCCTTTTGTGTCATTGACCCAGATACCTAATCTCTTTCCTGATGGTGCTCCTCTATAAGACACATCTTTCACAATACGTGACGAGATTCATCGTTAAGCATGACCACATCACCGACAAAAAGAGACAATCAATCGGTCGATCTGTCCGTGTGTTTCTTCCTTAATGCCACCTGGTACATGCTCTATCAATGTGCACATGCTTGTTAACCTTGGCCCTTCCATCTCTATTTGCCTTCTTTTCAAGGCAAATAGGCAGCTGTACTAAGGATCCTCTTCTTCAAATGTTTAATGTAAGGGGATTTTTCGACAACCTAAAATAAAATTAAGAGGTGTTAGTGGGTCTAAAGTGTGAAGCTCCTCTGATACATAAGCCAGAGAGCGATGATTCAAGACGTTTTGTACCTCAGCAACGAAGGACAAGAGTTTATCATGCATAACTACTTTATTTCCTGCTACTGATTTTAAAGTTTATGGGTAAAGGCCTATAAAGCGTTCCACAAACCGTGTGTACCAAAGAGCCCTGATTGGATTTAAATGTATTTATTATCCTGGAAATTTGTAGGTCGTATGTGAAGCATTATAATAATGAGGCTGCGAGAATTGTACCTACGTTATCAGAATAAATGGTGTCGACAACTGAAAACCTCTCCATAAATATTAGAAATAAAAGTGAGAATGATTGAACCCTGCATCTGCTCACAACTCCAGTTAAATAGCTCATGTTGTGGCACAAGTAAAGAATAGAATAGAATCTTTTTAATTTTTCTACCATTCAGAACTAAGATGACACCGTTACAGTCAATCTTGGTTCTATAAAATGGTGAAGCAACCAAAACTAGTTTGGGGGGTAAAGGAGGCGGGTCTGACACAGAATACTTCAGATTTGACAGCTTAAGGCAAATAAGGCATTTAAAAGTGATTCACTTGATCACTTAACTATCCCTAGAAAACCACTATCTACATCTTTCTATCATAAGATGATGGTGGGTAGCAGGATTTCCCTGTGTATAATGGAAGTTTAGCAACAGCAGGTCAGGGAAGCTAGGATCGACCGTTGGAGTTTAGGGTATTTGGTGTTTTCTGAGGGATTGGAATAGGAAAGGCCGCTATTTCATTTTATCCTTCATTCCTGCATAAACATAGACAGCTAGTTAATCTGGATGGAAGACTATTTATGATGACCGTTCGATAACTGTTTCCATACTCTCGAATATTTATTTTTCTGTGCCTTTTAAATCCAGAAATTGATAGCCTCTCTTTTCTCCTCTGAAATAATATTATGGCTGACAGGTACTCTTAAGGGAAGATTTAAGGGTAACTTTACCTTTGTTCAGAATTAAAAATCTGAAAGGCAAAATAGCCATTATCAGCAGTTTAGATAGAGAGTTATGCCTAATTTATTAAGGGCTGAGTCGTTACACAATGCGATTGGAAAGGCGTTGGTAGTAGGCCATATTTCACTATTAAGCACCTTTTCATGGCTTTTAGATCACAATACTTTTGTGAAGTTTTATTTATTGGTTCCACTTTAATGGTTAGCTTGAGTTTTACTTTATATTCAACATGTCTTCATGCCTACGTGTGGCAATAAATTTCTAATTTTGTCTACTTTGTCCTCAATGTATTGCTCATTTGTGCTATCAGACACTAACTATCGAAGAATTAATTTGCTATCGGTCCATTTATTAACATTTATTTTTATACTCTCATTAAGAGCGGTTAGCGATTCATTAATCAATTTAGCTGCAAATAATTCAAAGGTTAGCTCTAATTTGGGGATGATTTTAGAATTTTAGACTCTTTTGTCCTTAGCCCTGACATGGAAAATATATTTTCCTACTATTGAATAGACAATTGTCCCATAAGCCTTCGTGCTACTATCACAAAAGCATTGAAGTTCAATATTTTTAAATGATAAATTTTGCTGGGAAAAGGTAAACTCCAAGCATTGTTTAATGTGTGAGACCAATTTGTCCCATATTGTTGGGAGTCAGACTGCACTGGCTCAAACTAACACAGTTTTTTCTACCGCAATCTTTTTATTATCAACATTATATTAATCGTAATCGGAAGGAGATAGCCTACAGTGTTGTAAATACAGGCCAAGACTCTTACAACTTCCCTTTATCTTTGGACTATAAAGGCAATTTTTCTAATAGGAAAAGACAATTCGTCGTTCCACTCTACCACCAAAACCATGTATATTTAAGGGTTTTTTATCTAAATAATTACTCTCTCAAAATAAGTTAACAGGTATGAAATTGAATATCTTTCTTTTAAATTAAATGTGGCTTCCTTGTATATACTTTATGCCCCTTTATCTAGATAAAAACCTTGAGAACTTTCTGGGTGTATTTACCCTTTAATTGTTCTGGGCTAAATACATTTCTCTTTTAAAATGTTACATATGTGTGAATTTGATTACCATTGCCTCTAATTAAAAGGGGCTTCTTTTGATATACCTCGTGATTTTCTTAAAGGCAATGATTAATTTCTCCTCAGAAGAAAATGTGCAGACAATGTTATCTACAAAATAACCTTGAAAATTATATCCGAGCATTTAGTCATCTTTATCCCTATTAACTTAATAAATATACATTTAAAATAAATTGACTACTACAAGATCTAGTTAAAACAATACGATATCTGAATGTTACCGATGTACTCTCTGGTTATGACAGATTTTGTGGGCATAGGAATAGAGCAGAAGGATTTATAATTTCATTTTATTTCCTTTAGGTCAGTAATAGAATACATATTGGTTTGAATGATTTGCTGTTTGTCACCGTGCATACGTAGCCGCGATGTTTCACCACTTGATTGTCCTTTTAAGTAAAAAAATTTCTGCTTGTTAGAAGTATCCAAAACATTAATGGTATTATAATATAGGTCAAAAAATTTTCTCACCTGCAGAATCTCTTTTGAATATATTGGTAGATTAATTTTTTGAACCTACTTTCATTCATTTATGTAAAATCTTTGTGATTTACCATTGATTGTACTTTAAAACACTTCTCGACAATATAGATTTCCCTTCTAATTTCCATGATTTCTTTTTCCAATTCATTTTCTTCAGTTTCTTTAAAAATTAGTTTATCAAATGATAGGATTATATCGAAATAAAAAAATAACTTCTCTATCTAGTTAGCAATCAAAAACAAAATAAATTCACTAAGGTCATTTAGAATTCCCAGGCCTGGGGACCAAATGTGGGAAGTATTGGGGTAATACCCATGGAAACAATCTTTATAAGAAAAAAAGTGTAAAAGAAGACCAACAGGACCTTAAATTCATGTATATATTTTTAAATCTCAATTAATTTTATGTACATCTTATAAATAACACGTAGCACTAGATTTATATTTATTTAAGAATCTGAGTATATTAATATTTACAACATAATAAACTGTGAACGTTGAGCGTTTTAAATGTTATAGGTGAGCTAAGTAAAGCCATCAAACGAAATAAATATAATTATGCAAATAACATAACGACCGAGCGTAGGGAAATAGAATCGCTAATGCCTGTATAACCGGCTAGAGTAAAGATATATAGGAAAATGGGAGCCCTCTCTAATTCTTCTTGCTTTCTAGTCCCAACTAAAGAGTGGAATGTAACAGCGTGATCGTCACGACAAAACACACGATAAATAAATGTCCCATAACTTTGTGAGACAAAACATGCGAGTGGAAAGGTTATTGAGGCCATAGACATTTAGGCTTCAATATAATTCCTTGACGATGAGAACTATAGCGATCAGCCGCGCCATTTTACCTTATGATGAAGCGAGGATATGTCAACGAAAGTGTTGAGATTATCTCGAAGATGTAAGAATTGAGAGCATCATGATAGTGACAATGGTGGCATCCTTGTCTTATTGGCATAGTAGAGAATAGGATGATACCTGACTTGACAATTCCGAACTGAACAATTTGAAATGCTTCTTGACAAGCTAGTTTTATATACTTCCCAAATAAAGGTAAATGGCGGTATCTTCTCATTGGAGAAGTAGAGCGTTTCCAGGCAAGTTGCTTCTGGGTGAAGGTTAAAAGGAGATAGGAACTACAAAATCTTTCATCAATATGTTGACTGCTTTCATAAACGTGAGATTGAACATGAGCATCAAAATGCATTACTTTTTCTCACATATTGGTTGGTTTCTTGAGAATATGTGATCAATAAGCCATGAACAAAGAAAGATTTAATTAGGACATTAAAGAGATGAAGCTTAGGTATCAGGGAAACAGGGGTGCAGTATTGATGGCTGAGTAATGTTGGATCCTGACGAGAAATGTAAGTTAATGCCATGAATTCTGAACAATGTTAACCTAATATCCAATTTACATGTACATACGTATAGCAGTGGAAATTATTTATTTATTACAAAAAGTGATTAATGTACATTAATCACTTTTTGTAATATTTAATTAATAAATTGCCATAGAAACCTAAATTTTTTATCTTAAACCCCCCTTCGGATGAGAAATATTAACCAAAATCAACCGAAAATGTCCTAAAAATGTAATCGATATATTTAGAAAATCGGATTTAAAAAAAAAAGATATAGCACAAAATCTTGACCTAATCGGAATAAACAAATATCATTTTTCGATTCATCGATGCAAACTCGTTCTAAATCACTTGAATAAACTTAGACAACTTCTAAAGATTTTTTTTTGTACCCAGTGTAATTATTGATAATAGGAATTGATTAGTATTTTTAAGGAAAACGATAATGTTGTTTAAAATACATAATGAAATAAATGTGATATAATTTCAGTGAAGCTATAGGAGAAAGTGGAGTTGAAAACATGCAAGCTATAGAGATTTACGTTTAAATTTAAAGCATATTGACTATGGGTAATAAAGTGATTACTCACGAGTTGGCGGATATTTGTACTACGCAGCACTTTCTCTTATCTCACCAATGCAGTTTTTTCGAGTGAAGATGTATAATCCGACCGACTGCCGAATAAAATTTAAATTTGAAAATTAGAGATAAAATAATGAAAAATTGGTGTGTTAGGGTGGTTGATCTGTTGAGTGGTCTAAAGTTTCAGCTAGATTCAATCATAAATCTCAGCTTCTTACATTGACTGAAATCTTTAGATTGGTGAGTGAGTTTGGATATCTTAAGTTTCCCGCTAAACTTCATATCAAATTTTCACTCTGTTTGAACCCTTTCTTACTTCGTTGGTTACCATTATTGGAAAACTACTCCCACATACTCGCACGCACAAGGATTATTCATCGGTTCTGAGAACAAACACATTGTAGAAAGGGAGCCATTGTCTTTTCTTGGCCTGTGCTTTGAACGGTGATGGGGCTCTCTTCCGAATAAACATTACACCATTAATTTGATTAGTAACATAGAATTCGGTGACTAAATCCTTGTCTCGCGATTTATTACAACCAGCACCTTATGTTTGTATTTAGTGTGACTTGTCGGAAAGGGTCCAGTTGTGCGACCCTTTGGGGTTTGTTCTTCAAGACCGCATGTTAGGGAGTGTAGTTCTTTCTGAAAAGGAGAAAGTGTCATTCGATTAGTAACATAGAATTCGGTGACTAAATCCTTGTCTCGCGATTTATTACAACCAGCACCTGATGTTTGTATTTAGTGTGACTTGTCGGAAAGGGTCCAGTTCGGCGACCGTTTGTGGTTTAGTTCTTCAGGACCGCATGTTAGGTAGTGTAGTTCTTTCTGAAAAGAAGAAAGTGTCATCGCGCGAGACAAATCGTTAATATGATCTTCCCCGTCCTTTCTCAAAACCATCAAAATAGACACGATTTGCTCCAAATAGTTTCCTCTCTTAAGGTAATCTAGTGCAGGCCAAATCTATCATTGCAAAGGTCGCCGTGAATTGAAATCAAACCCCCTGATAAGCATGCACGTTCGGTACTTATTATAGAGGAACTTTTGAATTTAACGAAAACATTGCGATGAAATTGTTACCTATGCAATTCGATCTGTGTAAATTTTCAAAATTAGTTAAGAATTCTGTGAGCCTGAAATTTGTGCCGCGCTTAGAGTCGCCTTGACAAAATAGATATGAATCAGGCCTGCATCAGCTTATCTGATTTTTCACCATCGGAATCGCTCCCCAACTCCAAAAGTTGGATGAAGTAGATGATATTCATCGGAGGTCTCTGAAAGGTCGCGGCTCGATAAAATTACGAATTATTTTTCCTTCAAACTTTGCGATATTTTAAAACTAAAACATCTGTTAGTAGCTATAAAGGAATTTAAGTTATAATGCCAATTAATTAGATTTAAGTTGCTTTAATTAAGCCTCAAAATATAGTTTATGTTTAATCACATAAACGTTAAACTAATACTGTGAATTGTATATAAATACAGGATTACGATATATTACTTATGGTTATTTTATATGAAGCATAATAAGAAGATGCTCCAAACTTGGGATAGATGCCATATTCCTACTTTTATGAAGGACGATGTAATAGCAAATCGTAGTGAAATTTTGCAGGCGTTGGAAGGAATCCCAACCCCTGTCTTACAGGTTAAGAAGAGGTACAAAAAATATGTTCTCTTAAACCCACCTTAATTCAGCTTTCTTTTTCCTTTTCAAAGGGAGAGGGGTAGCTAGATTAATTTAAATTTCTTTTCTTATTGTGTCAAGGTAACACTGAAATCTTATAACATAATAAAGAACATGGAAGTCATTGTTGGTATAGTTCACTAGGTTGTTTGAGATGATGTCAAACCAGCTCTGGAATACAGAAGAGAGATAGAGAGCGAGAGTAATAAAGAGTAAGACAGAATTGAGAGAGCGATATATATATATATATATATATATATATATATATATACGAGTATATTTGTATAGTTGGGTAGCAGTCTTTCCTAAATGCAAATTTAGTTTAAGAACATTGTGTATTTTGCCCTAATTAATTTCTTTTGTCAACTTTCTCTTCATTTAACTATCTTTTTTATGCCATCTTGTAGATGGTGAATCACTTTTCTAGTATTTATCTCGTTTTTAAATGAAAAGTGTTTGGTAAATACCAAACTAAATTGATAAGCTTTCGATCTTATTCGATCATCTTCGTAGCGTTTTGATATGTTCTTGCCTTCTTTACCGATGTAATGAGTGGAGTGAGGATTTAACAGACTGAAAGACAACGATTTTTTAGGGGTATTTATTACGCCTAGGTTGAACGTAACGTTAGAGGAAATGGGCCACTCTGGTGAGTGGAATTTTAACATAATTTTAAAGTGTGATTCCAGCTTGTCGCTTGACTGTTGATGGCCGGCTTATCTTCATTTATTAATATAGCTTGTAAAATGTTCCGCTCGGCTTTGGTGACCTCTTTTCTCTTAATAACGGTGCTATCAATGAGCATATCCCTCGTTTTAAGGACACACTCCATATGACTTTTAGGCACTCCTCTTTGTAGCTGCATAGTTGAACGTCTCGAAAGTGTAGTGGTTGTAATGCCAATATATTTTGAGTTATTATAAATCTTACAGTCTTTAACAGGGTAGATGAACTCGTAAACTATGTTAGTTGACTTGAGAGTCGAGGAGTTTAGGCAGGTGTTGTTTTTCATCAGGAGATTGCTGGCTTTTGTTGTTTTATAATAAATGATGAGTTGGATTTACGCCAACTCCAGGAGAAAGTAAGTGAACAAAAAAAGACCTGTTTGTTGCCTTCATTGATCTAACAAAAGCTTTTGCACCGTCAATCGGTCTCTGCTTTGAAACCTCATATTAAAGGTAGTGGTCTCCCCCACAATTCTGTACCATCTAGAGACAGCTGCATGAACGGATGCAAGCCCGCGTCCAAACATGTCCATCACTATCAGAACTCTTCAATGTGGAAGCGGGAGTCAAACGGGCGTGTGAGTTT
The DNA here is from genome assembly GCA_963969495.1 of Ceratothoa steindachneri. NCBI lineage: Eukaryota > Metazoa > Arthropoda > Malacostraca > Isopoda > Cymothoidae > Ceratothoa > Ceratothoa steindachneri. Next base: position 92,226,588 of record OZ018328.1, read on the forward strand.
GCCCCTGTTTTTCTTCAAGGTTTACCTTATGGCTCTCATCAACTTGGTCCATGCTTCCCTAGGAAATAATGCAGGTATTCCCATACAGTACCACTTACTACCAACATCTGCCGAGTCCAGGCAAAAACTAAAGTTTCTTTCACGCAAGTAATAGAACTGCAATATGTAGAAGATTATAATATTTTTCCCCATGATCCTGAAGAACTCCAAGCCCCCATGGATGCTCTCTCATCCAAATACTCTGCCATGGATCTTAAACTTAATGCACAATAGAAAGAAATCTTGGCACAGTGCATAAACCAACCACAAAAATCATTTTGCTTTAACATAAATGGTGCCGACATCATAGTGGTAGAACATTTCATTTACTTAGGCAGTGTGATCTCTTTTAACTGTTTACTGGACCCAAAAATACAAACTGACTTGTGCAGAAGTTAATTCACTTACTCTCCATTTAAATTAAGGCTCTTTATCTATAATTTTTGCACAAGTCTCTCATATTTTTTTAAATATAAATACGCAACTGATAAAGAAATAATGATAATTTGAATGAAGTCTAGGTGCACAGATTTTATCTTCTTAAAATCCATTTAAAAATTTCAGCCTGAGATTCTTCTCTCAATTTTTTTGGTTTAATTATGTGCATAAGTTCTAATTAATTTACTGCAATAAAAATAATCATATGAGTAGTCATGTTTCAAAATAACCTCATTCCACTATAGAGATTTTAAAATCATATATTACTACTGAGCTTTTTTAAGACATTTATAAATATTTAATAAAAAATTAGGTTGTATTATTCTCGAGCTTTTCATTTCCCACTCTCCTCTTGCGGATAGGTCTCCTCTAATGGAAATGGAATGATAATGAATTAATTCATCGCTTTTTACACATCTTCTTTAATATCAATGGTCAGCAATTACCTTCCCAATACTTGAATCACGAAACTTTTATTGAGCTTTGGACTACATTCGTAGCAAGTTTAAATTAAGCTGTTAAATCCTCATTTACTGCTTGAAAAGCAACAGACTTTTATAATAAGATATTGGGGGCTTCCTTATGCCATTAAGAAAAGTCAAATTATTTGTATTGATTAATAATACTAATATTAAGACATAATGTTAATAGCTATAATAGAGTAAATGTGTTGTAAGTTTGTATGTATAAACTTAAGGCTCTCATCCTTTTCCTGAAACAATTTAGCAATTTTTTGTTTCAGATGTTTTTATGAATGCAATATTGTCATTAATATATAGGTACAACGATACAGGGTGTCCCGTATATGAGTACCAATACGAATTTATGATCTAACTATTTTTGCAGTATGTTGGTAAGGAATCTTGCGAAAAGATTATAGACACACGAAAGAAGGCTGATTGATTTGTAGTTTGTAAGGTACTCCGGAATCTTGCCCTATTTTAGACAATCAATAAATAGTGAAAAAATTATTTCTACAATAAATCCTCCAGAATATTTTAGCAAGTCCGAGTGATGTTGGCCTGAACAGAGGCTTGTTGTCTCTTTATTTGTTTGAATGCAATTTCACTTTCTAATTTAAGAACTGCTGAGATATTTTTGTGAGTTGTTGATTGGTTGTGGATGAGGATGATGTTCATACTTGAATACGTGTCATTGAATTCTTTAGTTCTTTAAACTAATCTTTCCTGCTTTGTTGGTGTCTCTAATGATAGTCGTAGTATATTTTGACCTTTTTAAAGAATATATAGTCGCCACAATTAAATATTTATTTCACACTGCGCTGAAGTTCGATAAGGAAGTGACAATTTAATATATTATTTTTTATAATACATTGAGTTTGGAAGTATATTTAGTTAGAAATAATGTAGATAGGACATTTGGTAATAAAAAAAATAAGTGTAATACTTCACTTTATTTAGAACTTCGTTTTCAAAAAGGTTTTGCCGGTTTTTATATCAAATCAGCGTTGTCAAATTATGAAGAATATTTCCTTATTTCCCTCTGGAAATAAGTGGCAAATATGAACTTTCATTTGCATGATTAGAAACAAAACTACATGATACAGAAATAGTATTTATTTATTCTAGAATAACATAAATGAGACAATTAAAATATTAGAAATGAGTAGTTTTCCGTGAATTACGCGTTTACTGTTAATTACTTTCAGGAATCAACCCCCCATGTAGTCTCCCATCAGATTTTTATTATACGATCCTTGATAGTGGCGTTTAAATTCCAGTAGATCCTGGCGAATGCACTCGCTATGCTCGTCGAAGTAGGCTCTCATGTTCTCCTTAATTTATTAAGATGAACGTCAAGAATATGGACTTTCAGGGACATCTTGCAACCCATCATGCCGTAGTTTCTCACCAAGTTCTTAATAAGCTCTACATAGTTTTGGGCTTTGTGATAACATTGGAGTCCCAGAACCACTGCGATAAAGTTGCCCCACGCTGAATTTTTCGTCCTATGGAGCTTCTCGAAAAGCTCATTGTACTCGAGGATCTTTTTTTATTTGTAGACCGACGAAGAACCTCGTTTCCCCTTTGCCCCAGGTAGCTTAGAAAAGAAATCTTCTAGATACTTGAAAGCTGCAGACTCTTTATCTCGAGCTCCGACGGATTGTTTCATAAGGTCCCATATTAAGTTCAGAGGAGGAAACAGTACTTTTCAGGGACCCAAAAAAGGCTCTCGTTTGACATTGTTTCTCCCCAGACTACACCTGGTCCATTGTGGTCAATCCCGCTGATCGTAGTGTTCCACGTTTTTCCTGCTGTCCCAATGGAAAAGATAACAAAGAAACTTTGTGAAGCCGCCTTGGAGACCCACAATTTTGAAGTTTCCGATAACTTCCCAACCATACTCTTCATATATCAATGCATCGAACAATATATTGAGACTGCTGTATTCCTCTTTCAGCTGGACTAGTTGTCAATTAAGAGGCGCCACTCGTTGAGGTTACAGGCAATACCAATCGCTTGGAATAGACTGGTCACATTATGACAAAAGCGAATCTCATCCTAACGTGTAAAAAAGCTTGAAAACCACTGGTGACGCGTTTTATGACTTGATATTTGCACACTGTCATCTATCAAATCCAACTGCCTTACTCTCGAAGTTAAAAGCTCGGTATTTGACTTTGTGAGACCAAAATCTCTGACAAGGTCGTTAGGATCTTTTTGGTTAGGGTAGTATTGGTTTTTCTCCTCAGTTGCACCTCTGTAATCTGGATCAATGACTTCATCTTATTCTCAACTGCCCTTCATTTCTAAAAACTGCTGCTCTCTTTTTGGAGTAGTGGGTACGGGGAGCTGAAAACTGTCTGCCACTAGCGCAATAGATTACTTAAGGTCTGGACCCATGATAACCCGCGAAATTTTGCCTGCTTGACGTTTGAAAGGGTTGACTATGCAGGAGAAACAATTACTTGAGTGGTCAGTTGATGCAAAATTCGTGCGATTGCAAAATTCATAGCTCTCTTTTCTCCTTTGTACCATTCTATAAAAACAAAATAAAAACGTACTAATAAATAAACAAATATTTTTCACATATGTTATTAGAAATGTTAAAAGAAAATCCAGTATACAAATAAGCAAAATATTATATGTAGAGAGATAGGAGTTAAACAAAAACCATTAAGAATTTGCGAGTGTACATATATATCGAGGCCTCCTAAAAGGCGAGGATAAATAATGAAGTAATAACAAAGGCTACCTGTGTTTCCGTTTGCCCCACTAACCGGTCTCCGGTAACAGGCAAAAATGGACAAAATTGTAAATTTAAGAGACAAATTCCTGACATCGACGCAAGTTTCCGACTCGCCGAGGGGTTATTTATAAACACGAAAGTTAAAAATGTAAACTGTCGCCCGTGTATTACACTCCCCTAGAACCACACGACACTAAAGTAGGAGAGAATTGATATCACACTTCTGTTGGATTAATAAGGATTGGTTTTTCCTAATTTCAAAATGCAGAGGTAAGAGAAACAACAGACACCAAAAAGAGAAACCTCCCTTAAGTCTCACCTTGCGAGTTCCCTACAGCTCCCATCACCCTGCAGGGGTAATTAGCGTATAAAACAGGTCGACAGGAAAAAACGAGGCTTTTTCGTTTTGTAAATAGATAAGAAAGTCACCGGTAGAGAGTTTCATTGCAAGTTAAGAAGGACTTGCAGTTTCTTGGATAATATCAGATTGTTCCAAGTAGTGTCGGCACAGTTTGAGCCCAAGGATCGTTAATGGATCTAAAGTACAAATACTCTTTACAAAGCTCGAATACTCGAAGTTCGTCAATTGATCTTACTCTATCTGAGTTTGACAACTCCAAATTAGATAGATTACTCATCCCAAACTGAAACTCTATAAGCTAGACCCAAATCGCTAGGAAAGAATATAAACATATTCCAACCTCTTCTGAAGAAAACCTTTACAAGGTCATAAACGTCCCAGAACCAACCCGCCTCTTCAGCGTCATTCGCATACCTTTCATTCCAAATAACGCCATCTAGTGAGATGCCAACCTACTACGCTCACCACGCCTTCCTGGGCCATATTTAACGAAGGTATTAGTGTTGGATGCTTTTGGTAATAACCATTACCTAAGGTAAGTAATAAATTGTATTGTTATGTCCCATGCCATTAACGTAGAGTATTTGTATATCTTAAATAAGAAGTTGTTTAAAGTAAATTGTTTTTCAGTAAAGCCACCAAGAACCGATTATTAATAGCGCGACTTAAAAAACATTTTTTTATTTGTAGCTTGTACGTGTATATAGTAATTTTGTTTACTTCGATTAATGTACAGTAAAATTCTATTTTGGTTGAAGTTTAAATTATCCTTGAACGAGTTGTGGTGGAAATATTTGTTATATATATTAAAGAAAGAAGTCCCCCCTTTATTCATTCAATAGAATAAAGATTAAGAAAAGCGCTCTTAGAGACCGATCCTGAAGCGATCATCGGAGTTACGAACGTACTACTCATTTTTATTAATCATAATAAATAAAGAATTCATAATCTTGGCTAACCCACGTCATATTTCAATAGTGTCAGGTGTGGGGTTTCTTACCGAAGAACCCAAGTTTTAAGATTATCGTAAAAAGCCCTTGCTAATAACAAATAATTGCTAACCTGTTCGAGGAAAATTTAAATAAGGATAAATCAAACAAGTCTTAAAGATTCAGGCAAATGTATTAATATAAGTAGGAAAGATAATTTAAGGAAGAGTAATTCCTTTTATGTTGTTTTGGGAAAGGGATAATTTAATTAAGAGGTTCAGTGAAAGGTAAGTTTAGGGTAGGAAAAGCTAATTGACTACAGGTTGAAAACGTAATGTTCGTTACATCGGTGAGGTTTCGACAAACATAGCCAAATGGATTCGTTCTAAAAATTCTTCCAGGGAAGCTAAATTCTGGGACTAGAAGGCAAAGATATGGCTGACTATGTCCGGGAAGAACAGAGAAGAGAATTAAAAGAAAAAAGAATACAATGAAATATATGAGCAAAAGAAAGAAGATTACTAAGGGAAAGTAAAACAAACGAAAGAATAATAGGGTTGAAAAGAGAACTAGCGCAAGCGGAAATAGAGGCAAAATAAAGAAGAGTGAAGATTAACATAGAAGTAGAAAAAAGAAGAATACAGAGAAGAAAGAGAGCTTGCCCAATCAGAAAGAGAAGAGAGAGAAGAAAAAGACAGAATGATCGCACATGAAAGAACATCTAGCGAGAGTCAGATGGTAGACGTGGATAATGAATATCCTTTACCTTTTGCACCCTTTCCCCATAAAGGATCTCCCCCCGGAGTTGGATTTAAAATCTTAGCTTCGCCCGTTCGAGAACGCTCAATTAGCCTCGCCTCTGACCCCTCTATCTCCTCTAGATCACCCAGAATACGAAGGGCTCAAGCGGGATAAAGCGGCGAGTCGAGAAACTGTTACCAAACAAATGGTAGTGACAGAAATTTCAGAAAATGATGTAAAGCATATGCCTAATTAGCAAGCTGTAGCCTAGCAAGTTTCTCATAATCAAAGTGTAATCAAAAAAACTTTTCAAGAAAAGTTCAAACTGAGAACTCTGCACAGGATCAAAATAAAAGGGCAGAAGCTCTACTGGATGAAAACAATGTAAAAAATGATTTTCAGAATCAAACAATTGTGCAAGAAACTCATCAGTAGGAGGAAAGTGCTTCCAGTAAAACATTGCACGGCCAAATTCTACTAAAAGATGGAAAAGCCAAAGAACCTCTTTCAAGAGTTGAAGACTGTTCAGGGATTCTAAAAAGTGGTGCAGGTACCCGTTTGAAAGGAAAGAAGTCATTGGCTACAAACCTCAATTGAAGCCTAAATGATAGAGCAAAAAGTACTTAATACCCAGTTAAGAAAGAGCGGTTTGACAAGGAAGCTGGAGTAAACTTTAACACTCCGAAGTTTCTTAAATGCTAGGTCGCGAGATCTTATATTGGTGGATGATCGTGATCAAATTTATAATATTTAATTTGCTCATTCTAAACAGTTATTTGATATTAGTAACATTGGAAAAAATATATACATAATAAATGGCTTAAAATTTTAAAATAACATATTTAATATAAAAGATCATATCTCTGATATTTATATAGGAGTATGAACATGGCAAAGATACATATTTCTATGTTTGGAGTCATCAAAATTATTTCTTAATTTACAGCTCTCTTAATTAAAATTTGGATATTTGTTTTTAAATTGAATATGGTTACAACGAAAGAAAAACTTAGATAAAAAACTTTGAGAAGGTTGTAAATCCTTGCGTTAGAGAAATAGGCTCCGATTTAATAAAATAAGAGAGAAATTTAGTGCTAGGAACCAAGGGGGTTGGTATCAGGCTGAGAGGTTCGTTAGAATGTTTTATATATGGCTTTTCCACGTCTTTACTCATTTTTTCTTTATTGTTTCTAGTATTATTTCTTTCCTTTGTTACCACAAAGTGGTTCAAGCTCAGTTTTCCGAGTCCACAAGCAAAGGTAAATATTTCCGCCACAATAATTTATTTGTTTATCAGCCCACGACTGTTAGCATCCTGAATTATTACTATAAGGTGCCCTATCGTTTCTCTCATTTTTCCGTGCGTTATTATATTATAATCCATTATCTAATAGCTAATTATTTTAAATGAAACTTATCCACTTCAGTTATACGAGAGAATGGCAGCAATAAAATAAAGTTTGGCTCATAAAAAGGAAGATTTAAAATAATCCTACAACAAAAGTTAAACAACCTAACATAACTGAAATATAATATTTACGATGGGCGGTCAATAAGTTTTGCAATTCGGATAAAAGGAAACGAGATATGAGGAAAAGTGGTTTATTATTTTCCCATATAACTACCCTCGACTTCAATGCACTTGCGCCACTTATCCCTGAGGCTGCGAATTCCAGACAACAACAAATCTCCCGACTGCTGTTCAATCCAATCCTGGACGGCGAGCTGGACATCTTCATTGTCCCCAAACCGGCGTCCACGCAGTTCAGCCTTGAACTGGTGAAATAAAAAGTAGTTGCTAGGGGCCAGATCTGGACTGTAGGCGGGATGGTTGAGGTCCTCGAATCCGCACTGGCGCAGGACAGCTTGTGCAACTCTGGCCTTGTGGACTTTGACGACGTTGAAGTCGATCATGGGGTGTTAGATTTCTAATTACCCAACAGGCAGAGACATTGGTGATGGCCAAATTGTCGTGTATGATGTTGATAACACTTTTATGTGATATTCCAAGTTCTCGCTCGATTTCTTCGACCTTCACCCATCAATTTTGGAGGATCATTCTCTCCACACGGGCCACATTGATCTCGTTGGTCACGTCTGACGGGCGTCCTAGACGGGCATTATCTTCACGGGACTCACGACAATGGCGGAACTCCCTATTCCAGCGAGCAATGGTTGCTTAGGAAGGGGCGGTGTCGGTGTACACTGCAAAAATGCGTTCATGGATTTCTTTTGCATTCTTGCCTTCCTTGGTCAAAAATTTGACCACTGCGCGGTGCTCAACCTTCTACATTGTTCAAAAATTTGTAACTAACGATCTGCGATCAGCTACTGCTTCTTAAATAGATGAGGGTGGAGCGTGTGGCTGCAGGTCCTGACTTGTCATAACTTGTCCTAACACCCCCACAAACAGCCATCCCCCTTCATCTGTTTTTCCCTACCGATCCGCAAAACTCTTTGACCGCCCCTCGTATTACATCGTTATAGGAGTTCTATAACAAATTTTATCATCTTTGCCTGTTATTCGCACAATATATATTAGGTTTTAATGAAATAATAACCTGTTAAAAATTGGGAAAATTAATGTTGTATTCTTAGGCTAAAAACATACTGGTTTTGTGGTAAGATTAGCTTTTTTTAACACTGTGGCTTAAGCTAATATGCTATTTGAATCATATAAACTTGTAGTGTTGCAACTAAATACATTTTACAATCTAAAAAGAATCTTGCCCAAAGTTAAAAAGGGTTAGGTTACTGTTTTCTCTTTGGTAATTTAGATGAAAAAATGTTTGACTCATCTTTCAATAATTTATCGAAGTAAAAGTTTGTGACATGAAATATGTTGAAATCAAAGCTTGAAATTGGAGTATACTATTTTATATCTATTTTTTAAGGAGTCATATAACGTGCTTTTACTGTTCAGACTGAGATATTTGTCAATATAAGATAGGATTACATTGTAACATATTAGAAGCCAAAATTTCTTTTTTCGCTTCCTGATGCATTAGAAGCGAATCTGGCATACATATGCTCAGAGAAATTTCAGTATTGGATCACTAAAATTTCAAATAATTCAGTAATGTGGTAAACACTATAAAAAAGAATTGCGTGTTACATACTGGAAGCTAAAGTGGGTCTTTTCCATTTGTTTGGGTGTAACTTGTTAAATCAATAATTTAACACCGCCGAAGGCCTTCAGCCTTTTTATAAGTGATCATGAATTAGTGGAATATTTATAGGTTAGTACTAAATCAGACATGGATTCCACGGTACAACAATGAAAAGATACGGAAATCAGAATAACCTTTTCTAGGGGTATTTTTGTGTAAATCCCGAATATAATATCGATCTTGTTATGCGACCCTCCAGTTTCTCGTAAATTAATTACTATGTTATGAAAATCCAAAGGTTACAAACGGATTTTCATATAATTTTAAAAGGGGTGTTCCTTATATATTTTCTAACCTAGCATATGAAATTCGTGAAAGTATACTCAATATTTTTTTTTTATAGGTAGAAATCCGTGGTAACTCTATGAAATTTAGCAATCTGCTATAAATGTTCTCGGATTTTTATTTTTTGTTTAATAATTGTTGCTGTTACTATTTATATTATTTTTCGCATACTAGTCTTTTCTCTTCACAGGAGACAGAGCTAAAATTCCTAGAGAATGCAAAATTACTCAGACAGTTTCTGTTATATATGTGGTTCAGTTATATTAAGACAAAACAATATGTTGTGCGAGATGTACAAGTTACCTTAATGCCTGGGTGAAAGACAAAAGGCCTGGCCTCATGTTTGGCGTGACAATATTCAGGAAGGAGAGAAAAGAACCATTTAAAGGACTTATACTCCTGCTTAAGATAATAAATGTGGGTAGTCAATGTATTTTTTTCCTGGTCTTTAATATATTATAATGAGATATATCAACTAAAAAGATCAAAATACACATATGTTGTTTTCCACCAGTTTTGCAACTGATCACACCTAGTAATATCCATTTTTAGTCTGATAGTATTTTATTTCATGGTAGATCGCAACAGAAAAAGCAACAAATATATCATGTATTGAGATTTTCATTTTTCTATTGGCCCAGTTCGACATTCAAGTGTTATTCTTATACAACAGCCGAGCTCGGAACTACCAACCGATGACACGAGTAACTCAGACAATTCGGAATCTCAAGATACATGTGGCACTAGTTAAATCTGACAAGAAACCACACCTCATCATCCACCCGTAACTCTTTGATCTATTTCGTAATCTAAAACTTACTAAGCATCAGATTGAACTCCTCACCTTACATCTGCAACAATGGAACCTGTTGGATGAACATACTTGAGTTACAGTATTTAGGAAGCGTTCTGCAGATCTATAGAAATTCTTCACTTTTGATAACAACCTGACTTATTTTAATGATATCAGAGGCTAATTCAATGCCCTTTTGCTGACCTATGAACCAAATGAGTACAAGTTATTCATAGATGCATCCATTTACAGGGTAAAAAGCGGTTGTGTCGCACATTGGAACACCATGCATTCAGTTCCAGTTGCTAGCTCATTCTTTTTAAGTAAGACATTTGAGAACTTTCTTTTATTTTAGACCACATAAGTTACAAGAAACATGAGTGGCTAATTAGTGAAGACCTAAAAGTAGTAGCACTACTTATGGGCTACAAACTGGATACATATTTTTATGTGATTCCGTTGCAAGTGGGACAGTAAGGATAGATCAGAACACAGAGTTTCAAGATTTAACTTCTGAAGAAGATAGTTTAGTATACTGTAACAATATCTTTGCTGTCATGGCTGCACTTCATCATGAACATAAATCTAGAGTGGAGACTGTTCATTGATTCCCTTAAATCTAGTTTAAAGACAATACTTTTGCACAATGGCAACAAATTGCTGTCTTTGACACTAGCTTATGCAACTAATATGAAAGAAACATATGACAATATGAAAATCCTGTTAGAAAAAATTCAGTGCAATAGGTACTGTTGGCCAATCTGTTTGAATTTAAAATTAAATGGACAATTAATGGGTTTGCAGCTTGGCAATCCGAAATATTGTTGCTATTTGTGCGAATGGGATAGTAAAGGCAAGAGAAATCATTGCGTCAGGAAGAAATAGTTAAAGCGAGATGACTTACCATTGGACAGAAAAATGCTGTACATCCTACACTAGTTAACTCGGAGATGATTCTTTTACCTTCATTTCATATAATATTTGGGCTTTTCAAAAACTTTGTTAGGGCGATGGATAAAAATGGTGTTGGGTCACTGACGCTTAGTTCAAGGAAAGAATTTTTATTAGTCCTTAAATAAGAAATTTGATAAAAGATGGACAATTCGAAGAACTGTTAAGCCAAATCGAAAAGTCAGCGTGAAGGATATTTAAAAGTGCTGTGCAAAACTTTTGGGGAAATCGGAAATACCACAACTACCGTGACATTGTGGGTCAATTATTACAATAATACAAACCTATTGGGTGTAATATATCGCTAAAAAAATCATTTGTTTTGTTCCTAACAGAATTTTTTTGCGACAAATCTCCGTGCCTTAAGTGAAGAGCACGGTGAACGTTTCCACCAGAAAATCTGTCATGGAAAGCAGGTACAAGCAAAATGGAGTTCAAGAATGCTAGCAAATTATTGTTGGACACTAATGATGGATTTTTCAGATACCAAACAAAGAAGTAAAACAACAACTAATACATTTTAAGAAAGCTATATAGAGTGCCGTGAATGCATGTAAATTCTTGCATTTCTGTAAAAGTTAACATACGTATCACATATAAACTGTGGTTGCTGGAGAGAATCTACCTACATATTTCAATTCAGAGTGAAAAGTTCTAGTATAATCACAAATATTTTGCTTTGTGTCCCGCGCCAATTTATATTTTGCTCTTCAGTGTTCTACTAAATAAGAAAATCATATAATCAAAGAAAAAGAGAGGAATTATTTAATGGAAAAAATAGTGGAAGCTTGGTCACAGAGCCACAAAAAAATTATACGCAGAAAGAAAAGTTACAATGAGTGGGATGAAAGTTTCAAAAAATTTTAATATGAAATGCTTTATTTTATACGTTAGAAATAAATCATAAAATCATCACCATAAACGAAATTTGAAACTTAATGTCAAGTTAAAATTACTAAAAATGGTTTTAGAAGGTAAAACGAGGTTAAATTAACTAAAAGAACACGACAGGTGAATTAATTTTTCCACGCAAAATGAAAGAATATGGTTGATCGCACTTCAATGACGAAATATGATTTAGACCTAAGGGCAATTTCAGTGCGTTCAAAAGTTAGATGATAAAGATATTGACTATGCTTCCGAGAAGAAGACATAGTTACATAGCTTCGTGAGAGACGAAGTGCTGAGGATATCTTAAATTTCCGCTGTGGTTGAATCAATAAGGAGTGTTAAAAGAACAGTATTATTTGAAGGCTAGCAAGTGAGAATATAAACGTTTCATAAAGATTTGTTTATAATTTTAAGATTTAAGATTAAATTAGTGACATAAAAATGGACCTTCGTAAAAGTTTGTTTTAAGATACGTATTGTCGTAGGTTAATCCACACACCTTACACCAGATTGATATATATATATATATATATATATATGTCGTAAGTTAACCCTACACACCTTACACCAGTTTAATAGAGATATCGTAGAATAGGGTGAAGTTCACCTTTTCTGCTTTACGAGTACGTCGGAAGTAAACAATATAAGCAGAATGCAAATTAACTGACACTAGGTTGGCCAATAGTCGACTATCTTGGACTTCCGAGATAACAGAAACTGAGTACAAAAATAACATTACTAAAATGCAAATCAATATTATTTTACAAGGTTAAAAAGAATTTTAGAATGAGCTATACACACACAAGATTTAAACGCGTCTCAGCAGCTAAAGGGGTGAGAGATGTGATGAGGACGGTCACCGTACAAACAAACAAACAATATTGACCGAGAGACGCTCGAACGACCTTAAGCATAAACTAAGCCGAAGATAAGGTCTACATTGGGGGTGGAGGTAAAATATAGAAAGAGAGAGAGCGAGAAAGAGGAATTGCACAGGATAATTGCGCGTTGCTGTTACTACAAAGATTTGGTTCGAGGGAGTAATCTTGGCCTTGGCGCAAATTTTAAACAACTGTCTCTGGACAATGAATATTAGGATGAAGAAGGGTGGAATAAATCTTGCTTTCGATTAACACGAATCGAGATTGAGCTCGATGCGTTTGAGGAGCGAGGGGTAGAAGTAGGGGATCGAGGTAGACTCCCGTGAATGTGAACTAACCAGAAAACCGGGAGCTTGAAGGATACTGCGAGAATTGTGCAAAGCCCAACGGTTTGTGAATGGCGGGTACCGACGGGGGTGGAGAGAAGATACTGAAGGGGTAGGGAGGACGGCCGATACTCTCTTCCAACTTCGGCGACGGAGGATTTATAGGGGGCGAATGGGGTTTCTCCCTTCAGTCCGAAGGGAAGGTTTGTAGCCTAAGACGCATCATCAGTCCAGAATAGACTCGGATGTTCTTTAGTTTCGACTGAGAAACGAAAACCAATGAAAAAATCTTAGACTCAAGTAGTCTAAAGAAGTGACTAGGTAAGGCTCTCAGGACAACGATAAAACATGCCTAAATAACCCCCTTGCCGTACCAAAATAAAGAAAATTCTACTATCAGATTTGAAAACGAGACGGCACGGAAACCGCAAATTTTGCTTTCAGTTAGTGAGTTACCACTTCTACAACCGACACTTCGTTGTCTGGTAGTTTAGTATTTTTTTCAATTTTCCTCGTACACTTTCTTTACTTTAAAAGCCCTCTTTCCCTCTTTCCTTGAGGGTCCTCATGGGTTGATATTGAAATGTGGAAAAACATACAGAGAGGAAAATTTACCCGTTGGGCAGTGTGGTCGTGAACGAGTGCGCTCCATCAAGGTATAGCTGAATCAAGAGCATCAACCCTGTTACATTCTCTCTCCTCTCTTAAAGGGGAGGGGGAATCTGAAACAGAGTTGAATCTTTAAATTTGATAAACTCTCCTGGGAATACCTTTATCATCTTCACTCTGAGATGATGACGAAGGGAGGAAATTTTCAGAAAAGCGTGACCAAGTGCCTTCTTGTGAATTAGGCCTGTTGAGACATTTAATCCTTTCTATCTGATGAACATTTCGATCCTCTACTTCTGGAAGAGAAATCGGAATAAAAAGTTTTTATTTCTAATCGATTCTTTCTTTTACCTTAATATTAAGAAAATACAGGGTCTCAAAATAGGAAAATTAAGCCGTTATTAAAGTATTTTAAAGGAAAAAGGGCCTTTCGAGTCTTTATAAAATGAGATTTTGAACAAACATTTATTTCTAAGATCTTCAATGAAAACAAATTAGCAATAGAAGAATACAAAATAAAGTACTTTAGAGATATCTTATTTACAAAATAAGTACACATTTGAATCCATAGACACAGTGGGGTAAAACAAATATTTCAACACATTTATGATGGTTATTTAATATATATTCCAGCATTTAAAAATAAACATTAATCATAAAAGTACTGTATTTTGATGTGTTAACAAAATAAAAGGAAAATTTGTGATACTAAGTATATTTTCTTTTATTGGCGAAAAGGCAAAATAAGGGTGGATATAATGATTTAGCAATTTATAGATAATATTTTATAATTAGCTTATTTATACAATGTTAGGTTGTCTAGAGTGTTCAATTAAGATCTAAAATTATCCCATATATTTAACAATCTTTTAAATAGGTATTTCATTATCTTTACAGTTTGCTATTATAATTAGATTACAAGAACAAATATTCGTCTTTCACTTAATTTTCTTTCATGAGTATAGAAAAAGAGTTGTGAACATGAAAACAGATCAGTAGATTTGTCGAGTTTTACCTGTACTAGAGTGACCATACTAATCTCAGCGATGCGTCTTAGGAATGAATCTTTAGAGAACTGACTTTGTTTTATCTTTTTTTGCTTGTTTTTTCGCAAAGCACTTCATTGTGACTTCGATTAAACATGTTTTAACAAGATCCTCACACATAGTGTGAACTTTATATTTCTGGCACTGTGAAAAAAAAATCCAAATAAAGCTCGAACAGCAAATTTATTTTTTCGTCCATAATGACCAACTGAACTAATTCTAACCAGCAGATACAGAAGCCAAATCAAATTTGGATGAATGTGCTTTTGTCTGATGTGTCCATAATTCCCACTCTGGGAAAATTTCAGTTCGCAATGTTTGGTGCCGTTATAGAACCACTTATCATTACAATCAAGAATGGATGTGGCATCATTAAAGTTTTGAGCTGTTTTATTTTAATAGTCCTGGTGATCTTCATACATTTTGTGGAGAAATGAACGGAGCTATATACCAGTAAATTCAGGTAAATAATGTTAATTGTAGAGGATTTGGGGAGCAGAAATATTGGATGTTTTAGCATCACAAAGTGATCCGAAGAACACGGCAAAAGCAACTAATTGTGATTGTTATGTACTTGCAGAACAATATTAATATTTCACCGTGGCCTATTCAATCCTCTAATTTTATTCTGATCGAAAGTATCACGTGAATAGTGAAGAAACAGTTCTAGAAAAGTAATCTTTCATACTTCCTACAATCTAAAGAAATATGTAAGGTGGCGTAGGCTAATTTTCCAAGAAAATGATGGCACAAATCGTTCAAATATTGTAAGAAATGCCTAAGAGCAGATCAAGTAAACTATACTAGTTTTCCAAACTACTAGGCTCTCTTTATGTAGTGTCGAAATACTTACATATTTCCCCTTCTCAATATTTGTTATATTTGTGTCTTCACCCTTTTCAAGAGTAACATCACAGACTCTAATAGCACACAACGATTTCCAGTCCTTTTCATATACTATTACCTTAATCCTTTCTGCTTTAACTATTAGCCATATTTGTTCATATATCCTGTCAAAGATCTTATTTAAAATTCCGAAATCTCACTCATTCTCATCCATTAACACCAGGCATCAGCATTCTCTAGTATTGTTAAAACCTATCTTTCCCTTATTTTCATTAAATTCACATCCCGATTCCTATATTCTCGTTTGTAAATTCTCAGTATTAAAACCTCTAAAATATTGAACAGCTATTTAGACATTGCAAACCTTGTTTTTCCTACATCTTGTATGTCAAACCACACGCGCTACCCATCTTTCATCCAAATGCAAGGCTTACTTCTAACATAAATCTTCTTTCCACTATCCATTAGCTTATAGCTAACCCAAAACCTCAGTAGAACCTATCTTATTTTTTTTATATCTACACGATTAAAATTTCTGCAATATATGAACCAAATATTCAATCTTTATCTAGAATCCCTTGTTTTTTAAGGGTAGAAGTCTCAGTGCAAATACTTGATCTACGCAAACTATGTGCCATAAACTGCCCTCGATCATCCCCTATCAGTCCTGAAGTGATCTTTATTATATGCCTAATCAGAAATTTCGCACACTCCTTGTCTCTTAATGTTCAACAGACTTATCAACTCTCCAATGTTGTTTTTGCATTAACATTAATTTCCTTTAGCTGTAAATAGCTCTTCTATCACAGTATGCTTCAGGGGCTAAGAAAATATCACTATTAAACATCTAGTTAAACATATTACATACTTTTTATCTATTACAAATTTTCAGACCTCTCAAAGAAATATCAACCTTTTGGTTTCCTATCTGCTCTATACCCTTGTATACACTCCTGTTATCCTCAAGAAACCAGTTATATCCATATTAGCCTCATCTTTCACAAATAATACGACTAGTCGTGAACTGGTCTCATGGTTTCACAATCATATCACTTCCTTCCTGAAGAATTCTCTATGTTATTCTAGATCTGTATCTTCTTCCGTGCAACAGTGTTATATTCTCCTATCAGACTATGGTTATTCACAACTTTTTGGCATCATTTTATACATTCAGCTCTATCTCACTATAATTCTCATCTGAGTTATAAAACATTTACAACTTGCTTCGGTTTTGCTCTTCACTCTAACTTACACATCTTCATTGCACAATTTAGCGAAAAGCTTTTTTTTTTCACTTCTGGTCCCTACTTATACATTCCTGCTAGAAACAAATATCTCTCCAATATTTGGTCTACAATTTATCTATTTCCATGTTCACCATTTATTGCTTTTTTAGACTACCACGCATTCTGCAACACCCTTTTTGGCTTCTTCCTCATATTATAACATTTATGTCTTAAATTTGCTTTCCATTCTCCATTTCTCTCATAATTTGATGTGTGTACCGAACCGACCAATTTTACCGCAATCGGCATAATCACCAGATCTAAAGTCATCATACTCATTTCTTTTACAGTTATTAAATTAAATGTTTACTTAATGATATTTTTCACATTTTAAGAAGACACGAGTCATTCCTTCTCGAAATTCCTCCTCATCTTCTATGCCAGATAGATTTTTATTCATACAGATCTTTGTGATTAAAGAACTTGTTTACTACGTGCATTTCTTTTTGCACAAAATCTTGCACCCTTTTTTCCATTTACATTCTCTAGGCGGTGTGGTAAAATATCGAGTTATCCCCTCTTTCATTATGTAACTCTTTCGCAGACTCATAAATCCCACAACCAACAACTGATACCCATTCCCCAATTTTCTCAGCACTACTCATCCCTCATCCCAAGAACTTCCAGAGGCTTTCTTTCTCAGCTTTTTTTTCATCATTACAAGATCTATCGTTAAAATCACACATAGTTTCACCTTTGCAAATATCAGATCCTACACGCACGCTCGCACACAGATAGCGCATTACAACATGTGCAGTAAGGGAGAAAATAATTTCGACATATTTAATTAACATTCAACATGCAAGATTATTTAGATGCTCTAATCTCGACTGATCTAAAATTCAAGAAACAATATACTTTAAGGTCACATAGGGCAAATAAGTGCCTATGATACATGCTATACCTTTATTCTACAAAACGCGCTTCTAAAGAACTTATAAAATGTCATTGAAATTTTGGAAGGGGCAAAGTGTCGGTGAAAAAAAAATTACCTTATTTGGCAATAGATTAAAAAAAGAAAGTATAAGCTAACCTCCATCCTTTTCGCTCGAAGATTTGCATCTGAACAGCCATATTAGACTCTAACAAATACCATTCGTTACACAATTATTTTATGAGGGCTTTTGTGCACTGTTCTCGTTTCATCAGAAAGGTTGAGCTGCATATCTTCCGTGTCACCATGAAAAACCCAAAGGAAATGCACATTTTGATCAGATGTTTTAGGGATGACAATTAGTGGACAATGTCTTATTTGTTAGTTGTATTCCTGGAGTCAGAGAATTGCAAACCCTCGCTGGTCATATGCACTTTTTCATCCATGAATAGTAGGATCGCCTGGTCTCTTGACCCCTCTTTATATTTACCGTAGGCGTCTCAGGACAATCAATAGCATTCTGGTCACATAACCAGGCCACTTTACGTTTACCATTAGTAGTTCTTTAACACCATTTCACCCAGCTTTTCTATGACCATACGAGCTAATTAATACAGCTAGTCTAATGTTAGCCTGGGAATACGAAGTTTTTCAACTTCAATCAGAGCTCTACTAGCTTTAAAAATTCAGTTGGATCTGACTCTGATGAGGCCCTTGAAATATTCCTTTGCTTCTCCGACCGGAACCTTCGGAGAGACATATGACATCGTAACTCAAGAATTTTTAGTGGGCTCAGGTAAAAATCTTTTCATAACTGTCAATTAGTTAATGATTTGATTTAACAACTTGCCTTGGTCACTATTTAAACTAATAGCGATAAGCCTCATTGGATTGTTGGGCTTATGCGTTTTAGGCGATCCTTGCATGACTGTCTCTCTTGCACTCTACTCCAAAATTTAATGATCATCTGCGTGCGATATGGTGTCGTCCTTGCTTTATATTTCAATTTTAGATTCCTTTGTTACTATACTTAAAACAACCCCAATGTAGTTTTATTGTCACCTAGGAGGATCATTATCTCCTTAGATTTTATGAAAACTACTACTACGCCTTTGTCCGTTGGCATGATTAAGATATCATTGTAGTGGAGGAAACCATATAGCTCGGGGAATTATCTTATAGGAATCGCTTTTGATTTCATGTCTGTCAAAGCATGGAATGTACATCACAGCCCCTAACTGAATTCAATGTCGATCTGGGCTTAATATAGGCAGTTTTGTATGTCGTCCTTAACTAGGTCCGACCTTTTTACGCCGACGACGAACTGAAGCTCACTGAAACGTTCAGGATTTACGCCTGATAAGTTTAATTCTGGATAAGGTTTCACGGCACCAATTTGCTACAGGAGGTCCATTGACAAAGCATCTCAAGTTTTTGTGGTCTTTTATCACAAAGTGGCTCTGGTACTTGAAGGCTGCATCAACTTTAGGTTTGTTTCCGTTAGAGAAGCGCAGTAATATTCAAATATTAAAAAGTGAGCAAGGGGAATTCAAGCGCATGTATCAGCCTAGAAACTTTCTTTTCCTTTTAAAAGAGATTACAAAACACTTTATTATAAAAATATCCCTCAAAATGCAAAAACCCAACGTCCAAGTAAGGTATATTAATTCCTGAATAAGGAGTGATAAATACAATCTTGTCAAACATACTTTTGGTATCAGCCCTCACTAACTGTTTCAGTCATCTAAAGGACACGTTGGTGATCGTTCCTAGACGCCTTATTATGAAAATATCCCCCGAAAAGAAGTGATAAACACAATCTTGTCAAACAGACTTGTGGTATCAGCGCTCGCTAACTGTTTTAGTCATCTAGAGGACACGTTAGTGATCGTTCCTAGACTCCTATCTTATAAGAGGTTGATAGAGTGTGTAAATGATTTCCTCCAGACCATTAAGTTAATGGTAGTGGCAAACCACTTAACTTTCGTATTCTTAATCGTTAAGCTGCATAGTACCGAATAAGGTTTGAAAATCTGCTTTAAAGGAAGCCAGCCACCAAAGAATACTTTTTTCGACTAACTGTCAGCCCATGTCCATCATTAAAAAAAATACCAGCCCCCTCAGGTTCTATAAAACGTGTGAAGAATATGCCTCCCGCGGTTTCTCAAAGTCGGGAAACATTGAATCAAGCAAACCTTTCCAAAATTGGCCTACCGTCTGGCAATTTTCCAAAAGCAAGCTTATTACAAACACCCAATGCGCAATAACTGAGAAATAGAGACGAACCACAAACTTTAAAAAAACCCTCACTAGCCTTTCTGCTGTTTAAATGGGAAAAACTATCGGTGCTTTGAAGAAAGTTGCAATCAAACAAAGCATCAAATTCTGTGACATTTACCTCTCCAGATAACAATAAGATGAAAAAAATTCTGTTTTATACAGGATGTGCTTTACCGAGTGCCATTTCTCCTAGATTTGAAATCACCTTAAGGGCGTGACAAATAGGTAAAGGAGCAAAGAGAACCTGCTAGGCTCATACTACCCCAAAGGCTGCATGGTAAAGTATCAACAGTAAATCAAGCTTCCTCACATTTATTCGGAAAGTGGCTGAGCTGGTATTTTTCTAAAAGGGTTTCTTCATTTTTTATACTTTAAACAATAAACGCTCAGGGACAAATCAAATAATTTGAAAATTACCAACATAAATTGAGCTAGTCAGCGAAGAGTTTATATTGGGTAGTTTATGGCCCTAAGGAATGGAATTCAAATGCAATTTTGCAAAATTTTGTCCTTCTGAAGAACCAAAGGAGGAGCGGAATGTTAATAAAAACTCATATTACCCCGTCAGTTTTCTCCTATTATTTCCTTTCAATATTTATTAAATAAGTTACATATAAGTCTTACGCATGCGCGGGTCAAAGATTAACACTCTCTCTTACTAAAGACCAAAGAAATACTCTTATATATCAATATGAGTGCTTTGTGAATGATATTATAAAGTAATTAAGAGTAAATTGTTATATGTAATATTATATCTTATTCAGGCACTGATTGCAAATATTACTGCAAATTTTATAACACTCCTGAATTTCCTGTACTTTTTCCTAATTTTGTCACTTTTATTTCTACCTAACCAAAATAAAATTACAGTTACAAGGTAAATGAAGGTTATGTTGATTTTTACTCTAGTACGATTTATAAAGTAATGCAGTACATTAAGGTAATTTCTGTACTGAATCTGCAGTGACTTATCACCTTGAAGGGAGTACACAGATGACCGCTGTAAAAAATTTCTCGCAATAAAACTGAGTCTTCAATTTGTTTATTTAGCTATTGGGACGCAGTGTTACGAAAATTTGAAATCCGTGCAATGAAAAGATTTAGTCAATTTGATTTGGTATCCTTCTATTTGCTAATTAGAATATGTAGCTCTGAAACATCTTCACATTCCCTAACTTCACCACTTTCTTTACAAACCTGCTTTAAAAACATTGTGAGGAATTAAACATTTTAGAAAAACTTGATTAGAAAATTCTTAAATCATTTTCACCCTATTCTCTGTGAGGGAATGCTCTCAAATGACTACCATGAGAGAAAACCATTGGCGATAAAACCCTATTCTTTCAAGACTACGTGAGCCAGCGTAAGAATTTTAGAAAGTCGAGGAAGAATCCGTCACTCACTTAATCACCAGTACACAGCTATCCTTCTTTTCAAGTGCCGATCATCCCTCCTTCCCCTGTGATAAGGCCGTGCGCGGCCATAATAACCCTACCCTCATATCGCGAAGCGAGTTTGATCGTCTGGAACGATGCGTTATCAAGAATTGTGTTTGCTTAGACTGGCACCAAAAATTCTTGGGGATCGCAAGGCCTTGAAACATCTAGCAGAACAGCTACCCGAGTATTTAAGCCGTAGCTCACCATCTCTCGAGGAATTTTAAAGCCTGCCATTCACTCCATCTAGACTGCCGTCTGTTTCCAGTGACCGTACATAACTCGTCATCGTATGTCGTCGAAAACCTCGTCAGCAAATCTACCTTCTTTAAGCTTTGCCCCCTGTTCAGATGAAAGCTATCGAGCTCCCTTCTCCCCCGAGAGTTGTGCGGCCATCTAATCTTCACCAACTTTCAACATTCCCGTCTTTAGTGATTGAGACTCCCTGCCGATCAGCAAAATCGTTTCAAGTTGAAATTACGTCTGTCTGGAGCAGTGAGAATCTCATTCTCAATCACGAAGTAATCCAAGCCCATCTTCAAGTTCTCCTCGTCAGGACTCCCCAAAGAATTTTCTTGAAGACCTGCGCTCTTGTTTCCCCCCCTCCATCGAATTCGCCCGCGCTTGAAGGTGAAGCGATCGTGTATGGTCATTCCCATATTACCTCGTTAATGTGTTCCCCTTAAATTAATATATATATATAAAGAGAGAGAGAGAGAGAGAGAGAGAGAGAGAGAGAGAGAGAGAGAGAGAGAGAGAGAGAGAAATTGCACCCTTTTTGTTATATATATTAAAATTATATTTTAGGGTATTTTCTTTATATATCTTTTGAACTGCAACTTAGCAAGGCATTAATCTATTGCCGGCCAACCGTAATTCGCACTCTTTATTTATCGCCCAGACAGATGAGGGGCGGTCAATAAGTTTTGCGAATCGGTAGGGCAAAACAGAGGAAGGGGCATGGCTGTTTGTGGGGGTGTTAGGACAAGTTATAACAAGTCAGGAACGGCAGCCGCACGCTCTTACCACGTCTATTTAAGAAGCAGTAGCTGATGGCAGATCGACAGTCACAAGTTTTTCAACAATGGAGAAGGTTAAGCACCGCGCACTGATCAAATTTTTGACTAAGGAAGGCAAGAATGCAAATGAGATCCATGAACGCATGGTTGAAGTGTACACTGACACCGCTCCTTCTTATGCAACTATTGCTCGCTGGGATATGGAGTTCTGCCATGGGCGTGAGTCCCTTGAAGATGACCCCCGTACAGGACGCCCGTCAGATGTAACCAACGAGGACAATGTGGCCTGTGTGGAGAGGATCATCCTCGAAAATCGACGGGTGAAGGTCGAAGAAATCGAGCGAGAACTTGGACTCTCACATGGAAGTGGTATCAACCTCATTCACGACAATTTGGCCATGACCAAGCTCTCTGCCCATTAAGTCCCTAGAAACCTCACGAAACGTCATGCCCCATGATCGAATTCAATGTCGGCAATGTTCCCAGGACCTGCTGCTCCTGTACAGGTGATGAAACGTGGGTCCACTACTGAGATTCCGAGGCCAAGCTCCAAAGCATGGCCTGGAAGGACAGGGGCTCTCCAACCCCCATCAAGTTCCGGACCCAACCCTCAGCCTGGAAGAACATGGCCACCATCTTCTGGGATTCTGAGCGAGTGTTGATGGTGGACTAGGCAACTCATGGAAGGACCATCACAGGCCAGAATTATGGCGAGCAACTGGCTGGGTTGAAAAAGTGCATCCGTCAGAAGTGGCGCGGCCAGTTGACACGCGGTGTCCTGCTCCTCTACAACAATGCCACTGTCCAGAAGGCCAGAGTTGCACAAGCTACCTCGCACAAGTGTGGATTCGAAGAGATCAACCATCCCCCCTAAAGTCCAGTTCTGGCCCCTAGTGACTACTTTTTATTCCGCCAGCTCAAGGCTGCACTGCGTGGACGCCGGTTTGAGGACAATGAAGATGTCCAGCTCGCCGTCCAAGAGTGGATTGAACACTCTGCAGTCGGGAGATTTCTGGCTGTCAGGAATTCGAAGCCTCAGGGACAAGTGGCGCAAGTGCATTGAAGTTGAGGGTAGTTATATTGAAAAATAATAAAACACTTTTCTTCATATCTCGTTTCCTTATATCCGAATTGCAAAGCTTATTGACCGCCCCTGATAACTCAAGCGGCGTGTGGCCAGCTGTCTGCCTGTACTTGTGTAAGACTCTGAGCTCCGAGCTAGTCTATACAGGTTTCCGTCGACACTCTCATATTGGGAACCACATTTGTAGCGAGGTAGTGATAATTATCTGAGTATCATTCAAAATCCTCTATTCGCACACTTATTATATAGGGTTTTTCTACCCTTCTTTTTTCTTCTCAATTTCATTTTAACTAATGGATATGTATAACAATGCCCATGTTATCATTTTTAAATATTGTCCCTATTCTTTCTGATTATGTATGTATAGTGAGTTATGATTATGGATAGTAGATATTTTAATAGCCCCTAACTTTATGGGTCTAGTCAACAAAGTTCATTCAATATTTTCCTTGGATATTGAATGTCTAATGATTCAACATATTAATTTACGTTTGATCACCCTTTAAAGGGCGGTGCAAGGAAAAATTCAGAATAATTGACCACATTTAATTTTATAAAAATGCTATTTTTTTCTTTTGTTTAAAAAATCACCAACGTAAGCTTTGCTGTCAAAACACTAATAAAACGAGTTTAGCAAATAAGCTATTGAATTTAGTGAAGTTATTTATAGGCAGAGCGCTCAGGTTTACTGAATTTCATCTATACTTCATATATTTCAAAAGTTTGAGCTGCGTTGCATTCTCTGGTATCACAATTACTCTGCTCCTAATGACTTAGGACAATACAATTTTTAGACATCTTAATATTTCTAAGCACCCTAACTTTATGACCACAATATTAAAAAATCATGGATTTGATCCGCCCTACAAAAGCCTGGAAAGCGATGATTAATCAGAGCATAAAAAGAGCACCAGAAGATGTAGAGAGAGTCAGGTAGATGTGCTAGAAGAAGAAAGATCGAAAGAGGAATACCTGAAGAAACATTAATGGGAATATATTTATGAGCTACAAATATGCTAAAATTCTATAGCGTGAATACGTTTATGACTTGTATAATGTGACTCAGAGAGATGAAACAAGGATAATTTTAATGCTTTTAGAGTGTAAGTCTGAACACTTCAATAGGACATTAACACGATTAGTATGGTATACGTTATGAGTCCTGTAAAAGTTCTGAATAATGTAAAATCAGCTGGAGTGAAGGATAGAGTAGACATGATGCTATAAAATGATGGCCTCGAATAGAATGGAGTTTTTGGCTGTGTGGTCGGTATATAATCTAAATGATGTTAACATTCCACATTTTAATCGTAAAAATATTCGCCCCAATCAATGGAACAAATGAGATTCTCCTGAAGGACGACTTGATTGTAATTTTTCATTTTTCTCCATGTTTTTAAAGAACTGAAAATTAAGAGACCTAATTCAATGGAAATAAATAAAGGTAAAAAAGAAAAAAATATTGACGGGCCTATCATAATAATGATATAAGAAATCTTTTATTTCATATTTAAATTTAAAAGATCCGTCTTTGCTTTTAACGTTTATGATGGAGCATAAAATGTTTACGCATTTCAGGCAAGAAGTGATTTATTAAATAATAGAGGACATTAATTTTTGAGCCAGAAATATCAACTTAACATCAATTTATAGGGTATCAAAGTATTGTTATTAGCGGCTCATCGTATTTTTCTTTATACTCGTAAGTTTCGTTCGCAAAATTATCAACTTTCTCTCTTTACCAATTTATTTCGAGGGTTTCTTTTATGTTGCTCTCAACTTGTTTCTATTAATTTTGTAGTAAAGCTAGAGGATTTTTTCAAAACTTTTTCAATGTTTAGATGAAATATCTATAATAAGTAATTAGAGAGATGAAAATGAGAAGTGGACAAATAAACCCTCTTTTGAGGAATGAAATAGGATGTATGTTAGATGGACATTTAATTGTTTACCCAGTAAAATTTATTTTGTTAGACAGAAAAGATTTGTCAATTTTTCTGATATGTTAGTCTATGTTGCTCTTAAACCTATGTAATTTGGACATATTTCACTTTCTCCACTTCACCACTTTAGAATAAACTTCTTTAGAGGAAATTTGGCGGAGCTACTTTGGTTTTTGCTTTTGTTATGTAAGCCCTTAAGTAATTAAATTTCTTGGGCAATTATTTCTAAATAAAAATAATGACTAATGCAATTAATAGAATATAATTTTATATTTTTGAGGTTTACATCATGGAATTGTCGGCCATCAGTTACATAGCATACTCGGTTTCTACATTTTAGGGTAGGATCTACAGAATGTGTAAAATCATGCAGACTGACAGTTCGTACGGCAGACATTTTCCAATGACTAGAACATTTTCAATACTTTTTATTTGGCGTAGGACAATTGTATGGATTACGTTAAATTGTTATGCAAGTTCCTTAGAAGTTTTATCAAGATTAGCTCTAACAAGAGCTAATTTACATCTTTACATAAAGGCTTTTGTCGCTGTACTTACATTGATAACTTTATGAAACTCATATTTAGAGTAAAACATGTTTAATGGGCTCTTTAGTTTGGAGGATATTCAGTAAATACCGAAGAAGATGTTGAACAATATTTTTCTAATTTAAAAGAAAAAAGTATACATTTCTTATTGTAGCCTTTCTAAGTGATAACAAGATATACTAACTTAATAAATACTATCTAAATATTTATTCTGGAAAATCAAACATTGCTTTCATTCTAACATCATATATTAAGAATATTATGCAGGAGAACAAAGAAATAAAGATGGGAGAAGAAATTCTTAATATTTTTTAATAAGAAAACGAAGGAATGCATCTCAACTAGAAACCTTTTCTAACTAGTTTGTAAAGTGTTACATGTAAGAATTGGCGAATAAGTGTGGAAGTGTTATATCTGAATAGATAAAAACGTTTGCCTCTAAAGTGAGAAAATTAGATGGAACGAAATTTTCAAGAATCAATTTTCCTGCTCCCAAACAATGAGTGGTGCTCATGACGCGACTTGGCGCAAAAAGAAAGAGAGAAACAATGAGAGAAAGAGAAAGAGAGTTATAGAAAGTGAGACAGAAAGAAAGAGTAAAAGAGATAGAAAAATATAGGCATAAAGATCGCAAGAGAGAGAATAAGAGGCAGAGGGAAAGACAGAAAAGGAGTAACAGAGAAAGAAATCTGTATAAGTAGAGACGGAGAAAGATAGTCAGAGAAAGAGACAGAAAAAGAGAGATAGAAAGAGATACATAGAAAGAAAGTTCAAGGTTGAGAAAAAGAGGACCTTAAAATAGAAACAGAGAAATATAAAGAGAATCAGAGGAAGAGAGTTATAAAAAATGAGACGTAGAAAGACAGAAATAAGGAGAAACAGAAAAAGATATGCAGAGACAGAGCCGCAGAGCAAGAGGCGTAGAGAAAAACAGAGAGAGACAGAGACAGAGAAGGGGGACAGGATTGGGTGGTGGAGGTTGATTGGGCTTTTGCAGATTGGGAGTGTGAAGGTAGTAACAACAAGGAAAGAAGGTACCTTAGGAGACCCTACGGTCCATTCAAGGAGGGTACCTTTGGATTAGCAATCGAGTGGGCACATGGCTGCTCAATTGTTTTGCGTCCCTAAACGGCCACTTTTCAAAACTTTGATTAGTCTTGACTTAAACTGGTTAACAGATTCACTGTTGACAGCTTCCACTGGAAGTGCGTTCCACTTACCGCAGGTACTGTTAGTGAAAAAATTTCCACACAGATTTCGGTTGTAACGCTTCAGTTCAAGTTTGAAGCTGTGATTGCTCGTTCTGTTCTCATTCAGTGTGAAAATATCCCGGTAGTCAACATTGTCGAGCCCTCGAAGTATTTGGAAAACTTCGATGAGCTGACCACGCAGTCTACGGGTTTCCAGCGAGAACAGGTCCAATTCTCTTAGTCTATCCTCATAACTTTTATGTCAGATAGAGGCAATTAGCTTGGTCTCCCTGGCTTTTACGCGTTCCAACCTTCCGATATCCTTTCGAAACGAAGTACTCCAAAATTGTACGGCATACTCCAGGTGAGGCCGTTGTACAGACAAAGTACTATCTCTTTGTTACGGTATCCAAACTGGCCCTTTATGTAGCCTAACATCCTTTGGGCATTCTTCTCTGCTTTGATGCACTTTTTCGAGAACTTGAGGTCGCTAGTGATAGTTACACCCAAGTCCTCCTGAGTGTACCTCGATTCAAGAGCAGTGCCCTTAAGGATGTACTAATATTTGGGGTCTAGGTGGCCGATATGCCTTACTTTGCATTTTCTCACGTTGAAAGCCATTTGCCACGTGTTCGACCACTCCCCAATCCTTTAAAGGTCCTCTTGGAAGCGGGCAGTGTTTCCCTCATTTGCCACATTGATACCAAGCTTGGTTTTATCGGCAAATTTGGAGATTTTAGCAACCATGTCTCTGTCCATGTTGTTGACATAGATAATAAACAGTAGTGGTCCCAGGACGGAACCTTGAGGGACACCGCTAGATACAGGCGCCCATTCAGAGGCCCCTCCATTCACCACTACTCGTTGCCGTCTGTCACTTAGCCAGCTCTCGATCCAACCTACGACCTTGCCACCTATGCCCTGCGCACGCACTTTCCGGACTGTTGCAAATGTGCATTGAAGCAATTATTTAACAACGGTTAGATTTACAAATTTTGCGCAGGAGCTTCATTGTCAAAGGTGATATGGCTTAATTTATGTCAGTTTCAATGTCGATTTAGCAATCATTAATATATTAAACCGATACCCTAGTGACGTCAATTAGACTTTCTTCTTTTTGAGTGGGCTGAACTATTTTTGTAGATCTAATAAAAGGATTAAGCGAAAGTTCACAGCGGCTTCTCCGCCAAAAAGTTGTTGAAGATGTACAATGTATTACAAGAACATAAGGAAATTTAAATAAAGCTGCCTTTTGTAAATAATTTTAATATGAAACCAACCAAGGCGTCCCGTGGTACAAATTTTGTAAGGAGATAGCTCTAAGGGAAGTTGAATAGATAGCTACTAGAAGTAAAAATACGTGGAAGCAATATGGCTGCAGAATCTATGCGAGCATTGTGGCTGAGAGGGAAAGCAATCTCTCAGGTCTCACCTGCAGCAATCTGGCTAATGCTACAGCAGATAATCCATTACAGGGTGATGGATGCGATATAATATTAATGATACTATACTCAAATAAAAAACAAAAAGATATTGAACATGTGTTTATATAATTCCCTTGGAGTTTTCACACAGCTACTCAATCGCATCCAATCAACGATCGACCAATAAAAAGCGATATAGAGACTAGACACAAACTATATTCTTTAGAAATTAAAAAAAAACAGGGCAAAATTATATTTAAAATATAGGAAACCTTAATATTTATGTATGTAGTTTTTTTTGGAGTTTCATTACTAAATATATTTAAAAGAATATCAAGGTTCTTTATTAAATCAACGCGCCTATATTAACAAAGGCTACCTGATAAGGAAATTGATATTCAAGATAAGCAAAATAAAAGAAAATAACAGGAACAATTTCAGGTATCATGGAGTAAAATAAAGCTCTAATTTTATTATTATAATTGAAATTTTAGTTATTCAACCTTTTTCAGCATAGCGTCAACTAACAAAATTGATACAAGATATGAAAATCATTTTTGAAACACCGACGTTCAAAAGTTGAACAGTTGATTAGTCTTTGCACTATGAAATCGAAGGAGATCTAGTTATTTCTGCCAATTTTAACTTTATGTATGTCATATTTCCTGGCCTTATTAAATCGCCGTCACTATAAATTAGCAGATTTCTTTCCATCGAAATCATTAATATTTTTTGCGTTTTATTTTCCCTGTCAATCAATTTTTAGCAATTATATGTGCAATTACTTTCTTAAAAGATCTTTTCAAACATTTATACGGTAACGATCAACACTAGAAATAAAAATACCCAAATTTAAAAAACTTTTAAAATCACTCAATACTTTTCAAAGAAAATTACAGAGAACACTGGAGATTTTCCTTTGAAATTGTACTAATTTCATTGAATAGAAAAGTGGTAATAAAGTTAGGAAGAAAGTAGTGCATATGAAAAAATGGTTGGGCAAAAGGTAGAAAAGATAAGTGCAGCTACAACCACAAAACAATATAAGCATCTCTGATAAAGATGGAAGAAGGAGGTATAATAAATATGTAAACTATTGTTCTGGATAACTTGAAGATATTTCAGGACGCAGGTTATTAAAAGTTACTCCATTTTCAGGAGGAATTGAATTCTATTCTTCCTCTAAACTTGTATTCGGGAGTTTCCAAGCTAAGAACCTCTCTGAGTAATTTGAATAGGTTACCTATCGGGTTTAAATAAGCGTTCTGCGCTTGCAAGTTTATCATAACTATATTCACATTATCGAAAAAATGCTACACCTTTTGGGCCGTGTGGCACGGAGCATTTTCCTCCATAAAAACATGCCTAGGTAATCCCGAGATTTGGTGAGAGGGTATCACATGTACCCAAACCAAAGGTAGCGTATACTGTAACATTTACTTTGCTGCCTAAAGGGAAGAGAGGACATAATCTCTCAGTTGAAATCATGCCCCGCAATCTAAAACAACCTCCCTTATAATTCCATTTTAAATTTGTGAATGTGTGATTCGATTGTTCACCTATACAATGCCTTACATGCTGCTTCCTAACCAATCGGAACAAATTATATTTAATTTGTCGCTCCAAAACAATTTTCCACTTATCAGATTCCAGTAGGAGATATTTAGTAGCGAAGGGCAACCAAACCTCTTTATTTTAGTTAATTATGAGTGGTTTCTTAGAACGGGAGGGTGTAATAAGTTTCACCTCTTAAACAACGTGAGGCAGTCTGGTTAGAGACATACAGGTTTAGGTTCACGACAACCCGATATGAAATCCGGCTGCTAATCTACATATGTTTGTTGCTTCGTCGCTCTCCGTTTAGAAGTGTTTATTCAAGGCCGGCACATTTTTCTTGTCAATGTGTTGGACTCTTTATCCTCAAAGATTTTTTTTAGTGGGAAATAAGTCTTTTTGTCCGATTACAAAGCATCGAAATGTCAGCAGTGTCCTTCCTTCATTTTTCAACTGGACAACCAACTATCTGAAACATCTGTTCACATTAACTTATTTCGTCATCCTAATAAATGAGTAAGAAAAACACTAGAAAGGGTTTCAAGATGGACTGGGTCATGATTGCATTTGCATATTCAACTTTCGGATCCAAAATTTCCTTTAAGCAGGTTTGCAGAATAAAAGCCTTTGTCACGGTAATGGAGCACGACTAAAGATAGCATAGCTATTGATAATAATACTGATTGCTCTCTTAATGATTGAGCTGCGAATCATAATTTAGCTGGTCCTTAGCTCTATATATGTGAAACTGACAAATTCTATACAAATGGAACTAACTTTCTTCTTACTTAAATATCCAAAGAGGTCAGGTAAGAGACTAACTAATCTCTAAAAGATGGTATCGCTTTCAATCTGGCTTGAGAAGACAGGCTTCATCTTCGGATTTCGTGAGAAATGATGGTAACCCAGTTCCCATGTCTCTTCTGTTGATGATATATTACTGGTCCTTTTTCGAAAGAGTGTAAACTACACCCGACCTTAAAAAGTGTGTGCATTCTAAATAAAAAGAGAGAGAAAGAGACAATCAAATTAGAAGTTATCACATATTTATAATTTATAATATAAAAGCACACTACATACCCATTTTAGCTACTTCTACATGTAGTTAAATTGTTTAAGGCATTAGAGATAGTCTTCCATATTTAGCTGTTTATGCCAGTGTTGGAAATAAAATTTTTGTCTTTAATCAAAATTGGCCTATTCTCAAAAAGTTTTCTTATTCATTTTTCGAGAACATTAATTCGCACTATTTAAAAATTAATATTACTTAGATATAACAATAAAAAGCTGAAATTTGAAATATATATATATATATATATATATATATATATATATATATATGAAAACAAACTCACAATTTTAACGTGAGTCCAAATTATGATATAGAACACCCACAAGGAAAGTGGAAAAACGATTCCGACCGCTTTCATCTTTATTCTAAAAGACCTCTTCATGGAATAACGTAGGTCAGGACAGACAATATCTTAAATATTAAGGAATGCGGGATTAAAATCGCTACCTGCATTTAAACCCCAACTAGGGGGTACACTTTAATTTGTGATTCAATATAATTAGATATGATAGGACCTAGGCTAAACAATCCAGGGCTAATATTAAAATTTGGGAAAGTATTAATAGAGATACATTCTAAAATATTCCTTGAAATGTAGTTTGTACATTTAATAATAGGTTTAGCACTATTCCAATTAATAATATAATCCTGACTATATATATGTAAAAATAATGCAGATTGTTGTCAAAAATTACGAACATTAGTTTGATGCTGTTTAACTCTAACATTCAATTCTTTACCTGTCTGTCCATAATAGAATTTTTCACAATTATTGCAACTAATAGAATATACAAAGCCTACTTTGGGGGTGATTTTTTTACGAGAAGTCGATGGATAGTGTTATCATTTTTAAAAATAACATTTATGTTTAAAAGTTTTAGTAAACGAGGTAATTTAATGAAAATTGGTTAAAACGTAAAACTAATACATTTTTGGCATAAAATTTAGAGATGTTACGATGAGGTTGATAAAATGAACGCTTGGCAGAATTATAACAATTTTTAAGTACGTAGAAAGGGTAACACAAATTTAAACCTATATTAAATTGAGGTGAGGAATAAGTTCAAGCAGTTTTATCAAATTTATTCATAACCATTAACAATTTTAGAAAAATTTCATTTTTAATTGATAACAATATGCAATTTAATCAATAATTTATTCTCCGTTGTTATTTCTGACTTCTTCCCAACGTTCAACTAGTTTTTCGATGCCTCTGCAATAAAAATCTCTGGATTTTGACTCGAAGAATTCGTCTAACCAGGTTCTTAATTCCACATCAGTATTGAATGAAACGCCACGCAAATTGTTGGAGAGCGATCGGAACATGCAGGATGCGGCAGGATTTCCCAATAAAGCGTTTGGATGGCAATATGAGGACGAGCATTGTCGTGTTTTGAAGGATTCCATAACGTCGATGAGGGCGCTTTTCGCAAGGAGCTCATAAAGAATGATGCCTCCACAATCCTACCACACACACAACATCGTCTTTCTTTGATGAAGTCCTTGCTTTAATCGCAGAAGTGTTTTTTTATTAGGGCTAAGACATTATTTTCGATGGTTCATGTTGTCATAAACACACCATTTTTGTCACCGGTGATAATGCAGTGAAGAAATCTGTCCTTAAATCTACGAGTAGCACTGTGACGAGCAAGCAAACCTGCGGCAATCGTGGAGCGTTAAAGTTTGTGCTTTCACTCAAAACGTGCGGAACTTATGCACCGAGTTTTTAAATTTCCCTATCGAATGAAGGTGATTTACTACAGTTTTATGATCACATGCCAATTGTACAGCCAGTTCTCTAGTCGATTAAGGAAGATTTTCATAAAGAAGGTCGTTCAATCTATCTTCATCCACCTTAATGGGGCGACCAGAACGTTCTTCGTCATTAAGATTGAAATGACCGTTTTTGAAAGGTGAAAACCAGCATAAAGCTGGCCTTCGTATACAGCACAAATATCGGGACGAGCTTTGGTTGCGTTTGCATTGTTCCTGTCTCGATTGAAAATGAATAACAACAAGTGTCGAAAATGCGCCTTTCTTGAACTTGACATTCCATTTTGGGGGTACAGAACAAAAATTAAATTAACACAACGTTTAAATAGACAGCAATGACTTATTACTCAACTTTAATACGTAGCCTAAGCAAAAGCCTAATAGTCTACGCTGTTAAGAGACGTAGCCTAACCTTTGCAAATTTTGGTCTCATTATTTATTATTGTTTCTTAGTATGTGCACAAATCACGTCAACAAAACTTAAATCCACACAACATTAAAAAAAACGCAAGAACTGATTCCTCAACCTAATATATCATATCCTCCTTTTTTACTAAATATTTGGGTTAAACATATCTATAGTCAGGATCAACTATTAATTGGAATTGTGCTAAATCTATTATTACAGGTTCAAACTACATTTCAAGA
The DNA here is from genome assembly GCA_963969495.1 of Ceratothoa steindachneri. NCBI lineage: Eukaryota > Metazoa > Arthropoda > Malacostraca > Isopoda > Cymothoidae > Ceratothoa > Ceratothoa steindachneri. The sequence continues at coordinate 92,260,235 of OZ018328.1, forward strand.
AATATTTTGGAGTCTATGAATATTAATACTTTCCGAAATCTTAATATTAGCTCTGGATTCTATCATATCTAATTATATTAAATCACAATTGAAGTGTTTAAAGAATTTGTCCACCTTAGTTAAGATCTTGATGCAGGTAGCTGTTTTAACCCCCCATTCCTTATTATTTAAGAAATTGTCTGTCTTGACCTACGTTATTCCATGAAGAGGTCTTTTAGAATAAAGATGAAAGCGGTCTGAATCGTTTTCCATTTTCCTTGTGTGTGTTATTTATCATATATATATATATATATATATATATATATATATATATATATATATATATATATATATATATATATATATATATATATATATATGAATCCATCAAACCGCAAGAAACAGAAAAACAGAATAAGTTTTCTTCGGAAATGTTATCTCCTATTCGCAAAATTTCCGCAGAGGGGCGGGATTCAAACCGTGCCTACTTGAAGCACCGTCTAAGGGACGGTTTAATTGAGATCAAAGCGGTTGCTCGCTGCCTCAGTGCGCACGGTTCGAATCCCACCCCTATACGGAATCTTTGCGATTGAGGAAATAAAATTTCCGAAGAAAAATTATCCAGTTTTTCGGTTTCTTGCTGTTTGCTGGATTTATTTCATGATTCTATCGCGTTCATGAAAGATTTATACATAAATATATATGTTTTTACATATTAAAAATACTACCTTAAAAATAGTACCAATAATCTTAAATTATGCCATGTTTACCGAACTCCTCGTAACCAAGGATGGGATTGTGGTAAACTAATAATAGCCACTAATATACTATAAAAAGCCACTGTTTTTAATTAACTTCTTACGGGGAAGATTTTTATGGCTAGTTTCAAATTCAGAAAACTTTTTTCTTAAGAGCCACATAGTTATGGTTGATCATCTTGAAAAATACCAGCCCTCATTTAGATCTATGGGAGATGATACAATTATTATTGATTTTAACTTTCAGTAATCGTTATTAGTAGTAACCAAAATTATCGATAAATAAATTCATGAGGTAATTAGATTCACCCAATTACAGTGCGAAAGACCTCAAAGGTAGTTAAAGTCACACTAATAAAATGTTTAGAAAACGTGCATAATATGAAACGATTGCTTAATTTTCTCCAAAAAATTATTCATTCGATTTTTCCCATATCTTCCTACCTAGCAAAAGTGAGGTTTAAAATAATCTATCTAAAATGAAAGGCTTATATTTTTTACACAATAATTGCCTCTTCTTGCTATTTAAGTTTATGTACAGAAATTTGAATACAATGTAGCATAACATAGCTACCATATTATATTGTCAGAGAATTTGATTTTATAACGTCAAAATTGCAAGTAATTTGAGGTATTCTCGAGATTAAACGGAAGTTTATCGAATATTGCCGCATAAAAGGAAATAACTCCATTTCGTTGTTCTTTTTTATAATGTTTTGAGACTCATACTGACTAGCCAATGAATCTAGTTACCTAACAGAATGCAAGTTGGTGAGAAATTTGAAATATTGAAAAAAAAAGAACATAATCTAATGAATCGGCCCAGACTTTCCTACATACATCAACGTAGAATTTAGTGATCACGTGGGAACGAAATCAATCAGAACACGATAAAGATAACGGTAACAGATAGTAAAGCTACAATAGAGAGAACCGGGACGAATAAAAATAGTCTCTTAGGATATTTGTCCAGCCAATCTTAATAAAAATATCCTGAAAGAAATTGATGAAGGAATTAAGCGTATGAAATTAGCTCTCATTTAGGAAAAAACGAGCCAACACACACTTATTCAATTAACGTGTACATAAAAAATAATAAGGAAAAATTCATTTGAGAAATCGACATTGATAGAAATCCAAAACAAAATGGGAGTAAAATGACCAGAAGCAATGGACGACCAGCAATTTTACAAAATAGGCCTACAGAATGACCAAGGAGGATAGTAAGAGAAAAGAAGACCATTGAGCGTGAATTCAGACGCCACTGGAAGGATGTGTTCCCCAGAAAACCAGAAGATAATGCAATCTTTACTCCAGCAATAGAGGAGAAAATCTCTGTCAAGATGCTTTTAAGATCCGAGTTGGCGACTGCCTACTCCGGAAAAGGTCACCGTAATCACATTTAAGGTTAATAATAGGTTAGATTACAAAAGAACGTACAAAATATAAAAAAAAATGGAAATGATTATCTTTAAAACTTGAGTGAGAAGTGAATAATGCAACTGAGTAACAAAACAATACAAGCATAACGGCATAAAAGCTGCAATACATACTAGAATGAAAGAATGAATAAAGGAAAAGAAAGATTGGTCGGTTCAGTCGATAACTTTACTAAAGTTGGAAATGCTTAGATGTATGGCAATATGTGAAGGATGGAATCCACACGTAAAGCAATTTGGGTTATGATTCCACGTTAATCAGTAAGTTAAAAAAAAATGGAGCTGTTCTATTTTACATTCTATCTGCATTCGGTCACATGAGATCAACTTTTTGTCTCCAACTATATTTTCCTTTTCACCATCTGTCATCTTCTCTTATCTTCCCTCCCTTACCTACGCCGTTCCTTCGCCCTCTGGCCTCACCACATATGGTGGGGCCTGGAGGAGGAGCATGTTAGGGAACAGGGAGGGGGCGAACGGTGGTCCTCATCCCTTCTCTACTACTCAGTGGCAGATGGGAAGGTACGCCACTGATAGAACCTCATCTTCCCATAAAAAGAATACTAGGAAATTGCTCTTAGAAAAGAAGATATTATATTTATCGATGTGCTAAGTTGTCCTGCTCTCTCACTTTCAGAGATCTGCGACACTCGTTCTATTGACCACAGGATATTGGTGACGCCACTAGATTGCATTCATTTACCTGCAAGGAATTCTTAGTTAAAATTCATTGAAATGGACTGGCAACACTAGTGAAACACTAATTTTGGTAAACCTTTGTATGATTTATGATATTGTATAACACTTGATGTGAAAGTGATGTTCGTGGATATTTTTTACGTTGATCACGATTATGTGACTCCATTTTGATAAAATGACTCGTTTTTTGTAAAAGTTCGTAATAAAAATTAATAAAATATTGAGAATCACTAAAATGTACAGGGTATCTCATAAGTCTAGACAAATAGGGATTTTTATTTTTTTTATTATGTAGAATATAAAGTAGCTGATGCAGTATTGCTTGTTAAATTATATATATATATATATATATATATATATATATATATATATATATATATGGTATAGTTAATGTATCACAAAATTAGACAACTGACCCTACTTCAGGTCAAGAGGGACCACCCTCGTCCTCGATATGGTAGGTAGCACTAAAGAATCCGTCTAATGTACTTACTAAGATACATTTCAATTTATCCCCTTTATGTCAGTCTAGTTTACATATACATGTGTTGATTAGTGTCCTGGATTTATCAGCAAAGGAGGAAGTATAATAAAAGAAATAACAAATAAATGGAATAGGTTCATCCTTACGGACCTACGTTTCGCTTCACTGTAGCTTAATTTCCTTTTATTGGGAAACCTTTAATTGAAAGAACTTTCATTAAAGAAGAACCTGGCACCAGTTGTGTTTTCCCTTATTTGCCCCCTCTCCATATTAATTTCCACGCGAATCTTCACACTCTAATTTTTTGTGGTGGGGGAGGTTTAAATTCCCCCTTCTCTTTTATTGAAAATTCTTTTTATGTATAATAAATAATACAGGAATAACTTATGACTAAAAATGATTGAATATCCAGTTTTAAAAATAAATCTCTGCCACTTTTATATTTGACTAAATACAATGACCAAGATTGTTGAACTAAACATATTATAGATAGAATTTACCGATGTTAGAATCATCCTTATCCTTTGTCTGTCTTGTCTTGTTACATGTACAAACTGTTTCATTTACTGGTAAATCCTTGAAATGATACTTGTGTATATCACCCTTTTGGAAATTTATGCCTAAACGTTGTCTGGCCATTTTTACGTATAGGTACAATGAGGAAATTTCATTAGACCGCAGCAGCAGGAGAAGGGAAGTGGTTCACATTTAATGTCTAATAAATAATTATTTTCTCTGTTTTTATTACGTTTATCAATGGCAAATAGAAGGTAAATGTAAGAAACATTAAATTATATCAATAATTTAAAAAAAAATACTAATTGGCAACTAGACCAAAGTGGATAACTTGCTCGCCGGATTTATTAAATCCTAAAATTTGGTGCCAGAGGCCTGCCTACTTTAGAGAACAATCCTACAAAAGCATCACATGAAAAATTATGTTTATTTAATAAATATGGTATGTAAATTTAATTTTATAGTATTTATAAGTAATGCAGGATTTCATTCACATAATACGCAAACAGATTTATACTACACTCGTAAATAAAGTACAACAAAAGTAAAATATCCTACCTTTTTTTAAGTGTCAATCACACCAATAAGTAACACTAGAAATACGAAAGAAAATATATGTCTGAAATAGATAGCCAATCAGGAGTTTGCCACGAAGCCCACAAAAAAATGAATGCAGGTCATGCATTCTGACTCGGTCTTGACAGAAAACTAGGCGATATCATTAAGGCATACAGATCTGCATCACATTCCTTCAAACAGTTAAAGGCACACACCCAAGTAAGAAGATAACTAATATAATCGAAAGAAGAGAAGAACTCCAAGAAGACATGTAAACAGAAATATTTCACATTCCCTGTAAGGCAGTGTTCTCCATAACACCAGAAATGAAAGAAGATAAAAACCATAAAATAGATGAAAGGATCCAGACTTACTCGCCTCAAAATATCGCCAAGGTGATCACACAACAATCAAGAGTTCAACAGGGAAAGAAATTCTGGCTAATTAGTGGCCTATATAACAACATAGGAAATCAATGTCGTAGCCAATCATTTAAAGCAAAAAGCGTGAGGTCCCACATGAATAAGCAAAATTAATCTTACCATTGTAAGAGATATCATCATAGGTACATTAAAGAACATAAAAGTATATAACGCGTGCCTAAATACCGCTTTCCTTATGGATAGTTTCGTTCCGAAACCAAAAAAAACACCTAGTCAACTCAACACGTACAGGATTATATCGTTATTGAATATCATCAGCAATGATTTCCCCAAATTATCAATTGGAAGAGAAAAATATCTCAAAGAAAATAACCTATATAGTGATACTCAGTTCGGATGTGGAAGAGGCAGTGATACCATGAGGGCAAATGGTAAAATTAATGAGAAAATAGCCCTCGGAAAAATAGAGAAAAACTAGAGCGCTCTGGTCTTGAGGGAGATCGAGAAAGCTTCTGACAAATTCTGGGACAGAGGAATATTGTACATACAATAGAGGAAAGGGTAACAGATTAAAAGAAATGGAGATAGCCTGACGAGGGAGATAATAAGACACGAGGAGCGAAAAGTGGGAAAAATACAATGTACAAAACAGAGCAGTGACAATTAAAGAAAAAAAAATTGGGGCCACATAACTAAAGATTGTATATAAAAAACTAAAGACAAAAGTCAGAACTAATTTCTTTAAGTATTAGTATTATAATTATAGCATCTATTTTATATAAGCCAGGGGAAAGGTTAAATTATTACATTGGCATATAAAAGCACATTCAATGATGTTCTTTTTAATAGGGTCTTTTAAACGATAAATAAATTTTCCGAGTTCCAGTTAATTAGATGGTCCTTATCTGACATGTAGACAAAGAAAGCACTGTTATCTTTCCCTCTTCGGACATTATATTTATGTTGATTTATGCGAACAGAAAGGCGTTTACCTGTTTGTCCATAATACTTACTTAGGCAACCAGAACACTCAACTGAATAAACTTCCCTACCCGCAAACTATTACAATTATTACGTACTAATAAATTCTTAATGGTCGTCTCATATGTAAAAGCAACAGAAATGTTAAAGTTATCCAAAAGACGCGGAAGATGACTAAAACAAAGAGAAAAATGTAGAACTAAATTGTTATTACTATTAAAAGGGAGAGTAGGGACAGTTGGATAAAATGTCTTTTTAGCAGAAGAAAGACAGTTTTGAAGAAACTGGTAAGAGGAAGAAAGTTTTTGGCAAATTTTAAAGATATTGGAAAATTTCAAATCCATATATTCCGGGCTCGCAACTCGTAATGCCCGTAGAAACCTAAAAAAAAGAAGGTTTAACTTTATGGCTGTCAGAAGAGTAAAAATGAATGTAAGAATCTGAATTAGTAAGCTTACGAAAGATAGAGTATTTAAACCTTGTATGAGTTATATCAATTTGAAGATCAAGAAAGGGAAGGCTTCTATAATTTTCCATCTCGCGGGTAAATTTAATTGAAGGGACGAGAAGATTGAGTCTGGTAAGAAAAACATTAAAATCTTTGGAATTAGGCCACAAGTAAAGACATCATCAATATAACTGTACTAAACGAGTGGTGCTTTAAGGATAGTAGGGAGAAGTTTTGTTTCAAAAAACTCCATATATAAGTTAGAAAGGACAGGTGAAAGACAATTACCCATGGCTAATCCAAATTTTTGGAAGAAATCTTTGCTTTGGGACGAAAACTTACAGTTTTTGGTACAAAGGGAAATGAGGTTCATGAAAGTAGTAACGGGTACCGGCAAGTCATAATTTTGCAAATAATCATTAATGAAATTGAAAAGATCTTCAACGGGTACTTTGGTAAATAATGAACAAACATCAAAATCAACGAGAGTAAAACTATTAGAATAATGAATAGCATTAAGATTACAAATAAGGTCGTAACTATTACTGACATTAGAATCAGAAATTGAACAAACTAGTGGAGTAAGAAATTAAGTAAGAGATTTAGACAAGGAATATGAAACAGACCCAACAGAACTTATAATAGGGCGCAATGGGAAATTTCGTTTGTGAGTTTTTACTAAGCTGTACAAATAAGGGAGGGTAATCTGAGGCTGTCCCCTGAAACGACTATGGGAGACTTGGCTCTCTCGACCCCGTCCAAGATTGGATTGGACTAGTTAGAGACGCTGGGCCCAGAAAAGTTGAGGGACCACCGGAAACATATCAGTACCCGAGCCAACTTTACAAGTAAAAGGGAGCAAAATACTCGCATGGCGAGCCCATCCTTCCTCTGTATGTCCTCGAAGGATATAGTACCTTTTACGTTCAACAGCTCCCGCAGTTCTTGCTCTCTTATGTCGAAGGTGATTCTCCTGGTGTCTACAATTCGAAAATGAAAGCCACTGCACTTTCTCTGAGCTAAGTGTGGATGGCATATTTCTTAATCGAATTGTCATGGACTACGAGTTAACTGAGAGGAGCTGTGGAGGCTGTGGATTAGTTTACGCATAACTGTCCGAGAATCGTTTCATTGACTTGATCTGTCACTGTGATCCCCAGAATCACAGCCTAAATTTGAAAGTGATATAGTTGATGACCTCCATGATAATGGCCCATTTCCCTTAGAAAATAATGGAAAGCTTCTGCCTGAGATACCACAGCGATGGTGCTTGAGCAGAAGTACTGGTCTCCATTTCAGGAATTGACTGATTTATCCCTGCCAATTAAGGAGTTTAGGTGGGTTTTTGAGGCTATTGAGTTATTTCCTAACTATCATTGCTAGAACATCTGAGCATATTGCACGCCAGCCGCTTCCTTGGTGGTCGAGCGAACTCAGATGTCACAGAAAGAGAGGAATATACCTCAAAGCGCCCTGAGGCATCCCGATCGATTTTATCTTGTCTGAATTCCCTAAAGCAATCCCTAGGTTCCTGTATATTTCGAAGGACGCTCGCTGGTCTTCTTTATAGGCATATATCACTTTACTTAATTGGAAGACTCCTCTTGCAAAGTTCGGGAGGCAAATTAAAAGCGTTAGGGCAAGTCCTAGCAAGACCTTCTCCCATGCACCATGAGAACAATACCAAAATCCTGGATCCCGCGTACTTGTAGCATCTTTTCTTGACAAATCTTTCTACATTTTATTATATTCAAGGTGCTGCTTCGCTAGCCTTCATTCCACGAAAGGGTGTCACTGAAAGACACCGAAAAGTTTTACTTCTCGTCGGGTTCTGTTCACAGAAGACCTTTCTCTGTTTATAATATGAACTAATACCATGCAGAGGCAGCTAAGTAAGTTAAGTACGGATGTTTTTAGATTTCCGTATCAGAATCTGGAATGAGTAATTCCTCTTTGACTCTTGGCGAATGGAAATTTGCTCACTTTTTTGCAACGCGAAGAGAGATAATATACCACTGCAGGTTTTCTTCCAATTTCTTTACATAAACTCTGGCGTGTGTAAATGGAAGTATAAATTAGTATATCTTATATTAGTGTTTTTTCTGGACGGCGAAAGTTACTTCTCTTCTCCATAGTCCGGCTTTCTCAAGTTCAAATACCAATTTTGATGCTATGCTCCAGCTGTAAATGGCTATTCCCGATGCCTTCCTCCTAAGACAGGAGTACACTACAGTATTTTTCCACTTATATGTATTCTAGGCATACCAAAAGACAATAACTTATCATGGAGATCTCCCACACCATGGGGTCTAGAAAACTACTCCCAATCTTCTTATCTGAATTCTTTCGAAATCGTCGATCCCCATAACTCTAGAGGGATCTCCCTCCTGGCAAAAATAGGAAACATTTGGCCCTCCTCAAAGAGGTGTCCTCAGTGTCACATATTTTTGTGGAGAATCAAGTTTATTACATCGCTGCTGCATGAAGACGTTCTTGCTACTCTCTAACGAGGTATGGAGAAACCTTTTGAGCAGTAAGCGAAATTTTCGAATGAAAGATATCTGCTGGCGACTAACGCATTTTAATTCTTATAATTGTGTAAATCTTTAAAGTATGACATAGTAGATATAATTATACATTAATATATATATATAGAATTGGTTCTATAATGAAATTTTAATAGAGTTATGTGAATAATCGTGAAGTAGCCAAGCACAAATATACACTTAAGCAATTAAGGAAAGATATAAAGCGGAAAATGTTACGTCGTGAAGTATGATATCAAGATTCCTTACGAGATATTAGATCCCATTCAGATTTCTCTCTCTGAATGAATAAACACACGATAAATATATTTTCGAGAGAAAGTTGTATGTAATCGTAATGTCATCAAAAAGGTATCACTAAAAGTTGAATTTAAATAAAGTTTTACATTTTCTAATAAAACCATCTAATCACAAAATAATAGTGTTCAAAACTTTGCCCAAGCCCAAAACTATGCCATAGGTGAAACGCAGAATTAAGAAGATTACCTTCAATATATACTTAAAATTCCTTGTCCTATTTTTCTCGTTGAATTTTATCTCAGGTTCTAGGAGATCCAATTATTTCTAAAGGCATTTCATGGTCAATTTAATCAAGGAAGATAAAATTATATTTCTCATCTTGATAGATGTTTTTCAAGTAAAGTTCAGGACGAAAATCTGATATATATCCTTTTAGGATAAAAGATTTGGGAAAAATTTGGTGTTGTAGTGTAGTTGAAGTTGGATGTAAAAAATTGTCCATAAAGCTCCCCCAAAGTACTTTGATTTTAGAGAATAAGAAGTGCAATTCTTAGGACCTCTCCCTCTTTATGCATGATAGCAACTTCCTTATATCCGAAAGCATTTCCTCATAAGATAGTGACTGTCAAAATCTAACAGATTAAGAGAACCTCCTTCCTTTACTTTAACGGAAAAAAGAGGAAAGCTTAGTACCGGTTCACATTTCTACAACTTTTGCCGTCTGAATATTATTATATCCTCATGCCTAAAGGTTATATCCCAAAAGCTCTCCTTGCATACTTTTCTTAATGTTAAAAGACATCTCGGAAAGAGAATATCCCTTTTTTATATAAACGCTCTAATTAGTAAGGTTGCTTGTTTTACAAGTCTTTTCCCTGCAGACGAAATCTATTATTCTGGCTAAATAGTAAAAGTTATATAACAGACTTATTATAGTTTTTACGTTACTACTTTGGCAGATGCTTCCGATCGGAGAAGCTATTGAGCTGAAACAAGGACTAAATCTTTTAAGTAACAAGGATTCGAGAATGCTAAAAAATATTTATTCATGAAATATTAATTGATATTGATAAAAACTATAAATTATCGAACGTGCACTTAAAATATTTTTAGAAAATTCTGATGATCCTCCTAAATATTTGGTTAAAAAATGTTGGACTCTAAGCGTATCGACTTTACCGAGATCAGAACAAAATCAAAGACTTGACCCTTCTGAACGGAAAGATTGCCGATGCCAGTTGGTTTTCAATAAAGAAAAACAAATCATATATTAAGAAAGGAGTAAAACTTGAAAAAATGGAAATCCGAGATTCTACAGCACAAGAAGTTTAGTCAGGACATCGTTAGCGGCATCAATAATAGGAAAAGGGCCTATAAAAAGTGGAAAGTGATTCATAACTGATAAGACCCTAGAACGGTATAGTTAGGAATGGTTAGAAAGATTAAGCGTGATGAGAAGTTTGAATATTTCTAGAAAAAAAGAAAAAAGAAAGAAACTATATCTAGAATCACAGGTGTTTGTCGAGGTATGTCCGAGTAGATTGGGTCGGCCCTCAGCGTCGTACACAAGCACGGGCAGAGAGCTGACCAAAAGCCGCTTGAGATATGTTCTAGGGCGATTAATAAAGAGTGCGATTTACGGTTGACCGGGTTTTGCCTAAAGGCTTGCCAAGTTGCAGTTCAAAGGATATATAAAGAAAATTACCCCAAATATAATTTTAATATATATAATAAAAGGGCACAATTTGTATATATACAAAAGGGATGAACAAATTACTTACTAAAGAAAGTTAGAAGAATTATGTGAAGATTAACTGAGAAGGCTGGGGATGGCCATAAAAAATCGCTTTACCTTCAAGCGCAGGCGAATAGGAGGGGGTGGCAGGGAAGACAACGGTGCAGGTCTTCAAGAAGATACTTCGGGGAGTCCTAAAGAGGAAGACTCGAAGTTGGGGTTTAATTATTTCGTGAAGAAGAATGATAGTTACTCTTCTCCAGAGAGACGTAACCTAAACTCAAGACGATTCTGCAGATCGGTAGGGAGTCTCAGTCTCAAAACAACGGCAATTTTGAAAGGGTAGTGGAGATGAGAGGGCCGCATAACTCTCTGCAAGAAGGATACCTGATAGCCTTCCTATGAACAGGGTCCAAAATTTAACGAAGATAGATCTGCTGACGAGATCTTCGACGAAGTACGACGACTCAACGACGGGTTACAGGGGTTCACGGGAAACACACGGCATTCTAAACGGAGTGAATGGCGAGCTTTCAATCTTCTCAAGAAATGGTGAACTTCTGGATAAAAAGCCGGGTTGCTGGTCCGATAGACGCCTCAGGGCCTGGCGGCCACTAGAAAATCCTTGGCGCTAGCATATGCAAAGAGATTTCATGATACCAGGTTGGGAAGTTGTATTGTGTTATGGGAGTAGGGTTAATATGGCCGCCCTCGCCGGGGAAAAGACACGCCGGAGAAGCATGGGTTAGTGATAGGAGGGCTGCGTACGGTGCTATGGCAGGGAAGAGGTGGGGGACGAGTGGCGTATAAAAGCAAACACAGGCGTGACGGGTGATCCAGCGACGGACTGATTCTTCCTCGAACTTTCTAAAATTCTCCCGCTAGGCGCACGTGGTCTTACTCTCACGGTGGTCTTTCGAGGGCATCCCGTAATAGTGATTAGAAAAACAAAATCACACAAGGATAGCTAAATAGAATCTATAATTTTAAACGTGATATTTAAGCTCTGGCTTCGTAATTGTATAATGGCACTGCTATATCAAATTCGACTAAAATTAGGCCTACATCAGATTCATCACTAAAGTAATCCTGATGTACTCGTATCTTCGCTCTTGTTTGAAATATATATATTTCCATTCAGCTAGAATTGGAGCTTTCAATAGAGACATAGATTCTTATTTATTAATAATTGTAGAAATTCATATCTTAAGACGTATTTAGTGCGATAAGGATTTAAATGAGATATGTTATTCTAGGATATATTTTTGATCATCCTGAACTTAAATAATGGTATGATACACGCAAAGAATCATACATTAAACAAAATATTTATTGCAGGTGTTGAACATTATCAAGGTATGAACAAAATTTAGTATTCTATTCTTCAACTTCGAAACTTCTTCCTTCTCTTTTCATTTCAAAATAGCTATTACTTACTCCACCTTTAACTTTTAATTCCCTGCCTCTCTTCATATTACTCTGATTCTTGGAAAAAGACAATATCTAATGGATTTGTCCGACGATATAAATTGCCAATATAAATTTCGATTTTGGAGAACGTACTCATCAGATTTTATTTGACTTTATTTATTAGCAATAATGATGTAAACATCTATATTTTTACGATTATCTTCAATATGAATCCATAAGGCTTGCTATCAAGTAACTTTATATTTATCTAAGAACTATTTCAATTGAAATTAAAATCAGCAATGAATGGAATTAACTAAAAAAATATAATTAGAGTTAGCCAAACCTGAATTTTGTTTTATTCCATTCTGATATAAAACTTCCTTTTCTTCTTTCAGAAGAATGTGAGCTAAATATATCTTATTTTTTATTAACTGGTTGCATATAACCTAAATATTGCGAGCCTTCTTCAAGTATACGGTATATCTAGCTCATGAACTGTTCAGTAAGAAGTTCTGGAACCCAATTGCTCCCTAGAAATCGACAACCTTTGCGGTATTGCTACTTTATTGATTAAAAACAATGGGCATCACGAAATCTTTCTCGAAATTATATTCAAATCTCAGCGCAGGCAACACACATCCTTTGCTAATGATTTCTTTTACGATTCTTGTAGATTTAGTTTGTCAATTTAGTTTGTCGAAGCGTTTATTGAGTTTAAATCCATGGATTATTGTCGTGTGAATCATATTGTATACTGATTGCAAGTTCAAATTCCTTAGTAGGTCTTCATTGCTCTTTGGTTTTAAACCTGGTTTCTCTTTAATAGTGGATCGTCAGCTTACATAAAATGGTGAACAATATAATCCACATGAGAAGAAAGCAGTGATGTAGCCAAATGGAATTTTCTACTAGTCAATTTATAGAAAGGTCTATAATAACTTCGACCATTTGTTGGCCTTCTTTGAAACATCTATATATGTATTTAATGTTCCTCGAATTTCCGGATAACCTAACAAACAGAAAAATTTCATTTATTTGATTGTTTCTATAGCAGCTAAAAGTTTTCGGGCTCCCCTGAAATTTTAATAAATAAAATAATTGCAGGTTACTAAAGTTTTTATTTGCATATAAATATATAAGATGCAATAATTTATCCAGGGTAACCTGAAAAACAGCCTCCACGCGCACCTTTTTTGATATCTCCTATATTTATTCACTAATCACCCCTATTTTGCAAACATTACTACAAGACCGGCTCTTTCAAGAAAATGCAGATTTTCCTCCATCAGTTCGAATGTAAGAATGCCCCCTCAAAAAGCAACATTTAGACTGCGTAGATTAATTTTAAAAATATGGGACCCTAAAACCTCCATGAAGCCAATGCAAATAGTCCAAGCCACTCAAGCGGTTGCAAAAGCGTAATCCCGAGCTGATCGAGAGCATAATATAGTCATTTCAGTGGAGTTCGAGTGGTTCAGTGCGCAAGTGAAATCGGTCCCTCTGTGTATTCCGTGAGACTTGCAACAGATTACTAGTAAACCATAAAGGGCTTACACATGCCTAAAACACACGGGGCAGAGCCTTATACCCTTACAGCCATACACACTCATCAGTGATTGGTTATGGCAGTCACGTTACGGGAGAAGATTCAAGAGATCTCAGATTTCCTTAACCTGATTTGGTCCTCAGATGAAGACTTATTCGATCTTGAAGGCAAGGTAAAGTCAAAGAAAAATATCTTCCGGGGAATCTGCAAACCCAATGAAGCAGCCACCAATACCATGCATTTCCCTGCATGCATATAAATTAATTAAAGTTATCTTATACGGTTTTAGAAGAACTTCCTCATATTCAATAAATAATTTGGAATTTTTAGCGATATCACAGAAAATATTTATCGTAATAAAGACTTAAACATATTTTACCTTGATTTTTAAAAGGCATTCAATACTGTTCGTCCTCAGGGACTAAACAACCAAAACAAAACTCTCGGATATATTACAAAAAAGTTGGAATAATAGTGGAGATAAATACAAGTTAAACACCTTGCGTTGTTGATACACACAAAAACTAATTACACAGTAAAACAGCCACTACAGCAGAGGCCCACGATAACAAAATTTTACGCTCCTACTTGCCAAAATTCTATAATGCGTGCAGCTATACCGGAACATCCAGTGGCTCACATACTCACAACACAGCCAAAATCTTATAAGCAACATTCGACAACTTCCTAAGTTTCCCCACACACCAAAACATCATTCAAACAAGGGCAAAAACACACTCAAGAAGCTGCGTAGGTTTATTCTGCTAGCGTGTAAACTAAAACTACTTCTAAATGAAAATATTCAGACCACGTCTTACTTGCAGTCCAATCACTCTCATAACTGCACTTGAATCAAGGAGAAGGCAAACACTGCGCCTTCAGAACTCTGCTCTGAAACATGGATGTCGTTCTCCCATGTACTCACAAATGGCTACACTTCATGAAAAAACAAACTAACAACACTCAGCACAATCGCGCACTTGAGCCTAATTCGACACCTAGGAAAACTCGCAAGAGATCGCACATGCATGCACATAAGCAAAAGACAATACGCTGCAATGATACTTAGATACCCCGGAGCCCTCGACGATCCCCAGAAATGTAATTCCACAAATAAAGTATCAGTAAGAGGAACAGCGGTTTCCCAGAACCTCCGCCTCTCTTTCTACCTCTACCTCTTGCTGCCCCTCCAGTCCTACCCAATACCTCTACCTACATGCATTTTATTTAGATCTGTATGAGATACCTTCTTATTTGATTCATTTTAGTGTAAAATCTATTTTTCAGATATTTCAGATAAAAAAATGAATAATTTAAAGTGGTGCCCAGCACTTTAATATTACTGATTTTGATAGCACCGAGGATGTACAGTAAGCACAAGGTTACTTTTTTATAATGTAAGTTCACCACTAGGCTTACCATACCACTTTCTTTGTTACTTCTATTTGAAGTGGTTAGTCATTTGAAGAAGCTGCAATAATGGTCTTCTTTAATTTGTCAGTGAACATTTCTCTGTTGTACGACGCAACTTGTAAAAAATACTATTTTTGCTGCTCGTCATTAGTTAATTATCAATTTTTTGTATTTCTCCATGAGATTACCTCAGCTTGCCGCAATGCACTTAGCAACTTTTAGATCATTAACACCAATTTTCGCAAACTAAAAGCTTTCTGCTTGAGGCCAGTTCTTAAGTAGAGGATTGGTCTTTGGTGCAGAAAACTAGTGCTTTACATAGATTGAAATGTTAACTTGCATATTTCTTCAAAATTCTTTGCTTCCTTGGGTGAAATTTTAAGTCACTTTGGAAAAGGAAAAATTTCCTGCAGTATATAAGTTTGCCATCTATCTATCTCTGTGATATGCTCTAGGTTTTTTTTTAATTTGACACTCCTGGAGGAGTTTCTCTCATTATTAATATCGGTAATTCCAAGTGTTCCTTGTAATCATCTTGAATTCATCTTTTTTGATTAGTTCTATAGAAAAATCGATCATTACATCTTTTTTTTATTGAGGATAATTTTCTAAATTTGGCTTGACTTATGTTATTGCATGATTTTGTCAATTTTTTGAATTTCGAACTATCAGGGCTAGAAGAAGATTGAATATCAGTAGCTACCACTGCTTCGGGACAAGTGATAATAAGGGAAAGCGACGGAGAAGCCACGATAATTCTCTTTCTAATCTTTGCCCAATTATTGCGCAAACCTCTTATTTACAACCTGTATTTGAGGCGGTTGTGTCAAAACACATCCCTTTCACTTGAGGTGTGATTTCCCAGTTAGTTACATTTGATGAACTGCTTTAGAAATATGTTTGCCAGTGCTTTTAGGAATTTTTGTCACTTTATGTAGCTAATTGGTAGCACTGCTTGATGTTAAAATTGGCAAACTACCCACTAACTTTGCTCCTAATACACCTACAAGAAGTCTTTAATCCCAATTAAGTATCGGGTGCTTTTTAGTTTAAAAATGTTTTTACGACATCGCACTGAATGTCTTTCTTGATTTTTTCCGCGCCACACCCATAGTAGAGTAATTAACGCTATAGTTTTCAGAGATCTATCCTGCTTTTAAAATTGTAGGAATAATAACCAGAGAGGGTAAGCAGTCACTTATCTTGGTAACATCCAAGGAGGAAAGAAAATTTTCGTTCAATATTTGACCTTTTTTCTTTGGAGAATCTTTGGATGTTAAGGGTTTTGTTCATGGTTAAAATCTTCTACTTCTCTTTCTCTTGAATCATTTCTAGAACTAGTGCTACTTGCTAGAACAACTGTTACAATGAGGTCTTCACCGTTTTTTGAAAAATTAAACAGGATATTGTTGAGTAATTTATATCTAGTTATTTTTGTTTTACATACAACTCAATATTTGTCTATTTTATTGATTTACTTTTCTTTGTCCCGTTATCAAACCATTATTTAATGTATTTTTTTAAACTTTTAGTGTTAATATATTTTCCTCCGTAAAGATTGATGGTCCCAGCTGAGATTCGAAACGCCCAACCAATAAATATTGAGAGCTATTTCCTTTGTCTTCATAGTCCTACTATCAAGCAATCTCCTATGGCACCCGCGGGATGCCAAAGGCCATAATAAACTCTCTCCACGAGAACTTATCTTGAGCTATCTCTTCCAATTACGGGACTAAGGGACATTTGCACTGGTTGTGAGTTCATTAAGCTTTCTGAGGCAAAAGATATTTTTAACCCGAAAACGTTTCTGGCATTTTGCGGGAACTCCGTTTTAACTCTGAAGAGAAGGAGCTTAGTAGATCATCTCACTAGACTATTTGCTGCCATCCTTTGATTCTCATAAATAGAATTCTTCCGAATAAAAAGAATTGAGGCAGCTACACATTTCCAGCCTACCCTGAATTTACTGACGGCACATGCCTGCTATATATATATATATATATATATATATATATATATATATATATATATATATATATATATATATATATATATATATATATATATATATATATATATATATATATATATTGTTGAAGAAAGAGAGATCGAGTAAGGTTTTGTTTAAAGGACTCGTGTGAAATGAGAGTTATCGGGAAGAGAACTGCCCTACGCTCGTCGACAAATTTCCGGCGAGATTAGCCGAGAATTTCTCCGGTTCAGTTGGACCATCAAAGGCCGCCGCCGAGCTATAAACGCTGAAGAGGTGAGGCAGGGGTTAATTGCTTCCGTTAGCAAGTATAGGAGTTTCGGCGAACGCCTATATATACCTCGTCACAGAATTAATCGTGTAAGTATTCCGTCAGAGTCCACGCAAAGATGAGCCACTAAGAAGTGCCCCCCTCCCCCACCCCCCCTTGAGAAGACCCCAGGTGTGAGGGTGAGCTGTCACTACGTTCCTCCCGAGTGAGCCAAGCCCGGAAAATAAAGTAGGTATTCGTCGGCCTCTATTAAGACGTCTGCAGTATCATCCACTAACGGCGCATATCCTCAGCGATAGAACACGGTGTCATACCAGCCCGGAGCTAGGATCATATTTGGAATAATTGCGTCAGGATCAAAGGACCCATCCAAAAGAAGCACACAGTCTCAATCGCAAAGAAGTTTTCCTTCTCGAGCTTCTACAGGAGAATCTTCCCCTTTTGGGCGTCAACTTGGAGAATCTTCCCAAAGCGTCTACTTGGTTATACTCCCCCACCCCCCCAAAATATGAAGATATATAACCTTTCATTTCCTCGTAGAGGCGGTGCGACGCCCTCTGAATAAGACTCGTTAATTTGTCTCCTTCCGATTCATCTCGGATAAATAAGGGTTAATTATTGTCCTACTAAGGCTAGGATTCCATTAGTAGTTTCTTCCTTTCACCCTATCGGGTTAGTACTCGGTGTATTGAGCTAGAGTTACGGAAGAGGGAATTTACAGAAATTCGAATCGTTTCAGCAAGAGGAATATTAGTGAATAAACTCTCAACATCAAAGCTGGCTATGAAGTATTTGTCTGCAGGAGGAATGTTGGTAATCTCTTTCACAAACAAATGCGAATTATTAAGGGTAAACTCATTAGAGGTTATAGGGGCTAAAACAGGTACTATAAACTTGCCTAGTACAAATGAAGGGGTTCCTGATGCTCCAAAATTAGGCCTTAGGGGCAAATCAGTTTTATGGCTCTTAGGAAGACTATAGTTTAGGTGATAGACGTGAGCGAATTTCCTTAGAGGCAATTGGAATGGATTTGTTTTTGTTAACATTAGATACATGTTTGCGCTTAAGACAAATTTCGGTTCGTGGATGAAAGCTATGATAGATGAAACGCTTGAAGCGTTTACGAGAAGATGTGCCTTTCCTCAAAACATAAAAAGCAAACACGCCTAGATGTGGTTTAAGTTGATTAACTCTCACATTTAAAATCATTTTACACTTATGTTGTGTGAATATACACTGGCGAACAACAAGATAGTTTTTGGCATAAAAATGGATTAAGAACCTCTTAATGATTTCAAACAGAAAATTGTTAGTATACTTAGAATATAAGAGGGAAATACTAGTTGATTTTATTTCAACTAATAGAAGAATATTACATTCATCAATGTTTGGTTTCTTATATTTCCCCTATAAGGCCAGTTAGCCATTTTGCTCTCACCATCAATGCACCACGAGGGAGGTATTGATTCTAAAAGAATGGATGCAAAAAACAGGATATAATTGCTTTTAAATAATTACAAAAGAGGGGCAATTGACGTTGTATGTGGAAAGTGTGGGTTGTATTCTACTTCAAGTAAAAGTAACCGATTGCCTTTCACTTTATTCTCTGCACTAAAGAATGGAATTTATGCGCAATAATTTTATAGTCCAACTTGAAAATCACGGAAAATAAGAAGTGTGTCATTGAAAATACTGGCAAGAGAACTATTTGATAATCACATGAAGCATAAATCTGTTATCAAGCGTTTGCCGAAGCTACCATGGCAAAATAAAATTTTATACTCGTACATAGGAAGAAATACTAAATGAGCCGAACCTTGAGCCGCATACAAATGTGAGTAAAAGATTTGCTTAGTCTCCAAGAATTAAAGATCGCAACATAAAACAAGTTTGTCCTGTTCAAAAGTGCACTTTTCAAAGACAATCTTAAAACATTATGGAAAATTATTCGAAAAATAGTAATTAGAATTTTTTGCAATATTGTTGTAGTTTCTAGTAAACAACTTTTAAATCTTTTAGATATTCTTCTATATCTCAAACTCGTTCTGTATTTGAAGGCAGCCATAATATATACCATATATAGATTTAAAATATGTTCAAATATTAATATATGTATTTACTCTAAAATAAACAATTATGTACTTATTTTTCATTATTTAGGCTCATATATATATATATATATATATATATATATATATATATATATATATATATATATATATATATAACATAATATAACAGAAAATATAAGTAAATTATAACGGGAAACTCTTTTACCCCATGCCACCAATAAAGTGATGCCTCTAGCAAAATATTTAATTTATTTATGTTAATCAACTTTTCGAAAAAATAGTGCATTGAACTTAATGGAAAAAATGCCATGTTTGTGCATATATATTTATATATAGTCTATGATGCATGGCAGATTTTATTTTTTAAATGTTATCAGAGTCCTGATATTTCAACTAAGATCCTCACTTTCTTGATTGTCTGTACATTTAACTTTGCTGGGTTTGCTAAACCTTTGCTTAAGTAAATATGCAGTGAGTGGCATAAAAGGTGGTTTATTTACCACAGGCCGCATAGAGTAATGTGATAGATTTAGATTAAGCTTTTTCTACGGTATTTTGATGTGGTGGTTATATATAGTTCTCGATGACGCTAAGGATGTTTATATTCTTGATTATACCATCCTAACTAAGAGGGAGGGATAGATAGATATTTTTATTTAGAACGTAATATCATGCAATTTTCTTGTTCATTATTAGTAGTGCATGGAAAAGTATAAATAATGACTCAATTTCTTCAGGCATTTCTCCTCCCTTACTCAATGGACCTTTCCTAATGCCAGCGGCCCTTTTTCACATTTCTATTTCACTCATATATACTGATAAATTTGTAGAATTTGATTTTCAATGCATAGAAATTACATTAAACAATATAGTTAGACCTGACATTCCAATTATTAATATAATGCCGGACTTATTATATCAATCGGAGCAGCAACTAATAAACCGATTCATAGCAACACTGTCTTTGACAGAGATAGAGCAGGTTTACTTGAAGAATAGTTTAAAAAGCCTCTACATTTACTCAGAAGGTTGCAATAATAGATTTTTCTAAATATTAAAGCTGTCAAAATGCTACAGAAGAGCCAGCTACATATAAAAATATAAAAATAATAATTAATTTAGTGTTTAAATTACTTTAAGCAATATAGCTTTCAAATAGTCTTCTTTTTGAGAGAGAGAGTCAATGCATTATATACAAAGAGCTTGCAATAAAATCAAGTTATGTGTGTAAAATTAGACTTGTTATTCCATGTTTCTTAAGCTACACTATTTCCTAGTGCTTAAACCTCGTTTGTCTATTTTATAGGCTTTTACGTTTCACAGTAAGTCATATAAAGCAAAGTTACTACCAGGTTTTTCTCGGTTCTTCTAGATCTTACCCTACTTAATTCGTTTTAGTATACGCAGTGAAAGAGGTAAGAAACAGAATAGTTGGTATTTTATTACTACATTTTATAACGGATCGTTTAAAATATATATAGCAAAGAATAGATCTATATTTCAAACACAAGGAGTAAAAGGATATGTTTATTTATCAACTAAACCTCGCCTGTGACTTCTTCCTTATCTAATGTCACTTCCATCATTTTACTTGGTGATGAATATAGATTAATGAGTTTCGACAAAATTTTATAGAAAAATAGACCTTATATAATTTTATATGTATAAGGAAGGGCATCTTGTAAAGTGCCAGGAAGTTGCTCAGAGACAAATGGCTTTTACCCCTAAACCCTTCAAATTTCTTCTTAACTAGTTAATCGGTTGTCATTGGGTCTAATATATCGGTTAAAATTTCTTTTCTACCTAATAAATGAATTATGAGAAAGGTTATGCTTTTATTGGCTGGTGTATTTCCCCAAAATGTTTAAATAAGTTTTTACAAGGTTTTTATTTGGAGGGTTGGTGTCTTGCTTTGAACTTACGGAAACAAGTTAAATTAAATGCAAGTGTATGAAATATATTTAACTATGGTTTGAAACGACAAATACTAATATGGAATTCTCTTTAAATAAGATTTTATTTGAATTGATTATTATTATTTGTGATGTTTCTTCGAGATTAATAAATTCCAATTCATTCATTTGGCTAAATGATTTCTCCTATGCCTTGCTTTTCTTCAAGTCATAAATTTCGACAGATATTTGTTTCCACGTAACTTATGTATGTCAATAATAATAAATATTTTTGTATGCTGCTCTTCAAATACAGACCTTCAATAATGAGAAGAAAAGATATTACTCAAAAATATTTGGGTTGCGTAACCATAGAGGGAATTTTCTTAGGGAAATTTTCATATTAGTATTTTCTTGAGAGGATACTATGTTTCGTTTGCCACCATTGTGATTCAAATATCCACAAGTATACCTAAAAACCCGATATTCTTGACCATGCTAAGTCCTAGCTAGGGTTCTTGAAAGATTCGCCGCTTAATTCAGAGGCCGTGTCAGATGAAATCCTTATTATTTTTAGTCGCGTCCCAGAGGCTAATCGCGGGCGACTCTGCATCTCACTATGTCAGTCGGTCGGTCTCCGTTTTGCTTTTTTATGTTTTTTTGTAGGGACATTGTAACTATTCGGGCGATTCTAACGAAATTTGAATAATTTAATTGTCAATGTCCTCCCAAGATTAGGGTAGAAATTATATTTTATTGCCACTAACATCATAACTATTCAGCCGATTCTAAAGATATTTGAAAATCTTATATTGTTGTACATTTTCTTTCAAATAATATAATTGCCAAAGCCCACCTAAGCTTAGCCTGGGAAATATAGTGTTTTGGAAATAACATCATAACTATTTGGCTGATTCTAAGGATATCTAAAACCCTTATGTTGTTTTACATTTTCTTTTGAATGGTGCAATTGCAATGGCCTCCCAAGTTAGTCCGAAACTTATTTTGCTTTGGCAAAACATTATAACCATTCGGACGATTCTAACGAATTTTGAAACCCTTATATTCTTATCCATTCTCTTTCGAGTGATATAATTGAAAAGGTCCTCAAAGATTTGCCAGGAATTATGTTGTTTTGGTAATTGCATCATAACTGTTCGTCCGATTTTAACGA
This sequence comes from Ceratothoa steindachneri, assembly GCA_963969495.1. Classification (NCBI taxonomy): domain Eukaryota; kingdom Metazoa; phylum Arthropoda; class Malacostraca; order Isopoda; family Cymothoidae; genus Ceratothoa; species Ceratothoa steindachneri. Next base: position 92,282,772 of record OZ018328.1, read on the forward strand.
GATTTAAGACACTTATGTTGTTTTACATTCAGTTTCGAATAATATAATTGCCAAAGTCCTTCAAAGTTTACCCTTGGATTTATTTTCTATTGGCAATAACAACAGAACTATTCGCCCGATTATAATGAAATTTGAAACCCTTATGTTGTTTTACATTATATTTCGAATGCTATAATTGTAAAGTCCTCCCGAGGTTAGTCCTGGAATTATTGGAAGTTATGAAGGTCGTAAGGTCATATATCAAGAAAGTGAGACAACTCGAATTTTTTGTTAGCTGACCTTGTTTCCTTTTTCTATCAATTTATGCTTACCCATTGTTTTAACTGCATCCAAATCCACCCGCATCTCGTGTGGACTTAGAATAGGATCATCTTCTCTATTTCAAGGGGAGCTATCTTGAACACCGTTGTTTGTTTTTGCGAGCAACAAAAACCTTAAAGGAACACCGCACTGACACCTGTTGGCAACGAAATTTGTGCATGCATCCCGCTCAAGGAAAAGAGTGCGATCTGAAAAAGGACACAGGAGTCGTCGAATCAAAATTGTGGAGAAGGTTTTTATCTCTCTCATGGGAATAGGTGTTGAAATAAACGCCTTTCCACCAGGAATAAATTTAGAGGCAGGACCTAGCCCTAGTTGATCTTTGGAAGATGGAACTCGTCCGTCTTGGAAAGTATTCAATCTAGAAAAAAAGTAAATCTCTTTCAAACTTCTACTGCTTTGGACTCATACCAACTCATGGAAATTAATTTATGAGTTAAAATAGTGGAAAATCTTGTTTCAGGGGCTCACTGCTACAGTCCTTGTTATCTACAGCTTTCATCTTGCACTTCCTGCCTCTACGTTGCTGTCAAATTATAACAGCCGTGCTTCTCATTTGATCCATCAGCAACGGATAGATACGACGTAACACAGCAAAATGAAACCATAATTTTATTGTTGCCATATTTTGATGGCTAGCTGGAAAACTTTCATCAAAATGGATTCACAGAAAGCTGAGAAATCCTAATATTCCATCACTTGCTATTTGCGTGGTGATGGTGTATGTTGAAAAGAGCTAAAAGTTTGCTGTTTTCTGGGGATTGATGCTAGCCGCAAGAAACCAGCGCACAAGGTGTTAAAAATATACAAACACGTCTCTGAATGTATGTTAAAAAGAAAAAGAACTTTCGTCCTTAAGCTTAAAAAAATGAAAATATATGTAAATCTAAACCTGAATGTCCAATTTTCTATTTGCCAAGATAGAACTCAACATAATACACGAGGAAATTTTGAAGAACCTCAGTTTCTTTACCCCATCATAACGTAATACCATCCAATCACAGAGTGCACATTTTATATGCAAAATATTCATTCTTCCTAATAACAGGAAGAAAATTGGACATAACTCAAGAAATAATAAACACCATAGAGCAAAACAAAATCAAATACTCGGAAAAAAAATATTACCCAAAATTAAAAGATTTCGAAATCATAATAATGCCATAGTAATTCCACAAAATTAGCAAAAGCATTATTAATGATTTATACGTTTCGTGTTAAGTAGAACACCAACGCTTGATATTCTTTTTAAACAATTATAACAAAACCAAATATTAAATAACATGATTTCATACCATCTAACGATTTATCTACCGTACAATTGCTCAAAACTACTTTATTATTAAAATAATAATGTATTGTTTCTGAAGATCCTGAGCCATATCTAGTTGAACAACCTTTTGAGAATTTCTCGAAAGCCAAAACCTCAACCTCATTTCATAAATCATTAACATCTTGTAGTTATTTATAATACAAAAACACCAAATGATCTATTTTCTCTCAGCTCATTCCGGTGCGGTATCTGTATGTGTTTATTTTGGAGTGATGCCCGAACCAGGGCCATGCTAGAGCAACCCGTTTCTTGCGTTGGAAGTATCATTGCTTTAGGTTAATCGCAAGTGCAATGGCGTCGATGAGATAATTTGGAGCCAGAAATTGTATGCCCTACCGTATTATGTGTGCGGAGAGTTTGTATGTGATGTGTGCCTGATTTGGGGTAGAACAATTTCCTAGAACTTATCAGTGTATGTCCATAGAGTATTTTCATGTTAAATGGAGTACGGTATAGGTCATGCCTGTCATTCTTATACAAAGAAGAAATGGCGCTAACGGTCTAGATGGAGTTTTAGTTGCACAAGCTTGTTTCATTCTATGGATAGTTAATCATGGTATTGCAAATGTAACGCGTAGGGAGGCAGATTTATTTGTTGAATATTTGCCCCCTGTAGTATGATATAATAACTATTTGATCTTCAGGATTTGTAACCATTATGTGAGCGAGGGGTAGATTCTTGCTTGTATTAGTCGATATTTGATTCCATGGATTGCCCGAATATAGTTGTTCTAAAAGCTCGGAGAGTGTTCATTTTTAACTTAGCTTATTTTGCTGTGTTTTTCGTGGATTGTCGAAAATGTATTCCTAAATTTAGTGTGATACTGAACACTCTAGAGATTTTAGTTAAGATGAGTCGCATATTTACTAAATCGATATTCAGGGCGGAGGCGCTGATGTATTTCTGTTGTTGGTAGTAAAAAGAGGAACAAATTAGTTTGATGGCGAGACGGTTATTTGGTGTTGTGCACTTTATGTGTGAGCTGCTTGAGTCTGATGGGGTTTAGTGCGAAACTTGTGATATCATTTACTGTAGAGTAGGAAGTTCAAAATAATACAGAGAATATAATGAGGAAAATGTTAAATAGCGGGTGTGAGAGCGCGTTTCCTTTCGAGGTTCCAATGCCTATGCTGTTTTTTTCGTAGTAGGTTGCTGTGGTTAATGATTTGTGTTACCTTACATGAGAGAAAATTTGCATTCCACATTTTAGAGTATTCTTTGGTGTTTAGTATTTTGTTGATGAGTTGATGTCTGGTACCATATTGAAGGCTTGATTTTTATCGCTTGATGACGTTACGTCCTCAATTGGTGTTGTGATTCGAAAGACTTTGGTCAGTATATATAATGATTGATAGGTGTACTAGACATTATTCGTGGGGGAAAGTGGCTAGTTGGTCTGTAAGTTTATTTAGTTTAGAACTAAAATTTCCATGACTTTGGTGAGAATGCAGAGTATGGAGATTGGACGTTAAGATGGAGGGGCAAAAGCTGGGTTATTTGTCTTTAGAGTAGAGTCCTGGACAAAGGTTTTGAGATTAATATATTTCTTCCTATAGGAAAATTAATAGAACTACTCAAACATTGCATTTTGTTTTAGTATGTTTGTATCATAATTTGAAGACGAAATATACAAAAATATATGGATCAAACCATTTTTATTATTAAATATATGCAATTGATATGCGCACTTATTATTTACAATTATCGGTATTGTTTTTCAGGACTGATTCAGTTCGTTTAGGCATGCAGGAGACTAGATTTGTGATGATAACTTTACTGATATTGCTCCAATTTTTGTTCAGGAAGCATCCACACCACCTAACATTTTGAATATCGCCCCAAACTTCTTTATTTGGTTCAAATCTAGCGAATTACTGGGCTAGGGTCACAAAAGTACCATGTTATCTTTCAGCAATAAACATTGTAATCGATTTTGCTTTATGACACTTTTATAGGGAAAAATATAGTTATCATCCCAAAATTGCTATCAAACTGTTGGATAAGGTGTTGATGAAGCAATTTTCGGTACCATCTTTGAGTCATGTCAGTGCTCTTGAGCGAAATTTTTAGTTGTCTAGTTTCCTAGTATGAGATGCAGGGATGACATAATGTCGAGGAATTGTCTCCCTACTTTTGTCGGAGAATTATTCTTCTATTGTTGGCCTTTTAATATTTACTCCAATACAATACCTTTTTGTATAAGTATTTATTTATTTAATGGCTTTTAGCAAGCTAGGCTCATACCATTTAGGAAAGGAAAAAAATCCTCTATTGGCTGAGTGGACTCTGGATTCGTTTAAAGGAGTCTAAATACTGAATTACGAGAGGGTTTAATCAGTTTTAAAGAAAGAGCAGATCAGCCCGTAAGGATCCAGTAAACCACTAGCAATTAACCCAAGCTATATATCTTTTAATTTATCAGTTAACTGAAATATTTATATTTACACGAAATTCTCTCAGTTTAACATGGTATTCGATCACATGATTCGAATATTGGCCTACTCCTGATGAGAGCTCTGATCAAAACATAGTAGGCTTCACGTAAACAAACAAATTGCCAGATAGTTTATTTCTGGAGGCCTCTAAGGTACAGAGTTAGAGCACCATTTACTATTCCTAATCTAACTCAAATATTACAGAATTCACGAAATACTCTATCTCCTTTAATTAGCTTGGAACAGTTTTAAAAATCCTAATTAACCAAAACAAATACATATAGTCATTCGGGCTTACATGACCTTGATCGGAACAGGGGTTGACGGATTTCGCTATAGTGGATTTTCCCACGAGTCTTTGGGAGGTTCAAGACTTTACGATGAAGGAGAATGACGGGGATTGTCACGGTGACAGTAGAAACCGATGTTGATTTCTTCTTATGATTTTATCAATCCGGTTATAAGTATAAAAGATGAAGAGAGGGGTCGTGCTCTCTGCCTCAAGAAATACTCTTCTTTAAAGCTCTCGAGTTCTTCTTGTACACTCGTCTAATACGCAGGGTTAGCAAACTGGGTTTTACTATATAGGGTGATTCCGAAAGTAATTAAAGAGAACTTACTTGGGAATCAATTCTTCTTCTCTCAAAATTAATGAGATCTCGACTTGAGAGTCGGCACTTATGAATTTTGATCCAGCCAGACTTCTTGCTAAGTCTGCGAGGGATGAATTGGTATGGCACCGATAAACAAAGGAGACTAACTTATAAATCTTAGAAGTCAAGTCCGGAACTCTGCGAGGTACTTATCACAAAAATCTAGTCCTCTATCGTCTCTAACAGAATAAATCTCCTTTCTTCCTTGCGGGGCTTATTTATAGCCCAGGGACCGCCGCAACTAAGGATGACGGGGTAATGACACTGAGGAGAGCGCGAGGGAGAAGGGGGTGAAACCGTAGAGCCAAGTTCGGCTTCTCAAGGAGAGGCACCGACAATCGTCCCACTATTTTTTCTCGGTGCCTTTTGTTTTTACACCGCTCTTTGGCACTCTACCTGCCCGCCTCCTGCCCTCGTAGGTAATCGGATCTTTTAAGTTCGGTGATTAACTGGGAGTTTTGCCTAGCGAGGTGTTCAAACCGTCAGTTAGCTGGATTTATTCCTCAAATTCGTTGAGGCCAGTTTCTTATTAGAGCTGCTTAATGGCCTTTTGCGGCTTCCTTGGACCGGCAGCTCGAGTCGACTACACACCTGGCAGGGAAATCAGAGCCATTTGGCAGTTGGACTGTTAGTAAAACGCCTACCGTTCTCACGCACCTCAATTTCTTCTTCTTTTCTTTCGCTCTCTCCGAAGAGGGATTTTAATATATATGTCCGCTTGGCCCTATGGGTGCCATAAGGTTTTAAGTTCTCTACACATGAAGAGTGTACAAATGCTCCCCTTTTGCCAAGACACATAGCTAGTGGAATTTATCCACTTTTCTTCTAATGAGGGATATTCCAGGAAATGCAAACAAGTTAAAGCAAGCTTCCTTAGAGAATCGGACTCTGCTCTATTATTCAACAGTTCATCGTTCATGTTGCATACAATAGAGAAGCATAACCGTAAAGCTCTTCTTGGTGTAATGAGGCTTTTAGCAGCCCTTCTCAACTTGAGACGATCAAAAAGTCTCAACGCAGAGTGCGTGTCGAAATGTTGAGAATTGCTTCTTTTCAATCGTAAGAAGGTTAGGTCTGGAAGCAATACCAACACCTGAGCTGCACCTTAACTCCAGGTGATCTTCGCACTCATTTTAACTATTTGGGCCTCAAGAAGAATAATACAGCAGATTTTAACGTTTTTTTATAGTCATTAAGAATTCTAGAGTTGGTACTCTGTGATCTAATACAATTACCAACTACATATTTTCTTGCATTCAGGTCACCTTATTAAAGAACAACAAAGTAACATTAATCATTTAACCAATATTTGTAATAACTTTACCCATAAAATAGAATAGCAAAGTGGCCGAGACAGAAACTAAACAGTTACAGGAACAAGAGAAGAGTACCCTTTATGATTCAGCGAGGATTACAGGTTTTTTCATTATTTTAAAACGCTGACTTTTATCTCTACTTGCAATAATTTAAATTTAAGAGGTTATTCCTCTAAGGGGATATGTTAAAAAAAAATTGGAAAAAAAAATATGTCTCAAAACCTTTTGGCATTGGTCTAAGTATGGTTTGTCCTGAGATACTGAACTAAAAATAAAGATTGGTAGAAAAAGTGGCTGCGGTAGGGCATTAATTTCTTCCCTGTCAGATCATATTAATATATGTGTGTGATATATATATATATAATAAGGTGACACATTTAGTTGCACAATTAACCTATTAAATTGCAACGGACGCATTGGTATAAAAACGTTTGAATTTCCGTGAGAAAAGTTCGCAAGGTTAGTCTTTATACTGATTTTGCCATGGATGTTCTGTCTTATTCACGTATTTCATTTAAATAACTTATATTTGTTTTTCGATAATTTTCGACGCTACCTTAAATATTTTTATTTCACATGGTATATTATACTGTGCACTACTGCTACCAATTTGAAAATACATTATTGTTAAACCAGAATGTGTATTATTTAATACAGAACTAAAGTGTTTTTTCTAAAAGTATGGATTTCAGCTCATTTCATGGGAATAGTATAAAATACTTGTAAATGCAGTTGATCAAATAACTGAAAGTTCTAGTAACGAGATCCTAAATATTTTTGCTTTACCCCCTGATGTTGTTCAATGTACTGAGACAGAAAAAATTGATGATATTTTAGACAACGATAACCTTCTTGCGAAGGGCCAGGTAATAATTTAATATTTTTATAAATATATATGTGGTGACCAAGTTGGACAAACGTTACACACACTATTGTACACAGTGGTCGACTGTCCGACGATTGATTTTGTTTTCCCTTCGTCACGTTATCTTCCCTTCGGTCACAACAAACTCCGTTGCCACAAACCGTCATTTAACCATTTCCTTCTTTATTTTTATTAACGCCAGTTTGCTACACTGAAATCTTATTTCCCAAACTTTGTTTCCGTTTTCTTACAAAAAAATTCCATTTCTACTACCTACTTATAATATTTCTTTGGTAGATAATCTCTGCTCTTGCTCTCTCTCGAGCAAAGATTGACTTCAAACAAAGCTCATTCCCAGAAATCCCATTGGTCAGGCTAACCTTTTCTACACATATAAAACAATCGAACATTAAACACTCATTCACAACATTCTCATTATTCACATTATTAACACAGTTGATCATATTTCTTTGTCTTCATGGTATGATCCATCCACGCTGGAAAATAGAATTCACAAGCTCCAACCATTCATCTTATTAAACCTCAAGTTCATAATAAAGTTCTTTTTCATCAAGTTGTTTGCAAAAATCTAACTACAAACTTATTTAGTGGACAATCTCAAAAATAAACTCTAATCCGTAACTTGGATTCATATAGCAGAAAAGGAATATTTGTTCCAAAGTGGAACTGGTGACCCCTCCGCTACAATCAAGCATCAACTTTACCACTCACTACAATCTTAAACCCCTTCTCTCTCTACATATATATTCCTATATATATATAGTGTGATTGGGGAAACACCATCTACGGTAGGCTACAAGTTTGTCGTTCCTTTCCTTATAGGCTATGTAGAAGTTGAAGAGAGGGTTACTAGTTGGAAAACAACAACTGAAGATCGCAGTAATGATGACAAAGAAATTACCTCAAATAAGACAAAATATATGAACCATAATTTGAAGTGGACGAAGGAAACCCAAAATTAAATATTTTCAGAATCGGACTACGCAAATTATCGGAAGGCTGAGGTCATCGAAAAAATGTAAAACATACTTTAAATGAAAATTTAAATTTAAAAAAATACCAAAATGCATCCTAATGTAACCTAATGGGTTCAATAACCAATATTTCTGAAACATTTATTGCTTTTATCTGGTTATAAAACTAATATGAATCTCAATTACTATACTTGTAACAGAAGAAATACACATAAGAAAGATTTTCTTTGTATAAATACAATCTCTTATAAACAAAATTTAGGAGGTACAAAAGTATTCAACCAAAAATAATTTCCGTAATATTAATAACTCGGTGCATAATCTTGGTTTGCATTAAGAGCACAAAAGCGTTTCTCTTAGGTACCGGTTTCCAAATGTTTTGTTACAGTAGATTTTTTTTTTATTTTTCAAAACGTTTACGTGTTTGGTAGAAAAGGTTTCGTCAGAAAACAGTAAAGTTATAGTTTGGTTGCATGTGTCATTAAAACGTTTTCTCTGTTGTGTGAGGGTGTGTCGAAACGGAATTGAAAAAATTGAGATCTCTACTCACTTTCATAAGGGCCACAACAAGTCCAACAACTCCAAGTAACTTATCCTTAGCTGGATGACCGCCAGAAGAGGTTGGGAGAGGCTCAAGAGCGGTGAAGACCTAAAATATCGACTTCTTTAAAGAAGACATCTACGTAGGTGTCAACAGTTTGGCTCTGAGCAAAAGCCTTCGAAAGAGGTCTAAGTTTAAAATGACTGCACTCGAAAAGAGGAGGAACATCAGGATGCCATGGTCTCCATAAGAGCAGAGCACCAAAAGGATTAGTTGGTGGAAAGGCCTCTGCTCACTAGCAATATGCGAGAACAAAGTCGATGGCACTGTCCTCGTCCCAACGACTTAAAGAGCCATGGCAGTCGATTTCCCATTTGTTCTGATGAAAAAAGTCCAAAGTTATCCCGATTATTAACAAGCACAACAACCGCGTGGTAACGTTCGCTAGGACGTGTCCGAGGTCTGCTACGTGCCTCCGACCAAGCATCCGGCCTCAGTGATGATACTCACCGTCATGGCTTTCAATGGTCATAAGATGCTTCCGGTATGGTTGGCAACCGATTTCAGGCTGACTGCGGAGAAAAACAGGGACATTATGGCACCAAAACTCCTGCCATGGGTGAGTAAGTTCACGAAGAAGGTGGAGTATGTCTTACAGCAGGCCGCTGCCCCTTCCCAACTGGCCAAATCCATGTAATAGTAATTAAAGCCATACACGAGCTTATGGTCGAAGGAGATTTGGTCGCTGCAATTATCCTACATCTATCCCATCGACTACATCTTGTGGGCGCATGCCGGGGTCAAGGTATGCAAGGTCCGCTACAAAATATTTAACTAGCTTAAGTCCAAGTCAACTGCATGTAGGCCAAAAAGAAGAAATATTTCGTTCGCAGCGTGTGCACGGCCTTCAGATATGGCCTGAAACGAGTTCTTGGGCTGAGAACAGCCACAATGGATAATATTTTCTAATATAAACATATTTATCTGTTAAACCAATATAAACGTGTCTAACCAAATCAAATTATCATTGTGTCCTCTGTTGGAAGCGTCGTGATGAGTGTAACAAGACCTTTGCATTACCCGGTGGATATTTACTCTTTGCAAACATTTATTAATATGTTGTTGCACTTTTCTACGCAAATTATTATCTAATACGAAAAAGTTTTTGTTTCTGATTCCTGCATTGAGTATTTGACACAAATGATCCATTGTCATGTTGAAATAACAGTTTAGGCCATTTTTTCATTAATGATGTGGAGAGCCCCTGTAGCATGTGAAGTAAAGCAGCAACAAACCACGAGACTACCTTTGTGGTGATTCACGTTTGTGATGATTTGCTTAAGATCAAAAACATTTCATTCTGTCCTACAAACGTGATGAGCATCATTTTGTCCCTAAAGAATTCTTGTAGTCTCATCTGACCATTTCTCCAAAACTCACTATCATTTTTAAGATTTGCTACTTGCTTTTGATTATAAAGGGGAGTTTTAGGGAAAGTGAAAAGAGAAAAAATGTTTAAGATAGAGCACTCTAATAATAGGTCATTTACTCACTTTAGGCTGAGATAATTATATATAGCTTGGTAGATCTTTTATAGAAACCATTGGATTATTCTTTGGCTTTCGAAGCATGAAACGTTGAAAACGATAGCTCATCATTAGAGGATCACCGGCTCTTAGTAAGTTGCTCGTGATTTCATATTCGCGATGCTTTCGAATATTGACACTACACTGGCAGAAGGCAATTCATCTCGCTTAGAAATACTTCTCATGGATAATCAATCAGAATAAAGTTAAATATTTGCTGTTGGATGGCTTGACGAGCTTCTTTCACCATCGGCTTGCTGAAAGGAAATTTACTTCTTGGAATACTTATAAAAAAATGACGGTGCTAATATTCGGCAATTTACATCAGTTTCATTTATAGAAATTATCAAATCTTCAATCTTACCATTTTTATCGAATTCGATATTTCCTATATTGAATAACAATATGTCCCTGTTATTAAATTCGTTGAATACTTCTGTCTCCTGCTAAATTTGGTATATTAGAAATTATTGTTTTATATAAATACATATGTCTTTTGTATATTCGTTCTGTTAAACATATTTTTACGGAATTTATTGTTAGTTTTACAAGAAGGCGAAATCACGAATTATATCAGAAAATATGGAAAATTTAAATATGCAAACCCTTAGGTCACCTCACTATATATATATATATATATATATATATATATATATATATATATATATATATATATATATATATATATATATATATATGAGAATTGTAGAAATTGGCTTGGTTTGTGGTAACCTTAATCTCAGTGGAAGAAGGAAGACCCACGATTAGATGGAAAAGGACATTTATTTCCTCTCAGAATTTTTGTTCCAAACATTGGAACATCTTCAGTGATTCTATTAAACTAAGGTAAAGCTACTTACTTTAGGAACGTAGATACATAGAAAAAACAAACAAACAGGAATAATAAAAACAATAAAAAACACTAAAATCAATCAAGCATAGGGCAAATCAGATAAAGCCAAAGAAGCGACACTAAAGTTAAAAGTCAAAAAATTACCAAATTAAAAAATATTAAAAGACCTGAATACGTGAATGAAATACACATTACCTTAAGCATATAGCCGTTCCAGATCAAGATTAAAAAGGTAAACGATAAAGGAGCATGAAAATGACTTGGTAGGTTATACGTTTATGGGATATGTAAGGGAAAGTAGAAATCAGACTCGTTGAGTATTCGTTTACTTTTTTTAATATAGAGCGACTCGAATAGTTTTTTTATTCAGACTGACTGAAAAACAGAGAGAGAGGGTGATTGATTTTCTGTATTTGAAAATAGTCACTCTCATAATGAAAGGTTAGTTAACAATCGATTATTTTCAAGAGTACATAGACTTCGAGATAACGTTCATTTTCTTTTAACAGCTGAAATCTTCAAAGATGCGTTGGAAGTTTAAATCGGAATCACCTAAACTACACTTACGTGAGTTAAACTCAAGAATACGTTGTCCTACACCGCTAACATCAAGTACAGGTCCATTTTTCTTAAATTGGTGCTAGTCTTGCCTTATAAATTCCTTTCGAGCTTATTTCTGACATAATTGTTCTTGGATTCGCTTGAAAATTGTCTTCATTCAAATAGATAGTGGCTTTATATCCACCAGAAATAAGTGTATATGTACCTCTCATGCAAAATATATATTTAAAGGAATTTCTTGAGTCTTCACTTTGAATGATAGATTATACCAATAGCGTTTTAAAGCCGCATTTTGCATGAAACTGGATTTGGTAATCGGCTTTAGCAAGAGATTGATGTTTATCGCTTTCTCCCTCTATTTTTGGATAAGAGGGGACAAAACATTTTTCCAATTATCAGAAAAAATATTCATTACTGAAATTTGGTTTTATTTATAAAACTAGCTGATACCAACAGGTGCATAGCAACACACAGTCTTGAAAAGAGGTTCTTTATGTAATGAAAATAAAGGAAGCACAACTGAGAGAGAGGCGTGGTCTGAGTATTTTAAAAAGTAAGTTATTCGGGAATCAGGGGAATAATATTGGGCTCAATTCCATACATTCAGTATGCATAATAACAGAAAACAAATAGTAACTTATATTAGGAATATAGATGAGCAAAAATTGTTGCTCTAACGAACCCTACCAATTCTGATATACGAGGGTGATCGAAAAGAAACAGGGAAAAAGGTCCTAAAAATTTTATTTTTCAACACAGCCTAATCATTTTTCCACATAAGCTCCAGTATTGTCCATATAATCTTGTAATCTGTGTTTACTTAGTAAATTCCATCATTGTAGCATTTCTGAGGTTTTATCTGACACAAAGCAGTAACCTGTGCTTGGCTTCATCTAAAGACTATAATCTGGCACCTCTCAGGTATTGTTATAATTTTGGGAATAGAAAAAAGTCGAAAAGGTTAAATCAAGGCTATAAAGGGAATGTGCAAGAGTTTCCCATAGAGATTTGCGTTATAGACCCCTCACAGCATTCGCATAATGCGCTGGAGCATTGTCATGGCAAAACAAAATCTGTCTGTGCAGCCTTCCTTGACATTTTTTGACCAGGGGAGCCTTCAGCTTCTTTAAAACACCTTCATAATAGATGGAGGTAACAGTTCTCTGTCCTTCTAGAAAGTCTATAAATATAATTCCACTTGAATACCCAAAATTTGTTGCCATAACCTTCTGAACAGGCCTTATTTGTCTTAAATTTTACAGATCCAGCTGTTACCTTCGGATACCCCTTATTTAATTGAATTTTGATTTCCAGGTCAAAATGGTATTTCCAAGCTTTTATCTAGAGTGACGAAACACTTTAAAAAATTGGCATCATTTGATTCAATTTGGCCAAATTTTCTAAAGAATGGTAATCCCTTTGATTCAGTTGGTGTTTGCGCAACAATCTAAGAACCCAGTGTGCCCAAACCAAGATCTTCAGTGAGAATTGCAAATACTGAACAAAATGAGAATTACATCTTATTGGCAACCCACTCAATAGTTGTCTAACTTCTTTAAAGCACTTAATCCAAACCGAAACTGCTGCTCTAAATGGTGGAGAGTGCCTATACACCTTTTATAGAGCTTCAATAATTCTAACATGCTTCAAATCAAATTCTTTTAGAAATTTGTCATTTTTAAAGTCGAAAAGTGAACGTTGAAAGAAGCACGCCATATCTATGTATATACTCCCCATATTTTGAATAAAAACTCTTAACGAATTTATTGGAGAAGCATCAAAGACATGTGCGAACAGGATTTACCTTGTAAAATATTGCGCATTTTGAAATAATGACATTTTTCTGACGATTTTTGACTCACCGTTGTATTGGAAGTAGGAGATGACATTTTTCTGACAATTTTTGACTCACCGATGTATTGGAAGTAGGAGAAGACATTTTAATCCAGGAGAATAAAGTCTTACAGTGAACCTTAACTTAAAAGTAGGTCGTGTCAACTCCATAAACTTTCCTAGCGAAATTTATCGAAAGTGGGATCATTTTGTAGAGTTAGAGAAAAAAATGGGCCAACACTCACAATAACTTATTGGTTTCACAATGAAAAAAAAATGTATCCTTCAGGTTCCTTAAAGTTTGTGACAACCATTTATTCTCATACGAATTTCGTAATAAAACTAAATAGATATATGTATTTTACGTATGAGAGTTTGATTGATTGTTATACTCATCAGTGAATATATATATATATATATATATATATATATATATTTAAAGGCCCAAAGAAATCAAAACTGGTAACACAACCCGGTAAAACGCTAAGAAAATTAATTACGTGGACCATTAATTCTTAAGAAAGAAAATGCGTGATATAGAAATGGACAATAGAGCAAACTATTTTAACTGTTATATGAAAATTAATAAAGGCGTTGGCTTTATTTATTTTCATATAACCGTTAAAATAGTTTATACCATTGTCCGTTTCTATATCTCCCATTTTCTTTCTGAAGCTTTAATGTTCCACTTAATTAAATTCCTTAGCGTTGTTCCGGGTTCTGTTACCAGTTTTCATGTCTCTGGGCCTTTAAATACATCTATTATATATCACGGTGTCATGTGATTTTGGATTAATATATATATATATAAGAATTTCCATTTATGTAAAATAAATAGATAAAAGTGTGAAAATAACATGAAATTAAGCGGAGAAGGGAAAGTTATAAGATAAAGTATGAAGTAAAAGCTCCGGTAGAATGCGGAAATATTTACGTAATTTACATTTTCCCCGAACATAATAACAATAGATTTTAAGATTAATCATGCCTAATAATTAAATAAATATATAATAAATAGATTATTATCATTCTATTATTGTATATTTAAATAATTCTATTATACCAAATAATTAATTATAAATATATTACAATTATTATTTCATCATTTTATTTAGATATAAATTTATTTATAATTATTTGTAACTTAGCTGTTTTATTTCGGCACTTTATTATTCTATTGTTTATAATCAAATTATTAAATAAATATTTAACGCTGCGTCAATTTTATTACTTTAATCACTGATTTAAATTATTTATCTTATAGCTATTCACATTTGTTACTTTATTTTTCTTTTGACACTTCAATCACTAATGTTACTATAAATTATATTTAAATTATTTATGTATTTATTCACTTTCAATACTTATTCACCCTTATTATTTTATTTAGTATATGGTCACTTTAATCACATATTTCTGACTGAATAAGGAACCATTGATTTCCAAAAGAAGACTGAATTCTTGTCTACTGAATCAAGTTCTCTTGAAAACTCAATTACATTTTTTCATTTAGAAGCTCGATACTGAGTGAAGGAAGGAATTTCATAATATCATTTTACCCCTATGTACTGGTTATTTACTTTCTATACATCTTTTCTTTCCAAAATTGAATCGCTTTCTCTAAGAATCACTTTTTCCAACATCCACAACGTCTAATGTGGGAATTTAACCTAGGCTTATAAAATTCTAAACCTATATTGACATAGGCTAGGCATTAATTTGTTTTATTAGGCTTTCCTGTTCTCTTCTCCAGCAAGCACATAAATTTTCCTTAGAACAAATTTGTAAACTCGAATTAGGAGCATATATATGTATTCGTCTTAGCGTTTCAACAAATAAAATAACAAAAGTATTTCAAATGATGAAAAAGGAAAATGTATTTTAAATCGTTTTTCGTTTGAATAAAAAAATAATCTGCAGATCTCAGGTTTCTCCAGGTCCGGTGGAATAGCAGCTTCTGAATACAATTAAAACTTCGTCAATTGTGGCAATTTTAACTTCCACTAGATTGTTGGAATATTACGATACCGAAGTTGCGCTTACGTTTAATCATTTTGCATTTTGATAATCATTTTGAAGATATATTAAACTATGTCTGTTGTGAACTGGAAGAAACAAAGTTTCGCTATAAAACATTATATATTTCGCTTTTATTGTGTCCATGTCTGTTTATATTGGCATGTACATAAGCAGGTTGCAAATAACGGTGGAAATTATATTTTTTATTAAATATATTACAAAAAAGGAGTTCATCAACCGAAACTTTGCTTAGAGATTGCCATCCATGAATTTTCCACCTTCCGCATTGACGACATGCAACTCAGATCTAGCATAACCGCAGTCATCCACGCTTTGTCCTATACAATTGGTTCATAACCTTAGAGTCCCTGTTGTTCTTCACACCTGGCGTTTCTCACGTGCAGGCATGCTGCTTTGTGAAAGACATGGCTACCCACTCGATACAGAATCACATTTAAGGACTTGCTTCAGTAAAAGTACTTATATGCCCAAACACCCTTGCACCTCTGATTAAATATTAGCATATCAAGGTCTCTGCCAACCACACGTTTTGACTCTGCCCTTCACTGATTTTTCCTTGTAGTCGCTTTGGTTGTAAGGGTCATAGTTCTTTTTCTATATCTCTCCCTAGATCGGGGAATAATATGCCTGCGTGACACGCTTATCCCTATCCTTAGCACTTTAACACGTACCTAGAAGACCAATCTTTTCTTTAAGATATTTTTACTTGATAGAAAGGCGCTTGGTGAAGGCCGGTATCATTAAAATCATCATGCAAAATAAATATTTCTTTAGTGTTAGTTTAAATAGCGCTAATTTTGAAATGTATGTAGATATCTAAGAACGTTGTAGAACATTGTGGTTTGTTTATCAAACCACAATCTTCAACTTCGCGACAATATTACACACTTTGATAGTATCATACTTAACATAAGGTGTAAATGATTGTATGTGGATGCTTTTGCCTCCACCATAGAGTAGTTTCGGTACTACTATATTATGTAGATGAACTTGACAGCTCAATCTCCAGCTATGAGGCCATTGAAAACCTCTGTTAGGACCTGAAAAAGGAAGCAAAATCTCGCCAGTTAGTAGAAGACTTAACTAGAGACTTATAAATTTATAATATAAAGGAAACACAGGAAAGACGAAATGGATAATATTTATATGTAAATATGTAATGTAGGTCCAGCGACTAAAGTGACTAATATGTAAATGGCAGAAAGAACAAGAAATTGCATTACGTACAGCCTATAAGAAGTACAGTCGAGCAGCTTAAAAGCATCGCTTGAATGAGTTTTCTTTTAAGACTCAAGATGACCGAGTGGATTTGCCACTGGGTAACAGTGGTCCAGCGACGAAGGAAGCTGTTCGCAACTCAACTCGCCTACGCAATACTTTTTTCTTTGCTCCTTTTTCGACTCTTATCTATCTACATAAATATAGAAATTTAGTCGCAAGCAGTAGGGATTAATCGGCAATAAGTGTAGGGATAAGAGAGGGGAGGAAAAAACAAGTAGAAGCGTCTCCTAACTACGCATTGAATCAATAAATGCTCTTAGATTTGCCTGAGATTTGTGAAATTTAGAGTAATCGCCCCAAAATAAAATATATAAAATATATAAAAATAAAATAAAATAAAAAGCTCCTTACGGAATTACTATATGAATTGAAAAGTCGTATGGAGTATAAGATAAAGGTACGAAAAAAACTCTATTATACTCGTAAAAAGTTCCATGATTCAATTTTGTGCCCAGCAGATGATAAAGAGACCAAGTTTTATTCTTTCTAAATTGCGAAAAGAATGGAAGAAATATGCAACCAAGTTATGTTAACTGTAATAATAAACACTAATTAGTGAAAACAAAGGAATAAATAATGCTAACATAAAGACTAAATTTTCTCATAAATGAGGTGTATTGGACAGCAGCAGCAATATTTGCTATAAGTAGTCCAAACATATAAAAATAACTTATAATGAGACCTAAGGAAAATAAGCTATGGATATACATTAAAAAATAACTTGAAAGACTTTCCTAATAATTTCGAAAAAAAAATATGAGCAAAGACGCCCTGTCAGAAGCTGAGTGATTCTCTATAAGTTATATCCTCGCTGCAAAGGACGAGGGAACACTGACACCAATATTGCTACGAATGTGTGGAGGGCTCGAGACACTATAAATTGAAGGATTGCAAGTAGAGCCAATATCTTCTCACCAAGGTCATCAAAGGTGACTTATACACTAGCGTAATCCTCGGCCAATATCCTTAGATGTCTCTTGATGGAAATACCTGTTAAGATCTCTTCCTTAATGGAGAGATAAGCAGCTCCCTTGCGATAGATCGGAGAGAGTTTTTTTTTATTGGAAGAGAGGCGGAGATGGAGTTAACTTGGAGGTGTTTGCGAAAATTTGTCTCACCTCTTTCATGTTTAGCTCTCTGTTTACATGAAATCGTACTGAGTGCCTCCCCCTGACCACTTTCCTAATATTAAGGGAGTTGCCTCAAATAGAAACTATTCAGAGCGTGCAACCTTACCCAAATTTCATAAAATTCCCTATCTCCTATGATAATTTAATGTGATAGTAAATCAACCCTAACTAACATATTCCTAGCAATAAAGAAACTGCTCTATATTATTTACACCCTTATTCAATCATTTACTTTAAGATATAGTTTTAATGTTTTATGCAATCCCTGCATTACCCTTTTCCAATTTTTCTCAAATCTTTTTGTCTTATTTCAAATTTTACTACGATTTTTTATTTTGTCCGACCTATTGTATATAATGATATAAAAAACTCAAATAACACGGTTATTTTTAATGGATTATGTAATAGAAATAGCAATAAAAAGAGCTGCATATCTGTTGCAAAGTTTTAAAAAGTTTATGGTAAAACACAAAGATTAGTCGATTAGGAGATCTGACTATTGAAATATTGATTTTATTGCGAGTTGATCTTAATGTTTAACAGATTCCGACTTTTCTACTCTTGCGGGTTTCCACAACAAGGATAGACCCTCTTTAGTAGTTTGTAATAATTAAGAGTAAATTCTATTAAATAAAAATTTTAAATTTTTATTATTATCAAATGTAATTGTTGAATTGTTTATTTCCTTCAATCCTTTAAAAAATTATTTTGGAATGATGATTCTCCCTCCCCTACAAATTACTAGAATAAATATAATAACGGCATAGAATAATACTTTTGTTCAACTAAGCAGTCTCATCAGTTGCGAGTTCGTTGGAAGTGTGATAATTTTGAAACTGTTTTTTCCATGCCAACTCTCTTTGAAATCGATGGTACCTTAATTTATTCGCGAAAAGCATTAATTTAATAGCAACATTCTTTCCTGAGGGCAAATGAATTTTTTTGGCAGTTAGCTCTGCTTCCTGACATTGAAAACTATGGTGTATCATCGACAAAAAGGATATTATTGCATATTAGCAAATAAAATCTCTTACTTATTACGTAAATTTATTAAAGTTGTTTATTTTACATCATTTTGAAGGTAAAGTGACATAGCACAACTATTTAAACTGATGACTGCATCATCAGACCCATCTGATAATCACCCATTCTTCCTTACTCCAATTATTTCAAGGATATTTGAGATTCTATGTATAAAGGTCACATTTGTTGAGAGTAATTTATTTATTTATTTATTCCATATTAATCCAATGTACAGTATAAATAGATTATATCTTATAATTGACTGAAAAGTTACAGTAAGTACTATATATATATATATATATATATATATATATATATATATATATATATATATAAACAAATATTAATTATGGGACGAAAATAAGTCTTAAAACTTAAGACTAACAGCTAAATAAGTATAACATATTCATAAATAAAAATGCCTCCTTCATTTTAACGAACAGAGAACACCTTTGTTATAACGAATATAAACAATTCAGTGTATATTTAAGAATCTAACCATTGTGTAGATTGCAAATGATAAATATTTATAGTATTTTTTGTGATTATTTCAAAAGATCTGTAGTTAACATATTTAACAGTAGTATACAAATCATAACATATTTATAATCTAGAGATGAGAGTAATAGTATATAGTATAATAGTGTACAGCAACAAATAAATACACAATAACAAAAACTGTAATAGAAATTTTAGTGAGCAGAAATCATATTGTTTTTAAGAGCTTTTTTGAATTGAGCTAAATAGATTTAGGATTTAATATTGTCGTCCAAGCCATTTCATATTTTGATAGATTTGTACAGAAAGCTACATTGTGATTTTGATTTTGAATACAAGGGTGAAATAAATTTTGTTTTATTGCAGGTTTGGAGATTATGGGTATTATATATTTATTATAGGAACGATTTATTGTTTTGTAAAGGAATAAGGATATTTGAAAACCAAAGAGCTCATTAAATTTTAGAATGCTGCATTCTTTAAAATATCGATTAGTGTGCTCTTTGTAGTCGAGTTGATGGATGGCTCGAATTGCTTTTTTCTGTAATATGACTAATTTATTGAGATAATTTGGATATTACGCATACTATCTATCTATGCCATATGTCAAGTAGGGTTGCATTATTCGCATATATAAAGAGGAGAGAATAGATTTAAGAGGAAACTTATTTAATTTAAATAATATCTTAATTGATTTTGATAGTTTGGTTGAGATATGCGTAATATGTTGTTTAAAACTCAGATATTTGATATGAGTAGTTTCATAAATTATTCCATCGCCTATTTTAATATGGGGCAATTCAATATATTTTATTGTAAGAGAAAAGAATATAGTTGGTTTTAACTACATTTATTGATATTTTATTCACATTAAGCCAAATGAAGACATTTTCGAGTTATTTATTTATTGTAGATGCAATATTGCTCGGTTTATCATATGGAAAGGAAGTTGGTAAGATAATATTATCTACGAATAATATAAGTTTAAACAAAGAAGAAGATTTAACAATATCATTAATATAGATTAAAAATAGCAGTGGCTCTAGCACGGAGCCTTGTGGGACACCAGTTATAATTTTAAGGTGGAATGATTCTTGACTATTGTCGGAAACAAATTGCTTTATTTCAGTTAAATATGATTTGAACCAATTTTGACAGTTGCCTCTAATTCCGTACATAGCTAATTTTGACAGTAGAATATTAGGGTTGACACAATCGAACGCTTTTTTAAAATCGAGAAAAATTGAGAATACAATGTGGCCTTTTTCAATGTTATCATGTAAATATAGAAGGTGGTTAATTATAAAACCATGTTGGTGTTTGTACAACAGTGAATCATATTCCAGAAAATTATTAGGTTTATTGACTGCTATTTTGTAAAATATTTTACTGAACATTGAAAGACATAAAATAGGGCGGTAATTGCTAATGTTTGTAAGGTATCCGGCCTTTGGTAACGGTGTTACCAGAGCAAATTTTAATACACTTCGGAAGATACCTTACATAAATGATTTATTAATTATTGATGCTAAAATTGGAGCAACTGTATCAAAGATGTATTTTAAAATTTTAGTGGAGATTGAATTAATACCTGATTTTTTATTTTTGAGTGAAGTAATGAGTTGTTATATACCTACGTTGACAAAAAAATTATTGAATTCATTTGCTTTTTCCTTATTGTCATCAACTGGTTTGCCGTCGACGATAATTTGTTTAATTTAGTTTGTAGGGAAATCGCCACTCTCCCGTTCTCTCCCCGTGGAGACACGAGACGGTGACCACAAAAACATCCGGGCCCGGCACCGTGGGTAAAGCTCACAACCACAGCACCTCACCACTCGTCTCTATGAAAAGCCATACGGTTTAAACTGCAAGATCTCCCCTACGAGGGTATATTCAATTTCACCTCAAGTAAGAAATTGGAGACGCGTTTCTCTCAAGCTCGAAGGCCAGTGGGAGCCAACGTAAGACTTACTGAGAATAACCGTTGGAATAAGAACCTTCCTGCGGCCCGTCTGCAAGCCCTCAATACTCCTCTCTCTACCCCAGTAGGGTGACGAGGTATAAATAACAAACACTTTGGAAAAACTAGGTACAATACTTGAGTCGCCAGGCTACGAAGTCCCCTTCAAGAGAGGCAGGGCTACCAAGGGGGATAAGAAGCAGCTCATCCTCGAGCTAGTCCGTGGTTATCAAACCGAACGTTAAGTTAACTGGTTTAAGTTTAACTTACTCTCGTCAGAGAGACTCCTCATATCCTGGTGCATCCTAACCTCAGGGATATTCCTTGCCCTTGAGAAAGTACGAAAAGAGGAAGTAAAAGGCTCCCCCTCGAGCCTGTTACCCGGTGGCCACACGTAAAGCCTAATTAAATTGGTTGAGGAACCCAGTTCAGCTGATTCTCGTCAGAAAACCACCCCACCCCCCTATCCGGGTGGATCCTAAAGCACAGGGATAGTCCTCGCCTAAAAGGAATTAGGTAGCGAAAGAGAAAATGCTCCTCCTCGAGCCCGTTACCCGGTGGTCATACCGAACTTTAATTTAACTTGGTTTAAGAGTTTAAGAACCAAGTTCAACTTACTCTCGCCAGAGAGTCCCCGCCTACCCTGGTGCCTCCTAAAGCACCGTTATTGTTCTCCCCTTGAAAAACACCCCCATTGAATGCCATCTGGACCCCCATCTACTAAACTAGCCAAACTACCTTGTAACTGCCAAGTCATCTAGTTCATCTCCAACAATCTGGTCGAAGCACGCGTCAAAGTACCCACCAGATTCCTGTGGTGTCTATGCTCATTGAGTTTAAGGTCAAACTCAAACTCGCCGCCAGAGCAACCAAGGTATTTAACTCCAATAGTGACAATTAGCCTATTCCTTGTATATTGAAGTGAGCATCGAATTAGCCAATATTATAGAGTCAAGTTAATTGAATTGATTTTTGTGTATTTTAAAATTTGTAGTATTTCTGTAGTTCATGTTTTGTTTTTGTGTAGTAAATTGTTAAATTTAAAATATAAGTTTATTTGGGGAATTCCTGTGCGTTTGAAGCGGCTCTTCCTTAACACCAAAAAAGTATCACTCTTAGATCAAAGCCTACTTCATCAAAGAAGTACATCATGACCACAAGGTATCCTACGTCATGGTTTGTTCCTTTAGTATTTTTAGGTTTTATCACAGAATTGATTAATTTCGAAGTTGGTTTTATATTGTTTTTTGTTTCATTAATTTGGTTAGTAACTGGATTCCGAAAATCTTCTTTAGATTTTTCGAGAGAGATGATTTTTTGTTCTTGTTTGGCAGAAGATGATTCGAAAAACTTAAAATGAACTTTCATAATGTCTTTGTCATCACCTGATAGCGTAGATAAGGAAATATGGGCCTGCAGTTCATTAAAATTTACTGGTTCGTTAAATTTGTTTTTTCCTCTTGTAATTCGAGTATTTTTTTTTTGTTTGACTGCATCTATGAGAGTACGAGTGGCCATTCTTTCTAAGGATAAATAGATAAATGTGACAACACTGCTTATGTGCTATCGAAATCTATTAAATTACTGGGAGGAAGAGTAATGTTTAATTGGTGAATTATTACTTTAAAGGTTGTTAGGTTTTCATTGATGAGTGAATTTGTTTAATTTATTAATTCAAAGAGTTAAGAGATTAGGCTAAACAAGATGGATGTGGCAGTGCTGCATTTTTAATCCCTCAGTTAAGTTTAGGCTTAATGGCTTCCAAAACAGACTCATTGGGAGGACATGGGAATTTTTGACGTATTGCGGTAATATCACTTTATATATCAAAATAAATTAACTTACATACGTAGATTTATAATTTTTAGTATTCAATGCAGTTAAAATCACTAGTATTCATTTTTATTCGATATATAAGCAATATCACTGTTTGTTGATGAAACAACGAATGATAAAGGAGACCGGGCAGCACACCTTCACTCAACGACATCACTAATAGTGATGTCGTAATGATCTGCTTTCTGAATGGAAATTTTGATTCCGCTAGAGTAGTGGCACCATGTATTCAGACATCCAGGAAGTGAAGCTCTTATGTTTGGTCGAGAAATTTGTGTAATATTTGTTAAGGTAAATAAATTATTGGGCCATCATTTAATAGTTGAAAATTTTTGGCATAAGGAACCCTTTATTTGAAATTTAATAGAATCTTCAACCGTTAAAACTCAAAGAGTGGTGTTTGATGGACAGATTGGAGATAGTGAAAATGTAATTTGTAATGTCTTTCAGGTTAATGTGCTTGGACCAATTCTTTACATTATTTATACAAGTAAAATGCGTCTAGAGTTAGAATATAAGCTTCATGTGTATGTCCCATGATGCCCCCTTGGTTTCTACTATACCATCTCCAAATTTCACGCTTTGTTTTGATGCGACTCTAACAAGAGTTCATATCTATTATAATGAGCGGTTGTATTTGTGAGACGTGAAGTTAAATCGCTCCAAAGCTCAAAGCATAATTATAAGTAGGTTCAAAACACCTTATCCATGACATCAAAAGCAAAAAATTGATAATACTGTATTAGCTACTTTAAGTAATTCAAAATTCCTGAGGTAACTTTTGATAATGAACTTTTTTTAAACAAAGTCATGAATGTTACATAGAGAATATCACAAGAAATGGTAGTCTGGTTGGACAGTTTTGCTGGCGAAAGTATTATTTTACATAGTTTCATTTTCTTATTCTTTTTGCTTCAAGTATTGTGGATCAGCCGCTTATTCTGTGGCAGAATAAAATATAAATCTCGTGGATACAAACTTGTCCACTATTAAGTTTATTATTGCAAATTTAAAAGAAATTTATGCCTTTCCTGGAAAAAGATGTTCTGCCTATCCTTTATGAGGTATATATCTATCTAGAACAACAATTAAATTAATTTTTGTATGACTCGTTTTATCCAGTACACAACACAGAGCAAACTGTTGATTCTAAGAGTGTCATTTTCTAGAGCATAAGATATAACATTAAATAATACTCTAGGCGTTCTATCACTAATATAAGGCTTTCTAATTACACTTCCTTTCCTTTGTTTTGGAATCGGTTTATGTTAAAATTCTGTCATAATGCTTTTTTAATAAATAGATGCTAACCTGTTATTCGCGCGCGACTCTTTATCTCACTATAACGGTCGGTCGGTACGTCTGACGTTCCCCGTTTGGATATTTTTATTTTGGTAAAAACGTAAATATTCGGCTTATTCTGCTAAAATTTGAAGCTCTCATGTTGTTTATCATTCTATTTCGAAAGATATAATTTCCAAGGTCATCTCAAGGTTAGTCCGGAAGTTATTTTGTTTTGGCCAGAACGTCATAACTTGTCACCGATTCTAACGATATTTGAAACCTTTATGTTGTTTAACATTCTCTTTCGAATACTATAATTGACAAATCCTCACAAGGGTAGCAGAGGAATTATTCGTCAGTGACATCATAACCTTACGGCAGAGTGTAACGAAATTTGAAACACTTTTGTTGTTTTGCATTCTCTTTCGAATTATATGATTGCTAGTGTCCTCCCAAGTTTAGTCTAGGAGTTATTTTTATTGTGTTAATAACATCATAACTAATTGGCCCAATCTAACGATATTTAAAACTCTTATTTTGTTTAACATTCTCTTTCCAATGCTATAATTGACAAGGTCTCACGAGGTTTGCCGAGGAATTATTTGGCAATAACATAAATATTCGGCCGATTCTAACTAGATTTGAAAACCTTATGTTGTTTTACCTTTTGTTCAAATGATATAATTGCCAAATTCCTCATAAGGTTAGGCCTGTAATTATTAAAAGTTTTAAAGGTCGTAAGGTCATAAATCAAATCAATTTATCATTCTTATACATTTCTAGCTAATTTTACATTTTTCTAGGTAAGCTGCTTTCTCTCCTGGGTCCTTGTTTCCATAATCTTCTGTCCTTTAAATTGGAGCTTAAATTTATGATAATAATATTAAAGATCTGAATATCTACTAGTTTCAGGACAGTTCTCTTTTAAGTATTTCTTAAAGTGGTATTGTTGTTTTTAATATTTAAGACATTTTATTTACTTAAAACTATCTTGATATATTTTATACATATAGGAATTTCCATTCGGTAATATTTATTTTTTTTTTATTATCCCAATATATATATCATCCCTTATTCATCTGGTTCAAGTTAATATTTTTTATTAACATGACTCTATTACTCTTTGTCATTTTGCATCGTTTTTAGTACGTCATGTTCGAAATAACAATGTTTCACCTTTATAAGTTAACCAGGCAATGGCCTAGCCACTCTCCCTACCTGGGGAACTTGCGCTTAGGTACTAAGATTTGAATTTAAAATTTTTAAAAAAGCAGCCATGGTTAAATTTTTGTAAATTTTCTGAACTTGGCCAATTATAAAAATTTTACAAATGAACTCTCAACTAAATTTCCCCCCTTCTAAAATTTCACCTTGCTAAAATATATTTATAGTAGATATATAAAAATAAATTTTCTGAAATTTTCCATTTGTAATTCTTTGGGTTTTAAAAATTTCACAAAATTTTGTTTGTTGATATTATAAAATAATTATTAGAAATAACTTTAATAAAAAAACATAACCAAACTAAGATGAAATTATTATTCAAATACTCCCAAAAATCCCCTTCTTAAATTTTAGAGTGTGTGATGATGATGATGATGAAGCGCCACAAAATTAAGTGCCATTAGGTTCGTGGCAAATTAGATACAAATTTGGATTTGGGTTAAATCAATTTATGTTTTATATGTATCTCAAACTCCCATTAAGGCTCGAAGGCTTCTTTCTGCCTAATTTATTTAACTTAGTAGAATCCTATGATAGGATAAAGATAATCTTTCCGACCTGAAAATGGAGGAGTTGTTTTAATCATTTCTGGAGGGATTTTTTTTACTAGTAGGCACAGGGAAATTTTGAAAGCCATTATGGTTAGAAAGCGTGAATTCCTGAGGATTATAATGGTTTATGACCTAGAGAATATAGTTTTTGAAATGAACAAGAGCTTTGTTTTTAGTAAAATTTGCTTGGCAGATGTTCTATAGATATTTAATTATTGATTCAATTTTTTGCCTAAATTTGTCTTTATTATACTTTTAACTGATTGCCAATATCAAAGCTTATCATTAGAAATGCTATTATTACATCCCCTAAGAACCTTCCAGAAACGAAAATTTACCAAGGTGAAATTGATAAACTTAAGATAAAATGATCAGATATATTCGAGTAATATATTTTCTCATAGATTATAGATAAAACCAAATGGTCTTGTTTGTCCATACCATTGCGCGGCAGTGAATTTAAGAAAGAGGAAAATATGCGACTAGCTGGCAAATATTTTAAAACACAAAATATTGCTAATTTATTGGTTAGTTGATTTAAAATCCCTTGACTTACCAAAAGAAAAAAAGTGATTTTTAAATGTATTATTTCTATAAAATGAAAATAAATATTTCGATTAATTTCAATTTAGTTTTAAAGAGCTAAAGTTAAGTTTCAAATGGATTATTGATATTTTAAAATCATGTTTACATACGAGTCTTAATTCCGTTTATTGAATGCTCAAATGGAAAGAAGGCAGGACTAAACGAGGAACTAAAGGATTTCAGGAGAGTCATAGGTCCTCAAGTGTGTTTTTTATTAGTAGTATATATGTGACAGATTGTTTCTGCTACGACAGTTAATATGCACTCTGACATTAGAAGGTTAAATGGTCGCATGTTCTGTGATGATACCCCGAAAGAGAATGACAGGTTAAAATTTGTATAAATGCAAAAATAATACTTCTAAATATAAGGACATTAAAATCCAGGTATGGCGAAACTTTAATCAGAGACCTTTCTTTATACTCACTCTCTCCTTCCTCTCTCTCTCCCCCTGAATCGAATTTAATAGGAAATAGAAGTGGATAGGGGTTTTTAATTAAATTCCTTCATATCTATTAGATCATAGCATACACACTTCATCCTACGTTCTTTTCAGCTCGGACTTTTTCTGAAGTGCCCTTTGATGCTTATATAAAGCTAATTACTTGCGTGAAGCGAGATCTTCCGAATTATTAGCTCTAATTGAAACATCACCTATTTGTCCTCCTAGGCTGAGTGAAACCTTTTTCCAATTAAATGAGATTTTTTCTCCTTTTCTTTGGTGCATTGAGCATAAAAATTAGGGAAATTAAAATTTGGTAAACCTTTTTAGAAATCCAACAAATGCAATAAATGCCTGGAGTATCACAACGGTCCACAGAAAAATTTGCAATCTATGCCGAATGAGAAGGATTTTTGAGAGATACCAGCCTCTAGTACTATGATTAATATCATTTAAACAATTGTCTTTTTGCAATAAAATACAGAATTACAATCATTAATGGCTTTTTCCTTTAATATATATTAAATATGACTACGAAAACAAAATGAAACTCGTACATAGGGAAAATACTTAACCATCCAGATAGACCCTATTCCTCTAGAAATACTAAAGTCTAATTATTATAAAATATTAAAATTAGACTTGGCTGCCATATTTTTACACTTTTATATGTGTTTTTAAAGAATTTTAAAGGCTGAATTAAAGAGTATGCTTATTTTTTCTCTAGCCTTAACAGCTATATAGTTATACTTCTTATATTCATTTTTCTGAGAAAAAAAAAAGATTGCAACTTGAATATATTTTTAGTTTTAAATCAGTTTCCTATTGTCAAATTTGATTTTACAAGTTTTGGCGGCGTTTTGGTTGTATGGTTTTATCTATATAGTGCTCATATCCTTTTCTAGGGAGATCTGGAATCCTCTCCCTCCGCGGAGAGGTAGTAACGCTTCTCGGCACCCTCCTCACCTAAGAGATATGGGGAGGTTAGAAAATAGTGGAAGTGTCATATAATCACACGCGTTGTGGTGCAAGATCAAGGCTAAGTATTTAGTTGAATCTGGATGCCTAAATAGGGCTAACAGACATAGTGGACCACCATTTAACATTGCTCGTGGTCGGAAACCATAGATCGAACCTTAGGTACTCTGATCAACTTTTGTGATTAAGCAAGCAGGGTGTTGCTCATGTTTCTTTGCTGAATGTTACGATAAATCCTTGAAAGATGACTACCAAGGGAATACCAAAGCTTAAACTATGTGTGAACTAGGCCATGAATGATAAGTGACGAATATGAAATATTAGGTGGCAAATGAGAAAAGTTACCTTCAAACGTGAGATAAACGTAGAATTTAGGATAGACCTCTTGGATGTGCATATTATAGTTACCTGTTTTGGACGTCTCACAAAAGGCAGAAGCCGAAAATTGAATGCGGGGCGAAAATGCACGAAGGACAACGGGTAAAAGTCATTACTGAGCTATGAGGTTACCTTAAAATGCAAGCGTTGGATGAGGCAGAAAATTATAGAAGGCGGGACAGATTTCTATTCGCAAAATCCGTCTGTTTGTCTTACTTTTTCAGGAAGTAGTTTACTATTACTTAAACTAAAATGGGAGCAATGATTTTGAAAGATATTTAGTTGTATATTCTCTAAAATGTAGGCACAGTTTTGAAATTATACAATTTATTATAATTTGTCTTATTCTACATGCAAAATATATTTTGTTTAAGATATTGAGAAAAATAAAAGATCAAATCCTGTATCTTCTCAAATCCTTTTGCAGAACTTACGTCACAAAGATGGTTGAGATAATTATGTTGGTTATAGGTTATTTAGCCAACAACAATAAGAATGACATCATTTTTTTATTCATCATATTTAATTAATATACAATAATCTCAAATAAATTGATGCCTCCAGGTTAGATGAAATGACATTCTTCTGGATTAATCTCCATCATTCATAATTTAACCCACCACCTGAGCGAATGCCACCAAATAGATAACTCCCTGGTAACAAGTAATTGATAAGGCAGGATTCTTACCTCTTCTTCCAAACAGGTTATCCATTTTATAAACTAAAATATAACTAATCAAATATTGTCCTGAGTTTACTCATTTATATGTTTTACACTTTACTTCTTATAATCTTATAAAATAATGGATTTAATTTTAACCTATCATAGTACAATGGAATAATTCCTCAAGTACAATTATTTTATACTGTAAAAACCGAATATATAATATATTGAACCCCCTTCCCTAGGATATACAAGTTAACTCAACCTGTTCCCACACACTCCTAAGATGTTATTCTTGAGAAAAAAGAAACAATAAAATGACTAAATATATATTTAAATTACCGTGTATGATTTTAGCAAGAGAGATATTGAAAAACCTCAAGGGAAAAACTTCAAATTCTTTTATTATTATTCTAATAAGTCAAATGGTCTCTGTTCAATTTTAAATTCAATACATTTTTTGGTGCAAACGGTTAAACAACTGTCTTTTCTTTTCTCTGAATCAACCCACATCTCTGTAATCCATTAGTATTCAAAGCTCCTGTTTCATAAACCTCTAGTATATTTAACTTTAAACCTGACAGGTAACCTCTTAAGCAGATGTACACAAACCCTACAATCAATTAACAAATTGATATAAAGGATAAGAGTAAGTCGCGTAATAGCTTTGGTGGAAAGTAATTTCACTGCAGCAATGACGGACCTTGTTATTCTTAACCTCTTTGGTATTATTGTTACTGTAGGGGAATCGTGACTCCCCCCCTCCCCGTTCTCTTGTGTTTGAGTCACGAGGCGATTACCGCAAAGAAATCCGGCACCAGGCACCATCGGGTTAAGCGCGTAACCGCAGCGCCGCACCACTCGTCGCTATGAGAGACCTAAAGGTTGAAATGCAAGATCCTCCCCAGAAGAGTGAGATTCAATTTCACGTCAAGTTAGAAATTGGAGACGTGTTTCTCCCAAGCCTCGAAAGCTAACGAGGAGCCGATGTAAGACTTGGTGAGAAAAACCGTTTGGCCGAGGAACCCTCTCGGCCCGCCATCAAGCCCCCCCCCCTCTTAGCACTCCCTCAGCGGGGTAAAAATATATAAATAAGGAACACTGAGGAAAATCGAGGTAGAATACGTCAGTCTCCAGGTGACGAAGTCCTCAGAATTATGACACCAGGCTACCTAGAATGAACCAAGAAGTACCCTGCAAGAGAGGCAGGGCTACCTACCTTAAGGGGCTAAAAAGCAGCTTATCCTCGCGCTATTCCCTGGTTATCAAACCAAACGTTAAGTTAACTTTGTTAAGTTCAACTCACTCTCGTCAGAGAGACTCCTCATATCCTGGTGCATCTTAAACACTAGGGGTATTCCTTGTCCTTGAGAATTAAGGAAATAAGAAGGAAAAGGCTCCCCTTCGAGCCCGTTACTCGGTGGCCACACCTAACTCGTAAGTTAACTTAGTTGAGGAACCAAGTTCAACTTATTCTCGTCAGAGAAATCCCCCTCCGTTATCCTCACCCTTTAAGAAGACTGGAACTAAGAAGAAGCTCATCCTCGAGCTAGTTCCTGGTTAACAGACTGACCTTTAAGTCAACTTATTCAAGTTTAAATTATTCTCGTCAGAGAAACCCCTTTTCCGTTATCCTCGCCCTTGAAGATTCTACAACATAATATAAAAGTGGTGTAAGGTTTGTAGGTTTTTATTAGAAAGAACCCAGCAGTGTCTAATTATGGAAGAGCCAACACGTAAAGGAATATCAGGAATAAGAGAATAATTGACGAGAGGAAAATTGGTAGAGTTAGGGGTGGTGACAATCTGAAGGTAATTGGTAGGCCAAGTGGTAAATTTGTTGTCGGAGTGGTATTTCAATCAGCTTAGTAGTGGGATTAAGGGTAAGTTATGCTGAGCGCTACCTGGTGAGTGGAGACATACGTATCTCAGAATACAGTAAGAAAAAATCAACGGACAAGCACAAAATGGATCCGGTTGAAAGATTTTACAAACAAGCCCAAAGTCTAGGACTTGAAGGCAAAGAGATGCATGACTACGTCATGGCAGAACTGGGAATAGATTGCGAAGAAGAAAAAAGAGTTTTGGATAGAGAAGTAGAACAAGAATTAATAAAGTTTGATAGAGTAACAGAGAATATAAGAAGAGAGGATAAAAGAGAATGTGAATCAATGGAAATCCGGATAAAACGAAAAAGTGAAGAATCCCGAATACAGCGGAAAATCGAAATAGAGAAAAGAAGATTCTCAAGCGAAAGTAAAACAAACAAATGAATAAGACAGTTGAAAAGAGAAGCAAAAGACTTCGAAATAAGGATAAAAAGGGAAGATGAAGAAAGAAGAATAAAGATAGAGCTGAAAGATGAAGCAAGAAGAACCCCACGGGAAAACGAAATAGCGAAAGCAGAAAAAGAAACCGAGGAAAGGATAATGAAGAGGGAAAAAGAGTCGAAAGATATGAGAATAAAGATTAAAAAAGAAATCGATGAAAGAAAAATACAGAGGGAATAAAAACTTGCTCAAGCTGAAAGAGAAGAAAGAAAAGAAAAGGAAAGAATGCTCGCACTCGAAAGAGCACCTATTGAGAATCTGATAGAGGTCGAGGAAGTTGTTGCTCGGCCTGGACCTAAGAAAGGACCATCGAGGGAAACCCAGCCAAATGGGGTAACGATGGAAGAAGTAAAAAGTAGGGATGAGGTACCAGCAGGAGTACCTAAGGGAGAATCTACATGGAGAACCCAGCCAAATGGGGTTATCAGGGAAGAAGTAGAAGGTAGGGTAGAGGTAAGAGCAGGTGTACCTGCGAAGAGAACCGAGACAAAGGAGTTGATAAGGAAGGAGGAAAGAGGTGTGATTGCGATACACCCAGATAAAACTAGTCAAATGGTAGACACGGATCAGTATCCCCTAACCTTAGTAGTCTCCTCCCCGAACGGAACTTCCACGGAGTAACCGCTAATACTCCAAGTCGTAATGAGCGCCACGCCCATTCACGACCGCGCAAGGAAAAGTTTTTCGATCCCTAAAGATCGAACTCAGACACGATCTTCCCGTGTACCTGGTTAATGGAGAGCTATGGGACCCACGTTCCCATTAATTATGCTCCGCTGCAACAGGCCGCTCTAGCCATAAGGGTCAGCTTAAAGTTAGTCAAGTACCATAAGAAGGGTATTTCGAGTAGGTTGAAACACCACTACCATTTAGTGACATGCTTGGGTAGACTCCTTAACCCTAACTGCCGAATCAGGCGCGGTAGGATAATGGTCACAGAGCACCATTTTAGTATTAGCTACTTTAAATGACCCGATGAAGTATCGCTGCTCTATAGGCGGAGACGAAATACCATTGAGGGTTATTTCAGTACCTAATAGGCGTGAAACTATGTTTTCATTTGTTTTTCTTGTTAATAGTTATTTGTAGAATTTAAGTTCTCAAAAGCTTAGAAATGTAAGGAAGTAGCTTGTTTTTTTTCTTTGGTTTTGTTGCGGGTAAAATTGTATTGTGAGTAGGTCTAGTTCCCACCCACCTACATCTGGCCATGCCCGGCACGCGTCGTGAGACAATAACATTCCTGAGTTATTTAAACTTCAGTAGAGTCCGTAAGCCTAAATCTTATATTTTGCTGTGTGTAGCGAAATTAACCAATTTTAGAGGGTCAAACTAATTGAATTAATTCTTGTCTATGATAATATTTGGAGCATTGCTGTGGTTAATGTTTAATTTTTTGTGTGTTCAATTGTTAAAGTTAAAATATAAGTTTATTTTGGGAATTATTGTGCGTTTCTTTATATCCATACGTGTTTCCAACGGCTCTCTTCTTTAAGATATCATTATTATCCATATTAGCACTCTTAGCACTCTTAGAACAAAAAGGGGGGCATTCTACGACAGTTACCTCAAAATTTTTCTTTCATCTATTAGCATTTTACTTGCTTTTACCACTGAATGAAGATCGCTTTATAAAGATAAGGCCAAGTCTTATTAATTGATTCCCTTTCTCTTCATAAAATCGGCATTTTAAGTAGGAATTGAGTAGTTTCTGTAATTTACTTTAGTGCCCCCAACTCTCTTCAATCCTGAACGAGATTCTTTGACCGGATAATAAATTTGAAGAGAAAAGAATTATATTTACCCATGAACCCGAAGGTAGCAGGGCCAGGTCTCGTTGGGAGGGGGAAGTGTCACGTAGTAGTACCAAAAATAGCGGATATAAGCAATAACCTTTTGAAAATGTATCTACCTCCATAGGCATGGATTGGGAAGAAGAAAAGTATGAATATGTCGTGCCGTGAAGGCGGGCAAGGAAATGATAACGGTATTGTGATTAACTACTATCTGATCCCCTAAGATTTAGAGCTATCTAACCCTGCGGGGGATAGGTCAAGGGCATATTCCTAATATTTTACTCCAATTCCTAGTGTTCTTGAGTCATGGAATTTACTACAAGGATGTGAAGATAATTTGAAAGGAAAATTCCCTTTTAAGAATACAGCACTCCAAAAGAGGCCCTCAGGTCTTGCACCGACAGGTATCCTCTAGCAGACTATAGGATTGCCTTTTCTCCCTGCCACCCAATCTGCAGGATAATCCGCAGCTATTTATCTTCCACACATTTTCCCTCCGCAAAAAATCGAGATTCAGGAATATTTTTTACCTTACTCCGGAAAGTCAGATCAGGTTAAACATCTAAGCCATGATGGTGTTTGGAAGGGAAAGGAAAAGGGTGGATCATGGGTCTATAAAATAGATTATAAAACGAGTGAGAAAGAGAAACACAAATGTAGAAGTAACAAGAGTACTGGAAATGTTTATAGAAAACAAAGACAACGAGATTAAACCTCTTTATTCTAACTGCTGATTCTTAAGCGTGTATTATTGACATCTTAGTATAAGTTCAAGATAATATGTTTATATAAAGGTGGCAGTAAAGCTGGGTGAGTAGGTATAGCCGTTAATCATCTTCCGCTTTTTGCAATAAAATCATCCCTGTGTAGAGTAAAGATTTACAAATGTAATCAAATTTTTTTATCGAAATATCACTCCTAGGTTTGCACAAAAAAAGATGTAGTATTGAGATTTGAATGATTCACTAAAACAATTATGGTCCTATTGGCTATAGAATTCTCTTAATAAGGATACATTATATAGGTTTAAGGGGAACAAGGTTGTCAGAATATTGAGTTTACTAATCCGCATATAAGAGGTCTAAAGTGATATAATGTACGGATTTTAACAACAATAAAGTTAGACTTTAAATATAACGTTAATAAAAGTAAAAGGGTATTTGACTACAAATTAGGCAAATTAAAAGATAATTATTATTTATTTTGTTTACAAAGTATTTATAATCTTAAAAGTATCTAGATTCCTTTCTTAATTTTCAACTGAAAATTTTCCCTCTGTTACGAAGCGTAATTTACAATAAGTTTAACTTCATTAATTTTATTTTCATTTTACTCTAAAAATATATTATAGAATCTTTAAGTCTTGGTGGACTTATAGATTTCTTTTCATGAATTCTTTTGTTTTTATAAAGGTAACCAATTTGCTCTTTGATTATCAATTATATATAATTTTCATAAAATAGACCAATGTACATATCTAAATCGCGAAAAGTATGTTTTTCAAGCGATCTCCTAAAAGTCGTTTTTAATTTTAAGAATTTTACTACTTGTCATCTACCTTAAACGGTTTTTTTCATTTTTCAAGATTTACCCACGATGTGCAAATTCATAATTTTCCCTTAATCCGTAATTAGCGGCGAAAGCCAACCTATTCTGAATGTGATGTTTAAACAGGGCAAAGACATTTTTCTGAGTAGTTTTTATTATTTATTATACAAATACAACTTTGTGTCTAGTAAGGATCCGTAAGATTAAAAAATGCTAATTAAAGCATATATAACCTCAATGTCAAATACAAGATTGAATTAACAAAATTTGGTTTTATTAAGTTTGTTTTTAACAAGATGAAACTTTGTAAACAATCAGTGTCATGTGTCCTTGATTTAATTATTCCTGGGTTACTTCCAAATAATGAAAAGTCTTGTGAAAAGTTTGGTCAAGGCAAATTGCCTCACAAATGCAGCCGTATGGACTAATAATAATTAAACCAAAGTGTACTACCA
This sequence comes from Ceratothoa steindachneri, assembly GCA_963969495.1. NCBI lineage: Eukaryota > Metazoa > Arthropoda > Malacostraca > Isopoda > Cymothoidae > Ceratothoa > Ceratothoa steindachneri. The sequence goes on from OZ018328.1 coordinate 92,318,068, forward strand.
GGACAAGACTTACTAACGATCCATAAGTATATTGGGACGAGGCCTCTTTCCCAAATTAGACGTCACTAGAAAATAGCTAAACTTAATTTTCACTGCTACGAATTAATTTTGTTGATTGCATTAGTTGAACAGTATACAGCACCCTTTTAATCAACCATTTATTCATTTACTTAAAAATTATTATTAAATTTGAAAGGGAACAAGTCATCGAAAGAAAGTTGAGTCGTTACAAATAGATTGAATTATTCTCTTGTTTTGGAGAATTTTGAGTTTTTTGATCGAGGAGCTTCAGGAGAAGGACAGTCGATTTAGTCTCAGCAAGAAGCAAGGGTTGTGCAGGCGAGGAGTGTTGCCGATCGATTCTAAGTCGAGGATACGTTTGTTCGAACGGCTTCAACTTCCTTGAGGTTGTAAATGTCCACAAACCATGAAAATCCAAATTAGGGTCAAACTCGTAGAAAAAGTGGCACCGCGCAATGAAATCTCGCACGAGCACGGTGAAGCTGAGGTCGTCTGAGATCGTCTGAAGTTATACTATTTCTTCTAAGAACTTTTGATATCGTAGCAGGAAGAGTTGTTCTCTGTGAAGCATTTGTATATGTCCTCATTTGGAATTCAGGGTTGGAAGTCCGGATCGTAGAGTATCTTTTGGATTAGTCTGCGCAACTCGAGAGTAATGAGATCTTATTGAATAAAGTCATCTGTGGAGATTTGAAACGTCTGACTTAAGGTGTGTGAAAAGAAATAATCTACATGTGGTGGCCTCATATGTACACTCACTTTTAGTTTTCTAGGTAAAAATTTGAAAGCTATTTCATTCTCTGTAACTAAAGTAACCTTTATAATTATAGAAACATTGATTCTCTTGTAAATAACTCCGTGTAATACATGTTTCAATGGATGTTTCAAAATTTGATTATACTAGCATAATTGTAAGTAAGTAATTTCTGCTAATTTTTTTAGTAAAAAAAAGAAAAGCAATTTGTGACCCTGAATCTCACAACGGAGAGATAAAGGCTTAAGATACCAAGCATAGGACAAATTTTTTTCTAGAATTAAATCGGAATAGCAACGGGGCCGCATCACGTAGAAGAATTGGAATAAGAGATCTGTAAAGAAGTTATGATAATAAAAGAAGTTAAAATGAGTAGAAGAAACATTGTAGAGAGCTCGACTAAAATAGTAGTATTTTCCCACCTTCTAAAATAGTACTTTGGTAGAGAAAGCGGAGCATTACTTCGCCCCAACCCCTCCAACTTCACCCTCTTTGGACTTGCCGCCAGGTCTCAGGAGTTCAGTCAGAGGGGTGACGTTGAAATTGAAGGCTACCTCCCCGCCGTCTTAATCTTACCGCCCCCCGGGTCTGGAGATTACTTGTATATTTGTAGGTTTGCCTCGTACAACATTTATGGCTCCAGCCACTGGTCGCTCCGTCAGACCCACTGATACCGACCTCTTACACTTTCCCGTAAGGAAACGCTCGGTTGTTACGGTCGATAATAAAGGTTCGAGAAGGCCTCTTTCTCTCTCCCTGTTTTGGAGAAATCCGGGCATATATGCACCCTTCCAAGGATTACCCAAAGATTCGGTTAGATGAAGCTTCCCCGAACGAAGGTTCGATTCAACGACGCTCTCTCCTGAGAAGTGTTTAGTGACGATCGCATGCCACGGAAGAGCTGGACATCACACTCGTATCTTTTGGTAAGGAAAAGAGTCTCTTTAGGTAACGTCAGCCTTTCTCAACAGCCTTCGGATCAAGGATTGAAGAAGCCGTCCTCCGTAGTACTTCCGATAACCATTTGACTAAAAGAGACTCGATAGCCCTCTCAATCCGAGTTTGGAGAAGTCACCTCACCACTCCCCCCCCCCCGCTCCGAAGTTCGACCGCTGATATCTTGAGGGCAAGAGGCCCGCATATCACTCTATCCGTCTTAGTCATGTACCTATATATCCATATTTATTGTGCACATTTTATTTAGTGTCTATTATAATCTATTTTTGTCGTTATCTTTGGAATATTACTTGGGCACGAGGCTGCAGCTACCTATTCAAATCGCAGTTTTAGAACAATAACAATTGTTGCTTTGCTTAGCCTACCTTAGAGCCTTTGTGCCTATATTTCCTTACACTTGGCCTTACTTTGACATAAATATATATTTATATAATTTGCTGTTAGGGTTTGGATCTTCCTAAGAATCCTCCTTACCTGATTTTGAAGCAATAAGTTCAATTAATAGCACCTGCATTACCAAGGATATTTGAACACCAATATATTAGGACAATTTTGTTTTTGATTGGCGGGTAACAACCAATTTTTAAGCCCATTCTTGTGTGTTATGTCGACAGTTTTCCCAGTCTCTCAAAAAAGGATACTAGCTAAGCGTTAATAGTAACCTCCATTTTTTGTCTCGTGACTTAGATTACCTCGTTAGTTAGTTATTTTTGTGTGTGTAAATTCGCCCGATTTTTACTAGGAATTTTTAATAATTTTGTCGTTAGTAGAGTTTATATTTGTTTTAGGGTAAAGTTTCAATAGCTCTGGTTTCTTTTACGTCTCCAAAAGTCGAAAGTAGCTTATCCGAGATGTCTTCATTCGATCGCTTTCATAAGCAAAGGCAGATCCCAGGCTTATCGGAGAAAGATTTAATGCCTTACATCCACGAAGAGGAACGTAACCAACGTGCGAAAATAAAAGCACAGAGAGAAGCAGAAGCAGAAGCCTAAGAAAGAAGAGGACAAAGAGAAGCAGAAGCAGAAGCCTAAGAAAGAAGAGGAAAGAGAGAAGCAGAAGAGAGAGAAAGAAAAGGGCAGAGAGAAGCAGAAGAGAAATAAATAATTAGGCAGCACGAGAGAGAGATAAGCCATGACCAAGTCCAGAAAATTTCGTAGGATCTCAAAATGAACACCCCCAAGTGCCCTCACTAATACTCCCCGCATGCAAGGATGGAGAATATTTTTGCTCTTTTTTAACTCACTTCGAGAAGAGCTTCGAAGTCAACAATTGGAACTTAGAATCAGATGCTGTCACCTGGCTACTTCCAATCCTGAACCCTCATGGCTTCCTTCAGAGGCCATCCTTGATCATTTAACCCTGAAGGCAGAACTTCTTTCTGCTATTAACATGAATCCAGAATTTTATAGGGATAGACTTCGAGCCGCGCAAATACAGCCAGGCCAAACCTACAGACAATTTAGATTCACGTTTCAGCGTAACTTACAATTCTGGCTGGATTGCACCCAAGTATCAAATGATTATGACTCGCTAATTGACTTCATTCTAAGGCATCAACTGATGTTGACCCTCCCTCACGAACTATTGGCCTTCCTAACGGACAGAAGAGCTTCCACTTTCAAGTAGTGTGTGGAAGAAGCCGACCTTTACGCTTCTAGTCACAACATCTACCCCAAGGAGGTCAAGAAGAACCATCCCACCTCCCCCAAACACAAGTTTCGGTTTAACCGAAGCCAACAAAAGGGCAACAAAGGCTTCGTAAAAGTGCAAGCGCAGAGCAAGTACAGGCCTCAACCGCCCTGAGAGCAAATAGACGTAAAGCCTCCAGTATTTCCATCCACGCCCGGAAATTATCCCGGTAGACCAATTGTATGCTTTACGTGTAGCACCCCTAGGCACTTAAGTTACAATTGCCCCCCCGAATTCTTAACTAAGGACCTCGTCCATTCACCAAGTCCCCCTAATCTCCGCTGTACACTCGCCTAATCCAGCAGCCGCATCGCCAGCGGCCAATGCTTCCTCTACCCTAGATGATAGGTAAATTTCTGTTCAACAAGAGTTCCCCCGGTTGGCTCCAGTCCGAAAATAGCGCAGCAAATGGTTGCCGAGTGTCAACCGTCCTTAGAGATGTAGGTTGCACCTGTATAGTAGTATTAGACAAAATACCCCCCCCCCCCCGTAAGCCCCCAGCATGACAGGTTCGAATTGTTTAATGACACTTTAGGTCATGCAACCAGGTTTCCATTGGTACGGTGCCATATTAAATGCTAGTACTTCACCGGAAGAGCTGACGTATTCGCGGTCCCGATAAAATTCTGCTCCGTTTTTATTGGACAGAGCACACACCTCTCCCAAAACCCAATTTCTCAGCCGGTCTTTACCTGGGCCCAGGCCGAGAAATAAGTATCGCTTTCGGTACCCTTATCGTCTCCAGCTCTCGAACCTCGCCACCAATGTTCAATTTGCTGAGACGCAGAAGAATTGCCTCAGATTACAACCCCTGTGGGAAAAAGCAAGAAAGAAGGAGACTAAAACGATGGGAGGCAATCGGATGATCAAATACATGGTGAAGTACGCGTTAATATACCGTACATCTGGTGAACCAGAGGGTCCCCCAATAACCGCGTTGTGTGTGCCGAGAACATATATCGAACTTGTTCTAAACAAGGCTCATGATGGCCTAATGGCCGGAAATTTCGGCCATTAAAAAACGGCACAGCAAGTTTTTAATTCCGGTTACCTTCGCCAGAAAGACAACTTCAAATGGCGTTTAGCCTCTCCCCTTTCGAAAGAACCGGAGAGAGGCCTAGTCCTGCGCCTGGATGTCAATTTTCTTAATATGCTCCATTCGTCCCCCATCAAGCGAGGGAACTCCTATACCGTTGAACCCTTATGCATGGTCCAAACGGTGTGCGTAGAAGCAGACGATGAATATCCCCTGCCCTTTCTTCCTTCCTTCAAAGCGGAGCCTAACTCTGACTTGGACGTAAACTCCAATCTCGCCCCTAATGAGAGGGCTCAACTGCTTGCTTTATTGCAAGGCTTTCCCGACGTGATTTCAGAATTCCCGGGTTGCTCACCCCAATTTATACATGAGATTGTCCTCTCTACTTAAGATGCGATAAGAACCTAGCCTTATCCCATACCTGTACATTTGCGGCGGACTTCCAATGCAAAGATAGAGAACTTATTACAATTGAAAATAATAGAACCTTTATCGTTCGATTTTTGCTCCCCATTGTCATGGTTAAGAAGCCTGACAAGTCGCTTAGGATGTGTGTCGATTTGCGAAAATTAAATGCGGTTACACAGTTTGACGCGGAACTGATACACCTAATGGACCAGTCTGCATGCCTTTGAATTAGCGAAATTTATCTCCGAGATCGAGTTCTGCAAAGCCTACCACCAAGTGCCGCTTTCAGAGCAATTAAAACGATTTACCGCTGTTGCTACTGAAAAGAAGGATTATTTCAGTTTACTCGCATTCCTTTTGGGTTGGTAACTGCTTGCGGAACGTATAACCGGAACATACGCCGATTGTTAGATGGTCTATCGAATGTGACTTTGTATTTCGATAACGTGTACGTCGCTACTGTACCTGGTACCAAAACGTACAGTCTCTATGCGCGCTACTATCCCGATTACGTGAACACAGATTCACGGTAGGCCCGACAAAGTGTCACTTCGCCTAATTACACTATTAAATACCTTAGCTTGCAGGTCGGTAGGAATCAAATGCTTTCCCGGAACTTCAAGGTGAGTGCTATTTCGGAAATTCCGCTCCCCCGAAGGAAGAAACAGCTTGGTTCCTTTTTGTGATCCGTGTCATTCTATGGCCGTTTTGTGCCGAATTTGGCTGCCATAGCCTCGCCACTTAACGACATGCTAAAGAAAACGGCCCATATGATCCAGTCATTGGATCCCTTCCGCGGAAGAGCGCTTCCAACAGTTAGAAGACAAACTAATTTCTGTCCATATTTTGAGATTACCGAATACTAATAAAACATTCGGGATTCTTACCGATGCCTCCCAAAATGGCCTAGGTTTTGCTCTCCTCAAATATGATGACGATGGAGTCGGAGATCCTGTAGGATATACTAGTAGGAAACTTTTCCATGGTGAGAAGCCGTATGCCACCATAGAGCTCGAAGCTTTAGCCATAGTGTGGTCTATTCTTAAGTTTAAGATGTACCTCATATGGAAAAAGATTATTGTCGAAAACGATCACAAAACCCTGGCGTACCTAAAAAACTGTAAGAGCCAAAATGGCCAGTTAATGCATTGGAGCCTACTACACAAAGAGTACCGATTTCGGATCATGTATGTTAAAGGGAGCGACAACTGCTTAGCCGATAGCTTGAGTAAGAATCAAATAAAAGATCCTTCCTCCAACAACCTGATTATATGGAAAAATTCGTTTTTTACCCATTTACTAAATACTAGTGTCCTTTTTTTGGCCTTGTTTATGTTGTGTTTGCGTATGTATAGATTATGTTATCTGTGGTTACACATATGTAAATACCGTGTAATGTTATATGTTATTCTTTCTCTGTTTGTAAACGTTAAAATTGTAGCTTTATAAGTGTTATTCTTTCTCTGTTTGTAAACGTTAAAATTGTAGCTTTATAAGTTCCCCTCTTGATGAAATTAGTTGTAGACATTTTTTTCGCCCCAAATTGTTCTGTGCTGTAAAAATGTTTTTGGATAAGGAGAAGTCTAGAGGGATCCACTAAAATAGTAGTATTTTTTCACCTCCTAGGATATTACTTTGGGAGAGAAAGCTTACTGTTACCCCCCCCCCTACCTTCATCCCACACACATTCTGACTTCACCCTCTTTAGACTTGCCAACAGGTCACTGAGAAATTCACACCGAGGCATGAAACTGAAATTTAAGGCTACATCTCCACAGTCTTAATCTTCCCTCCCCAGGGTCTGGAGATTACTTGTCTATTTGTAAGTTTGTCTCGAACAAATTTTATGGCTCCAGTCGCTGGTCGTTTCGTCAGACCCGTTGACCCCGGCCTCTTACACTTGCCCGTAAGGACACGCTCGGTTGTCAGGGCCGATATTGAACATTCGAGAAGGCATCTTTCTCCCACTCTCCCTTGTTTAGAGAAATCCAGGCATATATGCACCTTCCCAAGGATTACTCACAGATTCAGTTAGACGACGCCTTCCCGAACGTAGGTTCAATCCAAAAACGGTCATTCCCTATAAGTGTAGAGTAACGGTCGCAGGCCACGAAAGAGCTGCACATCACACTCTTATCTTCGGGTCAGGGAGAAGAGATTTTTAAGGCAACGTCAGTATTTCTCAACCGCCTTCGGATCAAGGATTGGAGAAACCGTCCTTAGAAGTTCTTCCAAGGACCTCTTGAGTACAATAGGCCCAATACCTCGCTTAATACGAGATTGGAGAAGTCCCCGCCTCACGCTTCGAAGTTCGACCGGTGACCTCTTGAGTATAAGAGTCCCACATCTCTCTAAATCAGAGTTTGGAGAAAGTAGCATCACTCTCTTCGAGTTCCCGGCTCCTCCTTGAGTAACCAAGGTCACCAAGATCCAAGAGCCCTCCTCACCAAGTTTGCCCCGCTTTCCTCTCGTGGTTTAAAGGAACTAAATCGCTCACTACACTTAATCTCCCATTATAACCATTTAATAACTGTGCTTAGCAAATTACTATTCGGAACCTGATTCCGTCTTATTCATGTACCTATATATCCATATTTATTGTGTACCTTTTTTTAGTGTCTATTAAAATGTATTATGGTTGTTGTGTTTGGAATATTCAGCTGCACTTATCTATTCAATTTGCATTCTTAGAACAACAACAATTTTTTCCTTGCTTGGCCTACCTTAGAGCCTATGTGCATTTATTCCCGTACACTTGACTATACTTCGACATAGATAGCCAAGGCTCCTCAGGTAAGCATAGTGGCTAGTAGGTAAACTGTGTGTGTTTGGATAAGCAGTGCTCACACATTATACTGGAAAGAAGCTTTTTACATTTCCTAAAATAGTGTGAATGTAAGCTGTCAACCTGTATAAAATGTTTTTTTTTATGCTCGATGAGAAATGAATGTTTACCCAAATGTTAAAATTAGGATTAAACGTACTTTTTTCACTTAGCTTGTTTGATTGTTTGGTAATAGGTAATTATCGCATATTTTGGTATTGCTTTGTTACAAAATTTTATTTGATCTTTTCTGCCTTTAATGATAATTAATAATTAATTTTTTGTTGCTAGGAATTTTAAGGAAAGAATAAACTGTTTAAAATATATGTTTATCAAATAGGGGTATTTTAATTTTTGTTTCTGTTTCATTGTATTTATTATTTTATTTTTAATTTGTTTGCCTGGTTGGGGCAAGTGAAAAATCCAAGTTTCTTTGGGGGCCTTTTATGTCCTTACAAAAAATCTTGGCTAAATTGAATCGGCCTGATGAATAATAATTATTTTAATCAAAACATAAGTGCTTTGAAGATAAATAATTAAACGCATGTCTTAAAATTCCTAAATTCGCTTTAATTGTAGCTAATTATAATTTTCTCTGCTCCAGATGGTGACAGAACAAAAGGACAAAGAACCTATTAGAACCAATGATATTAGACGCCAAGCATCATGTGTCAATAAAATACCCGCTTAGTAATACCGCACTCTACCTCTCACCTTTTGCTGTACGATTAGAATTGTCTTTCTTTAAAAGACATAAAGACAGAGAAATTCCAACACCAAGTTAACTGGAAATTTTGGCCGCAGGATTAATTAAAATTAGATGTCACCTTTCTACTAAAGGTCGCTATACGCCCTTTGTCTTCATTGCTAATAGACGTTACCACTAGCCACTTACCTTCGTTAGTGAAGACAATTTGTTGGCGAGCTACTACGATTGGTGTTTGCCTAGTTAATGTCTAAATTAAGAAAAATAAATCAATTATAATGAAGTTCCGGCCTAGAAACCTGCATGGCTTACAGAGCAAAAAAATCTTTGATAACCAATGAAATCCTAGGTAACCTAACCATGCCAATTTCTATAGTAAGAATATAGAGCAAGGCTATGACTCTAGCTAATTTTGTTTCGAAGCTTCAAATAACCCAGAAAGCAGCCAAACTGAATTAAGTATTTCATTGTGATACTAGTTTCTAGAAGATTGAAAACAGTTTACGAATTTCTCCAGTTACAGCGGCCTTTATATTATATTTATTAAAGCACATAATTTTTATTAATTGATCTCCTCCATATTATATTTGTGCGGTGTCGTAATTATAGCATTTGTACAGGAATCAAATAGGATGGAACCAAATTGTTAAATAAATTATGTAATTGTATTGTAATTGTATTGTTTGGCAGAATATGTCATAATGAATAGGTTCAATTTGATCACAAATATATGTAATTATTAAAATATCGATACCCTGTGTGTATTTTACGATGCTGTCAGACATAAGGTGTGCATATTAAATTTATTATGTACTATTCACTGAATAACTATTACTGACAGAGGAGTACTGTGGGAAGCGTGTTATAGAATAGGTAGGGTCTGGCACAGAAAATTGCATCATTAATATGCTCAGTGAGAAACTCCACAAAATCGACGCTCAGTGGATTAGGCAAATCCGAATAAATTGCCTTACATGGGAATAACATGAATACAATGTATAATATGAGAATAAGTAGATGAAAACAGATATATCAATTTGTGTATATTAATTTGTATTGAGAAATGGAGAATATATAAATATATATATATATATATATATATATATATATATATATATATATATATATATATATATATATAAATATATATATATATATATATATATATATATATATATATATATATATATATATATATATATATATATATATATATATATATATATACATATATATATATATATATATATATATATATATATGATAATTTGTATGAATAAGAAGTGACAAGCAGTCGTCGGAATTGCGCGAGTAAGCACAAATGTACGTACACGAAAGCTATTAAATTAGACACCTGTGTCAATAAGTAGAAACGCATAAACAAACAATTCTCGTCTCGGGATAGAGTTATCAGAAGACTGGAGTCTACGAAGCAGCTTGGTAAACACAAATTGCAGCTAAAGGAAATTATATCAAATGTGTAAAATCGGTTCATAGAATAAAGATAAAATTACCTGAAACATGCAAGTATGGTAAATAATCAGCTGGTCAATAACTTTTTTCCAGGGGTTGGAACTTATATGCTCAACGATGGAGGCTTGCCCTGCAAGCGACTCGGGGCCTTGCCCCCTTGGGAATGAAAACGTATATATAGGTGAGCAATGAGAAGAATTGAGATTAGTAATGATTAATCATTTTTATTAGAATTGTTATTAAGACTTTTAGATTAATTCGTACTCATAGCAGCTTTAACTAACCCCTTTAATTCGCCTAAGTCTTGTTGCTCTAGAATTCGATACTTTCTGTTGAATAAGAAAACCCGCTTGTCCCCCGCAAATTACTTATTTACTTGCTGCTTGTATCTTTAACAAGCCCTTATTAGAACAAAAGTATACTTTTGCAACGTCCTTCCTCTAAGAAAGACCTTCTTGACCTCGATTACTTGTAAACCTTCGGTAACACAGCCAACTATAAGAATACCCGTGAAGAATCATCTTTGGAACCAGATAATTCTTTCTCTTTCATGTTAAGTGGTACCCAATCCACCATAGACTGGTGATATTGGTAACTCATCGCTATAAAATGGTTACCTTGATATAAGTGGGTAATATATTCCCACATAAATACATTAAACTCCGGAAAAGATCTTATCTGACTTTACCCTTCTTATACGGGTTTTAATCCGGTTTTATATCATATGTTTTATATTTTGTCTTTTTTCGCTGTACATAATGTAGTCTCTTATATATAGCAACTTCGTAAAGCAATTCTTTATTCCTTGAGAATGAAGTGAACAAGTTCAAGAGTACTTGGAATCCGCCTTACATTTTTCTGTGGATTTTTTTTTACATTTATTGCTCTACTCACGCAAATAGTAAATACCAGGTATTCATACCTAGGCTTTTAGGCTATAATTAATCTTGGTTTGTTTTCTCTCTCTTTCAGTCATCACTTCAAATTTAAAACTGTAGGTTTTGTTATTATACAGCCTATCTCAATGGTGTTATGTTTGATTAATGATAAGTAAAATAGTTACCTTTTTCAAATCCAATCCAATAATATTCAATTGATATTTATAATATATAAATTTTCATTCTCTCCTTTTAATTGTAGCTATAATATGCATACATAATAACACACTCCCTCTCTTTTGTACCGTTCGTTTCCCCGATCCTCTTTCCTTTGCGTTCAATTCTTCTCCTATTACGAACAATAATGATAATAATAATTAAAAATAATAATATTGAAAAGAAGAAGAAAAAAAAATTATAAAATACGGGATTGGGTAAGAATCGATTAACGAAGTGACTGACCCACGGTTATTCTTTATGTTTTTTTGTTCCTGATGAATATAATTAGCGCCCGCGATGTCACTCCCTAACTTAGGTGGGTGGGATTGAAAAGGACTTTCCGCGTAACTCTCCTGGTCTCCAATGCCCTCTTACTCCCATGTCAGACTATTTAAGTCGGCCATAGGGAGAAGTATCGGCGGTGCTCTTGGAGGCATAGTGGAAAAAATCTTGAGTGAAAAGCGAAATTAGTAGGAGAGAAGTTGATTTAAGTTAATCTTCTTCCTGCGTAGAGAAGAATTGACGACAAAGGATAGAATACTACACTATCTGTATCTACTTATTAACGTGAAATCCAAACTTCCTTTACTACTTTTGCTATCCGCAATGTACTTCCATCCATCAAAACGTTCAGCGCAACTTTTCCTTAGGTAGTGGGAGAGCCGCCAATTTCTGTCATTCTCCTTATTATTTGTGTACTCTCATCAATATCTTTTATAATCTCTTCATTTATTAAATGTTCAATTCACGTATATTTGGTAGCTTCATGCCCTTATGTTACTATTTTTTCGACCTTCAGCCTAAGTTATTATTGTTTGTTTTCGAGTTTTTTGTTTGATTGAGTGTTTCTCTCTTTGTATCAGATTAGTTTCCTAATTTTTTTTTCACCTTAAATTTCCCCTTGGTGTGACTCTCTTTAGTGCGTCACCTTATTTACTGTAGTTTATTTTGTTTTTATCACTTTTTAAATTTTTTGACATTTTTTTCATTTCCTCGAACTTGTTTGAGTCTCCACTGGTAAGATTGACTTAATTTGGATAGTTGTAATAGCCGTGAGATCTTGTCGTCTTTTGTTGTTTTTTTACTTCTTCGGCTTCTGTTGTTGTTTTTTAGCTCCAAGAAAGCTAGATCTTATTTTGGATGCTGTTATGCTTCTATTAATTCAAATGCTTATCATTCCTCCTCTATTTGATAATTTGAATGGGAAATGGCGAGCGACTGGCCAGTATGGTTTGTTTCAGTTGTCCTTTGTTGTTTGTCTGGTTGTCCTCTTGGTTGGTTTAACACCCCTAGCCTTATATTTTCCACATACAAAATTTTCAATTTGGTACAGTAAGGCAACGCAGGCTATCCTCGTAGAATAGAATCAGATGATGCAAAGTGTGAGTAGATAGAAAGACAGAACAGCTTATGTCGTAGGAATAAAAATGGAAAGGATCAAGAAAATCTTTGGAAAACGATTCAGACCAAATATCTTAATGATTAAATAAATATCCTGCACATATTTATACAGTAAGTATTTTCATTGTGTGTGCGTGTATGTGTAGCCCTTTCATAAAATAAAACTTTTGAAAGTTTCATAGCTATACGTATATTAAGCATTGCTTAATGAATTGAATAGCCAATAATTACCACCAATACTGTGAACTAAGATCCTGGAAAGCATTGACGCAGCGAGCTTTAGGTTTTCGCGCATTGTAAAGGGCAAAATTTCGATCAATCCACGATAACGATCTGAATTTACCTTCCTCGTAACACTATCTTTATCCAAAATATAGGGACCTCACACGCCGAAATGATTTAAAACACGCGATAGTGCAAGCTCCATATTGTGTAATGGTCGCTGGTGGAGTCTCTGAAGATTACTTTTAGATCAGTACCTATAGTTCTTTTTTTTTACCGTTCCAGATATTGTAAATGAGCTTCACCATTGAAAATAAGAATATCTGTTGCTGAAATGCTTTGAAGAATATAGCCACACAAAGTTCTACGAGGTTTATGATTTCCCTTACTCAACTCCTGCACCAGTCTCATGTTGTACAAATTCATTTGGATTGCCCTGTGTAGATTTATTTGGACCCTTAGATTAGACACCTGCAGTGCAGCCACGTGTTTCCGTACATTACGTTAGCCTGGGAGAAAAATTTATCAAAGCTTTCACAGCTGCCATATTTTCTAGCCCTATTGCGGTATAGGTCAGCCAGGAAAATTCTCTTAATGTTGACTTTGATCTTTTGAAGTTAGAAACCCAATGGCGAAAGGTTTTCCATCCAGAAAGAGATCATAACTCCCAAGCGCAAAGTATAACCGAAAGATGCGTTGCGTTGTTATCACCGATCCACCGTTCTTGAAATAGGCTTCAACCAAAAACACCATGCTGTCTACTCCACCTAATATTAGTATCTCAAAATGCATTATCCCACGGACATAAAGCTACCACGCATACTGCAGTAAATCTCTCACAAGCCCAACAATGCCCTTTCCAAATTAGGTTAGTCTCTTTGACGTACTTCAAATGCATTAGCTTCAAAAGTGTCTGGTCCATCCTCATACACTTAATATATATTTAGTGCACTTGTTGTTTATAACTAAAGGTCGCCCTTAAATGACCGGGTTAGGAAAGGTTCAATAAACTTCGGACCTTCTTCTGGGAGAGGATATTCCATACTTGCGACTAGAGTTTGAAGTTCCCCCTTTTTCACCTTTCGTAAAGAGGCGAGTTTTGTAAGTGTTTAGTTATATTTTCAATACCCTTTACTTCACGTATTTACCAATAAAATGATTACTTTGCATTCTTAACTTTGCAAACTATATGGACGGAAAGATACAAGTCTACTTGATAACGAATCTATCCTTAAATGGTTCGATTCCGATGGCTCGAAGTTCGTTCGTCGCAAAGCAACTGAAAAGTTGCCTGACAATTGCACGAAGGTGAGAATAAAGTTTGGCGGAGAAAGGGAAAAGGTCATGGGCCTTTTGTGCGCTTCTGTAGCATATTGAATAGATAAGTGAACATAAACTTACAGAAAAAGCATATTTTCTCCCATATTTTACATCTGAAATCCAACCTCGATATTTCTATGCAGGATTGCGCTCAATACAACCAAACCAAGTGTGTGAAACCTTTTGGACGACAAATAGAGAAATAATATTTTCTAGCATGCAGGCATGCAACGAGTTAGAACATAAATACCATCTAAAATGCTTGGAAAACATTGTAGAGATATCTAAAGCGTGAAATCCGAAAAATGTCAAAGAACCGTTGAAAATTCCTCAAGATGATTGAGCAAGATGACTACGCAAGGATGTCAACAGTTGGTTTATTCAAGTGTCATGAGATGTCAAAGCATCATCTAGAATATTGGCTTCCAAATCAAATACTAATTAATTATAAGTTCAAACAGATTTTTCAGCCTATAATGTAATCTTTATATTTAAATATATATTTGTGTCACTTTCATTAGGATCATTCTTGACACTTTAATTTTCCTAGTAAATCGATTACACAGGGGAACAATTTTAATCACATTTTCTGGAGACTTAGATTTATCTGATAATTTTAATTTGTGTTGTCATGCTGATTTCAAATATATAATCCATTTTTACCTACATGTTATTGTTATTCTGTAATTTCTATTTTCTCCTGACCCCGAAAACTGCCCTCCGGACGGACAGAGAGGGTGCTTGTAAAAAGCAAATACTTCACAGTACATAGTAGTAAGATAGTAATAGGTGTTATTGCGCCAAATATTGACACTATTGTTACTTTTTTCAGGCCTCATGTTAGAGTTATCGATTCGCCAAGAGGAAATTGCGTTAATTATCTAGAACCCTTTTGCTACATATGAGACTGTTGAATGCTAGTTCGTCAAAGGCACAATATATCAAACTTTGTGATCCGCACTTATAAGGCATATTTTGATGTTCTTCTTGGCGGTCAAGATAAGAAGTGGGCCCCACATGGTGCTTGCCATAGTTGTTTGGAATCCCCATGGTGTGTCGAGAGCCAAAGGATCATGTATCGGACAGTTATTTCTGTCTGGTGAATACTAAAGGGATTGGCAAGAAAATTCTGCACAAGATCAACTACCCAAACATTCCCTCGGTGATCCGGCCAGTACTGCATTCTGAGTCATTACCAGTTCCGATTTTTAGTGGATATGCTTCCTCCAAGGATAAAAATAATGTACCTGATATGCACGTGCACGGAATGAATTCAGAGTCTGCAGATGCATCATCAGATGCTGAACAGTCATTAGCATCTCACTCTTTAAACCAATAAGATTTGAATGACTTGATACGTGATTTGGCGCTCTCCAAGAGAGCTGCAGAACTTTTAGCCTCCAGGTTGAGTGAAAGACATATGCTTGACAGGTCAGCACGGGTATCATATTACCGAACAAGGGAGAAAACATTTGTTAAGTATTTCTCTGAGAATAAACAATTTGTATACTGCCACGATGTTCCTGGTATCTTTTCCGAGTTGGGACTTGGCACCTATAGTCCTGGTGAGAGGAGACTGTTTTTGGATAGCTACAAGCGTAGCATCAAGTGTGTCCCTTTGCTTAATTGTAATGACTTTGGTGCAGTTCCTCTTGGTCACTCTGTCCATCTGCGAGAAACTCGCAATGACATAGGAATGATCATGGATTTACTTAATTATCATGAACAAAATTGGATTATATGTGTTGAACTTAAGATGGTTAACTTACTCCTTGGCCAGCAGGAGGGATATACAAAGCTTCCATGCTATATATGTATGTGGGACGGTCGAGCCCGTGACAAAATCTGGTCCCATAAAGATTGGCTAGTTCCGAAATCTTTGGAAGCAGGAATGCCAAACATTGTTAATAAGCCAATTGTAAGTCAAGAATAGATCGTTTTTCCCCAACTTCCTCTCAAAATTGGGTTGATGAATCATTATGTCAAGACGCTGAATACTGAAAATGATTGTTTTCAGTACATAGTATCGGCTTTTCCTGCTTTTTCATACCAAAAAATATAAGCAGCAGTATTTAATGGTCCCGAAATCCGAAGACTTCTGAGTGATTCTAGATTCGTAAACACCATAAATGAAAAAGCGAAGGCAACCTGGCTCTCATTTTCTGCCGTTCTTCATCACTTATTGGAAAACAAAAAAGCACAAACCTAAGAAGATCTGGTTACTAATATGCTTTTAGCATATTGTGATCTGGGATGCAACAAGAATGTGAAGCTGCATTGCCTAAATAGTCACCTAGACCGATTCCTAGAGAATCTCGGAGCCTTGAGCAATGAACAAGGGGAACGGTTCCATCAGGATTTGATGACGATGTAAAAGCGCTAGCAAATCACTGGGATAGACTCATGATGGTGGACTACTGCTGGGTGATTAGAAGAGGTCTGCCAGAGAAGAATTACAAGTGAAAGAGTTACAAACGCAATTTTTTGCCCGACAGAAATCAAGAAGAGGTCCTCCAGGTTGATGTACGGTCATTACTAAATTAGCATCTATTTGATTACAGTATTTGTAATCCTAATTTGTAAATCAAGTTTATTCTTATATGCAATAAAATTTTTGTGCAAAAAAACCTGCTTTACTATAAATAACACAAAAGGATGATTCAAAATTACTTCAGGGCATGATGATAGACGTGATAAAATCAAAATTATTGTATAATACTAGTTATTGATATTACGAAAAATCTGTAGCATTTAGAGAGAATCTGATTTCAGATTTGAATTTAGTATGCTCGAATTAGGTATGAAAATGTATTTTTGTTAATTCACCAAGTACATTGTTCCCCAATGTTATCTGCTGATAACTATATTTCTATTCAGCCAAAATTGCATAATATTTACCCATACGTAGTTCATGCCATTCAATTTTAATAAATACTATGTATACATAAAATAGCTCTCCCTAAACTTAAATATTGCTTTTTCGACGCACTCATTCCTACGTACCTAAATTGTTTTGGATGTTGACCATCATTTAACCCTTGTGTTTGCCTGGTTAGTGATTTTATACAGTGAGTTCTAAATAATTCTACATTAATTTTCTGTTTAAAATGTTTTTTTAACTCTTTAAAAAAATATTATATTCATAAATTAAAGCTCTCCCAACTTATCAAATTATAGCAATTATATCCCCGCTAATTAAGCCCAATTTCTAAAAAACTTATTTATGTCTCCTATTCAAAGCAAAATCTAGAAATCAAATTTTTAGTTGTATGTTTAGAATTATGCTCTCTAACATTGCTTAATATTCGGTCAGTTTATTTGCATTGAAGCCTAAGAATATGTCAGTATATAAAAATGCTGACCAATTTCAAATTAATTACAGCTTCTATTAATCGCCAATTCTCCTATGCATGAAAATATACACTCACCATTTCCTCGTGGTATCCGTCTCATTTTTTGCTTTCTAAACTAGTACACGGCTTAGTCTTGCTTGGACAAAGATTCACTTGTGTTTTGTTAGAAGTATTTTGTATCATGGGATTACTCACACATGACCAATTTGTGTTTTAGCTAAATTAATTTTTTCAACCTTGCCTCACACTTCCATTGCTTTTCATTCGACCTATTTTCGCTGGATTATCCTTCAAGGGCAAGGTATCACACCCTATATAATTATGCCCTACCTGCTTCTCAGAAACACCGCCAGGAGCTGTTAGTTTGAGATGAATTACTCTGCTTCTTGGTTTCAAATGCAGCATGAGGACCCACCAGTACATATGTATCCTTTTTTAAATATTCTTTCAGGTTGCTCATAAGCACCAATCACCCTCTTGTATATGAATTAGCTCAAGGCCTAGACTTAATAATGGTGCCTGAGCACCCTCTTTTCTTGCATCTAAGCGTTAAAGCTAAGTCATAATCTCATCGGATAGGTTTCCAAACTTGCAGCTTCCCTTGCTTAAGCTCAACTATAGGAACGCAATAATTCAACAAATCTTCGAAAACTATCAGGAACTCACGCTTGAACTCTTCAAAATTATTTAAGTAGCCATAGTCTACAAGAAAACACAACAAAACTTACATCAGTGCTAATTTAGGCATTAGTATTATTCACCATTCAAATATCTTAGCAAGCACCAGTAGTATTATGATAATTTTTTTAAATAATGATTATTCCAATCCTCGTTTTCAAACTTTAACGTTTGGAAGTTTGTAAGAACACATCTAGTATTCATAATATACGATTTATTTTTTTAATTCTAAACTATTTTTTTTCTATTTTAACGATGTCATTTTCCTGCGATTTATTTTAATTCAATTTGTAAATTATGAATAAGATAGTGATATCAAAGATCATTTTTCAGGTTCTATTCTTTCCCTAACTCCTTCCATACTTTCCGATCCATTAGGCTTAACTCCCAATCTCAGAATGAAACTAATATATTTCTGCGTCAATTTATCATCTAATATTGATATAATATTTATCGGCTATTCACATTTCTGACCTTATTACAATTATTCGCGTTCTCAGTCACTCTCATAATATAAAATTAATATCAATTCTCTATTCATTAAATCTTATTTTTATTCCCTGAACATTTTGTTGCTATATATGTATCCATGTGTTTTAATCCATAGTTGCTATAAAAGAAATTTCGGCTTACTAGCAAAACCAGGCATCAGGTAACTTTTCATTGCAGAGTTACCTTTGCTTATGGTATGCAGATATTATATTGTTTTCTGTTATTATTCTTCATATTATATCCTGTTGCATTACACCAACAATGTATCTTTGTTCCGAATTAGGTTTTCTTACCTTCTTGAAGCTATATATAAGTATTGGTTTTGTTCCTTATTTCAAATTATATACTCATTATTTTCTATTTGTTTATTTTCCCCTTCATAGGTCTTAATTTTTTTTTCAGATTTACAACATATTGTAATAAGGAATTTTTAGATGAGATATTAAGTATTTTCCCACCGGAAAGCCGACCATTATTTAATTTTCAGAACCATTTGAGTTCAATCATATTTTGGACAAATTAATTTCTCACCGTTCTCTATCCTCTACATGCAATTATTTCGTCTATCCTCACTTTTTTTCGTCATTTTTCACGTGTCTGTGTATCCATTTTATGTTAATGGATCTAAGACATTGTTTGTAATTGTATTGTTAAAATACAATTGTTAATTGGTCGGTGGACAACGGTGAACGCAACCTCATTGTATCGGGAGAATATGTATGCCTCGCAGTCTCGCTTTTATACAGAGTGGGGCAGAGCAACTTGCTTATTTAGAAATTCAATTAAAACAAAAGTAATGTAGATATATATTTCATTCTTTGAATACCATCAAGTACAACAATTAGATTTTATGTTTGTTTCAGTTTTGAAGATGATATCAGGCAGATGGCGTCCATTATTCTCAATACACTGCGTTAATCGATCTGGAAAGTTTCGTTCAACTCTTTCCAGCATATCGACGGGTATGTTGGCGACAGTTTAATAAATGTTGTTCTTTAGGTGAAAAAAGGTCTTAGAACGATCGTTGTAAACAAGTGATTTTAAAAAGCTTCTTAAAAAATAGTCATTGACACACGCGCTGTGTGTGCCGTAGCACCATCCTGCTTGAACCATCCATCTGGTTGAGTGTTGGCAGGAAGAACTCCTGAATCATGTGCACATAACGGTCATCAGTCACCGAAACTGCCCGTTCATTTTCTTCAAAAAACCATGGACCAATTATTCCAACTGGCAATAGTGCACACCAAACAGTTGCACATTGTGAATGTAGGGAACGCTGATGAAATTGTCTGGGTTTATCAGGACTCCACTATTGCATGTTCTGCTTATTTACAGATCCCGTAAGATGGAAGTGAGCCTCATCACTGAAGAAAACTAGTGTATCGTGAAGCATGCCAAGAAGCGCCTTACATGCATTTTCTCGAGCAACAAAATCGCGTGAATTAAGTTCCTGCACCACAGCCAATTTGTAGAGCTACAGTGCAACTTTACGCCACACTCTCCTAATTCTACTTACCCCCACTCTCCTCGGAGTAACTATCGTTCCAGGGCGCCAAATTAAAATAAGCAAGTGGCTCTGCCCTCCCTCTAGTTTTAACATGCCGGTCTTTGTTGCCTAAGATTTTCTTTGTTGATTCCAAGGACATTGTCAACGTTAGTTGGGGTCCGTGCATGGATATTATTTTGTTTTTCATTTCAAATTGATTCAAAAGTTTTGTTTTCAGTACCAAATTAAAGGTAAGGGTCTATGGAACAATTCTGATTTGAGTGTCAAGCAATCAGAAAAAAAAGAAAAAAAAAGGCCACTAAAATCAAAGATGGCTGCCAATTTCCAGCTTTTTTTTTGCATTTCACCTCATAACCTTTGTATTATTGAAGCTAGATTGGTGATTTGGGGTCTATATCTAGGTTTTTATGTATGATTCATAACTTACCAACTGATCACTAATTGTGCTCTTCATTTATCATTTTATTGTTCCCTTTTCACACGTGTAAAAACGTCTCCATTTGCATACCCAGTTTTTTTTTCAGATAATACCTTTTTTATAATATTTTAGGTAATACCAAAGCTTATTTGAGATGCCCCTTGTAGAGAAAGCAGTTATTTAATATTTTTTTCTTTATTTCTTTCCAGTTTGTTTCTGAGATGGCTGAAGCAAGGATATGGCACTTGTGTATTTTGTGACAAATGCAAACTGAAGAAGTACTTGTTTGTCCTCTTGTGAATCCAGTTACCAGTCTTAGAGAGGAGCCTACACAAAAATAATTGGCGTCACCAGTTAGTTCAGAGCAATTGGTGCTGCTCCCCACCTAGACGTAGACCTTCCAGATGAAAAATCTTTGCAGAAGAATCGTGCATCCTGGCATAAATCTTGTCGTCAGCTTTACATGGTATGGAATGGACCTGATGAAAAAGATAACTTAGCACGTCAACACACACCAAGTCCCTGTGTTGGTATTGGACTAACCACTCAATGACCTGGCCAAAACTTCAGTGGACCTTCCTTGACATTTACGGGAAAGACAAGTTTGTGGTTATGCTAGGTGGGCTCCACATTGAGATGGCTTTGTGGAGCACCATGGGAGATATTCTGCGAGTGTTTGGATGGCCTCACACCCTGAAAAAATGCTGGGATAGTTAAGATGGAAGCAGCAGCCACAGCTTTTCTGAATGCATCCAATGGAATGAGACCAAGATATCCCCATCAAGTTACTGTTTTGATACTTGATAGGATTCTGAAGCGAAAATACCAAGACAGTGGAACCGAGACTGGTCTTGAGAATTTGGTAGTGGTTGCTTACCAACAGAATCCAATGTTCAAATTCTGGTTACTCGTATCATATTCATGTTCATCCGGGGATATCGGGAGCGAAAGTGATAATCATGGTTACTACGCTGCAGAAGCTTGTGTCTCTGTTCTTTGCTTTAGATCACCAGAATAACGCCAGGTGTATTCCAATCTTTATCGAGACCTGGAAGGTCTACCAGATAGCATTCGAAAAA
Source organism: Ceratothoa steindachneri (assembly GCA_963969495.1). Lineage (NCBI taxonomy): Eukaryota > Metazoa > Arthropoda > Malacostraca > Isopoda > Cymothoidae > Ceratothoa > Ceratothoa steindachneri. Next base: position 92,339,503 of record OZ018328.1, read on the forward strand.
ATCACTGTTTTTCATCTTTACCCATTGATAAAGCACAAGAGAAAGCCAACAATAGGGTGAGAGGAGTTGATGTCATTATTGGTTTCACAGAAAACCGTGACATGCTGCAACGCTGGATTGTGACTGGCCCAGAAATCAGCCGTATCGTCAAGAAGTTTACTGGTGCAAGTGATAAGGATGATGGTGAAGAACTATCTCATCATGAGGAAGAATGTGCATATTAGCACCGATTCCTATGGCATGCTAAAGATCTGATGGAGGTGTTGCTGAGCAATGGAAATCCTTTTGAGGAGCACAGTTGAGAACTGGTTACATTAGGCAATAAGATGTGTGAGTCTGTGGCTGATGCCCTATCTGTCCATAAAGTCGGGTCTATGGGACAAGAGCAGGAGAACAGCTTCAGAAAGAGTGTGCTTGAGTTAAATGACACCCTTCTGACAGCACCGATCAAGCGAAACAACCTACTGTTCTTTCATGAGAAGAAAACATCAGAGAAGTGAGCAATTAAGCTGAAAATGCAGCACTTCAAACGTCATGCAGAGCTTTTTGGTCCAGCTTTTCTTTTACTAGCCAGCCGCAGGGGGGACTTGGAGGATTTTTATTGGCTCGAATCTTTCCCATATCCACCTGCATTTTCATCAGAAGGGCCCCTAAAATATTGTACGAAGTCACATTTGTTGGTATATATCATGGAAGCAAGTACAAGTAGCGCTATTTCTTTCGACGAGGAGTTAGTTGCGCCAGATATATACGACTTGATTATTATTGGCGGTGGAGTACTTATACAATCACTTCCTGGTACAACAGTCCAAGGCAAAACTTTTGATTCATATTTCGACAAGGTATTCTGGTCAAGAGTTTGCTACGACTTGAACCGATCGATAAAAGTAGATATTTTCTGGGAGGAGTATCGTGCACTGACGATCATAGGAGGCACAAGGGGAAAACGAGAAACAGGCATCAGAGAACGTATATCAGGTACTGCCAAAATCGCAGGAAATTGGCAGACTTTTCTGGTAAACGTTGATAACAAGAAGGAACTGTCCTCATACTTTTTAAAAAAGATAACAGAAGAACAATTCCTAGATGAGAAAAATGTCTACATTACTGCAGGTAAGCATGTCCACCATGCTGGAAACATTCCCAAAATTGATCAATGCAACCATGAGAAAGCTGACACGCATGTCTTACTACATCTGCTCCACGCCCGCTAATCTTCGTCACTTGGGATGGTGTATACTGGAGGCACAGATGTTTTCGTAATCCTTCTTTATAATTTCCATCACATCACGGCTCTGACAGGCCGCAGAAATCTGGATCTCCTTCAAAACGGGACAACGTACAAAGCTATGGCTCTTTTCTACGCAATGACTGGATCAGACACTAATTCCTTTTTCAAGTTCAAGGGTAAGTGATCTTGTTTCACGTTTATGCACGAAGTACCATCCCTTAGGAACTAATTTGCAACTATTGTCGACACTCCATTCCAAACATCGCCAAAGTTGAAAGAAGTGGCAACACACTTTGTCTGTAAGCTGTACTCAAATAAATCAAACGAGCAGAATGATGTTGACCTCGTCCGAATAAAGTCGATGTTACAGAAGACTAGGGACGTGGAGAGAATTCTCCCCGACTGGTGATACTTTGGATCCACATCTCGAAAGGAGTGTCTTCCAAGCAAGCATGTAAGCAACAGCCTACATGTTTATAATGCCTATTAACAACCCAACAAACTATGAGTGGAAGGTAGAGAACAGCAAGCTGTTACACATTTAGACCACGCTGCCGCTCGCCAAAGATGTGTTCCACCTTGATGTGAAGTGCGCTTGACCAATTACCTGCTCTCGGTGCACACGTCAGAGCAAGTCACATGCGAGAATTAGCTGAACTAGAACAATTTCTAATACTAACACGTATAGAGAAGTTTGGGTTAATTTGGTAGCCATTCTAATTGATTGTATTGTTCAAGGAATTTTTTCAAGCAATTGTATAAGTAAGCATTTACTTGGAAGTAGGACTCAATATAAGAGAAAATATGCTCTAATCATGTTTATTTTATTTTTAGTCAGTTACTTATATATGCAAGCCTATGTATAGAGATCAAAATCACAATTCTAAGAGGCGTAATTCCCCAAAAAGGCTATAAATTGGCAGCCCACCTTGGATTTTGGCGGCCATTTGGAATTATTTTACCTGACTGCTTGACACTCCAACCAAAATTGTTCTATAGACCCTTAATTTCAAATTGGTACTGAAAACGAAACTTTTGCATCAAGTTGAAATGACTGACTGGGCACCAAAATACGTGTCTATTACCCTTTGCTTTCAGATATTAACTAAGTATTTTATGTGAACGTAATTTGGTTTACCTCGCGTTTTAATTCTTGGACTTATTTTTATTATATCTTTTCTTCAGATTTATTTAATCACAATTCAGTGAAAACTTAAATTTCCGGTATTTTTACTTTGTATATTTCCTCCATTTATTTGTTTATCATATTGGCAAAAATAATAAATATTCTTTAAACAACAGTATTGAAATTTGTTAAGTTAAATTTAAACATAACAACAAATTAGTTCAAAGTGGTGACTATCGTGAATATCTTTTTCAGTTTTTAACCAGAGGTGTTTACCCGTCGCTCCCCGCTCATGAATCTTTTTCAGTAAAGTGTGTACTGAGAGCTCTCTTCGGGAAAGTAAAACCAGGTCGGCTTCGCAAGCGTTTCAAAGACAGTTGGAAAGCGAAGATAGCTCTCGCTGGAATTGCTACAAAATAACTGGAGGATTGTGCACAGGACAGAATCTACTAGGTTTCTCTGATAAAGAAAGCCCATAACCGCTTTGAAAAAGAACGACCTTCATGTGTCATTGAGGCCCGATAGAGAAGGAAGGCCGCAGCTGCCGTACCTGCCTAGCCTGAATAGTTAGCCTACATCCGATAACCACCCTAAGCTCTCACCTGAGGCGCAAAGTACTTGTTAACTTAGGACAACGGCCACATCCCTGGCAACCATCTCAGCTGATGGGCTAATCCAGGTGAGGGAGCACCATAACTCTAAAAAGTAGTGTTGAGCAATGCTAGCTCTATTAAGAAAAGTCTAAAGCAGTGTAAATGTGACAGCAAAAGGTGGGTGACGCACCTTAGAACGCGCCAGTCATCAAAAGTGGATATCGATTAGTCACCGTAGAAGAAGAGTGGAGCCCTTATACGTACTAATCCTAGTTTAACCATGAGCTTGTCAAAAATTATGAAAGTCCTTGGTTGCAAGCGTCCTGGAGGATATGGCAGAGCAGTAACAGTAATACAGATGTAAAAGAGGAAAGCTTAGAAACCCTTAATAATAATGCGAGTGATGTTTTCAGAGGTAAATTTCAGAAGGTTGGCGTAAAAATGAGTAACAAAAAAATAGGATAGAGAAGCCTTAGCCATTTGAGTCACAATAGTGTCAGTATTACTAAGGCATCTTTGTCATCCCTGGGTCTGAGGATTTGTTCTCCGAATATCAGAGACTCAAGGCACATTACTCGGTAAGTGGAAGAGCGAAACTAATTTAGTCATGAATAGAAAAAAAGAAAGATTAGATATTTTTGCACAAAGAGCGCAGGGACTCTTTGATATAAGCGAGGGAAGGAAGAAGGATAGATGTTAGGCGGTATTTTTTCATTAATATAGAAAATATAACCACCTTCGCACTGCATTGGCTGTGTCACTTGAAAGTTCATCGCCAATGCTAACAAGTACATTTATGCAATAGTCCGACATATATAACAGCTGTAATTAAACATTTTCATTTGCCGTTAACCAAGGAATAGGAGAGCAGATTAATTTGCAATTAAAATTACAATTGTAGCATATAGAATAACTCTACCTGTGGAAATAAGTCTTGTTTGCTAAATTAGAAAATTAAATCAATATTATAGGGCGGGAAAATTACTCAATAGGATACATTAATTTGATTGAAGTGCATAAGCAATGTCCCGTAGGAGAATATCAATTATAAGAGTAAACGCATACAATGGATGCCTCAACCTTAGTTTATCTGACATTTAGAAAATATAGATTATCGTGACCTTAGAGGTGAGTGTAATAGATGGATCCATGAAATATACACCTGTGCTAATATTGCAATTAAGTATTGCGGGAATGCAAACAGATTCAAAATATTACTTGATGTATACTTATTAGAAATTATTAGTATTATTGCAATGTCCCAATTAATTGAATGATTAAATTTCAACTTTGGTTTAAATAATACAATTTTATATTTAAAATGACACATTAATCTGATGTTGCTTTTATCTCACGCTTATTTAAATCCGTGCCATTCATTTTATAAACCACACGAAGTTTGCATGGAATGTTTGTTATTAATATAGCTGTTGTGAATATTATTAGCCTAAAATAAATTTAGGCTAGTTTTTTACAGTTAGCTAAGAAGTTTAATTTTAAACAAATATTTTAAAATATATTCAGTGTGATATAACTTTTGGAAAACCCAGTAGTGAAAAACAGGCTAAACTATTTCACAAAATATAGAAATAATGGAAAAGAGGTATCAAAGAAATTGGGATATGAATTTAGGCACGTGCAATAATCCTTGTCTTTAAGGGATGAAGTTACCTGAGGGGCAAATTCAGCCAACTTTAATGGCTTAACCATATTCATCCTATCCTATAGATATGAAACGAATTGGTTTTAGATATGATAACTCACACATCAGAGACTCAGAGTAAATCCTTATCATTTGAGATTAGGTGAGTTCGCACTCCATTTCAAAGAATTAAGAAGTACCCAAAATGTAAAATTTATGTTATTTAGTCCATTGTATGGGATCCTTTTACGAATACGCGGGACTTTATGCTTCTAGGTTTATGGTTGAGTATTGTATCAACTAGCATGCATGCAGTGTTGGTGTAAATAAGTCAGGTAACAAATAATTCAGCAATATTAAAGAAGATCTTTATGAATTCGAGAGATTTTGAGTGATCGGCTCTCACCTATCAATTAACAATCTACTAATTATAAATTCGCTAATACTTCACAGTTAATTATATATTATTGACAGTGAAGGGAGACTGGAGGCCATTAAATTGCAAGCAGGTTAAATATTCGCTTCAAACTGCATAGATATCACCGGTTTTTAGTGAGGGGAGGAACATCTACCCATGGCCCAAAATATTTAAGCTAATATATATATTTATTTGTTTTATTCGTTTTTAAAATTCATGCTATAGGAATAGTTATGATAATATTTAAATAATTACAGGTTTATTCAAAGTTACTATTTTAAAAATATTAAGAAAAAATGCATTCCTTCGCTGAATCCAAAATTTATTCATAAAACGGGTTTTGGCTCAAATTTTGGATAATTCAGCTTCAAATTTTGATACAAACATGCTAACCAAAGGCAGCGTTAGATTAATTCTATTATTTTTTTAATATGGAAAATATACTAGTCTCAAAGCCTTTGGCCATGACTTTCAGTGTACTTTGTGGAGATAGAGGCTCGAGAGAGCGTATGAACAGGAAGCTCTTCTTTAAAAATACATCAATTGTCTGTGTATTTGATAATATATTCGAAAGGACAGGTTTCTTTCTGAATTACGTCTTAAAGAGAGCCTGATGCTGCTCAGTTCCCTCTTATAATTGGTAAGAACATTAAATTAGTTGACCTCTATCATATAAGTGGAGTCCTTGAATGAAAGGAATATGATTAAAATTTCCTTGTTGACAGAAATTTAATTCAGTTCTCAAGCACAAATACTCTAACGTTTACCATTTATCATTGAGGTATTGTTGCAAAATTCCTCTTACACATACATTCAATGCTCCTAGATCAAGCACAATGGCCATTCAATTTTGGATGTAGTGAATGTGTGTTTAACATTACAATATTTTGGACCACCTCTGCGAATCGGGATATATATAACCGCTGCAATATGTTTTCCCTTTCGACGCCGGTGTGATTTTCCTAAAAAAGAAGGTATATATTTATACTGTAAGGTGGAAAATAACATTTACGAGGTACATGTAGGCTTTCCAAGTGCATATATATCTACTGACAACCCATTCACTCTTGTATTTAAACATGCTTTCCCAGAGAAAGCAGAGTCAAAATATTTTGGCCTAAAGCGCGGCTACATAGGAGCAAAATTATGACACTCATCGAATACATTGTTACGGATATTTAAAGTAAGGTAAGAATGAAATAATACTTCGACAGATAGAAAAATTTTAGAACGTTAGGTTATGGTAGAGTGATATTCTATTATATTATGGAACTACTAAATGAGGATTTACTAACGTTTCATAATCAATTATTCACTAGAAAAGTAAGGTGAAGATATACCCGGGTGAAATTGCAAGCGAAAATCTAATAAGTTGTCCATTATAGGATCTTATGATGACCATGTGGACTAACGTGAACATACAATGATGAGAGAAAGGTGTTTGCGATGAGAGAAAGGTGTTTGCAACTCCCCACATGTTGCCTTCTTCCTTAACTTTTCATTTCTCTTCTTCCTACACAAGAACCTGGAATGTGTGTAGCATTACAACATTGCTAAGTTTCCAAGCAGCGGTTGATTCCCATAGACGCCGTTTTAGTACCACAACAGATTGCAAGCGTGCTGATTATATACTCGACCTGAGTCACTCCGTTGAATAACTTATTATTTCGTACACAACATGTCGCACGTAGAATAACCCGAGTGACATCGAGAAAGCGTTTGCAACTCATCGTAACTTCTTTATTTCTTTATTTTTCATCGACCTACACATCACAATGGAAAGTTCATATAGGTATTTGCAAGGAGATTTGCACTTTTTGCATGATAAAGAGAGGTCAAAAGAGAGCTTAAATATGATCCTCAAAGCCGAAAATGCGTCTAATTCTTGTCTTTTGAAAAGTACGAGATTCTCTGTGAATTGAGTGGTAATTAGACAGCTATATTTATTATCTCAGTTTTCCCATAGAATCGATAAGAACCTCCATATATATTCACGTTTACGTCTGGATTCATACTTTGGATGAGTTCTCTGAAATTCATTAAAACTCTAATTTTAACGTCAAAGAGTAAAAGGAGAATAGCTCTTTAGCAAAACTAGAAAAACAATTTATCCAACTGCCGCTTTTTGAGCCCTTTTTTATTAGCGCCAGAGACAGTAAAGAAAGAGCAGAACTTTGGCTTATATATATGTTGGATTTCATTGTCATTTTCATTAATTTATATATTTCAATAATCATTATTTTAAAGATAGAATATTCAGTAATTTTCTAGAGAATGATAATTTTGCTTGGCTTAACTTTGAGGTTAACCCGGTGATACATTTTTTACTAAAATTTAATATCGCGTGACTCATGACAAAGGCTCCGTCGCCAAAAAAAGCGTCGGCTCTCTCAGTTCTCTCAAAAAGGTCAACTTCATCGTATTGTTAACAAAAGGCGTTCTGGACATCTTTCTCATATAATTTATTGTTACAAGAGAAAGTTACTGATAGCTTACCCAAAATACTAACAAGAGAAATAAGCTACTCCAGACGGCAACGATATTCTCTGGAACGAAATATCATAAATCCCTGGATACAGTAATAGTCCTTTTCCAGGGTAAGCCATGTTATGTTTAACTCATTAAAAGTTCTTGTATTCATTTCCATTTAGTTATCAAACATATTTTATAATATTTTCTCCCTCGCCCTCCTCTCACTTTTTAATGAAACCCAGTGTTTTTTGATTGTTAAGATACCCAAGTGCTAATTTTGTTTTTTATATTTATTAGTTTCTCTTGTATAATTCGAGGTAGAATAAAATTTATTTTCCTATATTGCATTTTGTTCTAAATCTAGTTCGATATCGTATTAAAATATGTAAAAACTCTAAAGCCTATTGTTTATACTTATAAGTGATCTATTTTATTGGTTCTTGACATGTATGTTACAAATTAGGAATAATTTATTGCTGAAATCGCTATCATTATTTGGATTTAACCTAGCTAATATAACCTAGTAAAAAGGTTAATGGGTAATAGTTTATTTCTATATTTTGTTTCGATTAGTACAAATGCTATAAATCGTACTATAGTGCATAATTTGTTTGTATTTTTTATAGTTTAAAGAGTTAGTTAGGACCTTTGTTTTTTCTATTGCATCGGCTCGTTATAATTAATTAGGATTACTCTGTGCAGAATAGTGTGCCTAATTTATTTGGTATTTTTTAGTTACTTTATAGTAAATTGCCTTGATTTTTTTCACCATGTCATCTAAACCAGAGTTAGAAACTCGACTCAATGCATTAATTAAGAAAAGAGTTGGATTAAAAGGTAAGATAACAGCTGCCTTAAAGAATTTAGAGAGTATAGATATAGATGAACTTTCTCAAGATATCTTTGTTAGTAGAAAAGACGATATGTTGAAATCTTTGATTAAAGTTTAGGAAGTGAATGATTTAATTATTGACATGTTTGACGAAGGTGAATTGCCAGAAGATGATGAAAATAGAGTAAAGAAAATGGACAGTCAAGTTGCCAATAGAATAGGTATAACAGATAAGTTAGCTAAAATTTCCACAGCCTTAAAAAAGCGTGAAAACCCTATTAAATCAGATAATGTGCGTAAATTTTCACAAGTTAAAAAGCCTGAACTTAAATGTAAAACATTTAGTGGTAAATCATGTGATAAATTTTAATTCAAGAACTTTTTACAACAATTTCAAGAATGTATAGATGCTTGCGAATCTTTATCAGATGCTGGGAAACTCACTTATCTAAGAATCTTTCTTTCCGATTATGCCTTCAACACTATTTCTCATTTATCAATAACAGATGATAACTATGAAATAGCACTTAAAATGCTTAAAGAGTTTTTGGATATTGAGTACATTGTAGATGAAATCTTTAAACAATTAATTTTTAGATATTCTAAGTTTGATAATACATTTGCTAATGTTAAAATGTATATAGGTGAATGTAGAGCTCTATTATATAATCTTAAAACTTATAAAATAGATCTTTTGTAGAAAGATTCTTCGGGTTGATCGGGTTGAAAACTTATCAGTCATATATTATTCTCCAAGTTACCTGCCTCCATAAAAAGAGAATTAGTGCACAAAGTTAATTCTAATTACCCTACAGTTGTGAATCTTTTTGATCATTATAACGACATAATCAAAACTCTACTTAGGACTTATTTTTATAGTACTTATAAAATTGATGCTGAAAGTAAAGATTTTTCGGCTAATTCCAAGAATAATTTCAATTGGAAACCAAACAAGCCCTCCTTTAACTTTAACTCTGGGCAAAACAAGCCACCCTTTGACTTTAAATCAATGGAGAATCACCCTAAGTCATCTACTCTAGAAAATTTGAAAACATCAGTAACCTTTGCAAAGAAAACGGATAAATTTTGTAAATTTTGTGCAGTTCAGGGACATTCTATGTTTCTTTGCTCCAAGTATGAGACTCTAGATTCTAGAAAGGCTAGATGTAACGAATTAAAACATTTAAGTGAGACATGTCCAGGAAAATATAATAAACTTAGTTTTCCATGTTATTACTGTAAATGTTATAGTCAAATATCAGCACTTTGTCACAAACTCCAAAATGATACATCTCTGGATTCAAATCTTTGCATCAACATGAGTGCTTCTACATATCAACCATATTTGTTGCCTATAATTAAATTAAAATTTAAAAGGGGAGGAAATTCTTACAACGCTAAATGTTTATTGGATGATGGCAGTCAGAAATCTTATTTAAGTCAGGAGGTAATGGATGTTCTTAAATGTGATACCTTTGATTGGGCATATTTGAATTATGATGTAAAACTTTTCTGGGAACAAATAAGAGAAAATTCAAAGAATGTGTTATGGATGTTAGTATTCCTAGCTATAAAGATCTTCCATTGCCTATCTTAATTGATAGTGAATTTGATATCAATTAACATGTATCAGATCTCCCCATAGCTGTTAACAACATAATATCTGAAGGTTTTAAAATGTCAGATCAATCTCTAGCAGAACATGGTGAAAATATCACATTACAAGGACTTCTTGGAGTTGATATGATTCAATTTATTTATAAAATGGAAAAAATAAAATGTATAAATGGAACAGCATGGCTAATGTCTACAGGTATTGTGCCCTTTGGGAACATAATGCCTTTTTTTAATCCATCTCAAGTAACAAGCCATTCAACTGTGGATAAATCTTCAGTAACAAATACTTCAATTAATTTCATGGATGCTGTTGAGCTTTATGGGGTTGAGGAGCCCTCTACTCATGGAAATTTTGTCTTGGAAACCAGGAAAACGTATTTCAATCCATTTGACACTTGAATTTAATATATATATATATATATATATTAAATTCAGCTAAATGCTCAATACTTAATTTAAACTCCAGGGACTAGACACAGACTGCCCTTGCATTAAAACCTGCCACGAAAAGAAGATGCCTAAAAGAGCTTGAAACTTTGGAATGTAATAAAAGCTCACAAGCCACTTTGTCCAGTCTTCTCGTAGTAAAAACTCTTTAGCTTATTTAAAACTTAAGAGCCTGCATTTCAATCATCTCAAAATATTTATTTAAATCTCACGAAGGGTAGGAATCACTAACCAGAAAAACGCTGAATTCTTCAATCCAACTCTAGAATCTCAACTTGTGCTTTATTTTTCTTGAAGGCTACCGCGACCAGAAGATGAGAAAATGAGGCCCAAACGTCCTCATGTAATAAACGGCTCACAAAACATGTCCGTGATTCTCTTAATGATAACTTCTAAGTAAATTTAAAACTGAGGTGCCCGTGATTCGAACCCCCTGAAATATATATATATATATATATATATATATATATATATATATATATATATATATATATATATATATATATATATATATATATATATATATATATATATAAGAGCGAGATAGATAGCGAGGGAAAGAGCGATCCCTTTTTTTCTTTTCCTAGCTAAATTCCAAATCACGTAAATTAATTCAGATGTTTTCTTTAAACTCTTTCTTTCTTTTTAAGGTAGCAGTAAGCATGATAAATCTTTGTATAAGTTAGGAACTAATTATGACGTTTTCCATTATTGTATATCAAGATAGATAATTATCGCTGATTATAAATTAATTAAAGGAACTTTTTTCTCTATGAATTTTAAAGTTTTTTTTCGAAAGTTATGTAATATATTTTAAATTTTTAAGCATATTTGAAAATATAATCTGATGCAGAGTTAATTAACATATTTCAACTTCATTATACGCGTAATTGAGCTAAGATATATGTTCGATAGTATGACATTACATATGAATAAAGTTTCTATTACTAAATTAAAGAATTATATTTAGTAATAAAATATATTTTACTATAATATATACTCTACTATTTTTATTTTTGATTATTACAAAAGTATGATTGCAAGTAGATCGTACACACAAAACATTTTTTATAACTCTAGCCTAAAAATTAATGAATTTACATAGAGATTGCCAGAGTATTTCTATATAAGTTGAGTGGGATTGACTTATTTTGAAATGGCTGTTCAATATCATCATGGATAACTTGTTGACAGTTGCCGCACTGAGCTATTTGTAAATGTTGATGGTTAAAGCATTTCACATGCCGTGTTAAAAGGTGGCCCAATTGTTTAGGATATATGTAGTAAGATAATGGGATTTACTTGTCTTAATGAAGTGGGATGTAATATTAAAGAGAGTGGTGTTTTTTACCAAGTAGGAAAGCTTAGTGACCTTAAATGTTTCCATATTATAGTATTTTATCGGAAGCGAATTCCAATCACAACAAAGTTTGGAATGGTAAGGGTGTTTCCGTGTCAATCATATCATTAGTGAATGCAAAGGGTTCGATTCCTAAGTATGACAGGAAGGGGTTTGTGAACATTCCAGTTCTAACAATAGTACGTGGAATTGAGTCTATAGTATGTAAAAAGGAAAAATTGTAGAACGAGAAGTGTAAAGGAAGAGTTGGAGTAAATAAGAAGTATTTATGGTCCAAAGAAGAGTGAATAGACTGGAGTGTTTTTTAAGTTTAGTTAGTGAACGTTTTCCCCACTTTTTCGAAAATAGCCTGACGATGGATTAGGAAAATAAGTAAAAAAATAGGTGCCTAGGTTGCCCAAATGTAAGTATTTGTGCTCTAATAAAGGGATGGGCGCTCGAATCGCACAAACGAGATCTGATTAAAAAATGGGTGCTGATTGTCAAACGATTCTCATTAATTTGGGATAATTTACACTAATGAGATTTTTACTACTAAACGTGATGACATTAATATTATATTTTGGAGAAATGATCATTATACTTGTTTTGACCTAATTGGAGATAAATAAATCCTAGTCACTGAATTAGTAACAAATTATTATTTTTGACTTACTTATACTAAAAGCTGATTAAGAAATGGAGTTATGGGGAATCAGTATTTCCAAGAAAAAGGTGAGATTATGATGGCAAAAGAATAAAAAAAAGGATTAGAGAAAATAAAGAACATGTCACGTCATAAAAAACCCAAAAGACTATGGAAAACAAGTCACATGATGTATGCATTTGTAAATAGCGTAATTTTATGCCTAGGAATTATATCATTATTATTTTATTATATCAAAGCAATTAGATATCAGTTCACAGGCAATTATTGACTGCAAGTCGATGTATTCTAAAGCTTGCGAACTTTGGCTGGGAAACCAGGGTTGGAAAATCTAAATATAATAGAGGTCGGGTAGTTAGGGTTATTTGGCATTTACAACTATTGAACGAGTATCCAAAAATAATTTGTTTTGCTCGTACTGAACCGATCGGTAGATAAATTAATACCTAAAATACCACAGTACATTTTACCCGGTTTATTAATTGGGAGAAAAAGTGTAACGCTTGCAAATCACTAAGTGATATTGTGTATATTCATTTGTCTCGTAATTATTCTACAACTTTCTTTGACCCTCAAAATGAAGCACAGATTCAAAATATTGGCCGCGAGCAGGAAAGAGAAGGAAACTCTAATAATAATAAGGCTAGTGCATGTGCGTGTCTTTGTGTGAGTCTGTGATTGTGGATGTCAGTATGTGTGTGTACCCGTCTGGGCATTATTTTCAAATTATAATGAGCCTAGCGTGTGATTGTGTGTGTCTGTCTCTGTGTGTGAGTTTTCTTGCAGACCAATTTTGAATGTGTTGTAAAATAAAAACTTTTCTCTCGCACACTTTCTTAATTTGGTGGGCGAAGCAAACAAGTACCCCAGCCCTAGCAAAAAACGGCCGTAGGTCGGATTTTTTATACTTGTAATAAATATTTGTCAGATATTCATGCATTCATAACGTTCCATCTGATGAAAGAGTGCATAAATTTTAACAGATATAGCCTAGTTATATCCTGTAGTAAATTAACACTAGAATGTTTTTGCGGTCAATTTGACCGCATTTTGATTTTTAAATGCACGTATCTCATATATTTTTTCCTCAAAAAAATTGAGATTAAGTAACTTTTCCTGATATATGATAAAGTGTATTGAGCTGAAATATTTTAAAAATTACTCCAATAACTTTTGTTATTTGACATGCTATACCTGAAACGACCGAACGGCCAATTTGACCGCATTTTTTTCGGTACAGAGACTTGTAGGAACATGCTAATTCCTGTTGTAAGGCGTCAACGCTGATACGAAGGGTTACGTGACAGCTTCACAATCATTGCTTGCTCTACTGTCGTGCTGCAAACATGTCTAAAAAAATAACTTTTTCTGATGGTAAAATTCTGAATGTTTTGAAAACAACACCTCAATCTGACTCTGAAGCTGATAATTATTTATCTCACACCAGTGAGGAGGAGTATACTCCATATATTATTCAAAGTTCATCGTCTGAGTCTGAAGATGATGCAATGCCAAATAGTAAAAGTTGGGAAAGACGTGGAAGATTTTCAAATAGTTCTGTGCACGTAGGACCTTCTTCACTGGTTACTGATGTTTTGGGTGAGTAAAATATATTCTATTCAATAGCAGCTCACACCTATACATAATGGAGCAGATATTTGTTAGTCTGTCTGTCCGCTTTTTGCCATATATACGAGTACAAACTTATGTGTACATATACGTGTATTTAGTAATACGTGTATTTAGGTAATACGTGTATTTAGGTACCTATATATACCATCAGATCCAGTCAAGCATATACAGTATATAGGTATATATATATAGTGTATATATTATACGGTACGTATATATTATATAATAGGGCATTACCACTAAGCTAACAGATCGGGCAAGTAAGGCAGCATCCACTAGTTATTATAATTGATAGTAATAAACTTTATTTTATGAAAATAAGATTTATTTGTCTGTTCTATATTTTTTTCGTATACAGCTCTGGAAACTTCATTTTTTTATATATTTTACTGCTATTATTAAAACTTCTCTTTTACTATAATATAGAAATATTCGAGAATTATAATTTTAGACTGATAGAATCATTCCCATGTTACTTTCAGAGAAGAAAAGAGGACGTGGAACGAATGAAAGCATTCAACATGCTGCAATATGTGGTACACAGTGGGGAATATTGAACTAAATAAAAATGGCACAGGAAGATTTGGAGCTCAAAATATTCTTCGGGAATTACCTGGGCGTACACCACTTGTAAAACGACAAATTATTAAAGGTAATGTTCAGATTTACTTTAGGTTGATAAATTCATTATCAAGCACATACAAAACTGTACTGAGACTGAAGCTCGCAGACAATTGCATTGTGACTCTTGCTCTATATCATGTGAAGAAGTTTATGCCTCAATAGGCATCATGATTGCACGAGGAGTTCTAACTAAAGGACAATCAGTGGAACATCTCTGTTCAAAACAATGGAGTTTTCCATACTTCCGCAAATCAATGACACGAATGCGTTTCCAAAAAATCATGAAATTTATCAGATTCGATATACGATCAACACGATCTGCTCGATTGAAAACAGATAAATTTGTTATGGTATCCCAAATTTGGAAGATTCAGTAGAAACTGCATTGCTTACTATAAACCAAGCGGCAATATAGGAATGGATGAGCAGTTGTTCCCATGTAAGACAAGGTGCCCATTCAAACAATATATTGCCAGCAAGACTAATAAGTTTGGTATCAAATTTGAGTTAGAAGCCGATTTAAAGTCTACCTACTTGGTGAATGGATTCCCGTACATAGGAAAAGATCAAGCTCGTACTCCAAATCAAACACTTTCTGAATACATGGTTCTCCGTTTAGTAGAACCATACATGCAAAAAGGTAAAAATGTGACGACTGATAACTTTTTCACGTCAGTAAAACGAGCTGAAAAACTACAGGCAAAAAGTACAAGTTTCGTTGGTACAGTAAATCGTATTAGGAGAGAAATTCCAGAGACCATTAGAAAAACTCGTGAAAAACGGTACAATTTACACATACTGAAGAACAATCAATACACACTTACAGTGTATCAAGGTAAACTTACCAAAAATATCCTCTTACTGAGCTCCATTCATAAAACTATTGCAATTGAGGATGATAGAAAGAAAATTCCTGAAACTGTGAAGTTTTATAACTCTACAAAATATGGTGTGGATATAGTAGATCAAATGGCTCGAAAGTACATTATAAAATGTGTTTCGCGGAGATGGCCAGTGCAAGTTTCTTACAACATTTTGGATTTAGCTGGGATCAATGCAGTAGTTCTGTACAGAGAAGTTACTGGACAGAAAATTCTCCGCCGAAGATTCCTCTTACAATTAGCTAAAGAACTGCAGATAAACTTAAAGAATAACAATGCTGTAGATATTAGTAGCGATGATGATGAAGCGTTAGCGACCTCTAGGAAGAGAAAACAATGCCAAGTAGGAAGTTGCCATAAAAATAAAGCCTCTGAAACTTGTTACAAATTTAAGAGATTTGTATGTGGCAAATGTACAAGCAAAGTAATGAAGAAAGTACCTTGAACTAATTTTAAAAATTAACTATCTATGTAAAATTAATTTATGTGTAAGAATGTTTTAATCATGAAGTTATTTACATACTGTTAATAAAAAGGAATAGCATTTCTTGAAATTAAATTAATTGCATTTAGTTTTTTTATTAAATACATTTTTCCTTACTTTATAATTATATCAATGATTTAGGGTATGTATCATTAAAATTTGATTTAAAATATATTATTTTATTATCCCATATTGCATATATGACTTTAATATGTCAACAGAGATATAAATATAAGCGTATTAAAAAAAAGAGAGAAAGTGCGGTCAAAATGACCACTCGGTCGTTCTAGGTGGTACAACTTTCCGGACATTCTAGTGTTAAAAGTACGTTTCATGCATGATAACCAATAAAAAAACAGATTTTGTTTGGTTAGGTAAGGTAGGGGTAGATTATATAAGAATAAGATAACTTAGTAAAAGTGAAAATACATTTACTGGTACATCGATGTGTTTTGCAACTAACCTCAATTTCTGTAGATTTTTATGCACTCGCAAAAACAATAAGTTCAGATTTAAATAATTACTAGGTTATTATAAAGTACTTTAGAGATATTTATGGAATTTTACTACAGTTATAATTTATTTAAGTGTTGCGATATATCTTAAGGTATTTAAGACTGGAAAAAGAGGAAACAAGGTAGGGTTACTAATATATTTTTCAATAAAACAGATGTGCATAATTGCAGATAGTTGTGATTTTGGCCATCATCTTTTGCAGTTTTCGAATTCATTGGTGTTTAACCAGATTTTCTTATACCTTGGGAGCATTTGTTGCATGAGAAGTTTCAATTATCGCGAAAAAGTTGGAAAGGTAAGAGAGCGTTTTCAACCTCAAACAATCACTTAAATAATATAAGTGAAGAAGAGATAGTGTTGATAAGTGCTAAAAAGCTGAATACATTATCATATTGCCAAAATAAACTGAAAAGAAAATACTCATCCCGACACGCAAATTATTTTTTTCCCATTTAGATTTAGAAAGAACGATAAAAATGAGAAAAAGGTTAATATAAAATTTACCTACAAACACGACAAACTATTCTGCATTATCTTCGGACACAAACTTATTAAGCAATTTATAAATGTTGACTTTACTGCATGTATTCGAGTTGTATAAGAAATTATTCCTCCATTTAATCAATCTTTAAAACCAAAAAATTAAGAAGTAACATTCTATCAAAAATAGAGTAGAATGCTTTAGACAGAGCTTATATTATAAATAATCAGTGTCAATTAAGTTGTTACTTTCCATTATATTTTCAACCATTTTCGTACTGTTGAAGTATCTTTTATTTCCTTCAGACATCAGAACTTTGACTATAGAGCTTTGTAATTGCAGGTGTTGTAAATTTAACCATTTTTGTGATTCTCATTACTTATAAAACTAATCCCATAAGTAATGCTGGTTTTGTTCAAGTTATCATTTATTTATGGAAAGAAATATTCGAAAGCATTTTTTATTGTACCTTATTCACCTAATCTTGAAGCTCAATTACCTGTATGTCTTCGCTCAACTCATGTCTAACGTTTTGAGATAACTTTTCCGGGCTACTACTTTTATAATATTATTCTTTACTCAATATGAATGATCATGTTGAATATACTTATCAAAAAGTCAGTAACAGCATGATAATTTAACAGAGAAGGGGATCTTTACTGTTTGGCGGCAGGTGGATGTTTTGTACCAAATTTTGGCCAACGATGAATACGAATATAACATTTATTCTTTGGAGAAATGAAAGGAAATGAATTTATGTGGCGAAAATGCAGTAGAAATGAAAATTTGTTTGAAAAAATATTATGGGATATATCTAAATACAAATGAATGTTTGAACAAATAATAAAAAGAACTCAACAATAATATTGGGAAAACTTATTGCAGTTTAAGTGCGTTTCATTTCCCTTTCTTTTTTTTCAAAGGTTTCAGACAAACCAAAATTTACCGTTTGAAATTTGTTTTTTTTTAGATACTTCCTTTCATTTCTCCCCCAAACAAATATTATATTCGTATTTAGCACTCAAAACCGCATCGTTGGCAAAGGTTGGTACAAAACATCTGCCTGCCGCCAAACAGAAAAGACCCAAAGAAGGTTTATTTCAAGTATACGATGAAGAAGGAATTAGTGTGAGTTAGTGCTGAACAATGTTATATAATTTTCCAAAGAGAAACGTTATTATCAGAAATGAACCTCTTCTAAGACAGCCAATGAAACTCAATCAAGATATTTTACCTTTTAAAAGCAGAGAAAATCCGATTGTAGCTGTTGAATGTTGGCTAAAATATGCATTGAACTTATATGATATGCATCGTCATTTAAATTAAATAGGCTAGGTTTACAGATTGTGGCAAATGATTTATCTTAATCTGTCACTGGTACATCTGCATTAGAATATTAGCATTTGCTGATGTCTTTCTTCTGGCATAAAAAGTGATAAAGGTTTTAGTAGTAAAGTATAATATTAATATTAAACGTTCTAGACAATAGTTTATTCCTGAGTGATATCCGGTACTAGTAATAGTTCATTTTGAGGTTCTTAGCCCCAATCCGTATATCAAGAAAAATATCTAATGTGGTCAGATAGACCGTGCACAGTAATACTTAAAAAATACAAATAAAAAAGATAGAAGAGGCTTGCTCTTTTCTCAAAGCAACACGTGACCTCCAATGGCAAGAAATAGCTAGAGAAGCTTAACAATATTGATTCTGAACTAATGAGGCATCTTCCTTACTCATTCAACCTAGCCCCATTAGATTACTATGTTTGAGGAGTTCAACTATTTAAAAGAAAAGAAGTTGAGGGGAAAAACGCAACTCGAATCAACCTAAAGGAACTTTGTGAAATAAAAATCAAGTGTTTTTTATACAAACATGTTTATGAAAAGTAAATATAAAGATGGAAAAAAGTGGTAGAAACTGTTGGAAATCATATTGCTTATTAAATTAAAAAATAATTACTTATTTAAATATGTATTAATTCAAACAGTGGTTTGATTTAAAAAATAATATAAAACTGCCTCTTTACTTATGGGATGACCTTATATTCATCATTGATTCCTTTGCTCTTTTTGTTCTCCGCTCATTGTACCTTCCTGCAAATTAAAAACCTATGCTAGTTCACCAATTTCTTTCCTTCCTAAAAGATAGAAAATATATTTTTTCTGAAGATAAGTATGTATACTACAATAACCATAGTCACCTTTATTCTGGATCGTCAACTTATTATTCATCTCTTTTCCTATCGAGGTGGCAAGGAATACGTTAGTTAAGGAAAAAATGTCATTTGCCTCCAGAACCACAGAAAGTTCGTACGACGAGTAAGAGTACACGGACTACCACCGGCCTTCAGCTGGCCCCCCTTCACCTCAGTCACGTCCCACTCCCTCAGAGACTAATAATTATTTAAAATCTCGTGTTTAATTCCTCTTTCATTTGTCTCGTCCTGATTTTTCCCCGTGACCTTAGACTCCATATATAACCTCGTTGCAACTATGGCTTTCCTTTAGAAGGCAGAAATGCAAGCTTCGAAGTAAGTAGGTTTGTAATCTAGCCCCTTTGCAAAACCTATTTGGGACGAATAGGTTTCGTCTTGTGTAATATGTGCCAACTGGGTTCCCGGTGTTTGGGAGTAGATAGGTTTGCTAAACATATATTTAAAAATTTGATTGTCACATTAAATTATATTGGATTATTTCAGAACCCACTTAGTGTTTCATCTCTGATTATTCTTCCAATCCTCTTAGTATCTAGTGACTTATTAATATTAGAAATAATTATTAAATTATAAATGATAATAATTATAAATTTTAAACAATAAAGTAAGAAAAACAAATCGAAGAACATAACCATGAATGAAATTTAATAATAAGCTAACTGGACCAAATTTAGTCTAATGACGTGTTTAAATAGATTTCGGAAATGTGGTACGCTTCAGTGCTTCTCTCGTGCGCTCAGTGTCAAATGTCATGCAAAGCATGAGTGAAAAAGGAACGATTGCATTTGGGCGCGTTAAAGGCCATCCTGTGAAGGATGTAGCAGAATGTGATGGTGTATATACATGTGCCTTCATAAGGGCTTATATATGATGACAAAATCCAATGTCTACAGGAAATTCTTGCGAGAATTATGTCCAAAACTAGATAGGATAGATCTGACCGCCAGGGTCTAACAGGCCACGAGCTAAACATTGCTTTATTTCAAGGCAGAAAATGCTTAACGACTTTAAGGCCTGTCCTTTGCCACCTAGTAGTGTAAGACGTTACGCAAACATCTGCTTAGCAAGAAAATATGGAGCAAAATGTCATGTAAGAGGCATCTACTCACTTTTGCCCAATTAGTTCCTCGGCTACAGTGGGCGAGAAGACAGGAAGTTCGTGCCGTGGAGGATTGTAAAAGCGTTACCTGGTTAGAGGAATCAGGTTTATACCTGCATTTGAATGATGCCCGGTGTCCTCTTTATCATAGACCTCAAAAGGCCTTCAAGCAATACTGCAGGGTGTGGTTCAAGCTAGATGATTCTATTTCATGCATGGAGGTGGAAGTATTATCCGGAAATGGGTAATTTGTTTGAGGTCACAAACAATTTCGACTAGTATGTCTTTTTCAGCCTGGTTGACGACCAAGTTTTGCAGTTTTACCATTATCTTAAAGCAGGACTTAACATATTCTTCTGCCAGAATGACAATCCTTGCTTTGATCAGGGTAGAAATGTGACTGACTGGCTGGATGAAATTTTTGAAAAAAATCACACATTTGGATTTGCTAAAAAATTAACACGATGGAAACCGATCGATTATTTATGAAACTATATGGAAAAAGGTTTCAAAAATCAAGATCGACACTGACAAAAACTTGACGAAGTGTACAATTCTTTGATATAAGCGTCGATGAAGTTTGATTTCTCCTACAGGCAGAGCTATTCACTCCATGCCACGTCGAGTCAGTGCATCCACACGTTTGCCAATTTTATGAGTAAAAATTCATTTCTCTTGTTCGAGAAGGAAATCTACCCAAACTAAAAAATACACATAAATGAAGTGTTTGATTTGGGACGAGAGCAAAATGCTATTCAATGGAAAGGTAATCTTTTTAAAAATAATAACTAGTGTTTGCAATATTCTCTGATTTGGTCGAAATAATAACACTAGATTTGCAGAAAAATGGCAAAATAAAAAAATAAATATTATAGCGTTTATCTGTAGTAACTTCCTGAATTTTTATTGCTTCCCATGATCAAGGAAATTAATAGCTACCGATTTTGGAAAAGAAGGGAGGACATCAGGAATGACAATAAAAAGATGCCTAAGAAAAATCGAAGTGTTTCTTAGAAATGCAAAAGGGAGAACATCACTCCTTATTGCAACCCGATGATATCTATATCTGTAGTGTGTAGAAAGCATCTTTGTCTCATCGTTACAAAGTACATCTCCTTCAATCAAATTCCTTAGCAATGGTGTAAGGACAAACTTTTCTTCCTACTGGATTTCTCACTATTTGGTTAAGCCTCACAATAAACTATGATATTCAAACGTTTCGGTGGAGCTAAAATTATTTGGATCCCATTATATGTATGTTCGCTAATCGAGTTTGTGGTGGATTTCGATCTGATATTTTTTCCACATTTTATTTACACAGGAATATCCTCATTAATTTATCTCTCACATGAAAGCTAATAAATAAACCTTCTTTTGAAGTGTGTTTGATTTAACTTATATATTTCATTAAGGAAGGCGTCTTCACAAAAAGAATCAAGGTTGTAAAGAGTTGCATTTCATAAACTACATATGTGTGTTAGTAATTATTAAAAACCTACTTAATTTACATAAATCGTTAGAAATTAGATAGTAAAAGTGTTAATAAATAGGAATAATAGCTTTAAGAGCAAACTATTTTACCCAAAATCTTTGGTAACTCCGTAACAAATAAAATGCAGATTACTAATTAATTATTTTCTCATTTAATTAAAATTAATTTTCCCAACTTCTTATGACTATAGTTAGATGCTACATAGTATTTTATATGGCATTACCAATGGTGGTATATATTTTGTTAACTTTCTAATAAAAATTTCTTAAATTCTTCTAACTGTGAGATTTGCTTCAGGCATGCATTTACAATTGGGAAAACTAACCAGCTCTCTTTATACAAACTTGTTCTTGATATAATTTACTCACATTTGCATTAATAAGGCTACATATTCTAGAATAATTTAACAAATCTCTTGATAAAAAAATGGTAACATTTCACATGGTTATCAAAATAAATGTTACTATATAGAACTTAACTATACACTAATATGAATAAGCAACTCTATCATTTTTTTTAGATAAGTCTGATATTGTCAGGCAATGTAATGCCATCTAGTTTTAACTTCAATTGGCGCTAACTTTTAAAGAGAATATCCTTTTCTCTCTGAAATTTTGAAACAACAAGCAATCTTATAATTAAATACTTAGTATATTTTATACAATAAATTTATAAATCACTTCATTTAATTCTCATTAATGAATCATTCGTGGCGAAGTAATTTCTAACAATTTTTTGGCCAAATCTGACGATTGTGCGTACGGTCACCAAAATAAAATTTTCTAATAATATTAATCACTATTTGTCCCAAAAGAAAAGACTATTAAATAGTTCCTATTATTTTTTCATTATTTCATCTAATGCTTTGGCCTGTCTCGATTTGAGAAAATTTCTTTTTTCGTTTTATGTAAACTAAACTAATGTAGCCCTTTCAAAGAAGAGTGAATGAAAAAAGATGAGTAGGGAGATAACTTCTACAAAAATAGAATTTGGGGGAATAAAAATAGAGAGACGTTTTAAGGCGGGATGATCGGGTAACTCTACTGTGAGAATCTTAAAAAATATCATATCAAATAGAGGAACTGATGACGAAAACATTGAAAGCAGACAAGCAATTTTATTAAATGGGTTAAAGATATTTTATTCAATGTAAAGGTCTGTTAGATCTCTCTCTCTGAGAGAATAAATATCAGGCTTGGATATTTCAGAAAAAAGATAAGGTAAAGTAAATTTTAAAATAAATCAAGTGCTATCTTACACTAAAAAAATGGCACATATACGAGGGGCGGTCAATAAGTTTTGTAATTCGGATAAAAGGAAACGAGATATGAGGAAAAGTGTTTTATTATTTTTCAATATAACTACCCATGACTTCAATGCACTTGCGCCACTTTTCCCCGAGGCTTCGAATTCCCGACAACCAGAAATCTCCAGAGTGCTGTTCATTCCACTCCTGGACGGCAAGATGGACATCATCATCGTCCCCAAACCAGCGTCTATGCAGTGCAGCCTTGAGCTGGTGGAATAAAAAGTAGTTGCTAGGGGCCAAATCTAGACTGTAGGGGATGTGGTTGAGCTCCTCAAATCCACTTCGTAAGTGGTGCGGCCATTTGCCGTCCTGGCCGCCGTGCTGACGGGATCCAGCGCTCCATCCGGGCCCAGCTTATCCTCTCTTCCTTCCTTCAGATAGCCTGTATTTTTACCCTACCTCTTTGCTTTTTATACAACCTCTCCCACATCTTTCTCTGGTCAGCCTCTAATTTCACAGGGTAGATGCTGACCTTGTTCTCAAGCCAACCGTCACGGATCGGGGCTAAGGGGGGAGATGACAATGTTCCCTAACCCCTGAGCTCCAGTTCGGGATGTTTTTTTTTAACAACCTGCTTCATCCCCACCCATACCTTCCTCATATCCCTTTTCCTTCTCAATTCACTGTCTAATCTTGATTTTACGCCGTGTCTAAGATGGAGCCGCCCTGCCGATGGACTGCCAGGCCACCAGGCAGGAGGGGTGGTCCCAAATGGCAGCGCCTGGCTCTGCCGGGCCTGTAAGCACCTCTTGCAGTGCGGGCTACTGCGAGAGGTGATGCGCGATTGCATCCTGTGTAAAATGAGGGTCACCATGCCCATGTATGTGAATCAAAAACCCAATTCTCTCCCCAATTCACCTCCCTCATCAACGGAACGCCCTCGGGCCGCTCCACCGAAAAAATGGAGGTCTCCCCCCTTGTGCTTGCACAGGGTACCCTCCATACTTCTTTAACCGGAGAGGAGGCTTACTCCCCTTTAACGCCTACGGGTGTTGGGGACTCCCCCTCACCCCCTCTCTGGAGGTGCTTACGGGCACCTCCCTTTTTCCAGCGGCAGTCCCTCCTATTCTTTCTAAGGGGACTGCCAAGAAAGCCAGCAGGCAGCCCATTGCCGACCAGCCCTCGTGAAACAGCTCGGTAGGGCAAGCCCCTTGGGGGGGAGAGGGAAGCCAGGCCCCTTCGGTCGCTTCCCTCAAAAGACCTGCTGGCAAGAATATTAAACCTCGCCGGGGTCAAGGCCTGTGCCTTTCCACACGAGAAGGGCGACACTGCCAAGGGGACCTGCGATGTCCTAGGAGGGGATGGCCAACTGTAGGCCCCTCCTTTGATAGACATGGTCCTTGAGGAAACAAGGTCTCAGAGGGTAGGGCCTTCCATGAGGTGGAATCCGGGCTCGGCGCCAAATACCGAACACAAATCCGCCCCTATGTAAGGTCCTCCTCAAACGGTTAGGGTTTCTGAGGCAGTACAAGGAATGGTGGGCTCTTCTCCGACCAGTGCCCCTGCGACCACCAGGACCTTCTCCATTTCGGAGAAGGACCTAACTGAGGCCGGTCCATCTGGCCTCGGAGCTTCCGCCGGTGGAGGTGAGAATCAAGCTTATCCCCCCCCCCCTCCTTTCCAAAAATGAAAAAGACTAAGAGCAAAAAGACAAAGAAGACTCGGGGCTCCTCTCCATCCACTAGGGCTGCCAGAAAGGATGGGTCTGCTGCCACTCTGCAAGCGACCATACCAAGATCGGCACATCCGGCCCCTCTGCCCTCCCCTGGTTGCGTAGCTCCTAACTTATACCAAAAGCACAATGGGCGAAACCTCGATGACATCGGGACCCCTGATTCAGAGTTAACCTGCATTTTCGTTCTCGTTGGATTTAAACGCTTCCTCTTCATACGCTTCACTGATGGCAGTATGTTGGCCAAGGGCAACATGATCCATAAGAGGAGAGGATTAGCTAGTGTAATTTGTAGAGAGCCGAAGGTGACCCGTTTCTCGGACGGGAGCCTTCTGGCGAATGCGGCGAATCCCGCCGTGTAAGAAGTAGTTTATGAGAGGGAAATCGTTGACTAGTCCATCGAGGACATCACCTAAGAGCTGGCCGACCATGGGGTGGTCAAGGTCGAACGTGTGATGAGAAAACAGAGAGAGGCCTCGAGACCCACCTCTACACTCTTTGTAACGTTCGACTTTGACAAGCTCCCTAAGTCGGTGCCTGCCGGTTGATACCGCTACAGTGTGAAGAAATTTGTGCCAATGCCACGGTGGTGCTATTACTGTCACCGCTTCGGCCAAAGAATGGTTCTTGTAGACGAGCAAAGTCGGGGTCACCTGAGGTCTGTGTGAATTGCTCGAAGGCCGCACACGATAAGTCTAAATCATGTGTGGCCAAGTCTGTCAATTGCGGAGAGCCGCACCCCGCTTTTTCGAAGCAATGTGGTGCTTATCTCCTTAAAAAAGAAATCCTGGCCGTTCATGCCCAGGATCGACTCTCATTCTGTGAGGCTAAGGACTTGGTCCTGGCGTGCCTGGCTTTGCCTGGGACGTGATTTGCCTCAATAGTTAGCAAGGCACCCTCTGCTCCTGGCCCATCCCGGCCAACGAGCACCGTTGTTTCCGTGCCCAATCAGAGCTCTTCGGCGGGCTCTACTCAACCCAGGCGCCCCCCTGGTAAAGCTGGCGACAAAAAGGGTTCACACCTAGCCACGGCTAAAACCAGGGATACACCCTCTTCCCCAAGCGTGCCTGTTTCCCATAAGGCGAAACAGCCATGCATATCCACCGATTCGTTAGACTCACAGGAGGCAAAACCCCTGAAGATGGTCGGTAGGCCATCTTCCGGGGTTCTTATAGCTGTCTCCCAAAAGGAGGACAGCAACAAAGGAGCTTGGGCCCTTAGTCAACGCCTAGAGGTGGAGCGAATGGCTCGGAGACGGTGGTTCCTCGAAAAGAGAGCCCCTAGCCTCTGAAGCCGCAACGCCCGCCTAAGGTTTCAAGGCGGAGGAAGGAAAAGACTTGCATGGCGAGCCCAACCTCCCCCAATAAGTCTTGAAGGCAACAGCCCCCTAAGCGCTTTGTCCCGCCAACAGCTCCTGGGGTTTTGCCTCCGGGAAGCGTACCGCCATTCCCGCGAGGGTCTTCTGTTCGATAAAGGGCCCCCCGCGTCTCTTTAATGGAATTGCCGTGGACTCCGGGCCCACTGTAAGGAGCTGCGGAGACTCGTCTCGTCCCGTTCCCCGTTAGCTATATTTTAGCAGGAGACCATGCTAGGCGCGTGCCTCCTGCCCTTCCTCCCGAAGTATGAGGGTCTTGCGATCCCACCACAACGGGATGGCCGGGCTGGATGATGCGTGGTTTAAACACCGCATGATATCTCCGTTCTTCCTTTTTCTTTAGATACCTGATTTCATGCAGTGGCTGTGCAGCTGTACCTTGATAGGAGGTATACTATCATTTCTGCGTACATTCCACCGTCCGCTAACTTCAACGTGGGGCACTTCCGCCGCATCTTGGTACGGTTGCAAAGGCGCTTTCTCTTGCTTGGATATCTAAACGGCAGGCATCCTCTGTCGGAAAATTACTCCATGAATCGCAGGGCACAAGTCCTTGCCTTCTAATCGAAGAGCTTGAGATGAGTGTCCTAAACGTTGATGAGTTTACGCATCACTGTCGGGGAACCGCTTGTTTTCTTGCCTTGACCTATCTTTGTGCTCTTCGGATGCACAGCCTGATTTTGATTGAGGGGTGGTCGATGACCTCCATGGTAGTGATCACTTTCTCATTCAAATATCATTTTCAGGGCAACTGCCGCCTAAAAGACCACCCCGGTGGTGCTTAGTGCGGGCGTGGTGGCCTGCATTTCAGGAAATGACTGAATTCTCTATCTCAGTCGACGAGTTTAGGTCGGTAGATGCTGCCGTTGAGTTCTTCTTCGGCAACCTCATCACCGTGGGCCTGACTACTATTTCTAGGACACCCAGCCGTTTTGGACGCCAACCACTCCCATGGTGGTCGGCCGAGTGTGAGACGGCCCTCAAACAGAAGCGTTATGCCTACATGCGCTATAAGCGCTGCCCGAACGCTTTCACTGTCGCTGAATTTCGTCAGGCTAGGGCGAGGTTCCGGTATATTTTGAAGCACGCCCGTCGCTCTTCTTAGGCGGCATACGTTTCTTCACTTAACGGAAAGACCCCTTTAGCTGAAGTGAGGAAGCGAGTCAAAAGGATTCGGGGGAAGTTCTCGCAGGACCAACCTCCCGTTCTCCAGAGAATGGGACCGCAATCTCGGACCCGCGTCCGTTGCGGAATCCTTAGCGACCGCTTTTTCCGCATTCTCTAGCCGGGATGCTGCTCCGCCAGCATTCAATGCACGTCGTGATGTCGCGGAAGGCCGCCAGCTGTACTTTACCTCCAGAGGCGGAAAACCCTTCAACGACAAGTTTACTGTGGGTAAGTTGCGTTCCGCTCTCGCTTTGTCCGCGGACACTGCCCATGGTCCGAACGATTTCCCGTACGTCATGCTTCGACACTTGAGTAAGCGAGGCATGGCCTCTCTGTTAGATTTGTTCAACAGGATCTGGGTGAAAGGCCTTCTCTAAGACTCCTGGCAAATCGCTACTGTGCTCGCCTTTCGCAAACTGGGGAGAGATCACTCTACTCCAACCTGTTTCCGCCTAATCTCTCTAACCTCTTACGTATGCAAGTCGATAGAGAAATTAGTAAATGTTAGATTAGCTTTTTTCCTGGACAGCGGAGGCCATCTGTCTTGCGCACAGTGCGGCTTCCGCAAGTTCCACTTCGCGTCGGATGCTGTACTCCGACTGGAAAATGCCGTCTGCGAGAGTTCCTTCGTAGACAGCACTACGCCACGGTGTTTTTAGATCTTGAGAAGGCCTATGATACCTCATAATGATACGATATCATGGAGAATCTCCACACGATGGGGGCGAGGGGACCCCTTCCAATGTTTATATCTGTATTTTTGTGAGATCGTTGATTCCGCGTATGGGTGGGGGAAGCCCTCTCCGGCCCAAAGGAGCAGGAAGAGGGTGTCCCGCAGAGAAGTGTCCTCAGTGTTACACTCTTTGCCCCGAGCATAAACGGCATCACCTCGGTGCTGCCGGAAGATGTTCTCGCTATGCTCTACGTGGATGACCTTTTGATTTCTTTTAGCGCGGCCCAGATGCCAACTCTGCAGCGTTGACTCAAACAGGCATTTAACCGCGTCTCTCGCTATTCCGAAGCGCACGGGTTTTGGTATTCTTTAGGCCAAGACTAAGCTGGTGCACTTCTGCAACCATTCACGGCTTCACCCTGACCCAGATTTGTTTCTTAATGGGGTGCACCTGGATGTAGTTGTGTCGCACCGTTTCTTTGGTCTTGTATTCGAACGACTACTTACGTGGGAGGCTCATATTTGCAGCCTCAGGGTCTCTTGTACCTTGCGCCATGGACATTCTCCGTTTTGTGACGTTCAGCGCTTGGCGCGCTGATAGGGCTACTGCCCTACTTTTTTATCGATCCTTTGTTCGTTCGAAGCTCGACTACAGATGCGAGTTTTATGCATCCGCAGCCGAGCGTTTATTGTAGAAGTTGCATTTGATCCACCACACCGGCCTCCGCCTTGCGATGGGTGACTTCCACACTTTCCCCATTGAGAGCCTGTTGGTCGATGCTGGTGAGATGCCACTCGCTCTGCGCCGCGTGCAGTGCACCATTTGACTGTACGCGCTTGCCCGGCGACTCCCTAAGTCGCCAACAGCTCTCACTGCATCCGCAGCTGAACTCGATGGTGCCCATGCCGCTGAGAGACGCCAGTAAAACCATAAGTACTTTGGGTTTAGGGCCAGGAAACTCCTTCGAGAGCTAGATATAGCTCTAGGGCCAGTGGCGCCCCTGACTCTGCCTAGGACGCCACCCTATGGGGGTACCACATTTTGCTATTTGTCGCCACGCCTCTGCTTCCAAAGCTTGTACTGAGCCGGGAGTATTGCGTTTAACCTTTTTGGAGCACACATCGTGTCACGCTGGAACCGTGTCAGTGTATACGGATGTTTCAAAGTTCCAAGAGGGGGTCAGCTTCCACGCTGTATCGCCTCTGTTTGAAGTCAGCGGGGCTCTACCTGTCGCTGCGTCTGTCTTCACGGCCGAGCTAGTGGACATACACCACTCGGTACGGGAGATTACGCGACTTGCCCGGTTCGGAGACCAGATTGTGATCTATAGCAACTCAAAAAGCGCCCTGAGTGCTCTCGGGGCATTGGAATCTCCGCATCCCCGGGTTCGCGATATCCGTAATGCCACGGTTTTGGCAAGCCAGGCAGATGTCAAGATTATTTTCTGCTGGGTTCCTGGACATGTAGGAATTGCGGGCAATGAGAGCGCCGATGAGGGCGTCAAAGAGTCTGTGAGGAGTTTGCGACCGGACCAGCGTTTTGCTCTTCCTTACACCGACTACCTAGCAGGAATACAGGCAGCTCTTCGGACTGCTTGGCAAAGAAGATGTGAGACGTTCGGTGGGAACTTAAAGTTGCGTGCCATTGCACCGCGACTGTTCCAATGGACCTATCACCCAATGCCGCGACGGCTTCAGGTCGCTTGATGTCGTCTCCAAATCGGACACACTCGTGTGACGCATTGATATGTAATGGAGCGCTTGCCAGCGCCCTATTGCGAAGACTGCGTCGTCCCCCAGACTGTTCGGCACATTCTTGTCGAATGTCCCAATCTTGGTGATCTTCGCGCACGTTGCCTTTCCCAGTACCGGGATGTGCTGGGTCACTACCGCCTATCTCTTGTACTCCGGTCGAGTGCGTGCACCATGACTTGAGGAATGATAGACTTTTGGGGGGAGGCCGGCTTCTACCTTGTATTTAACTTAATTTTTGTTATTGTTGTTTGTTTTTATTTTTTTTGTAGGCCGCAGGCTTCTGCGCCGGGGGGGAGGGGACCTCGTTTTGACACCAGAGCTTGCTCCCTGATTGTTATCCCCTTTTTATTGTTGTTTCTGTTAAAATTTTTATATTAAAGTAGCCTAGGCCTGGGCAGTTCGTTTGCCGCGACTTATGCCCAAGTGGGCAGTCACCAGATAGCCCCTTGAAAAAAAAATGGGGAGATTACTTCATAAATTCTAGGGGACAGGTCGTTGCCGATCTGATCGAAGAGCTTTAGATGTGTTTCATATATGTAAATGAGTTTACACATCACTGTCCGAGAACCGCTTCATTTTCTTCCCTGGATCTATCTTTATGCTCTTCTGATGCACAGCCTGATTTTGATTGGGGGTTTTTCGATGACCTCCATGGTAGTGATCACTTTTTCATTCAAATATCATTTTCAGGGCAACTGCCGCCTGAGAGCCAACCTCGGTGGTGCTTGGCGCGGACGCGGTGGCCTGCATTTCAGGAAATGACAGAATTCTCTATCCCAGTCGAGGAGTTTAGGTCGGTAGATGAGGCCGTTGAGTTCTTTTTCGGAAACATCATCGCCGTGGGCCTGACTACTATTCCTAGGGCGTCTGGCCGTTTTTCACGCCGACCACTCCCATGGTGGTCGGCTGAGTGTGAGACGGCCCTCAAACAGAAATGTTATGCCTACATGCTTTATAAACGCCGCCCGAACGGTTTCACTGTCGCTGAATTTTCTGGGGCTAGGGCTCGGTTCCTATATATTTAGAAAAACGTCCGCCGCTCTTCTTGGCGGGCATACGTGTCTTCACTTAACGAAAATATTCTTTTAGCAGAGGTGTGGAAGCAAGTCAAAAGGATTAGGGGAAAGTTCTCGCAGGACTTTCCTCCTGTTCATCAGGAGAATGGGACCGCAATCTCGGACCCGCGTTCGCGGCGTAATCCTTAGCGACCGCTTTTTTTGCATTCTCTAGCCGGGATGCTTCCCTGTTAGCATTCAATGCACGTCCTGATGTCGCCAAAGACCCGCCAGCTGGACTTTACCTCCAGAGGCGGAGAACCCTTCAACGAAAAGTTTACTGTCAGTGAGTTGCGCTCCACACACGCTTCGTGCACGGACACTGCCCATGGGTCAGATGATGTCCCGTACGCCATGCTTTGACACCTGCGTGAGCGAGGCATGGCCTTTCTGTTAGATTTGTTCAACAGGGTCTGGGTGGAAGGTCTTTTTCCAGACTCCTGGTAAATCGCTACTGTGCTTGCCTTTCGCAAACCGAGGAGAGATCATTTTACTTCGATTGTTTTCCGCCCAATCTTTCTAACCTCTTGTGTGTGTAAGTAAATGGAGAAATTGGTAAATGTTAGATAAGCCGTTTTCCTGGACAGCAGAGGCCATCTGTTATCTGCACAGTGCGGCTTCCGCAAGTTCCACTTCACGTCGGATGCTCTGCTCCGACTGGACAATGCCGTCTGCCAGGCTTTCCTTCGTATACAGCACTACGCCACGGTCTTTTTCGATCTGAGGAAAGGCCTTTGATACCACATGGCGATACGGTTTAATGGAGACTCTCCACACGACGGGGACGAAGGGACGCCTCCCAATGTTTATATCTGAATTTGTGTGAGATCGTCGATTCCTGCGTAGGCTGGGGGGAGCGCTCTGCGGCCCTCTCACTACGCTCTACGTGGATGACATTACAATCTCTTTTGACGCAGCCCAGATGCCAACTCTGGAGAGTCGACTCCAACAGCCTTTAAACCGCGTCTGTGGCTATGCCAAAGCACACAGTTTTCTGTTTTCTTTGGCTAATTCTAAGGTTGTGCACTTCTGCCGCCATCCACGGCTTCACCCCGACCCAGATTTGTTTCTTAATCGGGAGCCCCTGGATGTGGTAGAGTAGCACCGTTACCTTGGTCTTGCATTCAACCGATGCCTCACCTGGGAGGCTAATATTCGCAACCTTATGGTCTCTTGTACCTGCGCCTTGGTAATCTCCGTTGCGTGACGTTCAGCGCTTGGGGCGGTGATAGTACTACTGCTTTCCTTTTTATCTATCTTTGATCGTTCGAAAATCGGCTACGTATGCTAGTTTTTTGCATCCGCAGCTGAGCGTTTATTGCGGAAAGTAGGCTCGTTTCACCACACCTGCCTCCGCCTTGCCAGCGGTGCCTTCCGCATTTTGCATAATGAGAGCCTGTTGTTCGATGCTGGGGAGATGCCACTCACTCTGCGCCGCGTGCAGTGCATCACTCGCCTGTACGCGCGAGCTCGGTTCCTACTTCTTTCGCTAACAGCTCTCACTGCATCCGCATCTGATCTCGATGGTGCCTATGCCGCCTAGAGACGCCAGTCTCTAGGCCAGGAAACTCATTTGAGAGTTTTCTTTGAGAGTATACGGATGGCTTGAAGTCCCAAGAGGGAGTCGGCTTCCACGCCGTATCCTCTCTATTTGAAGTCAGCGGGGTTCTACCAGGCGCTGCGTCTGTCTTCACGGCCAAGCTGGTGGCAATACACCACTCGGTACGGGAGATTACGCGACGTGCCCGGTTTGGAGACCGGATTGTGATCTATAGCGACTCACAAAGCACCCTGAGTGCTCTCGTGGTATTGGGCAGCTCTTCGAAATGCTTGGCAAAGAAGATGGAAGACGGTCGAAGAGAACTTAAAGTTGCGTGCCATTGCGCCGCGACTGTTCCCATAGACCTATCCTCCAGTGCCGTGGCGGCTTCAGGTTGCTTTCTGTCGTAACCGAATCGGACACACTCGTGTGACGCATCGCTATTTGATTGAGCGCTCGCCTGCGCCCTATTGCAAAGACTGTGTCGTCCCCCAGAATGTTCAGCACATTCTTGTTGCTACCGCCTGTCCCTTGTACTCGGGACATATTCGTGCACATTGACTTGTGGACTTGTTGACTTCTTGGGGGAGGCCAGCCTTCTCTCTATTATTTAAGTAAGGTTTGTTTTTTTTATTTTTTTGTTTTTTGCATTTGTTTTTTGTGTTTTTCTTCCTTTGGTCGCTCGCTCTTGCGCTGGGGGTCCTCTCCCCGACGCACCAGCTTGCTTCCTTTCCCTCTCTTTGGGGTGTTGTTTTTTGTTGTTTTTATCTCTTTAATTTTGTTTCAAAGTAGCCTAGAACTAGACCAGTTCTAATACGGCGACTAATGCCCAAGTAGTCAGACGCCAGATGAGCTCTTAAAAAAAAAAACCCCTTTGCATTAATTATAGCCACTAATTATATTTCATAATTTTGCAAATGTAGTAGTGGGAAAATTGCCCTAATCAAAATTACTCCTATTTCTCAACACTCTATTTCATGGATACGTGATCAATCACATTTTTTTTATTAAAATTTTAATTTTATCTGTTAAATCTGCTTTCTTTTATTTTATTGCATAATTCTTGCAAGATATTTTTAAAATGGTTGATAAATCTTGATTTATTATTTCTTTTTGCATTATATTTGAGTCATAATATATTTAGAAGTCAACCCAAAGTGTTTAGATCGCAATTCAGGTCGAATTGTTTATCACTTGATCCTTGCAAAAGTGACAATGGGCAATTCAGTCACTTTTGCTCATTCCATAATTCAAAAGAAATTGTTCCCTCTTTTCTATCCTCTCTTTTCTTGCCTGGTTTCATCCACTGCAGAATTACAACTTAGGACTTTCCGGCAATAGTAGCTCATTTCAATCGGTAGGAAATAGGTAGGTAAGGTTCACTTCCAGATACAAGACACGTTTCAAATTATAAATATGAGAAAGACTTCTTACCTTTTACCTGAGGTACAGTATTTGCGTGTTTTTTAATTATACTGTATATGTAACTTGATTTTATTTATATGAACTTATTCTTGAACAAAGGAAAGATATTATCTTTCACATAGCATTGATTCAGTCCTGCACAAGGTGTAGCCATTATTTACTTCTCTGTTTACAAGCTACAGTTTTTCTCTTCATTTTTTAACCAAAATGGCCGGTTGGAGTATTTATTTTTTATTCTCTCCATTATAATTGGGATAAATTTGCAGTTTACCAATATGACTCTAGTTTCCACTCGGAGCAAAATTATTTTCAGAATTGTTGGCATACAAGAATTATTTTTTTCAGCGTTGATTTCATTAACTTTAATTTGAAGGTAAATATTTAGCTCTATTTCATTTCATTTTTCGTTTCATTAATTCTTTTCTTTTACTTTTCCGTGGAATCATTTGGCCTCGTGATGTTTTTTTTCGTTCCTATCTTGGGGAGCTTAATAGTCCAATAATTAATCCATGAACTTTTTTACTCTGCCTAATTCAATGTATTTTTAGGATCCATCAAGATGTTATTATCATATTTCAGTATTATTAATCAATAAGTATTTTTTTCAAAAGTTAATAATTTAATATATATATGATCAAGATGCAATTTGCCACAAAAACGCCCCTAGAAAAACTGCCTAGTTAACTGACTCAATAATATTAGGCCGCATAGAAAAATCGTGACAATAAGTGTAAAAGTTTCCCACCAAAATATACCAGGAAAATGCCATGTATAATAAACGTTATAAGAATAACGCGGTCACTAGTGCGTTAATGAATATACCCATTAATTCCTTATATTGAATCAATAAAAAATTAATCTTAAATTATTAATTGATTAAAGTTGTGTAGTGGAATAGTCCCTCAACCCCCCCGTTTACTCGCGGGGCAGTCACAAAGAGGTTACCGCAAAGACATCATCCCCAGGCATCGGCGGGTCGATTGCGTAACCGCAGCGTCGCCTATTTTGGTGCCATGAAAGACCTTGAAGGTCAAAATGAAAGATCTCCCTCCAGGAGAGTGAGATCCAGTTTCATATCAAATAGGAAATTGGAAACGTGTTTCTTCCAATCTCAAGGGCTAACGAGGAGCCGATGTTTGACTTCGTGTGAAAAACCGTTTGAAAAATGAACTCTCCTGGGGCCATCCTCAAGCCCCTCCCCCCCTTACCACTCCCGCAGTGGGGTGACGAGGTATAAATGAGGAACTCTGAGGAAAATCGAGGTAATATATGTCAGGCCAGGTGACGAAGTCCTCGATTAAAACCGAGCTACCTAGACTGGATTGGTAGTATACGTCAGTCTTTAGGTGACGAATTCCTTGGATCCACAACAGAGCTACCGAAACTGGAGAGGTAATGTACTTGGCTCGCCAGACGCAGAAGTACCCTGCAAGAGAGGCAGGGCTACCTACCTTAAGGGGCTAAGAAGAAGCTTATCCTCGAGCTAAGTCCCTAGTTATCAAACCAAACAATAAGTTAACTTTGGTAAGTTCAACTTACTTTCGCCAGAGAGACTCGTCCTATCCTGGTGCACCTTAAACACCAGGGGTATTTCTCGTCCTTAGGGAATTAAGAAAAGAAGAAGGAAAAGGCTCCCCCTCGAGCACGTTATTCGGTGGCCACACCGAACTCTTAAGTTAACTTGGTAAGGAACCAAGTTCAAATTATTCTCGTCAGAGAAACCCCGTCTCATCGATCCTCGCCCTTGAAGAAGACCCTCCCCGAGTTTAGTCCTCGTCCATGAGGAAATTAGTAACGAAGGAGAAAAGCTCCTCCTCGAGCTCGTTACTCGGTGGTCACACCGCACTCCAAGTTAACTTGATTTAAGAACCAAGTTCAACTCACTCTCGCCAGAGAGACCAGGACTGCCTAGGTGTTGCATAAAGCACCGTATTGGTTCTCATCCTTGAAGAACCCCTTCCCCCCCGGAAGAACGTGTGCAACCCCCAGCTGCCACCCTCGCCAAAACAACCGTGTGATCTTGCTCATCTACCTCTGGCCGGCGGCACGCGTCGAGAGTCAATAACATTCTTGAGGCCTTTTAAACTCCAGATGAGTCCGTAAGCCTAATTCTTATATTATTGTTGTGTGTAGAGAAATTAACCAATTTTTGTGGGTAAACTATTTTAATTAATTCTTGTTTATAATAATATTTAGAGTATTGCTTTAGTTAATGTATAAATTTTATGTATTCAATTGATAAAGGTAAAATATAAGTTTATTTTGGGATTAATGTTCATTTCTCTTATATATCCTTACGTGTTTCGGAACGGCTCTGTTTGTTAAGATATTCAGATATCAAAATATATTAGACACTCTTAGCACTCTTAGAATAGAACAAAAGGGGGGGGGGCATTCTACGACAAGTTGCATCTCTAAACTTTGTCTAAAGTTAAAACTAGACATTATTTCTAGAGTCAACTGGACTAAGAGTTTCTAGTTACGAGTACAATATAAAAAAAATTACGAGTAATTAAGTTTATCTTCTTTTTCATATATATTCACATATTATGTACATAAATAATGAAGTTTTAAAGTAAAATTCCTGCTCTTTATGTTTTGATGTGCATCTATTATCCATATCAATACATATTAGACACGTTCAAAAACCAACATTTTCTTATTTTTATAGTTTTATTTACAGGTTTTAATTCTCTTTCATTCAAGAAAGCTGAAAAAAGATTTAGGAAGCATTGCCGCATCGAACTTTAAAATTTGTAGAAGGAACTCAGAAACTTTAGCTTTGCTAATGTCTACTGCAACTTAATATATTTAAGAAATGTTTAGACACAATTTTATCTGCAATTCTTTAGTCACAGACAAGATTCAGGCTTTAATGGATTTACTTAAGATCTGAGAAGTTAGGAATAAAGCTACTGACATTTTTTTCACTACATCCAGAAACGAGTTCACTGAGGGCCTGCAAACTTCTAGAGTAAATGCAGTTTAAAAATATGTATTATCTGGCCTGTTGACAAGACATCATGAAATGCTATTTGAGTCAATTTGGGGTAAGACATTTGGAGAGGTATAGCGGCGAGATAATCTCTCTTTGCCCGCCTGAATGATGTTTATGCGTATTATCCAAGGAAAACACTAAATCTCATCTATCAACAGCAAATAGCTGAAGGAAAAGAAAAAGAACCTTAATGAAATACTCCGTAATATTTTAGGCAGTCGAAAGGCTTCTAAATACTACTACAGCCAAATGGCTGAACTGAAAGTCATTATTCTTGGACGCATGCCTCCTTGAGGTGCCATTGATCTCGAGAAAATGTTGACCAGAAAGAATATACTTCAGAAAATACTGATGTCTGCATATAAACTTGAGAACGACGAAGACACTGTATCTAAGCTAGAAATAATCAAATTCTAATCTACGTCTAAGAATAATCTGAGTCTAATCTAGGGCATGCTTAAGTACAAGAAAACACAGGCAGAGCTTAATGATGCAGTAATTATCACGATGGAAACCACATTTAATGTCTGATGGAGAAAGTCTTGCCAAAATTCGTGTTTAGCAATAAATTGAGCAACACATTGAAGCACAACATTGGTGCCAGATACATTCCACTGAGAAGCCAGGCACTTTTAAACGAGTAAAGCATCTCTTCCTTAGATTATATTTCCTGCCTAACACATTGAACATTGGAATAGTGTGGGTTCTGGAAGCACTCACATCTTGGGACAGAATAAAAATAACAGAAAAGCGTTGGGCTATTTTAAGAATCCGAAAGTGGTGAAGTACACTTCCGAAAGTGGTGCCAAGCAAAATTAGTATCAACACGCTCACCCACATACCCAATGTCGTATACAACCACTCTATACCATACACTGCTCCTATATTATGTGGGGGGATGACTTAATCACCTACGGCAACGCGAACCGTTGAAATACTGTTCACAGGGATTAACGACTGACTACGAGGTCACACTTGATGCGTTGGGTTTCAAATTCCTAATAACCAAAAAGAGCGCATAAATGGTTGGCGGGATTTACTTAAATAGGCCGAGGGTATGGTTCAAGGTTAGCTAAAGATGAAACAACAAATTTAATTATATTTACACAGATCAAAATAAGAATAATAATAGGCAAAGGGGAATAATTTAAATAGAAAGAGTTTCTTGATAATTATTATGAGGAGGGATTCTCAAATGGAATTAATTTGTAAATGTAACTAGGCTCAGATCAAACGGGGGAACTTGACAATACTAATCATGGAGAGGATTTCAGTCTTACGGGTCAATGACTTCGAGGAAAGTACTTCTTGCGATGAGGCGAGTAGGAATCGATCCGATGAGGCAAGTAGGGCACAACCCGACTGAGGCAGGTAAGGCACGATCTGAGCCAACCTTCCGATGAAGATAGGTGAACTTCAAAGATGACGTTCAACGGGGAATGCGGGAATTCTCGTAATTCCACGGACAGAGGAATCTTCATTTCATCAATGGTAATCGATGGAGATTTTCTTCGGTTCGATTAAACGAAGGAAGACTGTTGCGCAAATTCAAAAGCTTGCATTTCAAGGAAGCTACGAATTGGCTTGGGTAGAATCACGGAAGAAAGTCTGACAAACGCTCACGGGATGAGACGATGAGGACGGCCATAAGGGGCAGGCTAGACTCGTCTAACTACAAAATAACTCGAGTATTACATGCCCGATTCTAGATGGGAATAGGGAGTTTGTAGAAAGGAGTCACAAGCTCCAGACATCTAAATCCGAAGGGGGAGGCATAAGGCGGAGGTATAGGCGAAGTCGATTTATCTTTTAGCAGCAAGGAGCGAGACATAGCGGCTCTTTCACGCCTAGTCACCGGGAGGAGGGGGGTGGGGGCTTGGGCCGAGTTCGCAGGATTGGGAAATATTTTTCCAACGTGCTCAGGAGTCTAAAATTCGAGAATGTTCGAACAGGAAATGACGTCGTCTATGGTGTGATACCATAGCACGTGGTCTCCAACAAATTGGAGGGGGAGGTCAGAGGTTGTTCTTTTACACCAAGCATGGATTAGGAAACAAAGCCTCCTGCCTCACAAACACTTTGGACTTCATCCAAGATATTCTTAAACTATTGCATAAGCTTAATCTGTTGATATCATGTACTTTTGTTTTCCAGAATACCTTTCTCAATGTTCCTCCACACTATCTAAAGACAAAACTACAATATTATAGAATACAAGGTCATATATCAACTCGGATTGATAATTGGCAGAGCCAAATGAGGCAGAAATTAGTCATAAATGGCAAGGCGTCAATGTAAATACTGGGTTTCCGTAAGGCTCCGTTTTAGAGCTTGTCCTCTTTATAAACTCCATTAACTACAAAAATAAAGTTCTGACCTGTCCAATCCAAAATAATACGAATGCTACGAAAATAACCAATATTTTGTTGCTAACATCAGAAAATAGAAGATATGTACAATAATTTAGACAAGTCATCACTTTGGCCTCAAAGTTGGCAAATTGGTTTTTATGTGGATAATAGCAAAGTGCTACACATAGAGAAAAAGGCCTTTTATTTAATGAATGGAAAATAAGTGAAAAGAGTAGACAAGGAAACATATTTACAAATATAAGTATCGAGTAACCTGAAGCTCAGTCAATAATGTAAAGAAGTTACTAAGATATGACTAAATAATTTGCGTTATAGGGAGTTAAATTCAGCACAAATCGAAAGGAGTAAAATTTAATCTCTACAACTCTTTTTTCCGACAACTTCTAGTACACTGGATTCAGGTCTGGTGGCATTAATACAAAAAGAAATAAAGAGGCTACAATGGATTAAACGTATGGATAACAAAATTGTACATAGTCTAAAAAAAGCCATACCATGGTCGTCTTAACGAATAAAATATCTTACCATCAACTAAGCGTAGAATATGAGGTTACCTAATTTAAGTAATCAAAAGTGATAAAGGAATAGTTAATATGATTTTTTTCTTCAATTCAATTGTCAACTTAATTAATGGTCTCTCTCGTAACAGTTAGTTTATTTAAACATAGACTGAACAAACACTTTGTCTTCAAACAAAGACTGAATACGTTTATAAATGAATAATATCTTATTTATTCGCCTTTCATCAGATAAGCGAACCTCGATGATCAGAGATCCAAGTTAAGTATTCGTATTTTAGATAGTAACTGTATGCCTATTCGTAAGGATCGAATGGTCTGTTGTTGCATAGCCTTTCCTTTGTGTTCCTTGGTTTTCTAAGCTGTTGAGTTCAACTGAAGAAGTTTGAGAGGTTAAAGCAACAAACATTCAAAAATTGACTGTGCAAAGGTCATTATGAAATTCACCGAGTAGACATGTGGCAAAACCTTAAGTTAAAAAATAGAAAAAGGATTAAAAACGTTTGAATATGGTGTCTATATTTTGGCTCTATCTTGTAAGATAAAAAGCCATAGAGCACATGATTAGGGCGATCTCGGAACTGGTGATTTTGGCCAATAGCCAGGAAGAAAACAGGAAACTCCAAGAGGTAAAGCTTCCCATTATCCTAAGTTAAAATTTATGTAATTTTCAGAAATTTCAAGAAAAAATAACAATTAACAATAAGTTAGCAGTACCAGCCATATTTTATTTTGTTTTTCCAAACAACTTTTGAAGCCCGAAAGGTAGAGAAACAATGAAACTAGAAAGTAGAGCTTTTAAATGCAATATAACGGGACATTTAGATCAAATGATTCAAAGAGAGCAAAGGACGGCACAATAAAGGCAATCCATGCGGTGAAGAGAGAAATAACGCCAGGGGAAAAGTTGGAAATTATCCTGTCTAAGAATCTAACTCTGGCTGGCAGATTATGCGTCTGTACACTATAACTAATCAACAAAGCATAATAAGAGGGGAGGTGAATAAATTTGGAAATTTGGATATAAGGAAACGAGTTATGAGGAAAAGTGCCTTATTATTTTTCAATATACCTACCCTCGACTTCAATGCACTTGCGCCACTTGTCCCTGAGGATTCAAATTTCCGACAACCAGAAATCTGCCGACTGCTGTTCAATACACTCCTGGACGGAGAGCTGGACTTCTTCATCGTCCCAAGCCGGCTTCTACACAGTGCAGCCTTGAGCTGGCAGGATAAAAGGTAGTCGCTAGAGGCCAGATCTGGAGTGTAAGGGAAAGGTTGAGTTCCTAAAATCCGAACTTACGCAGGGCAGCTTGTGATACTCTAGCCTTGTAGAATTTGACGACGTTGAAGTCGATCATGAGGCGTGAGGTATATAGGGACCCAACGGGCAGAGACCTTGGTCATATCCAAATTGTCGTGAGTGATGTTGATAACACTTCCATGTGATATTCTAAGGTCTCGCTCGATTTCTTCGACCTTTACCCATCGATTTTCGAGGATCATCCTATTCACACGGGCCACATTGTCCTCGTTGGTCACGTCTGACGGGCGTCCTGGACGGGGTTCATCTTCAAGGGACTCACGACCATGGCGGAACTCCCTATTCTAGCGATCAATGCTTACATACAAAGGGGTGGTGAGGGGGGACACGGCAACCAGGCGGTCATGGATCTCTTTTGCATTCTTGCCTTCCTTGGTCGCCGGGAGATGACGTCGGGCTCTAGGCAAATACAGCTGTTGCGAGTGATTACAGCGTCGGACTTCGCCTTGCTTAGGTTCCCATGCTTTTACCAGCTCTCTGCAGTGATCTACGGATCCAGCTCTGTACAGAGGGCACCTGGCCGCATACTAGACATGATGTGCAACGCTGTGAAAGATTCCTTAAATTTCGTATTACCAAACAGCAGAGTAGATATATTACTCTCATTGGCTTATATTCTTATCAGTGATGAGGTGAGTACGAATTTGTGTATGTTAAACAAGAAGACCTCCTCTGTCTCTCCAAGACTATTCAGTATCGAAAACATTTAGTGTTTAGAAAGGTGAAGGTAAACATTTAAAAGTAGCATTTAAGGTAAATTTCTCTGCAATCTCTTCGTTGATTCCAGATAATTTTTTGACAATATTGGAAAAAAGATAAATATTTACACAAGTAAATGAAATTGGAATATCCATGGCTATGGGTTAATCGATAGTCTGGCAAAAGGGAACAAGCTAATGAACTTAAAGCAAATAAATGACTAGACTTGGATTCGGTCTTCAAAGGCTGTGCTAGGCCGAAATTTAAATAAATCTTTATGGGGTGACCAGATTAAATAGATCAACCCGTCTCGGCGCCTTGCAGAAGTTTATGCTTGGTAGAAGAAGTGAAAGTGCAATTCGAAGAGAAAAATTGCAATAGTTTGAGATTTACCTCTTAATATCTGACGAGGGAGTACTTGCGCTAGTCAACGAGAAGGCCGTTGCAGGAAAATGGTCAATTGGTTGTGGCAAAGTTCTGACGGGAGAGTTTCTTGCCTTTGCGCTCGTTTAGTGACGTGTCTTGTGCGCGATAGCGGGCCGGTACTAACTCAATCCGGCTAATACTGGCATTGCATACCGACTGACGATGAGTTGAAATCGCCTCCAGCCACGGAGTAGATTCTTCCTAGGTAAACACAGAGCTGGAGGATGGACATCTTATAGTCAGGCATTCGCGATAAATAAATCCTTTCTCGTTTTTAACTGCTTCAAGATGGTAGAGGGAGGCAAGGTTTCCTAAAGGCTTGGAGGAAAACCTGCACGAAGAAACACAGCTGCGTTCGGAAAACCTCTTTGCTTAATCATTCGGCTCGTTTCTCACCTGCTTTGATCTCCAGTTTGATAGCCACGTAGTATTCTGAGGTCTATAGGGCTCTTTTGACTCTATTCTTTCACAATAGGCATAGAAGACAATGTGATGTGATTATTGCACGGGGAAACTGCAATATTGGACTCAGCACTGGCGATTTTTATTCATGATTTTACAAATTTAATTTGCACTTCCACGAAGAAGCTATAGTGAAAATAAAATTTCTTCAACGATAAGTAGTAGGAACTGTTTTAGTTTACCATATTGACTGTTGCATTACCTTTCTTCCTTCAACCCCCCCAAAGTCCAGAGCTATGTCAGGGTTACAAATTAAAATCTCTTTTTCCTTTGGGTATTATATTAATCAGTTTTGCTAAAATATTGTTTTTCCATTACAAAAGGTCAAACCCACATTGTTTTTATATGAAAGGGTCAATGCTAGTGTAATTTTAATCCATGCCAAGCTATATTAATATCTGAGCCTGCTAATTTAACTTGCGTTAAACTAAAATTTGCTACCACTTTTGCATTCGAAATCCTCCCTTGTATTTATTCTAGACCGAGACCAAAGTAATCGGAAAGATGAGCATTTACAACTAAAATGTGAACCTTTTTCAAAAGAAAAGGCCTCTTAGCAATCGACCTGTGAACTCTGCCCCCAAAATTACGACTGCCTATTCACAATAACTAGATACACATGTGATAATTGTTGCTAAAACAAAAAATAGAATATGTTAGTATAGATAATTTGTTTAACATATTAAACTTGTGCTCACGGAAAAAACAAAAGTAGATAATTTTTTTTCTTGGTTTAGGGACTTATATAATTATTTATTTTAGTTAGCACTTTGGGTAATTAAAAAAAAGAACTGAAGTATTAAAATGTCTGATTTAGATGGTGCCCGTGAAAGAATTTTTCATATAATTAATATGCTTTATGTAAGAAATAAATAATTTAGGTTTATTAACATTATAAATATGAAGTGTTTATTATGAACACTGTAAACCATTATGACAATCTCGTTAATTTTGGTTGAAGGTTGTTGAGCGAACTCATGAGAATCGAGGGGTTGGAAAAGCGTAAGTGAGGGAGAGCGAGCTGAATTTAAATTAATTGGAATGACTTTATTTGTAACTTGGCCACAACTGCATGGGGTTTTTCTCTTTCATAACATAGAAAAAACTACGATGCATTAAATTTATAAACATAAATCTTACAGTGATTTAATCCAATTGAATATCGAGTAGTGCGTGAAAGCTCTATTTAAGAGATTCAAATTAGATTCTTTTGAAGAGAGACAGACAAAAAGATTCACAATCTCCCATAAAGGGTAATATAAAAAACCCCCCAGCAATTTCTAAATACATCCTAAAATACATATATTTGACGGTACTTTTTCAGCAATTTAATTCTTCGAGAGTAAAGAAAATGGGAATCAAATGTTAAAAATCCGCCTTCACATGGCAATTAAAGAAAGATCTAGTCCACAAAGTTGGGGGGCTGTTTAAGTTCAGCACGCACAGTTAGGATGATTCACAGCTGATCATTATAATCATTGGGTAGCAGGAAATATTTGCTGTGCTAAAACCAGAACACACATAGTTGTACAAAAGCTCAGGGGAACGAGAACGAAACCACTTACATTAATCGACATGCTTTTACCACTGGGCATTTTTGAAATCCAACACCATTAAATAAGCCATCCCGACAGAGTTACAGGTAGAGCAGTTCGAGCGAGTTTCACCCGTACCACGTATTGAGCGCTACTTTAACACCAATTGAACCCACCTTTAATCTGCTAGGAATTCTTCCAATGAATTCTTCACAGTTTGAGATCCAGCCCTTAAGGCAAGGCACTTTTTTAACGAAGAACGTGAGCCATTGCGTGCTCTTGCACCATACATGAAAAC
This sequence comes from Ceratothoa steindachneri, assembly GCA_963969495.1. Taxonomy (NCBI): domain Eukaryota; kingdom Metazoa; phylum Arthropoda; class Malacostraca; order Isopoda; family Cymothoidae; genus Ceratothoa; species Ceratothoa steindachneri. The sequence continues at coordinate 92,383,917 of OZ018328.1, forward strand.
CCATCGTGTCCTTGCGGAAAAAAATGATTGATACTTCATACTACTGGAATGAATAATGTTGTTAACCTCCCAAGACTACTCAACATAGGCTTAGACTTTTTCACTGTCCCATGCCTTCTTTTCCATCCTCGTACTCCTTCACTTAAACACGCCTAGCTGAGTGGGAAGAACGAGCATGCATCATTCGACCGTCATAAGACCTCAACCATAATAAAACTAAAATATACTGTGAAGTCGCAGTAATTGACTAGCAACTAAGCAGCCTGTAATTTACTATTTTTCCCTCATTATTGAAACTTTTTTATTTTTTCACTTCCGCTTATAACTGCAGTAGTTACATTAACATAATATCTAAAAACTACAACAACGCATTTTATTGTTATTTTTATAGTCTGCTGTAATCTCTAAAGTTACAGACTGAAATATAAAATAAAATAACATGCAATGAAACTGTAAAATATACAGTAGAGTACAGGATTCTTAGCTGCCAGTAAATTGTTATTGCTCATATAAGAAATATTTTATAGTGTAGGCAAGACTGTGTGACATCACAATTGTGTAAAATATTTTTATAGAAGGAAAACTGAGAAAAGTTAAAATGGGAAAAGTGAAAGTGTTGGGATATTGACAAGTAAGGGTGAGAAAGGCGTGCAACATAGGTGGAATCAGCTGATGACCAAGCGTTAAAAACCTAGTATAAGAAGTATATTTGTGGAAATCGAAATACGCAATAGGTAGACATCAGGCACCCAGATTTCTAGATTAAATATGCCCGAAATATACCTCTAGAAAATGTACGCAAATTGGTCCTATTAAATCAAAGCATGCCTTATTAAATATATATAAAGTAAAGATTCAATATTGTATGAGAAATATGATGGGATTTCTAAATGTACATATATATAAGCAAGCAAACCTGAGACACAGAGAGGAGCAAAGGAAAATAGTTGAACACCTGAGTTTGATAAAGGTGCCCAAGTTGTGTCTCAAGATATAATTATCAAAGACGGATATTTAAGTAGGAGCCTGAATAAAATTCATGCATGTGAAGATATTCGTCAAAATTTTCCTCACTTTTCCAAAGTTTGTTTTGGGAATGGCAATTCTTTGTTTCATATTCTTCTCACAGTCAACATTTTCGAAAATAGTGCTTCCTCAATATTTAAATATTTCCCTTGTTGGATAATTCTCTCTTGAATTGGAACATTTACGAGTACAAGTAGTCTGCCTTGCCTTTTAGTTATTCCCTCGACCTTCTTCTTCTTGATATTTATCCTGTTTCCTTATCATTCACATGATTCCACCAGCTTGTCAACCAATCGTTTTAATTTTTCTTTAGACTCAACCATTAAAACGGTTTCATCTGCATATTGCTAGTCGTTCTTATTCTTTCCTCCTATTCTCATAGCTTCTTCGTTCTTCCCTTCTTGAAACGTTTTTGTCCATTTAATAAGAACAGATAAGTTTAGGGTTGGAACCCTTGTCTAACACCTCTATATTTTCAGCCAATTAGTAAACATTTTCAAATTTTACTGCGGCCTTGTAGTCCCAATACCGGTTACATAAGAGTCTTAGATCATTGCCATTCATTTCAATATTACCGATCATCCTTATCAATGGTTCGTGCCTTGCTGTATCGAATTACTTTTTGAAATTGATAAAGAGCCCCATAAACATCCCTTTGCATCTCAATCGCTCTCTCCATGATCATTCTTAGGGCGAATATCGCGTTAATCGTTCCTTTATCTTTCCTGAGCCCCTAATCCTCTTCCTGTACACACTTATCTATCTTCTGTTTTATTTTGTTGATAATCAATTTCAGTATTATCTGCCTGAGTTGACTTAGGATACTAATCAACCGATGTTTCTCAGATTACAGGGTGCCTTCCTTCTTTAGTATACGAAAGAAATTTACCTCCCTTATCCTTTATGTTATATAACCTGTATTATAAATCATATTAGCTAACCTGGTCACTTTCTCTACTCCAAATTCTCAAGTTGCCTCAATCTTTTCCACAGAAATTTCGTCCTCTCCAACAGTTTGCTTTGACCCTTTTCATACATCATCTAGGTGTTGCTGGTTAATTCTAATGTCATTGTACAGTAGTGACATATATTATTCCGATATCGTTAAGACTTCTTCCTTGTCATTTATGACGCTTCATTGGTCATCCGTAATGACTATGCTTTTTGTTTGTTGTCTATTCTCAGTGAACAATTTTACTTTTGCATATGTCTGTTTCTGGTTGACTTTTTCTAACTGTTCGACTTCACTACAGTGTGTATTAAGCCATTTCTCTTTTCTCATCCTACATCTTCTTTTAACTCCCCAATCTAAGCTCTATATTTTTGAGGTTTTCCTTTCAGCAGTCTCCTTTCTTGGATTAGATATTCAATCACGTCTGTCATCCATTTCTTTTTTTTCCTTCTTATCTCTTCCGATACATATTTTTTAACTCTTTTTATTGAATTCCACCCCTTTCCGCTTTATGGTCATCTGCCCCTTCCTGTATGTAGAGGCATCCGCTAAAATAGTGATATTTCCCCACCTCCTAAAATCATAATTCGGGAAAGAAAGCAAGCCGTTATTCCCCTCCCCACCACCATCTGACTTCATCTTTTCGGAATTGCCGCCAGATGACAGAGAAATTCACAACGAGGCATGAAGCTGAAATTGAAGGCTATCTATCCCCCCGCCGTCTCAATCTCCCCCCCCCCTCGGGGTCGGGAGATTACTCTTCTATTTTGTAGGTTTGCTTTGAGCAAGTTTTATGGCTCCAGGCACTAGTAGTCCGTCTGACTCGCTGATACCTGCCTCTTACACTTCCCGCAAAGAGAGGTTCAGTTGTCCCGGCCGATAACGAGGATTCGAGAAGGCTTCTCTCTCTCTTCCTGTTTTGGAGAAATCTGGGTATATATGCATCCTCCCAAGGATTACCGAGAGATTTGTTGAGACGAAACTTCCCCGAAAGGAGTTTGATTCAATGAACATCTCTCTCGACAAGTGTTTGGTGGCGGTCGCAGGCCACGGAAGACTGGACATCACACTCGTATCTTATGGTCAGGAAGAAGAGTCTCATAAGGGAACATCAGCCATTCTCAACCGCCTTCGGATCAAGGATCGAGAAGCCGTCATTCAAAGTTGGACTGGTGACCTCTTGAGTACAAAAGGCCGGATAGCTCGCTCAATCCGAGTTTGGAAAAGTCATCTCCCTGCTTTAAAGTTCATCCGGTAACCTCTTGAGGACAAGAGGCCCACATCGCGCAAAACCCAAATTCAAAGAAAGTAGCAACAACCTCTGCTTATTTTCGGCTACTCCAGTGAGTAATCAAAGTAACTAAGACCTCCCCCTATGTTCGCCCCGCATTACTCTCGAGCTTTAGAGGAACTAAATTGCTAACTACCCTAAATCTGCCATAACCATTTAATAACCCTGCTTATCCAATTAGTATTCGGAACCTAATTCCGTCTTATTCATGTACCTATATATATCCATAATTATTTTGTGCCCTTTATTTAGTGTGTATTAAAATCTATTTTTGTTGTTGTTTGGCATATTCATTGGTCACTCAACTGCAGCTAACAATTCAAATCGCACTCTTAGAACAATAACATTTGTTGCCTTGCTTAGGCCACAGGCCACCTTAGAGCCCGTGTGCGTATATTCCCGTACACTGGGCCATACTTCGACATATATATATATATATATATATATATATATATATATTTATATAATTTCCTAAGAATCCTCCCCAATTGCATTACCAAGAATATCTAAACACCAATATTTTAGGATAATTTGGGGGGGGGGATTAACGGGCAACATCCAAGTATTAAGCCTATTTTTATGTGGTGTGTCCACAGTTTGTCTAGTTCCTTAAAAGAGAATACTAGCTAAGCGGTTAGTTAGTTAGTTATTTTTTTGTTTGAGTTTGCCCAATTTTTACTAGGAATTTTTAATAATTTGTCGTTAGTAGAATTTATATTTGTTTTCGGGTAAAACTTCATTAGCTCTTGTAGCTTTTTCGTGTGCAAAGGCTAAAAGTAGCATATCAAGATGTCTTCATTCGTTTGCTTGCATAAGCAAGGGCAGATCCTAGTTTTATCTGGGAAAGATTTAATCGCTTACGTCCAGAAAGAGGAACGTAACGAATGTGCGGAAAGAAAAGCATAGATAGAAGCAGAAGTCTAAGAATGTAAAGCACAGTCTAAACACGAAGATAGAAGAGTAAGTAAGAAAAACACAGAGACAACATGAAGAAACAAAAGCACAGAGAGAAGCGGAAGAGGAAAAAAGAAAAGCAGAGAGAGAAGTAGAAGCCGAAGTAAGGAAAACACAGAGAGAAGAAAAAGAGAGGCAAGCGCAGAGAGCAGCAGAAGAGAAAGACTTATGCAGCACGATAGAGAGATAAGCCGTGACCAAGTCGAGATAAACTCCGTAGGATCTCGAAATGAATAAACTAAGCTTCCCTCACTAAAACTCCCCGAGTAGAAGGATGAAAAATTTTTCGCTCTTTTTTAACGCATTTCAAGAAGAACTTCGAAGTCAATAATTGGGACTTAGAATCAAAGGGTGTCGCGCGGTTACTTCCACTCTTAAATTCTCGTCTTCGCGACATATTTATTTTGCTTCCTTCAGAGACCAGCCTTGATTAGTAAACCCTAAAGGCAGAACTTATTTCAGCTATTAACATGAATCTAAAATTTTATAGGGTTAGATTCCGCTCCGCGCAAATACAGTGAGGCTAAACCTACAGACAATTTGGATTCACGCTTCGGCGTAACTTTCATTTTTGGCTGGATTGCGCCCAAGTATAATATGATTATGAGTCGCTAATTGACTTCATTCTAAGTGATCAACTGATGTCGACTCTCCCTCGCAAACTAAGGGCCTTCATAGCGAAAAGAAGAGCGTCAACTTTCAATGAGTGTGTAGAAGAAGCAGAACCTCACGATTCCAGTCACGTCCTCTACCGCAAGGAGGTCAAGAAGAACCATCGTCCCTCTCCGAATCAAAAGTTTGGGTTCAACCGAAGCCCACCCAAGGGCAACAAAGGCTTCGTAAAAGTGCAGGCGCCGAGCAAGTACAGGCTCCACCCACCGAGAGAACAGAAGGTCGTGTAGCTCCCGTTACTCACCTCCACGCCTAGTAACTACCTCCGTAGACTAATTATATGCTTTACGTGTAGCATCCAGGAAAACTTTAGGTACAATTGCCACGTAAATTCTCAACTGAGGACCTCGTCGAGTCACCAGGTTGACCAAATCTCTCCTGCATTCTCGCCTAATCCGCCAGCCGAATCGCTAGCCGACCCTGCTCCCTCTCCCCCGGATGAACAGATAAATTTCCCTTTCAACGAAGGTTCCCTTGGTGGGCTCCAGTTTGAAAATGGCGCATTAAATGGTTGCCAAGTGCCAAACTTGGTTAGAGATAAAGGTTGTATCTATATAGTAGTTTTTAACAAACTAATACCCCTCAAAAGTCCCCAGCAGAACAGGTTCGCGTTGTTGCATGACTTTTAGGTCATGCCACCAGGTTCCCAAGGGTATAATGCCAAGTTCAGTGCTAGTACTTCACCCGATGGGTCGTCGGATTCGCGGCCCCGATGAAATTTTACTCCGTCCTCATCGGGCAGAGCACACAGCTCTCCCAAAACCTAATTTCTCAGCCCAGTCTAAAAAGAATGTATCGCTTTTGGTACGCTTATCGTCCCCAAACATCGACCTCACCACCAATATTTAATTCGCTGATGAGCAGAAGAATTGTACCCCCCATTACATCCCCTGTGGGGAAAAGCAAGGGAGAAGGAGACTGAAACGGAGCGAGGCAATCGGAAGATCGAATACTCCATGAAGGACGCGTTATTATACCGTTCTTCTGTGAACCGGAGAGCACCCTAACCAATGCGTTGTGTGCGCCGAGAATGTGTATCGAACCCGTTCTAAAGAGGGCTCACGATGGCCTAATGGCCGGACAATTCGGCCATAACAAAATGCCGCAGCGAGTTTTCAAATATTTCTTTTGGCCAGGGGCGGCCAAATAAATTATCTACGTCTGCATGTCATGTGACCTTTGCCAGAATGTCACGTACAAAGGGCGTGCAGCCCCCGCCCCATTCAAAAGACGCTGATAGTGGCCGTGCCCTTCGCCCGGGTCTCAATCGACCTGATAGGCCCAATTCGTTCCCAGTCAAGCGAGGGACACATCTATACCGTTGAACCACTCTGTCTGATCTTAATGGCATGCGTAGAAGCAGACGATGAGTATCCCCTGACGTCTTTTCCTTCCTCCCAGGCGGAGCCTAACTCCAACTTGAACGTAAACCCCAATCTTGCCCCTAATGAGAGGGGTCAATTGCTTGCCTTATTGAAGGGCTATTCTGTTCCATTCTATCCTCGTTTTGTACTGAATTTCGCTGCTATAGCCTCGCCCCTTAACCACATGCTTAAGAGAACGGCTCTCGATCAGTCAATTGGACCCCTTTCACGGAAAATCGCTTCCAACAGTTAAAGGACAAACTAATCTCTGCCCAAACTTTGAGATTACCGAATCCTAATAAAACATTCGAGGTTCGTACCGATGCCGCCCAGTATGGCCTAGGTTGTGTTGTTGTCCAATATGATGAAGATGGAGTGGGATAATCTGTAGGATCTGCTAGTAGGAAGTTGTTCCATCGTGAAAAGGCGTATGCCACCATAGAGCTTGAAGGGTTAGCCATAATCTGGTCTATTCGTAAGTTCAGGATGTATTTCATAGGTAAAGAATTTACTGTGGAAAGTGATCATAAACTCCTGGCGTACCTAAAAAACTGTAAGAGCTAAAATGGTTGATAAATGCGTCAGAGCCTACTTCTCATGGAGTACCAATTTCTGATCTTTTGGACTAACTGAACTTGGTTGTTATCTTCTGTACTTTGAGCAATTTCCGCTTCTAATTCGTTCCTTTCTCCCTTCACAGAGCAAACTGTACCAACCGTTTTGTATCCAGAACTCCTATGATTATTTCCTTCGCCTCTATCTATCTCTGTATCTCACCTATATTCACTCGCACTTCCACCCGTGGAAGTCGCCGTCCCCATCATTTAGATAAGGAACGTAACATCCTCCTAAAGTTGACTGACCTGGTTTTTCAGTTCCATCAACTCTCCAAGTTAATTTCCGTCTAACTATACCACGTGATGCCTTACAGCGGCCATCTCGCGATAATGTCGTTGCTCTACATCTCTTAGTTTTCTCCTGATTTCTAACTCAATCTGACAGAACACACAGATGATTTCTCTAGAAATACGATGAAAGTTGATTTCTCAAATATATATTCACTAACGAGTAACTGTGTACTTACCGCATTGCAATTTCAAATTCCTTGTTGCTGTAATATTTGTGAGGATAGTATTATTGCCAAAAGAAATACCTCTCACCTATGCGAATGTATGTGGGGTGTGTAATTATGCAATCTGTGAGTATGAGGTCGGTGGAAAAGGAGAAGGTCTGAGTTGAAATGTATGTGTTTGGAAGAGTGTGATTCCTAATTATCTTACTTATGTGACTGTGTGATGGATGTGTTTTTGTGAAATCTGTGCAGATGAGGTTAGGAAAGAAGGGAAGGAGTGAGCGGATGTGTGTGTGTGTGTGAGTGTGTGTGATTCGTATTTCTCTTAGGTGATTGTGTTAAAGTCTGATTTAGGGGATCTGTGCGTGAGGTTGGAATAAAAGGAGAAGGGCAGAGCGGAAATGTAAGTATTTGTGTATACATATATGTGATTCGTATTTATCTTACCTATGTGAATATATGAGAAGTGTGTATTTATCTGAAGTGTGCGTATAAGGCTGGAAGAAGAGGAGAAAGGATGAGCGGAAATGTAAGTTTTTGTGTGGGTGTGTGATTCGTATTTCTCTTAAGTATGTCTATGTTTGAGGGATGTGTATTTGTGTGATGTGTGTGCTAAGGGATCGAAGTAACAGAGAAGAACTGAGAGGAAAGGTATGAATGTGCATGCGTGTAATTTGTATTTCTCTTACTTGTGTGACTTTGTAAGAAGTTTGTATTTTGTTTTTGTCTGAAAAATAAGAATGTATACGAAAGAGGTGAAGCAAAATTTTTGAGGTGTAATATCGCGTAAACAGGACGGAGGGTTATAGAACTGTCAAATTTTGAGAAGGGAGACAGTGACAACAAACCGAACACAGACTAAAGAGAAAAGATTGCACTAAATTTAATGAATTTGAATAAAGAAGTAAGAGAAATATAAAAAAAACAAGAGCCATAATAATAATAAAAATGAAGAGATAAATTTAGTTGTGTTCATTTTGTTGTGGTGACTGCAAGGACACCCCAATTAGTAGTTTAAAGCTCTTGGAGGGTAAATAGAAATTTCTACATAAAAACAACTAAATATGAATTAAACGGCATAGAAAACAATGATATTCTACAGTCACTATTAAAATAATATAAACACAAGACACCGGCACTATTAAGGACTAGAAAAACAAGAACTATGTATGTAAAATCAGCAATAAACTTCAGAAAGCGGAACAACGCGTAGACATGTCCAATCGCTACGAGATCTCGAGAGAGTGAGGGCATATACCTGTATAATATTTATGTTGATCGGTTTACAAGCAAATTTTCTGTCTGAAAATAATTTGTAGTCTTTCAAACATTTTGCCATCTTGGTAGACATCATTTCTTCCACTCCTCGATACTGTTCTTTTGCTTCTCCCTCTATCAGTTTCACTCCATACACAATGCAATAGCCACCACCAGGCCATCTTATTTCACTTACCCCGACTATTTCTAATTTCATTTTTTTCATCTTTTGTCTTATATTGCCATATTTTCCCGGTCGATATAAGGTGTTAACATTCCATGGTCTACTTGTTATTTACTCCTTGTTGTGCTTAGTTACTTGATAATGGACGAGTGTTTTCTGTGGCCCATAACCATCCCGACCAGATGAAGTAGCATCTGCATTGGAATAGCTCCTATTCTCATCGTTGGCGTTATTCGGTGTTTGACTTAGATTCATGTTTTTTCTAGGGTGTTACGTGGTGAGGTCCCCAGTTCTCTTTAACTCTTTTGGTCCACGGACACTTATTTAGTATATTCGCGACAGTCCTGATTTATTAGGCTTCTCAATCCGCCACCCAGGGGGCACGCCTGGTCGGAGTTTTCTCTCCTTCAGTAAAAAGTTACTGGCAAGAAGAAAGATACGCTGTTTGTATCTTAAGTTACAGATATAATTCATGAAATAAACGGAGTTCATTTCCATTTAGCTCCTAGGAATTACTATGTCAAAAGAGGATCCAAACAAGTAAAAATTCGGCGGAACTACAAACATTAAAACTCTAGAATGAATAATCTGGCAGGGCCTGTGTTCGAGTTGGATATGAATTGAATTTGAGCTATCCGTCTTAAGCCCTCTTGTGAAGAGATTTCTAGTCTCCATATTGACCTCTTCCATGACTCTTGATAACATGATTTATATCAATTAAAGTGTTTTAAAGCAAAATGCGTATAAATAATAAAAGAAGCATTATGCAGAATAAGTAACGTAATAAATATTTTTTTTATCAAAAGTACCCACAAATGTGTTGAAATTAGTAGCTTTGAGTGATTGTGTCGTCCGTATGAACTTGGTGATAGACTATTATAATACGTTTTACTGACCCAGTATTGAAATTTTAATAAAATTAACTGTGGAGTTATTATAATAATTATTCTCTCTTATTATTTATCAAAATTTACAACACAACAGTCTATTCCTTAATTCATATCCGTTACGTGTCACCCCTTATAGATTAGTAGACCTGTTGGCTGGCTGCAGGAGCAGTTTACAAGAAGACATCGCTCACTGGGTTGAATCGAACAGTTTAATAGGAATCTTGGAAGCTGGTACAAAGCCCATTGCCTTTTATGCATACTTTTTTATCTACGACTATTCCATATTTATTTTATCTAGGTTTTACCGACCCTATCCCCTACATCATGTCATGTTAGAAGAGAAGATTTAGAAACTGTACATACAAAAACCGACCTTTAATGTCTGCAATTGGCCAGAGACCAGCAGTGGACTTGTTCTGGGCGCTAGAACGCCATTAATTAAAAAATCGGTTTGGTCCCCAAAACTACTTTCCTTCGCTTAATGGACTGTTCATCTTTACACCCTTCCCCTTGCGGATGTCATTTAATAAATAAAGCTATATTTCTTGTGCTGGTTGAAATTCACTGTTTACTTGGCTGCCAGGCCCACTGAAGCTCTCATGTGCCATCTCTGTCAGAAGAGATTTACAGATCTAGGCCATCTTTTTGACGATTAGTACGACGTAGCAAGGAATGGTACCATTACGCTATGTATCTCTGGCTATTCAGTTGAGAGCTGTTACTTTGAGCACAAACTTCAATTTGGCAACTTGTGCCAGAGTTGGAGATCTGGAAAATCCAAAAACTCCTCACGGGATATACTTGAACGAAAAAAAGGTATATACAGAACAACGAATCCTATTGTTCTTCTTATGGCCACAACCTTCGGAAGATTGGATGTGTGTTGGCTTATAGCAAATTTCTAATTATTTCCCTTAAAGTCTTCACTTAGAGACATGGGAACCAATATTGTAGTGGAACTGGTGTCCCTCTTCCATTTGATAGGGCCCAAAAACAGTCTCAAACCAAAAGACTCCGTCTTAAGCTTCATAGTATGACCCCTCTCTTATTCTTTCTAATAAAAAGAACTCTGTAATTCTAATTTATTCCACTAATGACCATTTTAAATAGCTATTTTATATCCTCCCTTAACTATCTCTTTTGGAGAGATAACATAAGGATATGTTTTTGCTGAACTTCTAATTTATTCATACTAATAAGCAATTGAAGGATCATTCTACTTGTTCTCCTCTGATATGCATCTAGCATATAGATATCCTTAATACGAGTAGGTATAATTGGAGAAACACAGCTGAATATAATATTCAATTCGAGCATTTACATGGGAATTAAAGAACTCTAAGTTTAGCCTCTTTGCTTTTATAGCTAAAGCTTTTGTTAGTAAAATTTTTATTCCTGGATACTAAATATTGTTTCTTTAACTTGAAAGAGCTGCTAGTGATTAGTTATAGGTGATCTTTCTCCACTGCATCGAGATAGTAATTTTTCATATTTGCATTTCATTTTACCTTTTTAATGTGTTTAACTTTGCATTTCTTGATGTTAATAAGCATATGCCACTTGTATAAACAGCAATAAAATTTCCAGATAATTATTCTTCATTATTAACCTCCTGGATATAAACTATTATTAACCTCCTGTACATTTGCGACTTATTTGATACTATCTAAAATATTGATTTAAACCCATTTAATCCTAACCCAAGGTCATCAATATACACTAAAAGTCAGTAATACACAATCAAGGTCTGCTGTACAAAGTCGCGTGCTCTCACTTATTGTGATTTATGATTATACAACCTTTAAAATTTTCAATAGTGCCCAGACTAACCTCCAGAGAATGGTGGCAAATATATCATTCGAAAGAGAATGTAAAAAAACATAAGGTTATCAAATTTCCTTAGTTGCGGGAAAATAGTTATGATGTTATGTCTAAAACAAAATAATTCCCTCTCTAACTTTTGGAGGACCTTGGCAATTATATAATTCAAAAGAAAATGTAAAACAACAAAAGGGCTTCAAATTTCATTACAAGCAACTGAATAGTTACAATGTTATTACCAAAACTCCAAAAGAACCAAAACGGGGACCCCTGAACCGACCGACTGATATTGTGAAATATAGATGCGCTGGCGACTAAAATCCAACACTGTAGAATAAATTGATTGATAACCTTATCATTCTAAAATTAGTGCATTTAACACATCCCTCTGCATTTAATTTCTCAACTGCACTACTAGCCCATTCATTCCTAATGTGTATGCAAATCTCCTACATACTCGTATGTGAAGCTTTCATCTAACAACTTTATAATACTAGCCAAAAATTCATGTAAATTGTCCACCAGGATCGAACTTTTATAAACCCATTATGTCTCTTCTAGATTAAACGTATTCATTATAAATGTGTTTAGAATTGCTTTGTAAAAGTCGTTTCAATTATCTTACTATGTGAGTTAAACACACGACATATATAAATATTTACTAAAAGCATCTTTTTCTTAAAAAAAAACTAAAGTTGTTCTGTTCAAATTAACAAAAATTGGCTCAAAATGCTAAGGAACTCCTAAATATCTTTTCAAAGAAGGTTTTCACATAAAGGGACAAAAAAAGCAACATGAATACAATATTGGAGGGAGCATAGCAGTAGTGCTTTTTTTGTCCATTTATCTGAAAACAGTCACCCAACTAATTGGAATTCGGCTAAATTTATTTTCAAATCTGATGACTTTATTAAAAAAATGTTGTTAAATTCTCATTCATTAATTTCTCGCCTAATTTTAATATATCCTCCTGACTTTTTAGAGTGGACCCTGTTATTAAAAAGGCTTATTTATAACGAACTTGTCCATTTTAAATCTTAACTCATTTATTTATTAATTGTGAATATATTTTGATATATTCACAATTAGGCGTCTATGTCTTTTTATTAGTGACCTAAATATCTACATTCTGCGCTAACACGCCTTGCGACCGGTGCCTTCCGCACTTTCCCCATTGATAGCCTGTTGGTCGATAATGGGGAGATGACACTCGCTCTGCGCCGCGTGCAGTGCATCACTCGCCTGTACACGCGAGCCCGGCGTCTCCCTCAGTCGCCAACAGCTCTCACTGCATCCGCAGCTGATCTCGATGGTGCCTATGCCGCTGAGAGACGCCAGTCATACCCTAAGCCTTTTGGGTTTAGGGCCAGGAAACTCCTTCAAGAGGAAGATATAGCTCTCGGGCCGGTGGCGCCCCCTGGTTCTGCCCAGGACGCAACCCTGAAGGGTACCACATTTGGCTATTTGTCGCCACGCCTCTGCTTCCAAAGTTTGTACTGCGCCGGGAGTATTGCGTTCGACCTTTTTGGAGCACACATCCTGTCACGCTGGAACCGTGCCAGTGTATACGGATGGCTCCAAGTCCCAAGAGGGGGTCGGCTCCCACGCCGTATCCCCTCTGTTTGAAGTCAGCGGGGCTCTACCAGGCGCTGCGTCTGTCTTCACGGCCGAGCTGGTGGCAATACACCACTCGATACGGGAGATTACGCGACGTGCCGGTTCGGAGACCGGATTGTGATCTATAGCGACTCATAAAGCGCCCTGAGTGCTCTCGGGGTATTGGAATCTCCGCATCCCCTGGTTCGCGATGTCTGTGACGCCACGGTTTTGGCGGGCCGGGCAGATGTCAAGATTATCTTCTGCTGGGCTCCTGGACATGTAGGAATTGCGGGGAATGAGCGCGCCGATGAGGGCGCCAAAGAGTCCGTGACGACTCTGCGACTGGACCAGCGTTTCGCTCTTCCTCACACCGAATACATGGCAGGAATGCAGGCAGCTCTTCGGACTGCTTGGCAAAGAAGATGGGAGACGGTCGAAGGGAACTTAAAGTTGCGTGCCATTGCGCCGCGACTGTTTCCATGGACCTATCTCCCAATGCCGCGGCGGCTTCAGGTTGCTTTCTGTCCTCTCCGAATCGGACACACTCGTGTGACGCATCGCTATTTGATGGAGCGCTCGCCTGCGCCCTATTGCAACGACTGCATCGTCCCCCAGAATGTTCAGCACATTCTTGTTGCTACCGCCTGTCCCTTGTACTGCCTTTTGTGATTCCCTATCATAATTTTGTGTGGTATAGGTATGTAGATGATGTCATATCGATTTAGCCTATAATTAATTTAAACTTATTTGAAAATTTCCTTATAAAACCTTAACGACCTCCATCCTAGTATTAATTTTAAAATAGAGTGGGAAAAAGATAATTGTATATCCTTTCTTGATGTTAAAATTGTTAGACTCATTGACAAAATTAGTTTTACTGTGCACCTAAATTCAACACATTCTAACTTATATCCATTTCTTTTCTCATCATGATATTAACATTAAACGAGTACTTAGGATACGTGACCCTTGCTTTCTCGAAGACGAGATTATATGTAACGTGCTGTTTCCTTGAATTAAATTATCTCATCCACGTAATCAATGAAAGTTTATCTAAAACATAATCGACTCATTACCGTTCCAAGGCTAAAAAAAAATTAGTAATACGAAGTGTCTATCCATCCCTTTTTCTCCCCTCCTTAAAGCAGTGAACAAAGTTATTTATCCAGGCATAACCACATTTAAATACTCTTAAATACTCCTTAAATCTTTCCCTTTGACCAAGCCCCTGGATCAGCCAAATGAAGCAGGTGTATATTTAATCTCGTGTGGCTCGACAAACTGTCCCTCATTTTACATAGTAGAGACCGGAAAAACCTTGACAAAACGAATTTATGAACATATAGGTGATGTCTATCGAGGCAGTACCACATCCAGTATTTTTAATCATGTTAGCAATTTTCACTACCAAATTGACTATTCAAAGGCACAAATGATAAATAATTGTAAATATTTCCGTAGAAGAAAAAAAGTAGAATCTATATTAATAGGAGAAATTCCCAATTTTAATTTATCAGATGGGCAATTGAAATGCAGCACCATTCTCGTAACTTTATTGTAAACAGCTTATTCAATGACCCCCTAATTAATGACCTTTTTCCCCCGTTTTATGTTGAATTGTGTTTTTTTCTGATCCTTACGCTATTTATAAACTTTTGTAACAATTGCATTCTCAGTATACGACTGAAGAGGGTATGATAAAATACATACTGATACTAGTCTGGTAAATTAAAATTTTGGCTCCTTTACAGTGGATTCATTATAATGTGTATATATATATATATATATATATATATATATATATATATATATATATATATATATATATTTATATATTATATATATATAATGTTAAATCACATTTGTACATGTATTAAGAAGAAAAAAATGAGTTCAAGTAGGCAAGCAAATCGTTGGAGTTTACTGAAGTGAACACACAAACATACACACGACATGAAACCACTGCGAACCGTAACGTCTCTATACAAGATAACGATGGAACGGGAACGGAGTTAGGTTCGACCAGCTAAAATTAACTTAGACCGGTGATACGACAAAAGCAACTTGGCTCAAACCTTCCTACTAATGCTAGCCCGGATGCGGAAAAATGAGTCTACATTCAGTCATACACACTTTTTGAATCCAGCCAGCAGTCTCAAGAAAGGAACAAACGAACATACATTAATCTGTGAGGCTCCAACTCGTTCTCGGATTAGGGATAGCTAAGTCACCCCCCCTTAATGGAGCTTCGTATAAATAAGCCTTGCTGAGAATTGCTAAACAGAAAGAGTAAGATAAGGAAGGTCTGCTGACCAAAGTTGCGTACTCTCATTTATTCTGTTTATGACCTTATGACCTATAAACTTTAAATGATTCTACGACTAACCTTGAGGACACTTTGGCACTTATATTATTCGAAACAGAATTTAAAAGAAATCGGCCGAATAGTTATGATGTTATTGCGCAATAATTCCCGGCGAACCTTTGTAGAACCATGGGAATTATATCAGTCGAAAGAGAATGTAAAACAGCATAATGGTTTTGAATTTTTCTTAAAATTGACAAATTGTTACAATGTTATTAGAAAAAGAAGCAAAATGGGGACCCACTTACCGTCACCGACCGACCGACCGCCCCCCGACTGAGCAACCAACAAAGTGAGATAAAGGGTCGTCGCGACTAAAAAGAGTAACCACTATTATTAGTAGGATATATTCATCCCACCTGATTCTGGATTTACATTAATCTTACTGACGTCACAAGTCTGTTCCTCGTCCTTAAATCTAGCCCTCCCTAGACCAAATTATCTAAGGTAGAAGGAAACTCACAACAAAGCCGCGTAAGACTCGACTATATTGCTTTCCCCAATTAAGGGAGAACTTTTTCAATAATAAAGCCAAAAAAAACCAGCACCCTTTCGAGTCCTTCCTATAACCCAGTAATAACCAAGTTATCTTTCGACCCTGGCTTATAAACGGAATTCCCGTAATAACGATGGGAGTCAGAAAAAAACTCCTTGGTGATACCGCAAACGCCTTCGTCCGACAACCCCTATAAATTGGTAACCCTACCTCACAAATAGAAAGGCGCCATAAACTGAAAACTATTGCCCCTCCATCCTCGACGTCCCCTATAAAATGGTGACCCCTTCAAACGGACAGCGAGGGGTACAGAAGAAGAATTATGTAAAAAATAGGTTTATCAACAAGCAGAACAATGAGAGACGGATATCGTGAACGCCATTGCCATCAAGCCATCCATCTTTGATGAGGCAGTCTCAGGTTGGTTTAAAATTGTAGAAGCCCAGTTTTATATATCAAGGATAAGTAAGAAGGAAATGAAATTGTTTCAAGTCATGGCTGTGCTACCTCCCGAGCATGTCGACCGACTTACAACCCCCTGTCTACTACTCAAAATTACCAGCTACTAATGACAGAAGTAATCGTGATCTTCGAAAGAACGAAACCTTAGCTCTTCGAGAAGCTTAGTGCCTCCTCTACACTCACTAGTCGACCTTCAACCAAATTGAAGGAACTGGGGAGGACTGCTTTAAAGATAGTTGTTGGGGAAGAACAAATTTATTTAATCATTACCAGCTAACATCGCGCCCATAATCGCTAGCCAGTAGGACCTAACCCTTGCCCAGCTAGGAAAGCTTGGTGACAAACTACTCCCATTAAATAGGTTACACTGAATTAATGTTAAATCCAAAATGTCTCTTCCCCTCCTAACTCCCTATTTGAATTTTATGACGCTATACATATTGCACTGTTTCATACATTTTATATTATTCTAGATTAAGACACATAAATCCTTTTCTGTGTTGACTCTGTTAAAAAATTTGGTGGCGAATACTGTAATCTCTTCTGAGATTGTCATGACATAAGTGCATTACCTTACAGTACTTGACGTTTAATAGATTCTGCTATTTTTATGAACATTTGAATAGTCTATTGGTCCTTTTGACAATACTTCTCTGCCCTCGGTTCTATAGGCAAATTCAATCCATTTCAGTACGCTGTCAACTTTTCTTTACGATATTAACTGAAATAACAATCTTTTTATGGAGAACGATTTCAAACTCCTTTTTGAAATGAAAATAAACTGAAACATTTGTCTTATTATTCTGGTTAAATGTTGCAATCATATCGTGAAAAATTATATCGAACTAATTAAGCCTGAGTGTGTGGGAATTCCACGTGGAATTTCTTTACCAGCATGGAAGTGACGTCCATGCGCTAAAGAAAGTTCTAGAATTTGGTTAGGCTTAGATTGGTAAGCCCTCCCCCGCATCCACAAGCAGAAGCCTTGAACCGCGTCCACCTCAGACCACCTTCTCTCGGGTTAGAATCGCCTGGCCGTGAAGATTCGAGGCTATTCAAGAGTCCAGAGTAGTGCTGTTTTTCCTACCCTTGCGGTGGGAGCCTCGGATATATATGGCTCGTCTTCCAGGTGGGAGACAAAAAGTTGAGGAGTCCTGCCAGGATCCAAGAAGCATTCCCCTAGTTCCAAGTCAGGTGCTAACAACGAAGCAAAGTGACGGCTGAACTTTTCGTGTGTTCGAATTAGCTCAGCAAGTGAGGTAATTTCATTTAACAATCGCCACCGAGTGATTTTTCCGACTCCACCCAGCAACTCCTGTAGAAGCCCTCCTCGTTCCCTCTTTGTCTTTAGGTGGCCAAAATACTGTCCCCTGGACCGGACGTTACCGCCCTCCCCCCTTTTAGGGAACCGTCATCACGCCAACTTCCCGCTCAGAAGCTCCAAGTGCCCTCGCCCTCAGGTGTATTCCCTGCACAAGACATCCGTGAAACCTTACCCTAACGTCTCACCCGGAATACTCCGTAAGCCAACCCCTCTCGTCCTTCAGCAACCCATTTGAGTTAATCCTCCTCATTGGAATAGTCTCCTTCTGTAACGCATTAATTTCTAACTTCAGGGTCTGATGCATAACTTGGCAATTCCCCCCTCATTTACCAATTTAATTTTGCTCATTGATTCTCTTATTTTATTTAAATAAAATTCAATTTTTGTATATGCCTTTTTAAATAACTTTGAGCTTTGCCATTGCCCCAATTTTACCTGACCTCGTTTTGCACTCTTTTCTCGCTGCGGCGCGCATCGAAACTCGTGGCGTCCCTCCTTGTCGTTTCGCCTTTAAGTTATTAGTCCCTTCTTCCATAGATATAATATGGTATTGATATAATATAATGTCATACCACGACACTGAGCTTTCACAATAATGCCCTGCTCTGGTTTAGTTATTAACCTACGAGTATATTAGCTCCACGATTTTTCCTCTAACAAGCGACTCCAAAAGTTCACTTACGACTAATTCCAGGTTGATATGCCGAAAAGTCCAAGTATCTATATTTATACCTATTTGAAAATTAGACTTGTATTGTAGGTAAAGGAACATTTAAAAAACGTTCATTTATTATGTCTACCACTTGCTCCTGTTTGTCGCTGAAGACAGCCTCGTCCTCCTATAGTGGCCCAATGGACTCTCATATTAGCTTAAAATTAATTACAAATCTGTAAAATTATACTAGCTTCTGTTTTGACACATGCAATAATTCATTTTCATAGCTTCTCTTGTCGTTTATTATTTACGATGGACAAGGCAACGATAATAAAGTGACACTACTTTTCCAAGCCAACTTGTATGATTATTTGAATCCCCTTGGTTTATATCGCACTATTAAATTATTCATAGTAAAATATAAATCCTGAAGATTTATGTATATTTCCTGTGCGTTCTCAATGTTTAAAATCTTATTTTGAAAGAAAATTTTTAGGAGGGGAGGAAAAAAAAAATTACAAGCTTTAAACTTGGGGATCAAAAGAGAGCTATCGCGAATATTTCTAGGAATATTTTGATTTAAGCGAATAATGTTGTGATTGCAAATCCTGAAATATCCGTCGTTTTACTTAGAAAATCTATATTAGTATAATTAAAGTCAGAGTAGATGACCGTTAACTTTTGTTATAGTAAAAGGCATAGCGTTTAACAAAGAAAATATATTACTCCTCAGTTTACCATGGTGGCAAATAAATCAAACTAATTTACAGTACTGGCAGAATTTTTATGGTTTTTCCAAGGTTCGACTTTTTTCTACAAAAAAACAGTCAAACTAATTTCATTGATAATAAATGGATTTATTTTATGCAACAACACAGAGCAACTATTTAACTCATATTTTCAAGAGCCTTAGGTTACTTTGTAAGTATAATTGGTAACACAGAAGTAACAAAACTGCTTCGGACCATTTCAATGAAGTTTTGGCAGGAGAGTGCAAATGGGATGTTTTCTGTTAATTATAGTGATTTTGTGTGTTCAGATAGTTGATTATTTATTTTATAAGTTAGAATTTATGTGTTTCAGGCAGTTTTTTTTAGCTATAAATGAATTAAGCCAAAATGTGTAAACAAAGTAATTTGAGTCCTCGCAAGATTAGAGAATTAAACGTTTACTGAATAAAACTAAATTAAAACAGAAAGAAATAACAAACAAACTAAGTCTTCTAACTCAAACTGTTTTATTAATAAAACAAATGATAACGGTCTTGAGTCAACCTCAAAAAGGGGTTGGAAAATGTAATCGGAAACGAAAAACAACTCCATGAACAAACAGATAAAAAATTAATACAAGCTCTTGCACCAAGATTTCTATTAAGCGGGCATGAGAGCATATAAGCTGTGTCCGAAAAACAGTGAATGACAGGCTTTTGCAACCTGGATTAAAATCATAGTGCCCGAGAAAGAAGCCTCAATTTCCAGAAAAAAAAAATGAAGGCACACTATTCCTGTGGCAAAGAATCTCCTTGAATGAACATCAGAACAATGGGTAAAGGTAAGAATGACACTTCTAGCTACCAGTTACCTGTAATTCATAAAAAAACATTAATACTTACTAACTTTACCAGTGCCGCATTTTTGTAATGGCTTCGATCTGTTCAAACCATAAAGTTTATTTGATGGCTTTTCCATTACTTATATGGCGGTTCAACTACTTATATTGTATTTTTTTTACTATTTTAGGTAGTTTTCTCCGACAAATCAACTATATTAGTGCTAGAGTGTAAGAAGGATGCCTGGAAAGGAATTTATGGCTGAATGTCTAAGCAGAACAGAAAAATTCCAAAGAAAATCATGTTGTTGGGAGCCATTTAGGTGCATGAAACAAGTCGTTTGCACATTGATGAGAAAGCTATGAATCAAGAAAAGTATATATAAGTTAGTAAATGACGTTTACTGCCTTAAATAAGTGAATATTATGGCGATCAACTGGGCCCCATGTCGTACAGAAAAATAAGTGAAGCCATAGGGTGCAAAAGATGACGTTCAGCCTCTTCCATTCCTAGAAATTCCCAGGACATGAATCCGATTGAGTGGTAATGGTGTGTGTTAAAAGATGAAATACTCGTTTAAATTGAAAATCATATACCGTCTCATTTAGGTTTGGTTCAGATCTAAGCGAATCCAGGAAATGTGCAAAACATTGATCAATGCCATGCCAAGATGTAATAAAGTACTCATAGATGCTAAGGATGGCCAAACTATTTATTAATGAATGTAGAGGAGAACACTGTTCTAATGTGTCTAAATAAATCTATTTGCAATCAATAAAATTAGTTTTATTACCATTTTTGTTAAAAAATTTTACTTTTTGAACATTCCATAATAATTCCGACAATACTGTAGTTTATCAATATTTACGACTCAAGTTTAAATCAACTTCCTATGGAATATCGAGAGTAATCTCTTCATTATCATGGCTAGCTCATTTTATGTATAAAATAACCCCTCGATCCTTATTTCTAGTCTCACATTTATTGACACTATTTATAGCTAATTAAAAACAATATTATGATAAGATCCCTTTCAGTTATTTATATTCATTTCTGCCCAACTGTAATATTATAAATATATCTTGTAGAAACAGGTACATTCGATTCATTAATCTCGTTCCTCAAACTGTGGCGTACATGGGTATAAAGAGAGATTTGGTTTTATTTTACCAGAAATTTGATAGTGTTCATGATTATATTTTTGTTGCAAACAACACTATTTTATGTATTCTATAGAATCACTTTCACTCATCTCCTGAAATCTGTCAAAGAATTACTTACATGTCCTCCCAATCTCAATGGGAAAATCTGATTGCAGGCAGTCTCTCCACCATTCCTCGATCCGGTCGTAAATCTGAGCTGATAGATTGATGAAGTTCAGCACTCATCCCTCGCAAATCATATTCAGAGAATTTTTAATGTATGAAGCTCATTCATAGAAAACATTCACCACAAATACTCTCGCCGCTTTCATTGTCATTAGCATAATACATGAAGTGATGCAGAAGGTGACTCATAAGAATATAGGAGCATACCTAAATATATCACTCTCGATATGTCTAGACTCAGTAAATCAGTGATATGAGCGAAAGTATTCAAGTTGGTACAGAGAGAGCCAAAAATTCACGAATGCGAGACTAACATTGTGATTACCAGCATCAAATGCTGCAAGATATCAAAGTATTCCAAAATAGAAACAAGCATCTACTCCTTACAGTATTTCCCAAAACGTCCAGGGTAAATAAAATTAAAACCATATGAAAATTAATACTGTTTTTTTAATAGTCAAATTTTGCACTGACTCATTTTGCCTCGAGCAAAATGAAATTAAAAAGGTAATCAAACTAATGGCTATTTTTAAAGTCCTGTTACACTACTACCTACACTCTCAATTAAAATAAAAATGATAGTTTAGATGCAGTATGACACGTTTTTTATTGTTTTAACATAAATATTTGTTCGAACTGTAATATTAATCAATGTGGCGGCCTTCTGCGGCGAGTACGCGCTCCAGAATGAATGCCACGCGCATGTTGTTGACGAAATATGTACTTCCACATGATTGTCCATTCGCAGTTGAAAGACGACTTCACTTTATCCACATTAGTCTAGCCAACCTCGGATGCCTTGCCCAGACATGCATCCACACGCTTTAGTCGATGGGATTGATGTCAAGCCAGCGCCGGCATCTTCCTGCTATCCAAAGGCACTATGCCTTGCATCATACCATATACGGGTTGGGTGTTTATTCGTGGCCAGTTTAGGGAGCTTAACCTCATTTTTCCGGGTGATGACCGGATTGACAGTGAAAGTTTTCAAAAACAAATAATTAAAATTTGATTGCCATGACTCTTTCAGTCGTTGAGAAAGCAACGAGAACGCTCCGACGTTGATCTTGCATATAGTCGGTGAGTAGAGGTCTATCCAAACAGCTAGAACTCTTTTTGCTTTTCTCCTTGACGACCATGGAGACCGTGGTCACCGAGATTAGCTTCCTCTTCCCAAGGTCATTCATTTTAAGCTTACTAGCAATTATGAGGGTCTTTCTTACAGCCAGGTAGTGAACAACTTGATATCTGCCTGAACCAGATCGATCTTTGAGATCTTTCTACTTCATGAACCACTCCGCAACTCTAAGAGCAGCATCCGGCTTAATTTGACCATCCTAGCGATGTTAGACTTGTTATAGCCCGCTCTGAAGAGAGCAGGTAACCAGACTTCATTGATTTTTATTTCAAAACATCTGCACGCAGTAGCAAAGATGTTTTAATGACGCGTTATGGTAAAGGATAACTTTAATTTGGTTTGACTGAACTTTTACTCTCACAAACGTAAGCCTCTCGAAACATGGGAAATAACCGTGTCTAACTAAAATTTTATTAAACCCTGTATATAAATCAAATTACACTTCTATCACAGACATTGTAAGCAAAGAGATATCAAAGAAGATTTAAAACTTTAAAATTATCCACACATTAAAATATCATTCTAGGTATGATCCAGTCTCATGAATGATGCCTTTTTTCCCCAAGTCCCGCAAGGCCTCCAGTAATCCGCAGAACTAAAGCTACTTCTTGTTTCTCCAATTTACGCTAAGATATTTTGTATGACGCCAGCCTCCTTCAAGAAACCGTAACACCTCAGAATGGCTTGTAGGAGTCTGCCTCAATAAATAGACATGACGATAACAAAGTTCATCTTGTTGTTAGTGAAAGAGATACCGAGCACAAAGCTCCACATATCTAGGATATTCAAGAAAGAGTGGCCTTAATCACAGGTACCAAACATTCTTCGCGAAATCGTACACATTATCAATCAATTCGCAATACTGTCGAAAGTTTTCTCAATAAGAATGTAGAAAGCTGCAGACGATAACTGCAGAAAGAACACATCTGCTATACACTGTTGTTGCTTCAAACGAGTATTAGTATTTAATTCTTGCAAAACCAGCCTGAATGATAAGCACTCCTCTTCCAAGCTTCTCAGGAGATGCAGCCGAACACAAGGCGCTGTCCATCGATAAAGGTCTATAGGTCGATTGCCACTTATGGCGGATAATGTTCTATAAATTTGCGTAAGTTATGGCGGTTACCAATTTCGATAGTCACCAATTTATATGGAGTTTAAGGGAGGAAGGAGAATTACCAGGTAATGAGTAACCAACTTATAGGAAGGTGAATTAAGTATATGACTCTAAAGATGAATTCTTCACTGTAATCTTATTTTTGCTGGGCTTATCGGTGGTTTCAATGTAATCGAGTGAGGAAGGAGGTTTCAAAAATATACTTCATTATAATATTTGCCTATTAACGGGGCAGTCTTTTTATATTCAACGAGAAGTATTAAATTTGAGAGCGACAAGTCTTTGTGAACGTAAGAGGGAAAACCTGAAGGAGATAAACTTAACACAGTAATCTAGGTGTCTTAACAAATACAATATCATACTAACTTAGCTGCTCCAACTATATATATTATATATATATATATATATATATATATATATATATATATATATATATATATATATATATATATATATATATATATGTATTTATATATATATAATATATATATATATATATATATATATATATATATATATATATATATATATATATATATATATATATATATATAGCTTATTTCCTAGAGAAATTGTGCCAGAATCATCGATCTCCACCCCAAAGCCAGAGCTAATGAAAGCTGTGTAAGTCAAATTACTTGCATATCCCAAGTTGTATCAATATAACAGGATGCACTTTTCACAACTTTATGATACAATTCCATTTGGCTAGAAGGTATGTTTAATCAGATGTTTCGTAGACTTCCGTTTTTCGTTTGTAATTGAAAAAGGTCATTCTGACTTTTTGCGTGTTCGTACATTATTTGTCTCACGCTTACTTTCAAAGGTTGCTTGCCTTATATGTATGTATATATATATATATATATATATATATATATATATATATATATATATATACATTAACAAATATATTACATTACTTAGTTTTGTATTCAAATTCATTAAAGCAATATAATCTATACATTTCCATTTCCTTATTCCAATTTTAGACATTTATTTTATATGGGTAGAGTATGCTGGGATTAAATAAGCCACCGCCCGTCCATTTTGTGGAGTTTTTCGCTGGGCCTATTGAATCCTTAAATTTGGTGTCCGTAGCCTACTTATTACATAATCCGATTACTACAGGTCTTTTCATATTGTTTTCTCCACAATTTTCTTTGCGGTAATTTATAATTTTTTACATAAAAGAGGGCAAGAACCTTGAGTAATTTTCCTTCCAGATTATTTCCGGGGATCGTTCAGAATTAAAGTGCTTAAGTCTTTGTACTTTGCACTTTATAACCTTGAGGATATGGATATCTGAGTAAATGATTTTGCTTTGCAAAATTAAATTAAAAGTTGAGAAGAATAGAATACATAATTTGTGTCGCAAAGAAAAGAGTTTATGAAATAAACCGTATTGTGTTAAATTGGAAATTTATTTTAAACTGTTAGCGAACACGAGATGAGTGTTGTCGTAGGTTGATATTAGTAATCAACCCTTTGTAAAATTCCACAGCCCAAGGAAGAGAGGCTTATGAACAGATTAGTCCCTTATGAGCGTGGGTAAAATTAGGAATACAAATCAGAGTGCAATTAAGTTTCAGACTGCAGATTAGGTTGGCAAATGCTTAGCTAATTTGGGAGGTTCTGTGGTAATAAAAAAAGGAGTAGAAAAATATACTTTACTACTATGAAGATTGTCGTAGGTTAGCTGAAATTATATATATATATATTTATTTGTTTTATTCATTTTTAATAAACTAAATAAACTTTGACTTGAGGCGTTGGTTCGTGCCTCGGTGATCGCTTGAGGATCGTTCTCTAAGAATGCTAGACTTTATTTTTATTCTAGTAAAAGAATGAAAGGGGGTTCTTTCTTGACTTTCTCAAATATTGCCACTTCAACTAGTTTGAGGATAATTAAGACAGTACTTTTGCTAAAAAAATAGAATTTAAATAACATAAACCCTCTCACTAAATAACATAAAACAAATCCAGATCTAAATACACTTAAAAAAATAAAATAGGATTACTCGGTGAGCTCTCAAGGCTCGATACGAGAGAAAATTTTACGGGGGGAACAATATTTAAGTTAATAGCTTTGTCCTTGGCCAGTTGGTTGTTTGCTTAATAGATTGCGTTCGTCGACCTGCTTGTCGAGTTGACGGGTGACGTCACGAGGGATCTGGATTGAGTGGATGCTTAAGTGAAAGCTTAGTCCTTCTACTTTTCTTCCGGGTGGGATGGAATCGTTGTCTTCTTTTTTTTCTATCTAGTTGTTGTTTTCCCCACTCAGATAGAGTAAGATTTGGAGTCCTCAAACTGGGTAGCTTGATACTCAATAATCTTAGAGTTCGAACAGAGCCGAGCTTTCTTGATACAATCTGGTTTTGTACAAGGACTGCATGTTCTCCTTTACTTACAGAAAACCTTCTCCTGTAATTTTTCTGTTTTCTTCTTGAACTCGAATTTCTCTCAACCTGTTATATACTCAAATTACTCCTGCGTGGTAATATGGAGGTGGTGGGGGAACTCGCAAGGTGAGACCTCAGGTTAGGCTCCTGCGCTTGGCGTTTTGTAGCTCTGAGAGAAGGTAATACGAGTTTGGGAGTTTGCTCTTTTGAATGGATTGTTTATAAATACACCCTCGAAGGGACTGCCTTTTGTGCTGAGGTCAGGAATTTGTCTCGTAACATTTACCCTTTTGCCCGTTCTCCTATGTTACCGGAAAACTTTGGAGGGGCAAAGCTAAACCCAGGTATCTTTTGTTATTATTTCCTTGGCCTCAATATATATATATATATATATATATATATATATATATACTAAACTCTTATTATACCTGTACACAGATAATATATTTACAAAATTAAAAGGGTTTTAATTAAGGGATATAAACATAAGAGACGTACACGACTCTCGGCTTCAAAGAGCTACCTGTGCGAGATAGACCGCCCTACACAAACTAACATGACAGATGGGACGCTCAAATCATCTTGAGCGCACGCAAAGCAAAATGAGGGAGGCTAACAATGGTGGTGGGAGCTTAACATCTCTATAAGTGGCAGGAGAGGTGCCTATCTTGATTCTTCCTGTTATTCATATTCTTTCACTGCGATCCCTTTAAAAACTGAAGTGGATGATACTCAAGCTCTGATCACGTTTAGTCAGTTAGTTTCATTATTGTGTGTTTTGTCACATTCATGACATTGTATTGATGTCTGTTTGAACGTTAAGCTGATTAACATTTTCGTGTTTATTCGTTTATAGTGAGTGTTCTATCTCTGTATCAAATCTGTTCAAACACTTTGTGTCCACTTAGGGTTCCCTCTTAGTGGACTGCACTATAGTTTATATTTTCTTTGGCTTGATATTGATTCTTGTCCAGTATTATTGACTGCAATGGGGCAAGTTTTCGGAAACCAGAAAGTCTGCTTGTGTACGGGTTTAGTTTCATCTTCAGGAATTTTTATCTCGTTTGGTGCTGAGTCTTGATCCTTGGAGTTTGTCACCCTTTAACCCTTCATATAAAACAACGGCTAATCACTCATCAATTATTTTCTTCCAAGAGAAAATGGTGAGCAATTAGGTATTAAGGAAAATTTCAGCTTTTCTTCATCGTTTGTCTGTTAGACCACTAGTTTTGCTAGCACTACCAGTCCTTTTCAGGGTTTTGCAAATGTCCTGTTACACTCGGGTCGTTTATTTTCTCAAGATTTTTGCATGTTTAATAGACAAAATTTGTCTCACAACTCAAACTTTTACTATGCCAGCACATGTCATTAAAACGTGTCTTCTATTGTGTACAATTGTGTTGAGATGAAAGTGTAAAGAATCGAGATTTTTGCTTTCCTCTGCACGGCCCACAACAAGACGGATGACCATCTTCAGAGACTCAGAGATGCTCAAGAAGGGGAAAGATCCTATAGATTGATCTCCGTCAGGCAGACCTCAAATTATCAACCGTTTTGCTGTGAGAACGGCTTTCGTAGTTGCTACGAAGTTCAAAGTTACTGTGCTTGCAAAGAAGAACATCTCGTTGGTCATGGTGTCCCAGACCGTCAATGTGGAGGATAGCAGGAGCGTAAATGCTTTCAAAGGCCTCTGTTTACCTAACGTTTGCAAGTACAACGCTATCGCCGCCTTCTTTGCAACTTGAAGCGTCATAACAATCAGAGTCTAATTTTTAATAAAGTATAAAACCTTCACGTTTGATCGAATCATTATCAAGCCTTTAAAACGGGGGCGCACGTTTGAAAATGGTGTGGCTGATTTCAAGTTGATTTTTATAGACAGGAATTTCCTTAATTTTATGCTTTGCTCGTAAGGCAGCTTGCCTATGAGACCGATGGGAGGTGGTCATTTCGTCAACCGAGTTGCCTTGGGTTGAATCCTTTATCTGAAATTTCGCAATTGTGGTTGGCCTTTTCCTTATCTTCCAAATCGCTAAAGTCTGGATTGGGGCCTGTCGATCCAGAATGGGTAATAGAACGCTCGATTGGGTAGGGTAATTTTATGGGGTCCTGTAAACTTGGACTATCCCCTCTCTTCAAGAGCTTGTCATTTTCACCCAGGATTAGCTCGAGGATGCGAACCATCTGCCAGAAGGGGTGTGCCTTGGATGGGCTGAACATATTAAAACTACTTTCCCTCCCTTCACGCGATTAACACAGGAAATTTGAAAAGTGTTTCGGTTTCAGTTAGCTTCTTTTGAGTTCAGGACGCTTTGACTTTGTTTAAAATACCCAAAGCTATTTTGTAATTTGAGGGAACCTCCGGCAAAATTTCATCGTACCACGGGAGTTCTACGAAATACCTCGCACCCCTCTTTTCTATGGAATTATGAAAATTGGAGATTTTAATGGTATCCATTGATCCCGTATCAACTTCTTTAATGCCCAGAGATTCCAAGCTAAACACATGCTCAAACCCTACTTCAAATCGGTATCGGACTTGCATAAAGTGATGGGGAAAAAATAAGAATGAATACCGTTAAAGCCGTGTTGATTGACATAAAGGACAATGGAAGCATGCGTTCTTAGGTCGGTATCGGAGCGCCCTACAGTTGGTTAAAATTTAATCCCCACTGCGTCATCTTGATTGACCTTGAGGACTGTCAAGTAGGACCCCGGTGGATGGCTTCCCGAGGCTGGGATTCCGAGTTGAATTTGAATGTTGGGTTTTATTTCAGTTTGAATTTGAGTTAGATGGGGTTTAGGATCACCGTTTGCCTCCGTCGGGGGCTAGCCTCCCTTTACCCTCGACAGCTCTGGAATTGTCCTTATCCCTGCCCGCACAGGGCCGGCGGCTAACACCAGGGGGGCCGTAGCAATCTCTATTTTGAGGGGCTTTGGAAAGTTGTCACATTCCCATATGGGATGAGCCCATGCCCACAGGAGAAGAATAAATCCCCGTCCTGCGTCTTATTTCTAAATCTCATAGTTTGGATCCAGCCTACCCCCAGCGGGCAATTTACGCCAATGACACGATCTTTCACATCGCTCAAGAGGTAAAAGGCTGTGTGCTAAAGAGGTCCCAGCGATCCGGAGAGTCTGTAAATATTCGTCAACTCCAGTCACCGAATAGTCCAAGAAAATATTCGGATCAACCAAAAGGGAAGCCTAAATAATTTTAGATCCGAATAGAGGTCAGCCTCCATTTGCCCCATATGCATGTTTTGTGAGCCAGTTAGCGTGTGAATTGTGAATGAGTATTTAGGAAGCCTGCTTAGGTTAGCACCCAATGAGATATCCGGAAATTTCGAATTGTAAGACCTTTGGGATGCAAATTCCAGTAGGACCCTGGTAGGTCGAAACTTTCCACTTAGACCAAGGTGAATGGTGAGAGTAAAGAGCACGAAATTTGAGCTGCTAAAGGGACTCAAGGCAGAAACTTCGGCAGGATTTGTCACCAACCCGAACGTCACCACACAGCCCTCTCCTAGTCAGGCGGATTCACCATGGTTTAAAGTTTAAGAGTAAAGGGCAGAAATATGGTTTCTCGCTTGGCAGAAACTACAAGGATGAGATCAATTTCTCTGCTCAATCGGACAAGCAGCTGGAAGGTGCCGAGGACTGCTACACCTATTGCATAGCTTTAGTTAGGAACACCTATGTATCCTAAGAGCTGTATTGTTAAAAATGGGGCCCTTTAAGATTGAATTGGTCCCTGCACACATTTTACAATACAGATTAGGGGCCCTAAGAACCTTAGGCTAAAGGGTATTTAAATTTGAGCCTTTGCTTGGAGGATCCGTCAGGCCAACAGAAATGTTCGTCTTAAGCGTTTGGATGCACGATTGATCATTACTGGGATTATTATAACTTAAGCGGGGCGATTTGATACCGTAATTGGGTTTATTTGAGAGAAGGATTTATTTTGATTTGACGGAAATTTTGAAATAGTTGCCATTGGCAATTTGATGTAAATGACTTTGGAAGTGGGGATTAAAACCCTTTTGACCGGTTCTAGTTTTCGAGGGTCCGAATGTTTGAGGAATAATTGTTAAAAAGCTCAGAGAGAGAAGGATAATCACTCCTTTTAGTCAATTTCAGTTCTCTTTTGAAATTTGTAGGCATTTTGCCATAAATGATATCTAATAGAAGTATATTACCGGCGCTACCTTGTTTAAGGAAATTTGATCGAAATTTTTGAGTTAGATCAAGATTGAGCGAGTTTCGTTTAACCAAAGGGACAGTTTGCATAAGTCGTGAAAATAAGGGGCAGAAATAATTTTACCGAGATACTGGTCAACAATGGCATCTTTGTCCAGAAATTCATCCTCCAAATGTTGAAGAGCCGATATGATAATTTTCGTCCGCAGTACAAAGATGTTTGATAAGGGATAATGCACTCTCTCAAATAGCCTTTAAGTTACGACGATTTTACAGAATCCGATATATTTGTCTTAGATCTTACCAAGTTGTGAAATTGCGAAATGAAAGTGTGGAAGTTTAAGATGTCATGAGTGACGGAAAAATTTTCACAAGGGAGAGAGAGGGGAGAGGACTCATAGTTAGCCTTCCCTAGGCAGGTTAGTATCGCTTTCAGAAAAGAACTGAGGGTGTTCGGGTGGTTGAAGTAGTCAGGAGAGAGACCTTTTCTTTCCGCGATAGGGCATTGATTTGGGAGGTCACTTCTGACTCAAAATTGACTTGGGAATTCAATTCTGTTTCGAGTGAAGGATCGCTATCGTGATCATGACTTTGGAATGTTTGGAGAACTTTATCGTCTAACTGGTTTACAGAATCAACGAGAGTTCTAACGGAGTTCAATCTTATTTGCACATCTAACTCAGGGCTGGACTTAGACTCTAATTGGGCGCATATTTTTTCGAGGCTAATAGTTATTTTTCTTTAGAGGATAGCGCGGCTTTTAACTAATTATTTTAATTTAACGTCAAAATCTGATAGGAATAGGATGTTCTCACAAGCCATTATAGCTGGAGTTTGAAGATAAAGTGAAAAAAAGAGATTGAATGGTGGTGAGGGAAGTGAAAAATAAATTGAGTTTAAAGTTGAGAAAGTAGCAAAGCAATGAGAGATCTCCGCCAGAACCAGACTCAAATTATCAGTTGATTAGTTGAGCAATGAACAGAAACCCGAAATAAATTAACAATTCTTTATCTTTTCAACTTTGTTAGTCCCAACGCCTTACTTGAAAGATGCGAAACAAACGTATTAGTGTAGTTAACAAAAGTGGAGTAGTTAAACGCCTGAGGAAAGTGAAACCGATAAATGAGAGTAAGGTTTAAAGGACTTGTTCCGTCCGGCCGGGAAATGAGAAATTGTGTACTTACCTTGAGTAGCTTCGGAATTGAGACCTTACCATCAAAAATCACTGGACTGTACTTTGAAGGGGAGAAACGTAACGAGTGTGGAATTTTAAGGAGAGAGATGTTTGCGAGGCAAGCTCGAGAACAATTGTGTCTGAGACCATCTTGCAGCGGGCAAGGACCCAGGGGTGGGAAGGGGAAGCTCAATTTCCCCGCGCCCTATAGAAGTTTGGGCTAATAAGCTCAGCACACGTGTGCAAGTGTGGGGGATAGCCCGGCGAATGCATGGTCCATTTTTCTTACACCACAATATAAACACAATAAAACAGAATGCAACGTTTGAATCGTTCTATTAATTTCCTTATATTAAAAAACAACTGGTTCAGTTGCAAGGGCCAAATCGCCTAGGCAGAATCGTTATTGTTGGACAAAACAACAACTTGCTGTTTTGCGAGACATTGTCATTCTAAGTCCGGGAAAATCGATTGGCCCACGTTCGCAGTAGTTGGACATCCTGACCACTTTATTACATCGAATTCTGCATAAGGATCTCCATATGCATGCGTACAAAATTCAACTTACGCAGCCTTTTCAGCCACCTGACCATGTAAGGTGGAAGCAATTTGCTGACTGGGTTGTGGAGAGACTTGCAGCCGATGGAAATTTTGCAAAGATAATCATCTTCAGTAGAGTGATTCACTTTCACTTGAGTGTATTTATCAATAAAAGAACTGCCAGATTTAGGTTAAGTTAGGTTAGGTTACCAAGGCCGGTTCTTATATTCCTTTTTACTCAGGTCATAATGATAAAGTCAAACGATCTGGGTTTTTTTTTTCAATGTTTCTCCGTGGATTGCGGGTAGCCAGCGCGGAATTCTTTGATCTTCAGATTTATAAGATCTTTGAAATAGTTAACAATATTTGCTACCCGCGAAATTTCTTTCAGCATCCGTAGATTTGGCCATAAAAATCGTTTTACCGAACTGAAATCCCTGACACATACAGTTTTATGAACGCCCTTGTTTTACCGTTTTCTGAGTCCTTTTCCTTGCTTCCCTGCCTCTTGAATAGGTTAAATATTTTTGTCATATTCAAGTATGAGTGTACCATGTAGAAAGCTTTTTTTCATAATAATAACATTAGTATAAGGAGAGGCTTATTCAGTTGATTGTTCGGTTTTTATCTATTAATGACTGACAATAAGTTTAAACTTTATTGAATTTGAGAGAAAATAATGCGACAATGTAATAATGAATAAATTTAGAGTTTAGTTAATTTTCAAGAAAACAATTCAAAAAAGTACCTTGAGGATAATGCAAAATAACAAAGAAAAACACTGCAAAATTCTTAAAATTAACTGAGAAAACAAAACAAATATTAAAATGAAATAAATTAATGAACAATTACCAACTTGAGAGAAGGACAGGAATCGAATCATTTTATGAGGGTATGGAACGTACATACTTGCATGCCACCACACAATCGTGGAAACGAAAGAAATTTGTCGTTTGAGTTGACTTTCGTCTTCTCTTCCCCCCTCACCCTTCCCCAACTGGCCACACGAAGTCTGATGAAAGAAGGCCTATCTCACAGAGAAGCTTAAATTCTATTTGCCTTCTTTATGATACAATGGGGATTGTCCAGAAGGCGCTGCGATAAGCGAATTGTCGTGAATGAAATCTTTCTCTTGATTTTCCACAATCCGTGGAGTAAATAACATCGCCGTTCATCCCTCTACAGCAGTGTCCTAAACCTACTCGCGTAACGCGTAACCCTCACGTTGAACGAAAGTCGGTGCCGTAACTTATCGACTGCCAACGCGCCGCCGAGTCAACTTGGTCGCTGTCTCGAAGTGTTCCTGAGATAAATCCCGCCCCGCTGAGTCTGTGACTAGAAGAATACTCTCTGTTGCTCAACGTAACTTGAGAAAGAAAAGGAACATCCAAATAGTTACTGGAAGTTACAATTTGTTAGTGTCACATCAAGTTAGGAGTGAACTAACCGGAACTGCAGTCAGCAGCCCCGAACCCTTCATCTTATACCCCCCCCCTCTCCCCGAGAACTCGTGTTAACGCCACCCGAACCACCCCGTTTTGACCTGAGTAGTCGTCTCTCCAATCCATCACAATTAATGGTAATCTGTAAACCCAGTGTCACTCTATTCTTAAATTAACTATTTAATTAACAGTGATTGATACTTCCATTGAGTCATTATAAATCTAGACGCTTAACGTCAGTGTTTAATATTTAATCCTTAATTTTTCCTATTTAACTATTGCTAATTATTATATTTGTGTAAAGGATAGTTTGTTTTTGTACGTGTGTATATTTGTGGCTCCTCTTTTTTGACGTACCATTGGCAAGACTATAATTAAGAATCCCTTCGGCTAATTTATTCAATCTCTATTATGCACTCTTAGAATTTAACAATCACAAACCTCCCCCCAGTAACAAGTAACACTTTTAGAGTGAGAATCCTGGCTCCGGCACAACCCGCCTCTAACCAGCTTTCGCACGTTCAGTAGGAATTTAAGCCTACCTCTCTTTCTCTCTCTTTCTCTCTTTCTCTCTCTCTCTCTCTCTCTATATATATATATATATATATATGATCATAGATTGAGTCATAGTGTCAATACCATCGACTTAAACAAAAACGATGTGTCCAGATCAAGGACTAAATTTATTATTGGACCAGACTATGAGCAATTCTACGACACTTTTAAAATGTGGAAATTCTGAACTAAGCTAAACATGGTAGTTATTTAAAATAACTGAAATATTGTTAACCAACTAATAGAACATTATAATTATCGGGTCATTGAGTGAGTTGTTATTACATTTTAGGTTAAAATGAATTATATAACAAAATAAATTAAAATATTTGAATTAATAGATGTAAAGTGGTGTGGAAGACTGACTCGAATATAATTCTGGATTAAGCATTTGAATAAATAGCGTTTCTCGGTGTGCTGACCCCGAAAAAAGGAAGGAGAGTAAAAAACCTTGCCCTGCAAGGACTCCAACCTCAGACCTCTGGTTATCTAGACCAGGGCTCTACCGGCTAAAATACGAGACCCATAAACCTTTACAACAAATTTCATCAATTTAATTTTTTCGTTCGCACCTCCAAAGACCACCGCCCAAATGTAACTGTGCCTGTAAGGATTGAGTGTATGAAAATTGAAAAAGCACGTATCCCTTCTTTGCGAAACCAAAAGCGATCGGCCAGTGTAGTTGGCGCACAAACTAACAGGTATCCACCCTCAATAAATTGCTTTCAATAAGAATTAATTATGAAACCATATAAAAGAAGAAGGGCTTCTTCAATTACTTTTACCTGAGCTATGCTCGTTTGTTTTTGCTTAACTAATTTTTAAAAAATGAACATATTATGCATTTCCAAATGAGTGAAGTACCTCTTTAAAATAGTATTTATTTTAATCACATATGTTGCCTAGCTTGTGAAAAAAATATAATATGAAACTAGAAACACCACTTTCTACAGAAATTAAATATTATTCAATAAGGAAAATTTATGACCTCTTCAACATCAAACTGATTCATTATGAAGAAGTCTAAAATGTCTGCTAGTCGTTCCTGAACCCTACGAATTTTATTCCAAATATCTATGTATCACGACTATGAAAATTTATGATCTGATACTTTTATCTCCAACTAAGGTTGTTTCTTTTTCTCCCTGGAAAACCTAAATTTTGTAGCAACCTTTCATGAATTCATAGCTTCCCTATTATCTTATTCATGTTTTGTAGGTATTAATTCAAACACAAGTTGTTGTCATGATCATGGGTATAGATTCATTCCAATGAAAGAAATTGCTGAGCCCAAGCGAAATTTGAATTGCTATTTACTTTTGCAGACGAACATTCTGTCCCCTCGGCTATTTCTTGGACAATCGTTAAGCTCCCTTGCTTTATGCGTTCTTCAAAATGAGAGAATCTTTGCTGGGAAAATTTTAAGGAAGTTTCATTGCTCCTGTAGCAAAAATGTTTTATATGAATTTGATTATAAAACAAACGAGTATGTTTTCCGCAGAAAGTTTGCAATGATAGATCTGTAAAGAAAAATCTGAAAATGGAAACAAAAAAATGTTTGGAATATATATATAGCCAAAATCTAAATATAATTGTGAGATAAAATATTATTTTCATGCGAGAGCTGACTCCCATTCACGATTTTAAGAGGGTAGGTGGGGGGCAAGGGATAATTTGATGAAAAAAACATCCCCTCTCATGGTATTTAAAAATCACCAGTATTGAGTTGCCTTCGGAAAAGAGACCTGATTTAAAACTAGCCTTCACGATTAAACTCACAGAGTAATCGATAGATCAACCTTTATGGCAAGGCTTAAAGGAGAAGAGTAGATAAAAATGAAAAAAGAGAATCACTAAAAGATAAAGCCGTCCTCGTAGAAGAGGGATAATTATTTCAGTAACATTAAGAGCAATGCCGTTCTTAATGACCCGAATACTCATCTTGGTTGGCTAATGATGCAACGTGGCTTGAGGTAAGGCAGATTGTACATTTAATTTGTATATAGGAAAATAGAAAATGTGAAAGAAAAATGAAACAGCCAAAAGGTCACCAATGGAATTACCGTTTAATCTCTTAAAATAAAGGGTGTCTGAAAAAATACCGTACAGTGATAAACGGCGTAATTAAAATTTTAATGAAAGTGTAGTTTTATTTACACTAAATGCTTGAAATATTTCCCAAAGGCCCAAGGACAAGTGTCTTCACGCTGCTGTATATTATCGAAAACATTCTGGAGGGTGGCCAGAATGATCTGTTTGGTGTGTTGGGGAAATGTTCTTTAAAACTTTTCCACATTGTCCGGATTTTTCTTGCACACTTGTCTCTTTATTGTTTCCCAGAGCTAAAAATACAGGGATTTGGGGTCCGGATAGGTAGCAGGCCAGATTTTGCGGGAAAATATGCGATCAACAAAGAAGTCTTTCTAAAAGTGCAATGATACACGACCCTTGAATGAAGATACCCATTCGTGTATCCAAAAAGACAAAACTATGTCACATCGGTGAAGTAATTTACATCAAAGATGTCCTCACCTTTTTCATTAATAAAGTTCTGAAACCACTTGCATCATTGCAGTAATCAACGCAGGACTGGTGATCACAATCTTTCATCTATTGCATTAAGGATACCTTATATGGAGAGAACTTCAACTACTTCTGCATAATGCGGTATGTACGCATTCGTTGCTAAATAGACTTGCTGGGATAACGAAGTTGAGGGCCTACCAGTTCTGACAGGCATTTGCATTACAGCTTGTATAACAAAATTTGATTTACTTGTATTAAAACTTTATTTAAACCTATAACCACTGCACATGAACTTCTCGGATACCCTGTACGTGGATTGTTAAATGCCTCCGTAGAAAATCTATTAATAACTTGTGCTGGAAGACAATTTAAATAAAATTCCCTCTATAAAATGATCGGAAAATATATAAAACTTATTTGACTTCTCCATAAATTTTAGATTACAAGTAAGCCTTCGTTCCTTCAACATCATTTAGGACTCTTTATTTTAGCCTCTGCAATAGCCAGATAAGGACACTGCATTTAACCATGGGCAAAGCTAAATCACGTCAAATATGAAAAGCAACCGGATAAGAATTTCCATACAGTTCCACATTCTAGTGGCTACCATATACACTACCGACTAGTGTTTCTTAATCCACATTAAGCTGTAGATATTTAATGAGATATCTACGTAATAATCGTACAATAATTAACTTACGGGGTGCCCATCTCTCCTAATTAGGAAAGTTATAAGGATATAAAAAGTGCTAGAGAGAGGGGAAGAAAATGTATTGCAATCATTTTGTATTTATTTTTAATAGCGCATTAGATATTAGCAAATACTAATCTTTTCTTTTCATCAAAAAATAAGTGACTACCCAATTTGAATTATGTAAGGGCTACAAAAGGGCTACAATGAAATTAAAGAAAAAATCCGATAGTAAATCTTTAGGAATATAAAATAAAATTTTCATCTACGATTTAGTATATCGTTCAAATTAAAAAAAAAATATATGTCTTTTAGTTTTATTTGACCATTAGACACTAAAAACTCGTTATGAAAACTTCTATAACTTCCAAGTTACACGTCTTCTTGTCTACCACTTATCACCAATATCGCATTGAAGATAAAACAGAGATAGGAGGGGAAAATCTTTCACCAGCTCCTAAAAAAGTAATAAAAACATTTTTGGAGGTAATAAAAAACTTGTTGAAAGAGTCTAAAAATAAAATGTTAAAAAGGAGAAAGCACTTGCGTTATCAATACGAAACTTATAAACTGGATGAAGAATAGTCACATAAAAACTGTTTATATTATATAGAATGTTGTAAACAAAGTTCCCTCACAACCTTTTTTAAAAGTTTATTTATTTACAGATATATTTAAAAGTTTATTTATTTATATATTAAAATAGGGTGCACGACTATAGCCTACCTAGGTAGGTCACTATGCCCTTTCAAGCAAGGCCTAGGAAAGCCTATGCCACTACAAAGTAATTAATCGGACACCCTATATATCTAAACTTTTTAAAATTGCCCATTAAATCACTTTCGGGAACAGCAACGTACTCTTTTACTATATGATTCTATTTCCGCCCTAAACCCTGCCTAACCAAGCATTTAGAGCAAACAGAATATGTCGTCGCACAGCCTACGATTGGTTTAAGAAGATTCACTGTGGCCAATTCGATCTCCAAGATCAGCCAAGGAGTGCTAGACATTCACTTTTTGAAAATAACCGTTTTGTGTCTGTACCAAAGCTGTTCCACATCTGATATGACATGAGATAACTGAAAATTTTAGTGTTAGCCATACAGCCATTCGGATTATTTTGAGTAAATGGGCAAAGTCAGTAACTGGACGTAAAGATTCCAGATAAACTGACCGATATCGAACTTCAGCGGCTAATTAAGGACTGCATGACAGTACTGTCCAAGAAATGTCATTTTAATTGGTTGAAAAACGTGGTTACTGTAGATGAGAAATGGTGTCTACACTCGAACATGACACGCAAAGGAAACTGGAGAGACAAAGGCGCACCTGAATAACTTTAGGCTAAGGCCGATCGATACCAAAAGAAGCTTATGGTTTCATGTCTAGTGAGATGTGAAGGAAGTGACTTACTGGGAAATGGTGGAACGCAATCAGTCTATTCACGCTCAATTGTGCAGTCAACAAGTGCAACATGTGGCAGGTGCAATTACAAGGAAACAACCAGACGTTGTGAATGATACCTGTGAAAAACTCCTGGAGATGTGGTGGGGGGGTTCTCCGTCACCCGCCTTTCACGTCAGAACTTGCGCCAATAGACTAACGTCAATTTCCAGGACTACAGAATTTTTTGAATTTCAAAACGTTCGCAAATGATGACGAAATGAAATCTAAAATAAGACTTTTTTGATATCAGACCAGTTTAATTTTGCAACAAAACCATCCATGATCTATCCCGTTGTTGGCAGCAAGTGCTTACAAATAACAGTAATTGTTTATTGAAATATTTCTTATGATGCATCGTTTCGTTGTAAATTATTGTCAAACAACTCTGTGTGAAAACTTTCTATCCAACCAAATATATGTAACATTTTATCAGGGGATTTTTTGCTTGAAATACAATATTGTATCTATATTTTCGATAAATCTCTTCCTGCTTTACATCTTAAGGAATCATATGATCGTACTTTATAGCGTCCACAGGTGCTTATACACGTACGAGCTAAAAAAGAGTATGACAGAAATGCAAGCACTGATATTCTGAGAAAACTTTTGAACTGCTGGAATTGTGTGTAAGATGGAGGTGTCATCATGTCGTTCTCATAACATTCTCGTCAACAAAATGACAAAATGACTCTAGGATTTTTTTTACAGAAGGACAAAAATGACAAAATGTCGAACTATGGTATATAAGCATATAACCCATGACATTCCTTCGACTGTTCCTAAACGCAATTGTCAAATACTGAAACCATGCTTACTCTCACAATGCCTGAAGTGGAAGTCCAGTAAGCCGTAGCTGTATGCAAGAAACGAAAGAGCATAGATGTACTGCACTAGGATTTCCGATGCTTTTGAACTCAATAAATGACTAGAGTAAATTGCAATTACCTTTCTCTCATAATTAACATATAATCTTTGCCGTTTTTTTTTACTTGCCTTTAGATCAAAGACACGAATGAACAGAGGAACATGGAGCGATAAACATGTGTAGATTAAATTAGAACGACAACGGCTATTAAAGGTAGAATTAATAAATCATGAAGGATCAAACAAAAGCAACTTTCAATTCGTCGTCAAGAATCTGTTTTATATAACTCCAAGGAAGAGATAGAAGTTCATGGAGAATGCAGGCCCTCAGAATTATGGACACTATACTCGCGCGAACAATCTCTGAAATTTTCTTAGCAATTCCCAATCTTATGCTTTCCAATTGAGTTCAAGAAGATATATCTTACAGTGTATGGTAATCCGACTATTTTATTTCAATATTTTCTTTTGAAGAAATGAAATTTAAAGTAAGTTGCTTTTCCACACGAGATGACCAGGTCTCAATAGTATAGCCATTGCGATGTGGGCTACCTAGAAACCTCGCTTTAGATTACATTTTTCGGCTGAGAAATTAACAAGTAGATTCGGCCTCAGTCCACTGAGCTCAGCGATGATGTACAGTAAATATTTTAAATCTCTCCACTGCTCCGACACTTTTTTAATTTCACGCTGATCTTTTTTTCGTTCTACACATTTCTCTTTTGCTTTATTTTACTACCGCAGTTTTACTTATCATGCATATTATTTTATATCTACACTCGTCTGACGTGTGAAGGGAGTTTCTTTTCTGGGATGCGAAGGATCTAAGGCTAGTAGCAAAACAAAATTCTAAACACGAACCGCATGCGCGTTTACCTTAAGAGGACCCGCCACTGACGTCCTTGGGCTTGGTAGAAATTATCAGTCTGATCTTTATGCAAATTTGATTACCAGTCTAGGAAGCTCAGCGATGATGCCCAGTGATTATTTTCGATTTTGCCACTGCTCTTACACTTTTTTAATTTTAGGCTGGTCTTTTTCTTTTTCTTTACAACGGCAAGATGCATATAGCGCCCATTTGCAAGGTGAAGTAGAGCTAATCAGGACCTCACAAATAAGCACCATCTTGGCCGTTTTGAACTTTTGAAACTAGGAACACAAATGGAACACAGAAATAATATGCCATGTTGTAACAAGGAATGAATCTAGAAAAAGGAAAATACTTGTAAATAATGTTAAATCGCAATAATATTTATCAATGCAAAATAAAATATGTTGTGATGAGGCAAGCGAAATCGTTATGGTTCCCACGTGAATGTACAAACAAACACAAATTAGAAACAGATGTGAGCTGAAGGTCAGGACACAGATACTGAAGGTAGTGGAAAACAGCTGGACAAACATAGAACGGACTTTGATCTGATCAGCCATAATTAACATGAACCTGTGTAACGAGGAAATCAATCTTCCTATGGAAGTCGGCTTGATAAGCTCGGTCATGAGACGCAAATAAAAATACCCTTTTGTTGCACATATGCCTACACTGAACATGCTGAAACATTCTCATTATTATTATTCATTCTTCATAATTTTAATTCTGATTTGTATATTAGTAGCCTCACGCATCTATCCCTCGTCATCAATCCATTCCTCCAGATTCCCAACAATCTGACGCATAAGGAGACTTATGGAAATAAAAATACCCTTTTGTTGCACATGTGGCTACTCTAAACATGCTGAAACATTCTCATTATTATTATTCATTCTTCATGATTTTAATTCTAATTTGTATATTAGTAGCGTCACGAATCCATCCCTTGTCCTCCACCTATTCCTCCAGATTCCCAACAATCTAACGCATAATGAGACTTACAAGAAACATGGGACCTTAACACTGGTAGCCAGCCCATAGGTGTAAACTCACAAACGAAAAACTGAAAATTCTACTATTTTGCTTTCCTGAACTGAGGTAGCCTTAAGCCGAGATTTAAGACTACAATTTCTTCCTTCTGCCAAGCAATAACCTGGTTACCATTCGAACTATGACTACATGCAAATTACCTGAAAGACCCCTTTGTAGTCAGACCAAACTCGACTCTATGGCCAAAAGAACCACCTTAACCAAATACTCATACACTGGTAACCCATCATAGCCACAAAACTTGTTGCCATCTATAAACTGCAAAACTATATGCGACATTTCAAAACCCTTCTTCTGGCCTGCTCTAATGGAGATTTGCACACACCTCATTGCTAATATTAGTGTAGTGTACACATTGATAGTTCAATTCAAATGAAAGCTGTTTGCTAAAATAAACTCTTTTCTTCATCACAAGTACATGAGTAGTTTCGAAACATCACATCCGCCTTTCAGCTGTACAAACGCTAACTGAGTTTGATCTTAGAAATATCTTTATATAAAATCAGAAAAAAACGACTAACTAGAAAAATACAAAAAATAGGTATAATAAACAAGTTCCGCTGACGAAAACGTCGCGTGTTCTCACTTATTCTGATTTATAACCTGATGACCTTTAAAACTTCTAATAATTCTCGGACTAACCCTGTCAGGACCTTAGCAATTCTATCGCACCGAAGAGAATGTAAAACAACATAAGTATTCCAAATTTCGTTAGAATGGAACGAATAATTATGATGTAATTGCCAAAGTAAAATAATTCCTTGCCTAACCTTAGGAGGAGGAGTATTGCTATTATATCATTTTAAGGAGAATGTAAAACAATTTAAAGGTTTCAAGTTTGGTTAGAATCGGCCGAATAAATATGATGTTATTGACAAAACAAAATATACCAGTTGAAAGAGAATGTAAAATGACGACATAAGAGTTTTGAATTTCGTTAGAATCGGCCAATTAGTTACAATGTTATTAGAAAAAAATATAAGCAAAACGGGAACCGACCGACAGACATAGTGAGATTCACCCGCTACTAGACAGGCACGCGATTAAAAACACCTTAAAAAAAGCATTACCACATTTTTCAAAATAAGTTTGCCATCAACCCCACACTTTCCTGTATGTATGATATCGCTATGACTCACAGGAACTAATTTCTCCTTTGCCCCATTATCTCTTCGGGTAACCCCGTCCCTCTAAATTAGGTTGATGTATTGTCTCCTATTTATTTCAAGACGCTTTGAGAATGCTGAAGACTTCATGCTTAAAGTTAAATCAGCCAATGTTGATATAAGTAAACACAAGATCCTAACACTGGCTAAAGATTCGCTTTTCACCAAACTACCTTTTGACGAAACTATCATTAAAACAAGAAAATTACATTTGGCTGATATTAGCCTACCAGTCCATCATGACTTATTTATCTAATTAATTGACGCTGCTGGTTATATTCCAGGGCCCTCCTAAGGATAGTCTTTGAAATATTAAAAGTTTTGAATGTAAGGTCATAAATCAGAATAAGTGAGAGCACACGACTTTTTGGTCAGCAGACCTTGTAATATCAATGTTATATTATTTAATTTTAGACGTGTGAGCAATGTGTTTTTAATATTTCATATATTCCTTTGTTTCTAAATGAACATTGAGTTTGTTAATAAGAACTTATAGTTTAGGGCCATTAACAGTCTATCTTTTATGTAAGACGAATTGGTTTGGACGCCTAAGGTGAAATAATATCAGGTCACATACCTATGGCTTCTACGGTCAGTTTTTGTAGCTATGGTAACACTTTTAATACAATTTATAGATTGTCTAGGAGCTCCAATATTAAAAGAAGCTAATATGCCTCAAATGTTTTCTTCTAATGAGCAGACACTTATGCGACACATTTTGTACAGCCTAGTTAATGAGCTATATTACATTCTGAAGTTAGAAGGGTTTAGCATCACTACTAGTTTTGTAAA
Organism: Ceratothoa steindachneri; assembly: GCA_963969495.1. Taxonomy (NCBI): domain Eukaryota; kingdom Metazoa; phylum Arthropoda; class Malacostraca; order Isopoda; family Cymothoidae; genus Ceratothoa; species Ceratothoa steindachneri. The sequence continues at coordinate 92,427,151 of OZ018328.1, forward strand.
GAGACACAATCTCACGTTTCTGTAAAGCAATAAAGGTTTAGAGGAATTTTCAACTCGTGGAAAAGAAATGTATTTTCTCTTGAAGCGTTATACTGTCACGTAGACATGCCAAAAGAAAGTCGAGTTTCCTTATTACAAAGAAGCAGTCAAATAATTCAAAAAATATAACCATATTAAGCTCAGTCTCATAAGATAACCTAAGGAATTCCCTGTATCACCCAATTGTTCCAACCAGGGGTATACAACGATAGACAAGGGAGGTTTTATCAAAAATAGCCGTTGCCGGGCGAACAGGTGTCACTTCCAATGCATGAGACAGATAAGCCCAAGAATATTCTTCTAATCAAGAGGCACCAATATAAATAGCAAACCAACCCAAAAGACAGGCAAAAATAGTAAGTACTTGCCATTCTTTCGTATCACGCATCTTTTGTGTCCGTGATTCACCTTATCAGAATTCTAATTCGGCCAAGAAACATCACTACACTCCCGAAGATGCTCTTAAATTTCCTTCCACCAAATAAAGAGTTAAATTCATTTTGTCTCTTAATTGCTGTCCCGCTTGAACGGAATTGCTACTACTTTTTACTACTAGAAAATTTCATAATTTTGATTAGGCCTAACATTTTCCTATCCAAAGTCGTGCAAATTAGTTCTTTTGGTATCAGTTCTTGAGTTCTACACACAACATACATCCTATTACTTGTCATTTATCTACTTCTCCCAATATAGGGTTGAATCATACACATGAGAGCTTGCAACCCTAAACGCAACTTGGTCAGTCCTTATTGAATCCATCATTCAATTTATAATTTCCAAAATAATTATTCATACACCCTTGCTACAATAAAACTCAATTCCTCCAATTATTCCCTTCTAGTTCTTTAATTTATCTTTTTTCTCATTATAATTTTGACATTCATTTCTTATCTATATAGCGTTTCATTATATTTCATGGATACACATTATATTAATAGGAATGCTTATGTATGGAACAACAGGAAATCGTACGAAAGTTTTAAATAAAATTATTTTAAATCTTTTCTGACACTTAAATCCAAAGTTGTAATCTGAGCTTAGCCGTAATATTACAGAACAGAATCTGGCTGTTCTATTCAGAGGAATAAATATGAATTAACTCTGAAAGCATCCTATAAAAAGTTTTACATCTCTAAATTAGAGAAGTGAGATTAATATTATTCTCATTATATTCTCTCGCCTGATGTATTCGTAATCATATAAACATTCATTCCTTTTTTTATTTCTCTTGTTGATTTGCATGATTTGACCATATTTTATTTAAGGCTCATCTATTATAAAATATTAAAAATAAGTTCCCTTTCTATCTTTTAAACATAAATTTTCCCATTATTTCACTTTATTTATATTTCAATACAAATACTATTAAATAATGGAGGAAGGGTGCAGAAAACATAACCATGTAGAAAGTAAGGGTCAAAGTAATGCCATAAATTCTGCGTTTATTAAGGAATGGCATATATTACAACTCTCAAACGCTGGATGTAACAAAAAGTAATATCTTTCTTATCTTCAAAATTCCTTGTTATAATTAGGGTCAAAACTAAAAAACTAAGTTGCTAAAAAAAAAAGTAGATCATCCTATCAAACACCCCTCTTAAAATAATTAGACACCTACAGTGCTCGCTGAAACATGGGATACATGAGATATGACGACAATCCCTTAGAAATAAAATAGGTAAAGCTAATACAAAAATGAGCACACTCCGAACACTAACATGACATCTATTCATGAACTCTAAGGAGTTCAGCTTTCATACGATGGCAAGCTGTATAGATATGCATCCCTTACTATGATTTATGCCCTACACAGGCCATTACATAAACTGGCAGCTTACTGAGTTGTATTTCAAACTGCTTTGAAAAGATCAGTAACGTCTAACGGTTTGTTATTTTATATATTTTGTGTCTTTATTGCACAAAATCAGTGTTTTATGTAAATAAGTTTTGATTCAGCTTAATAGGATTGAAGCAGAATGTTAAGGGTATTTTGCTTCAGACATTTAGACATATTGCCATTTTCGATTATTCAACAATTTATAAATGCAAAGTAGAGTGTTTAATGAACAAATTTTCTTTCTCTTTGTAAAATTGGGATGGCAAAATTTTCTTTTACTTTGTTTATTTGATAAGAGTACGGCTCAAAAGTAATTTATTTTGCGCACATTATATTTTATATTTAAACTTTGATTTTCCACGCCATATTCGGAATTGATCTACGTCCACATATCATTATTTTGAAAGTGTACTATTATTTACTTATTTGCTTATGTTCTATAGTTTGTAAAATTTTTTTAGACTAGTTATTTTTCTTACTAATTCTGTGCAGTTATAGCTGTTAGAGTGCAAAGCACAAAAAGTAATCTATCAGAGAACCGCATTATTTTATTGTTCGATAATCCGGCTAGTTTTGAGCGATTTTTGAAGGGCATTGGTTCTTTTCTGTTTCGTCTCCTAATCTGTAATGATGGGTAATAAACTAAGTTTAATTACAAAAAAAAATAACTAATTTTGTTTTCTCTTAATAGAGGCAGCTTTTCTAGTACAGATACCTTACTTAATAAGCAGAAATCCATATAGATATCTTGTATTATTCTAAATTCAATCTCTTGTTTCCAGCTCACATTGATAAATCCTTTGTATCTGTATATGTTTATTTTTATTAATCTTACTTTCTTTGTTGCTGGGTGCATAAACGAAATAATCCATCATTTAAAACTCAATAATTAAAAATAATAACTTTCCATCCTTATAAGCTAGAAAACTATTTTTTTCGCATTTATTTATTTTTCTCTGTCACTACTAGTTTTGTAAAGAGACACAATCTCACGTTTCTGTAAAGCAATAAAGGTTTAGAGGAATTTTCAACTCGTGGAAAAGAAATGTATTTTCTCTTGAAGCGTTATACTGTCACGTAGACATGCCAAAAGAAAGTCGAGTTTCCTTATTACAAAGAAGCAGTCAAATAATTCAAAAAATATAACCATATTAAGCTCAGTCTCATAAGATAACCTAAGGAATTCCCTGTATCACCCAATTGTTCCAACCAGGGGTATACAACGATAGACAAGGGAGGTTTTATCAAAAATAGCCGTTGCCGGGCGAACAGGTGTCACTTCCAATGCATGAGACAGATAAGCCCAAGAATATTCTTCTAATCAAGAGGCACCAATATAAATAGCAAACCAACCCAAAAGACAGGCAAAAATAGTAAGTACTTGCCATTCTTTCGTATCACGCATCTTTTGTGTCCGTGATTCACCTTATCAGAATTCTAATTCGGCCAAGAAACATCACTACACTCCCGAAGATGCTCTTAAATTTCCTTCCACCAAATAAAGAGTTAAATTCATTTTGTCTCTTAATTGCTGTCCCGCTTGAACGGAATTGCTACTACTTTTTACTACTAGAAAATTTCATAATTTTGATTAGGCCTAACATTTTCCTATCCAAAGTCGTGCAAATTAGTTCTTTTGGTATCAGTTCTTGAGTTCTACACACAACATACATCCTATTACTTGTCATTTATCTACTTCTCCCAATATAGGGTTGAATCATACACATGAGAGCTTGCAACCCTAAACGCAACTTGGTCAGTCCTTATTGAATCCATCATTCAATTTATAATTTCCAAAATAATTATTCATACACCCTTGCTACAATAAAACTCAATTCCTCCAATTATTCCCTTCTAGTTCTTTAATTCATCTTTTTTCTCATTATAATTTTGACATTCATTTCTTATCTATATAGCGTTTCATTATATTTCATGGATACACATTATATTAATAGGAATGCTTATGTATGGAACAACAGGAAATCGTACGAAAGTTTTAAATAAAATTATTTTAAATCTTTTCTGACACTTAAATCCAAAGTTGTAATCTGAGCTTAGCCGTAATATTACAGAACAGAATCTGGCTGTTCTATTCAGAGGAATAAATATGAATTAACTCTGAAAGCATCCTATAAAAAGTTTTACATCTCTAAATTAGAGAAGTGAGATTAATATTATTCTCATTATATTCTCTCGCCTGATGCATTCGTAATCATATAAACATTCATTCCTTTTTTTATTTCTCTTGTTGATTTGCATGATTTGACCATATTTTATTTAAGGCTCATCTATTATAAAATATTAAAAATAAGTTCCCTTTCTATCTTTTAAACATAAATTTTCCCATTATTTCACTTTATTTATATTTCAATACAAATACTATTAAATAATGGAGGAAGGGTGCAGAAAACATAACCATGTAGAAAGTAAGGGTCAAAGTAATGCCATAAATTCTGCGTTTATTAAGGAATGGCATATATTACAACTCTCAAACGCTGGATGTAACAAAAAGTAATATCTTTCTTATCTTCAAAATTCCTTGTTATAATTAGGGTCAAAACTAAAAAACTAAGTTGCTAAAAAAAAAAGTAGATCATCCTATCAAACACCCCTCTTAAAATAATTAGACACCTACAGTGCTCGCTGAAACATGGGATACATGAGATATGACGACAATCCCTTAGAAATAAAATAGGTAAAGCTAATACAAAAATGAGCACACTCCGAACACTAACATGACATCTATTCATGAACTCTAAGGAGTTCAGCTTTCATACGATGGCAAGCTGTATAGATATGCATCCCTTACTATGATTTATGCCCTACACAGGCCATTACATAAACTGGCAGCTTACTGAGTTGTATTTCAAACTGCTTTGAAAAGATCAGTAACGTCTAACGGTTTGTTATTTTATATATTTTGTGTCTTTATTGCACAAAATCAGTGTTTTATGTAAATAAGTTTTGATTCAGCTTAATAGGATTGAAGCAGAATGTTAAGGGTATTTTGCTTCAGACATTTAGACATATTGCCATTTTCGGTTATTCAACAATTTATAAATGCAAAGTAGAGTGTTTAATGAACAAATTTTCTTTCTCTTTGTAAAATTGGGATGGCAAAATTTTCTTTTACTTTGTTTATTTGATAAGAGTACGGCTCAAAAGTAATTTATTTTGCGCACATTATATTTTATATTTAAACTTTGATTTTCCACGCCATATTCGGAATTGATCTACGTCCACATATCATTATTTTGAAAGTGTACTATTATTTACTTATTTGCTTATGTTCTATAGTTTGTAAAATTTTTTTAGACTAGTTATTTTTCTTACTAATTCTTTGCAGTTATAGCTGTTAGAGTGCAAAGCACAAAAAGTAATCTATCAGAGAACCGCATTATTTTATTGTTCGATAATCCGGCTAGTTTTGAGCGATTTTTGAAGGGCATTGGTTCTTTTCTGTTTCGTCTCCTAATCTGTAATGATGGGTAATAAACTAAGTTTAATTACAAAAAAAAATAACTAATTTTGTTTTCTCTTAATAGAGGCAGCTTTTCTAGTACAGATACCTTACTTAATAAGCAGAAATCCATATAGATATCTTGTATTATTCTAAATTCAATCTCTTGTTTCCAGCTCACATTGATAAATCCTTTGTATCTGTATATGTTTATTTTTATTAATCTTACTTTCTTTGTTGCTGGGTGCATAAACGAAATAATCCATCATTTAAAACTCAATAATTAAAAATAATAACTTTCCATCCTTATAAGCTAGAAAACTATTTTTTTCGCATTTATTTATTTTTCTCTGTCAAAAGACTTAGTAAAGTAAGCTACTGAAATAAGTCTGCGTAATATGGTTGCAAAAATTCTTATAGCTCACTTCTAGCATAATTGAATGCAATGTTGATGCTATACCAGTCGGCGAAAGTTTGATGTTGAGCTTCTTTGTCTAACTTGTAAAATCCCAAATTTTTTTGCGAAGTTAGATGCCGTGATTTGAATGTATGAAACTATAAATCCTCGGCTCTATGAAAGAAAATCAAAGTATCGGGATATCTTATCCTACTATGTCTTTTTTTGCAGCTGGTACTTTGAGTTCTTACGCAGGCTCTATAAGGAGAGAGTAGCGATTATGACAGATAATCGATACTCAATTTTAGCTTCTCTGCGGTATGACGGGTTAGAATAAGATTAGTTTTGTTGGCAATTTGATTTTGCCGATCAAACTTGACAAGTTTTGTGGCTGGATTTCGGATAAAAGAACACGTTATTGGTATCCGGGTCCTACAGTCAAAAACAAATATCCTCTGTTTTTTCCTGACCAAGTTACCGAAAATACTATTCTTATAGTCTGTGTGGTGTGTCCTTATTTTTCTAATAACAGGATGCGTTATAGAACTCAATTGCTAAACTTATGTTCAAAACTTTAAATATTTTATTTTAGATATATTAGTTAGTATATGTACCAACACCAGGTTCCTAAGCAAATTGTCTTTTATTAATAATTTTCCCCAAGAGATATTCAAGAAAAAAGAGTGCATTTTGTCATCTTCTGGGTTCATAATTTTTTCAATGACAGAACCTAAATGCTAAATAGACTGCATTTAAATGTAGAGGATCTTCAAGATTCGGCAGATTTTTTATATTTCTCTATGCTTTTATGTCATAAAGTCACGCAGGGACAGTGCATAATTTATTGGAGGATTGTAGTGAGTGAGTTCATTTTTCAGCTATAATGCCTATATTATATTATCATAATACACTAAATCGTAATCTAAAAGTCTAATAAGATAATTTTCCTGTTTTACACAAACCCGCGCACTTTAAGGAACAAAATTAATGAAGGGAAGATATTAGGTAAATCAGAAGAGTTTACTCCTATTGGAATTACAGATTAAAAGAGATCTGATAATGGAATTTAGCTTTGTAGTACACAAAGTATTTAACAGAGAAAAGGAAAATGCAGAGGCATTAGTTTATCCCTTAAAACGAGATAGTCACGACAATGAAACTTTTCACTTTAGATATTATGCCTAAGACTTTAGTTATCAAGCTCGTGAAAAGTTAATCTTAAAGATGATATGTGATCAGGGCAACCAATAAAATTTAATTGAGGTTTTTAAGAAAATAACTTTGAACTGTTACAGATTGCTGACAAACTACATTCAACTCATTACACTATTGAGGATCATTTAAATAAAATTTGCAAGGTTTCACGGTTGGAACAATGATTTATCATGTAGTATCAGAGGTACAATTGCAACAAATAAGCAACATTTGTTTATCTAAATCTTCGACGTCTAATTTATGAACAATTTTTTAAATCAAATAGTGTACGATCCACATGGCAAAAAGAATATCTTAGACTTATTTTTCACAAAGGAAGAGATGTATGTAACATAATAAAATTTATGCTGCCGAAATGTTTTGGAACAGCGATCACCACATAATTAGATTCAATCTAATTGAGTTTGGAAAATCTCGATGAAATGTTTCTAGAGTTTCAGAGTTCACTTTTCCTAAGATAAATAATGTAATAGTGCTCAAAAAGCGTAGATATTTTTTAAAAATCAAATCAACTGCCGTAGATAAATAGCATGATTAAAATGTTCATAATGAAACGTATTAGATTGTACATAGAGCACTTCGAAAACATTCAAGTGTTTAAAATTAAATCCAAAACTTTTAGTATTATCGTTTTGCCAAGTGCATAAAAAACAGAAAGCAAAATTATTGCGAAAATATGAACCAAAGCAAGTTTATAGATAGTTAAACGATGGTAAGCCAATGGGGCATTGCATCGGGATTTCCCTATATGCTGATGAAGGCCTTTGTAGGGAGCCGAAAAGCGTAGCAAAGACATTAGATGAACATTTTCCCATCTTCAAACCATGGAAGATATAATTAGTTTACTCACAATACAAGATTAGATCAATTTTATTGAAGAAATTATATTATTAAACTTCGAAATATCTGAAAATAAAAATTAATTTATATCAAAATTATTCAAAAGCTACCAACTGCCCCCAAAACCCATTCAATCAACATTAAAGAGTCACAATTGAATTAATAAAACCATTGCATAATTTTTAACAATCCATTATTGGAAGAATATTACCCGAAGAGTTCAATTAAGCAAATATATCGTCAAGTTTCACAAAAGGAATAATGACTGTGAGTCTGGAAACTTTAGCCAAATTTCCATTAGCTATGGGAAGGATAATCTTAAGAAGTCAATGGTTAAGGATATAATGGAGAAAATCAAGAGGTAAGTAAATTAATAAATATCCCGCAGTATTCTTTTAACGCGGCAGTTCTTCCCTAAGTAATTTGATTAATATTTTAAGAAAATTATAACGTTTGAACAGAAATTAACGGTACATGTATTTTATTGAGAATTTACAATGCTTTTAATATCGTTCCGCATAAAAGACGTGTTAAATATATAACCCTATGGAATAGATAGGAAGGTGTTAAGATCTACAGCAGATTAACAAAAAAAAAACGTCAGCAGAGTGTTGAGGTAAATGAATCTAGTTCCTCATTAATTTCCGTTATTAGCCGCCATCCTCGGGAATCAGCTCTCTAATTTTTTTATATACAAAAACGTTCTTACCATAGAGAAATCTTTAAGTTGATGAGAAGAAACATGTTACTAATGCAAAATTCCAAAAATCTTGCGCAAACTTTCTAAAAGCCATCGAATTGATCTAAAGAAGACAGATAGACTTGAACATGGAAAAGTACAAGCTAATGCATGTAGGACATGCTAATCTAGGAACATATTACAAAATTGCTTTTTAAATTTTAAAGACGGAAAACTTTGCAATTAGTGTTCTAGTGTACTACACTTTCTTTCTATGTGCTCCTTGTACGACCTCACTGGAAGTATGCAATACAATTCTGGTCGCCATATCTGTGAAAAGACATTTCAATATTGGAAAGCGACCTGAGACGAGTGATAAAATTAATCCCCGAAAAGGGATTTAAATCATATATGGACTGATTAAGGCAACTTAATTTACCCTAAGTGGAAGATCAGTACCTGCGAGACCAATTCAAGAAGTTATTCAAAATACTAAATGGGTTTAATATAATTCAAAACTATAACTAGATCATGGAATTTTAGAGAGAAATAGCTGTTGCAATCTAGTAATGAAAACGTTTAGCATTTAAATAGAACATATTTTTTATAAAATATACCAAAATTATAATAAGTGACTAGAAGTGTCGTTACGGGCATTAGTCAGAATAGAATTGATAAAAGTTTTCCTAAAATTGAATTTAATGAAACAAGATGTGTTAATTTAACTTTTTAGCAGATAGTCTCCCCTCTTTAAATTTCCATCACCTCACCATTCCAGCCTTTCCATTCTCACCTGAAATAGCCTCGATTAGAACTTGGAGTATGTGCTAGTTCATAATTCTCTAACAATTTGCAATACTCTCAAGTCCCACACTATCCTCTCCGAAACACTGATAACCTAAAGAATCTCTACCACAAAACCACACAATTATTAACCGTATGATGCAGGAAGGCATCTAATCTTTGGGTCTACATTTGCCCTTCAATGTCATTCCACTGTACATTAAGCAAAAAAATCATCCCTCCTATTTCACATACTGTTACATCGAGGCAAGAATATTCTGCTTTTACCGCACAAATCTGCACATGCAAATAAAGCACACTCCTAACTAATACAGACAGGAAAAGCTCACAACAAAAACCCGCAAGACCTTTCTACGAACATATTCTAAATATCTGTAAAAATCCCATCTTGTATGTGTAGTTAGTTGAATCCTCGAGCAGAACTGCTGGTGCTTAGCCGTGGATATCTTAAGTGAAACTGGTTAGTCTACGTTAATTAATTGGGTAAACACCTTAACGGATTTGCATGAAATTTCTACTGCCAGTCAGAGTAATAGTAAATCTTCTGGAGCAGTGGTTTTCTTGAACACATTTTATAAGTATTCTGTTTGGTTTAGAGAAAATAACTACGTAAGCTAATTTGGTCAGCCTCACCATAAGTACCTCATCTTGGTCTAGAAATTATATTCGGAGTCTCTTTTCCTGTGCTCGAACTAAAGTGAACACAATACACAGGATAGGTTCAAAAGGATATATACTGGAGTATCTTACACTAGGAGAGTTAAGGTCGGATGGTTATATTTATTGCTCGCTTAAACTGATTTGATGATACGACCCAAAAATCCCAGAAAATATATGCTTTACTCTACAGTCTCTATATTTCCTCTTCTTAGGTTAAGATAATGTGAAAATTCGGCTATCATGTCACCAATAGCTATAATAAATGTAACTCAACTTCAAGCGTAAGTTATAGATTTAAGAACTTCAACCAGTTAGGTTCAAACCCGTGTAGTGGATGTAATTACTAGGATATAAAAAAGCAATGGGTTCCCCATTGCAACAAATAGAGATAACGACAAAAATGATCATTACTTTATTCCCAGCATGTGCTATTTCCTTAATCTAGTTTCCGGTTGCCTCGCCTAACTAGTTGTTGACGCAAATCGATCTTGTCTTATACCTGTAGAAATTAAGAAGCGTCACTTCATAAACTGAAATCACTGGTGTAAGCAAAGCCAGAAGGAGGATTTGATTAAATTTCATCCCTTCTAAGCGATAACACAGACTGTGCAGATGGTTAAAAGGAATATGTTACCTAAGAGAACTTATGGGAGAAACAAAAATGAAGGAAGTGCCTTCTATGCTTTCTCACTTTCCGTGCTTGGCCGTTATTGACGTCACCAAAGGAAAAAGGTTTTTGTTCGACAGAGGATCAATGATTTAATTTCTTTCTGTTACATGGCAAGATCTGCAACAAAAAATAAGTGTAATTTCTTTTCAGACTGCAACGTGATCATTAATTTCTATGTTTGCTGAACGTATATTTAATGTTTTACAGTGTTTAATAAGTAACTTACCTGTATTTCTTTAGTGTACGATATCAAAAGACCGATTATATGTGCTGATTCCTTAGCAAATTATAACCTTTAAATTAAAATTAAGCATTCACGCTTGATAATAGCACCAGTAATCTATCAGTAGAAATGTAATCAAACAACTCATTCGTCCATCTTTATTTTTATAATTTTGAGCCGATTGGCATTAGACAAAGGGAGATTTAAAAATTCCATGACGAGCATGGTTATCAAATATTGGAGCGTAGTGCTCCTTTTTTATATTTCCATGGTATTGTGTCAAAGGGACTACCTGCTGTCGAGGTAGGAAGGCATTTATCCCTAAAGCTATTGCGTGTGATAAAAGATAGAATTCAAGCCTTGTTATAATCGAAAAAGATAAGGCCAGTTACTATTCCCTATCCATTGCTCATGTATCTTGTAAAGAACGCCGATTTGACCATTATCGTTTAAATTTTATCACGATTATTGATAAAAACCAATTCCTTACATCACTCATTTTACCACAAGTTTACATAATTGTTCAGGGTTCTCTAAAACCGAATTAAATGAAGCAAGATTTTTTAGATTGAAATTCAGCCATCATTTCTTATGGGTCTCTACTACTTCCTCGTTTTCTCGAAGATATGTGCAACTTTTCTCAAATTAACAACGGTCGATTAGTTTTGTTTGCGTGACGTCAATTTCATCTTGCAAATGTTGATGATCTCCGCATTGCAAGCAAACTGAAGCAAACATTTGGACCAACTCTCGCAAGGTTGAAGTTGTATAGTTTAAAATCAACTATAGAACGTACTTTTTCGGAAAATTTACTTGATTTTTAAGGATATAAAGTTAAGTATAAAAGATTATGCTTGACTATACGTATATATAATATTTACAAAGATTCATGGCCCTGATTTTCCTTTGTACATTCAATGAAAAGGCCCCCGTAAGGGGCGCGGCGATTTGCCATCCCCCCCTGCCGTGCTGACGGGAGTCAGCACCCCGTCCGTCCCCAGCTTAGCCTCTTCTTCTTCCTTCAAAACACTTGTTTCCTTGCTTTTGATACAACCTCTCCCACAACTTTCTCTGGTCAGTCTCTAGTTTCACAGGGTAGATGCTGACCTTCCTCTCAGCCAACCATCCCGCATCGGGGCCGGGGGTTTGGGGGCAATGTTTCCTAACCCCTTACCTCCGGTCTGAGGTGGCTGGTTTTTAAACAACCTGCTTTATCCCCACCCATACCTTCGTGACATCCCTTTTCCTCTCCTCTTCACAATCTATATTTTTTTACGCCGTGTCTAAGGTGGAGCTGCCATGCCGATGGACTGCCAGGCCACCAGGCTGGAGGGGTGGTCCGAAATGGCGGCGCCTGGCTCTGCCAGGCCTGTAAGCAGCTCTTGCAGTGCGGGCAACTGCAAGAGGTGATGAGCTATTGCGTCCCGTGGCACAAATAGGGTCACCATGCCCATGGATGAATTCATAAAACCTCAAACCCCTTTAACTCCCCCTTGCTCATCGATGGAGCCGCAGGGGACCCTCCATATTTCTCTAACTGGAGAAGAGGCTTACTCCTCTCCTTCGCCTACGGGTGCAGGGGACTCCCCCTCACCCTGTTCTCTGGAGGTGCTTTTGAACACCTCCCTGATCCCAGCGGCAGTCCCTCCTTGGATTTCCAAGGGGACTGCCAAGAAAGACATCAGGCAGCCCATTGCCAAACGCCTCTCGTGTAAGCGGCTCGGTAGGGCAAACCTCCTTAGGGGAGAGGGGAAAGCCAGGCCCCTTCGGTCGCTTCCCTCAAAAGACCTGCTGGCAAGAATTTTAAACCTTGCCGGGGTCAAGGCCTGTGTCTCCCCACACAAGACTAGCGAAACTGCCAAGGGGACCTGCGATGTCCTGGGAGGGGATAGCCAACTGGAGGCCCCTCCTGTGATAGGCATGGTGCTTAAGGAAACCCAGCCTCAGACGGTAGGGTCTTCCATGGGGGGGAATCCGAGCTCGGCGCCAAATACCGAACCCGAATTCGCCCCTATGCAAGGTCCTCCTTAAACGCCTGGGCATTCTGAGGCAGTACAAGGAGGGGAGGGATCTCCTCCGGATGGTGCCCCTGCGACGACCAGGACCTTCTCCATTTCGGAGAAGGACCTGGCTGAGGCCGGTCCATCTGGCCTAGGCGCTTCTACCGGCGGAGGTAAGAAACGGGTTCATTCTTCGCCCTCCTCTCCTAAAAAGAAAAAGAAGACAAGAAAGACTAAGAAGACTCGGGGCTCCTCTCCATCCGAGGGGGATACGGGGACGGATGGGTCTGCTGCCACTCTGGCAAGCGAACAAGCCAAGATCGGCACATCCAGCCCCTCTGCCCCCCCCGGGTACGGAGCTCCTGACTATGACAAAGACAAAAAGTGCACAAGGCGGAGTCTCGATGACATCAGGGCCCCTGAATTAGAGGTTACCTGGCGTTTTCGAGCCCGCTGGCTTCAAACGCTTCCTCGTAATTTGCTCCACTGATGGTACCATGTTGTCCAAGGGCAACATGATCCATTAGAGGAAAGGATTAGCTATTGCAATTGGTAAAGAGCCGAAGGTGACATGTTTCTCGGACGGGAGCCTTCTGGTGAAAGCGGCGAATCCCGCCGAGGCGGCCAAGATAACTGCTCTTGGGACACTCCATGGCACCCTAAGGAGTATGACGCCGCACTCTACCATGAACTTTGTGAAAGGAGTAGTTTATGCGAGGGAACTCGTTGAATACTCCCTTACGGACATCACTCTAGAGCTGGCCGACCATGGGATGGTCAAGGTTGAACCAGTGATGAAAAAACAGAGAGGGGCCTCGACACCCACCCCTACACTCTTCGTCATGTTTGACTGTAACAAGCTCCCTGAGTCGGTGCGTGCCGGTTGGTACCGCTACCACGTGAAGGCATTCGTGCCACTGCCGCGGCGGTGCTATTACTGACACCGCTTCAGCCATACGAATTGCTCATGTAGACGTGCAAAGTCGAGGTCACCTGAAGTCTGTGTAAATTGCTCTAAGGTTGCACACGATAAGTCCAACTCGTGTGTAGCCAAGTGTGTCAATTGCGGAGAGCCGCACTCTGCTTCTTCAAAGCAATGTGGTGAATATCTCCTTGAGAAAAAAATCCTGGCCGTTCAGGCCCAGGATCGACTCTCATTCCGCGAGGCTAAGGAATAGGCCTGGCGAGCCCGGCTCTGCCTCGGAGGTCATATGCCTCAATAGTCAGAAAGGCACCCTCTGCTCCTGGCCCATCAAGGCCAACGAGCACGGTTGTTTCAACGCCCATTCGGAGCCTTTCTGCGGGCTCTACCCAAACTGGGCGCTCTCCTGTTAGAGCTTGCGGCAAAAAGGGTTCATACCCAGCCCCTGCTAAATCCAGGGCTCCTCCCTCTTCCCCCAGCGTGACCGTTTCATGTAAGGCGAAATGGCCACGCGCCTCTACCGAGTCGTTAGGCTCACAGGAGGCAAAGCCCCTGAATATGGTCGCTAGGCCATATTCAGGGGTTCCTAAAGCTGTCCCCCGAAAGGAGGACAGCAACAAAGGAGCTTCGGCTCCTTCGCCCACGCCCCGAGGTGGAGGGAGTGGCTCGGAGACGGTAGTTCCTTGAAAAAAGGGCCCCCCCACCTCCGAAGCTGCCACCTCCACCTAAGGTTGTTAAGTGGAGGGAGGAAAAGACTAGCATGGCGAGCCCACCCTCCTGCAATAAGTCCTCGAAGGCAACAGCGCCTTCAGCGCTTTGTCCGGCCAACAGCGCCTGGGGTTTTACCCCCGGGAAGCGTACGGCCACTCACGTGAGGGTCTTCAGTTCGAGGAGGGCCCCCGCGTCTCCTCCGAGCTAGGCCTAGAGGGCATATTCCTTCAATGGAATTGCCGTGGACTCCGGGCCAACTGGGAGGAGCTGCGAAGGCTCGTCTCGTTCCGTTCCCCGTTAGCTATCTTTTTACAGGAGACCATGCTAGGCGCGTACCCCCTGCCTGCCCTCCCGGGGTATAAGGGTCTTGCGCCCTTTGCACCGCAAGGTGGCCGGGCTGGGGGATGTGCGGTTTACACCCGGCATGATGTCTCCGTTCTTCCTTTCTCTTTAGATACCTCCTTTCAGGAAGTGGCTGTGCAGCTGCACCTGAATACGAGGTATACTATCATTTCTGCGTACATTCCACTGTCAGCTGACTTCGTTGCAGGGGACTTCCGCCGCGTCATGGCACGGTTGCCGATGCCCCATCTGTTTCTTGGAGATCCGAACAGGAGGCATCCTCTCTGGGGAGATTACTCAATCAATCCCAGGGGACAAATCCTTGCCGATCTAATCGAAGAGCTTGAGATGGGTGTCCTAAACGTGGATGAGTTTACGAACACTGTCCGAGAACCGCTTCATTTTCTTGCCTTGACCTATCTTTGTGCTCTTCAGATGCACAGCATGATTTTGATTGGGAGGTGGTCGATGACCTCCATGGTAGTGAACACTTTCCCATTTAAATATCATTTTCAGGGCAACTGCCGCCTGAGAGCCCACCTCGGTGGTGCTTGGTGCGGGTGCGGTGGCCTGCATTTCAGGAAATGACTGAATTCTTTATCTCAGTCAAGGAGTTTAGGTCGGTAGATGAGGCCGTTGAGTTCTTCTCCGGCAACTTCATCGCCGTGGGCCTGACTACTATTCCTAGGACGTATGGCCGTTTTGCACTCCGACCACTCCTATGGTGGTTGGCCGAGTGTGAGACAGCCCTCAAAAAGAAGCGTTATGCCTACATGTGCTATAAGCGCCGCCTGAACGATTTTACTGTCGCTGAATTTCGTCGGGCTAGGGCAAGGTTCCGGTATATTTCAAAGCACGCCCACCGCTCTTCTTGGTGGGCATACGTGTCTTCACTTAACGACAAAGACCCCTTGAGCTTAGGTGTAGAAGCGAGTCAAAAGGATTCGGGCCAAGTTCTCGCCAGACCTCCCTCCTGTTCTCCAGGAAAATTGGACCGCAATCTGGGACCCCGCGTCCGTGGCGGAATCCTTAGCGACCGCTTTTTCCGCATTCTATAGCCGTGATGCTGCTCCGCCAGTATTTAATGCACGTGGTGATGTCGCGGAAGGCCTCCGGCTGGACTTTACCTCCAGAGGCGGAAAACCCTTCAACGACAAGTTTACTGTGAGTGAGTTGCGTTCCGCTCTTGCTTCGTGCGTGGACACCGTTCATGGTCCAGGCGATGTCCCGTATCCATGCTTTGACACCTGGTTGAGCAAGGCATGGCCTTTCTGTTAGATTTGTTCAACAGGATCTGGGTGGAAGGTCTTTTTCCAGACTCCTGGCGAATCGCTACTGTGTTCGCCTTTCGCAAACCAGGGAGAGATCACTCTAATCCGACCGGTTTCTGCCCAATCTTTTTAACCTCTTGCGTGTGCAATTTGATGGAGAAATTGGTAAATGTTAGATTAGCCTTTTTTCTAGGCAGCAGAGGCCACCTGTCTTCCGCACAGTGAGGCTTCCGCAAGTTCCACTACACGTCGGATGCTCTGCTCCAACTGGAAAATGCCGTCTACGAGGCTTTCCTTCGTAGACAGCACTACGCCACGGTCTTTTTCGATCTGAAGAAGGCCTATGATACCACTTGGCGATATAGTATCATGGAGACTCTCCACAAGATGGGGGCAAGGGGACGCCTCCCAAAGTTTATATCTGAATTTGTGCGAGATCGTCGATTCCGCGTACGGGTGGGGGGGGAGCCCTCTCCGGCCCAAAGGAGCCGGAAAAGGGGGGCCCGCAAGGAAGTCGACTCCAACAGGCATTGAACCGCGTCTCTCGCTATGCCGAAGCACACAGGTTTTGGTTTTCTTTGGCCAAGACTAAGGTGGTGCACTTCTGCCGCTATCCACGGCTTCACCCCGACCCAGATTTGTTTCTTAATGAGGTGCTCCTGGCTGTGGTTGAGCCGCACCGTTTCCTTGGTCTTGTATTCGACCGACGCCTCACCTGGGAGGCTCATATTTGCAGCCTTATGGTCTCTTGTACCCGCGCCATGAACATTCTCCTTTCCATGACGTTTAGCACTTGGGGCGCTGATAGGGCAACTGCCCTACTATTTTATCGATCCTTTGTTCGTTTAAAGCTCGACTACGGATGCGAGTTTTATGCATCCCCAGCCGAGCGTTTATTGCGTAAGGTTTATTTGACCTACCACACCGGCCTTCGCCTTGCGACCGGTGCCTTCCGCACTTCCCCCATTGAGAGCCTGTTGGTCGATGCTGGGGAGATGCCACTCGTTCTGCGCCACGTCCAGTGCATCACCCGCCTGTACGCGCGAGCCCGGCGCCTCCCTCAGTTGCCAACAGCTCTCACTACCCTCGCAGCTGATCACGATGGTGCCTATGCCACCGAAAGACGCCAGTCATACCCTCAGCCCTTTGGGTTTTAGGCCAGGAAACTCCTTAGAGAGCTAGATATAGCTCTCGGGCCGGTGGCGACCCTGATTCTGCCCAGGACGCCACCCTGGAGGGTACCATATTTGGCTATTTGTTCGCCACGCCTCTGCTCCTAAAGCTTGTACGGCGCCGGGAGTATTGCTTTCGACCTTTTTGGAGCACAAATCGTGTCACGCTGGAACCGTGCCAGTGTATACGGATGGCTCCAAGTCCCATGAAGGGGTCGGCTTCCACGCCGTATTCACTCTGTTTAAGGTCAGCGGGGCTCTACGAGGCATTGCGTCTGTCTTCACGGCCGAGCTTGTGGCAATACACCACTCAGTACAGAAGATTACGCGACGTGCCCGGTTCGGAGACCGGATTGTGATCTATAGCGACTCACAAAGCGCCCTGAGTGCTCTCAGGGCATTGGAATTTCCGCATCTCCTGGTTCGCGATATCCATGACGCAACGGTTTTGGCGAGTCACGCACATGTCGAGATTATCTTCTGCTAGGTTTCTGGACATGTAGGAATTGCGGGCAATAAGCGCGCCGATAAAGGCGCCAAAGAGTCCACGAGGACCCTGCAACTGGACCAGCGTTTCGCTCTTCCTCACACCGAGTACATTGCAGGAATACAGGCAGCTCTTCGGAATGCTTGGCAAAGAAGATAAAGATGGTCGAAGGGAACTTAAAGTTGCGTGCCATTGCGCCGCGACTGTTCCTATGGCCCTAGCCCCCAATGCCTTGACGGCTTCAAGTCACTTTCTGTCGTCTCCGAATCGAACACACTCGTGTGACGCATCGCTATTTAATGGAGCGCTCACCTGCGCCGTATTGCAACGACTGAGTTGTCTCCCAGACTGTTCGTCACATTGTTGTCAAATGTCCCAGTCTGGGTGATCTTCGTGCACTTTACCTGTCCCGGTACACGAATGGGCGGGGTCGATACCATCCGGTCCTTTGTACTCGGGACAAGTGCGTGCACATTGACTTGTAGACTTGTTGACTTTTGGGGGGAGGCCGGCCTGCTCCTTTTCATTTTACCAGGTTTAATTGTTGTTTTGTTATTGTTTTTGTTATTGTTTTGATATTGTTATTGTTATTTCTTTTTATTGTTGTTTCCTATTCAAATTTTTTTAAAGTAGCCTAGAACTAGGCTGTTTGTTTACGGCGACTTATGCCTAAGTCGGCAGTCGCCAGTCGCCAGATAGCACCTTATTTAAAAAAAAAAAAATCAATGAAAAGGCGGCAATCAGTCTCACAAAATTTCTAAAGAACTCAAACAGGCAGCGACCCAAATCAATATTTAAATGTAATGGGCACACATAATGCTGTTTACTCCAAAAGAAGAGGAGATATGAGATAACGCCTTTTAACTCTACCATATAAAGAAACAGTCCAATCCGTTTACTTACCGATGCGACTCACTTACTCTCCGGAAGTGTTTGACAAAACTTTATGTGGGAAAAGAGGAAAGTGTAGGATCTTTATTAAAGCTTATAAAGATGCAAAATTTAAACAATTTACGGACACGAAAGTGTTTATTGCTCTAGCCTTTACAATAAAAAACTTAAAATAATTACTCGAACGTACTACACTCTTTCTCCTAACAGAGTGCAAGGAAATCTTTGTGCTGTCCAGTTTCTCACAACCAGAAACTCACCCCAAATGGACCGCGCATGCCTATGAATTCATTAATCAGTACACTAATAATATTCGTTTAATTTCTGGAAGAGGTAACCTATTGAGGCTTAATACCAAGCACCAAAGAATTATAACACGTGATCCATGGGACTAATTGCATCAAAACCACCATCTACTTTACAAGAAGACAATCTAATTCACTCACATCATTGAATTAAATCAACCATTCCTTCTTTCACTATTATCGACTTATTACTCAGCTTTACCAATATTTGTGATCTACCGAAACCTATGATCGTCCTAATCTCACTTTGTATTTTCTTAAGTAGTAGATGTAAATCACTAGGATCTTAAAAAGCAATGGGTTTGCCACTACATACAAGTTAGCTATGGAATTTTACAGCTCAGGCTGGATGTGTGGGAAATTAATTGATTTTCCTTTTTAAGATGAAATAAGGAAGTGTAATACCTAGCGTTGCATTAGAATGACGATAGCTTAGTCGTTGATTTCCCAATGGGTATATTATGGGGTTATCCATTTTGAAGTTTTGGTGAAAATTATAGAGTATGAATATTTTTCATTGCCCTCATAAATTTGACAGAAGACTAAAACTTTGGCAAAGGAAAAAAACTGTGAAGATAATTAAATTTTAAATTGATTCATAATCAAACTTGTTATAAGTCCCAAAATTATTAGGGGAATAATGTATTTTATATATAAAATTACATTAAACAAAACTTCATTTCTACCCTCTTCATTGTATCATTGAAGCCTATTCAAGAGGAAATTCTTGATGTCATTATAGAGAAAGAAATTTAAGGCATTAAAACATATTTCATAAGTATTGCTTTCAATTAATGAATTATTTGAAGTTGATATTATGCATCCTTCATTCATATGTTATTCTTTGATTTCAAATCAACAATTTTGCAAGTAATATGTGGCTGATATAGCAGCAAAGTTCCTCAGCCATACTTAAAGATGCTCGTCATCTATACTCAGTCAATAATTGTCCCCAATCAGCCATTAAAAACCACCCAACGAACAAAATTGATTGTGTATTTTAACTATGACGTTTTAAAATTACAAAATTAGGGGTTCAACCAAATTAACTTACATACTTACTAAAATTAGCTATTTAGTTTGGAATGGAATGGATGGGTAGCACAAAAAGGAACATTTTTTATTCTATCACTAATGATTATTTTTCCTACTTTACCAGTACTTCGCCTCCTCACTGCAGAGTATTCTTATATTTTAATCATTGCAGATATATAGGATGAACATATCACATAGAACCCCTAAATCACATTCTTGCGGAATCTTTGCTGAGTGAACTGCAAAGATCTCCACGACACATCGTAACGCAGATATCTACTACTCAGGTGGGTAAAGCTCACTCAAGAAATAAGTATAGCACCACATACTGTTTGTGCCTTTTACCCTTATTTCACTTCTTAACACGGAAACAGCGGGATCTCCACTTTATGTCAATATCTCTCAGTCTCACATTGTTCATTAGAAATTAACATATTCGGTTTGGTGGCTCTCATTGGATAGTGAAACTAGCTTGATTAATTTCCCCACTGGTTTACTCCCACCCAATGAAAATTACTGCTTACTAAAGTAATTACGCTCGCTTAGACACAAACATCTACTAAAGTACTCGATGGAACAGAGAACTCACGGTATTTAGTGTCACAGCAATCCTGCGAAGGCCTTTCGTCCAACACATGAAAGTAGCGTATTTTTGTAATTTTTCATTTTCTTCAATTTGGATTAGAAATAAAAAAACTGATACAACTATCACTTCATTCTAGTTCCCATTTCAGATATTCTGCTCTATGGGAAAAAGTTAAATAAATATATTCCTCAGAAGCATCAATTTCATGCTACCTGTGATGAACTTTTCCTAGATAGGGAAGGGCAGGTTCATTATATTTAGGTCAAGTCTTTATTCCAAGTTACCCAATATTCTCCCCTTTCACATCCCAGAGATAGGTACTTTGCACAAATTTTCCGATAACTCTCCATCTCTTTAAAAACTCTAATTAAATAATCTTTCAGAAGATATCTCAGAAGTTCTCCTCCTTTTATAATAAATATAAATGAAAACCTACATATGAAATTCCATCATATGTTGCATACGTGAAAGAATTTATTACAACAAATACGTCCCGTTAATAAACAAAGACATATTTCATAAGATAAATTTCAGTGAATTAAATAATTTACGTTAAATATACGGACATTTCTTATTAAGATATGTTCATATATCTAGTTGCATGGAAGTTGTAAAATTTCAAGGTGGCAATCGATGTTCTTTTTGCTAGTGTTCTATTGCAACGTTAAGAACTAAATAAATTAGGACAATTTTAATTGGATAACGACATAAGTAACTATTTTAGTGGCCGTAGCGTGTATATAAAAATAAAGAGATAAATTAATGCTCATTTCACTAGCAAATGATCGATTTTTGACAAATTACATTTCTTCACTTCAGTTCTGGTAATTTTTCTTCTTGTTTTAATTGTAAAAGAAGAAAGAAAATCTTCTCTAGTGTAGGCCACTAGAGAAGATTTTCTTTCTTCTTTTACAATTAAAACAAGAGCTTTGCTTTGAAGCCGTGTCTCGGAATTTTTCACTTTTTGCCAAGATTTCTTGGTTCTCTTAATATATATTCTTTCTTTGCACACGTCCTTTGGTTATTTCCTCACTGTTTAAATTAGTTAGTCATATATCTACAGTACCGTCATTTAAAGTCATAATCCGCAGAGATTTTTGACTAATTTTCTATTTATTCTTATGATATCTTTCCATTCCCTCTGATTATCCCCATTTTGCCAGCACCTTAAAGAGAAAAAAATTTACTTGCCTGTCAAAGAAAATAACTTTTTGCTCAGGGCAAAAATATTTGTCTCATTGTACTTTGATATATCTGAAAGAGATAATTTTGCTTAGTGAGAAATGTCTTTTGGTACTAATTGTTTGAAAATACTTACCACTCGAAAAATTTAAATATTGCAATAAAGGACCCTTGTCATTTTCCAGGAAGGTGGCAATTGCTAAATTTTATTCCTTTGACATTTTGCATGTAGTTGTTTTATGCGTATTACATCGATGCCAAAAAGATGAATTATGTTTTTATTGTGCCACAAGTAACATTTCGATATTCCCTTACTCTACTTAGAAATTTTCCATTTTCCAATTGGAGGCAGTTGCCCAGGGGCAACCTACACTTAAATGATTGTGTTCAAATTTATATTACCTTCCATTTGTCGCTCAATTTCTGACGAAATAATTCTATATTAAATTCCTCTTTATATCTTTAATAAAAAGCTAAAGTTTACTAAGCGAATTCATAATCGGACAGTAAGAATAATTGTTTCCCCACTATCTCTGTATTTCCGTCGCTTCATTGATGAAATAAATTTGGGCCACCTCTGTAGAAGTGACATTCCAGAGTCAGAGTATACAAGGACAATCGGTAAATAATTTAATTGTTTAAAAGTTTTACAGTAAAGAATCTCAGATAGAAAGAGAATTAGAATAAAAGTGTTATAATATTTTTTTAAAATTTTGACAGGGAAGAATTCAGTAATAAAAAAATGTTTATGATTTTAAAATAATTACTGTAGACAATTCACATACAATTAGACAGGTGCTTTAGAGATCTATCATTATAAAATTACTGAAAAGTTCAAGGCTAGATGAATTATTGATAAAGAGTTTTATTATTTTTAAAAGAGAAGAATTCAAGGATGAAAGAATTCAAGGGTCTGCGGAACAAAAGTCGCATGCTCTCACTTTATCACCTTACGACCTTCCAAACTTTCAATAATTACTGGGCTGAGCTTGAGAGGACCTTTGCAATTATATCATTCGAAAGAGAATGTCAAACAACATAAGGTTTTAATTTTTTTAGAATCGGCCGCGTAGTTACAATGATATTGCTAAAACAACATAAGTTCTGTGGGCTAAGCTTGAGAGAATCTTGGAAATTATATCATTCGAAAAATAATGTAAAACAGCAGGAGGGTTTCAAATTTCGTTAGGACTGCTAGTAAATTACAATGTCATCGCCAAAACAAATAAAAGAAAAAGGGAGACTGACCAACAGTGTGAGATATAGAGTCGCCCTCGGCTAGACTCACACGCGACTAAAAAGTAACCTTGAAGAACTGAAGGTTAGAAGAAGGTATAAATAATTAATTATTTAAAAAAAATACAGTGAAGAATTCAAAGATCCAATGAAAAGTGGCAAAAGATTTTAAATAAAAAAAATTGCATTAAATAATTAAAGAATAAAGGAAAAGTGTAAAAATATTGACAGGAAAGTATTCATGGATACAGAAACACGTGGTAAAGGTTTTTCTGAAAAGAAGTGTATGTCAAAAAAAAACAAAGATATAAGTACAAGTTGAGAAGCGTTATATTATTAAAAATATAATTCAAAGGATAGAATGACGTGTATTAAAAAGATATACTGGGAATAATTTAAGGATAGAAAGAAAATAGGTTGTCATAAAATTAAAACTAGATAGTGAAGCGATCAACGATACAACGAGAAGTAATAACGAGATTTTTATTAAAAATAAAGTCTAATTCTATATGATCAGTTTCAAAGGAAATTCGGTTATCAAATGTCAAGTTAAGATTTGTGGGTTTTGATTATAGTCCGTGCCTTCCGTCATTTCTATGGCCTCATATTGTTTATAAAAACCTTTTACATCCTTAACTTTGATCACCCTTACTTTACCACCATCTTCGTCTTTTGGGTACTTTACCCCAAATGATCATTGAGTTTGGAGGAGCATTTTCCACGTTCTCTCTCTTTCTTATTTGATGTATAAACCAAAGGTCGAACCGTCCAATCACTCCTTCTTCGCTTCATCTTTCATGGCCACACAGATTTCTTCTAGAGTTTCCTCAACTCATTTATTACACTTCATTCACCATTAGTCATTTGAAGGCTTTTGATAACTTATAAATCACTCTTTTCCTATTTTCTTTCCTTCTTCAAATGAACTTCTTTTTAGTTTACACGCTTATGGGTTAACATTCATTGATCATTTTCAGCTACATCCCCTCTCCTTGCGTGTATATAAAGCTAATCTCTAAACTTCCTTTCTATTTAACTTATTTAAATATACAAAAAAAAACTAACACACGCTTTATTAGAATCTGCTCTGCTGTCTCGGGAGCTATTTAATAATACCGGTCGTTGGATCATTAAAATTTGTCTCAACGATATATGATGGTAAAAAGTTTCTCCTAAGTCACTCAGAACAATGTAAATAAACCTATTCCCTTATATATATATATATATATATATATATATATATATATATATATATATATATATATATATATATATATAATCAATGTGCATTTATTTATTATGTTATTTTCTGACAGATTCTTAAGATATTTTTTAGCTTTTAGCTGATAATATCATGAGCTTGTAGTCACATACCCGAAGTGTAGTATGAATTATGAAATGTATAATTTGGAAAGTTTAACTCGCTATTATTTATTATATAATGCTCCCTCCGGAAGTTTATTCTCCATCATCAAACGTGATTACAATTTATACAATTTTTATTCCAAAGTTTCAATTTCAACCCGACTGGGTACAAACATCTTGTTTCAAAAACCTATAAAGCTTTCTATTGTCTTCTCTTTTTATTTCTATTGTCCAAATTTTATTATATCTCTTTTGAAAAAACTACACATTACTATTCGCCTGTACTTTTGTTCTAGTTACGACTGGTATTATTTGCACGATATGTTTTTGGGAGGCTTTTAATCTTCTCCTCTGAATCTTTCATTTGTAGCTAGCAAGTTTGCTATTATAATTCTTTTGTAATGAAATATTTGTGCATTTATTTTATCGTTCTACATAACTAACTTCGCATTATTTCGTAACTAAAGTTCTAATCAATTTTTATTCCATCAATTCGTTTTTTCTACTCATCTCAAAAAAAGAGAAATCAACTTGATCAAGAAGGAGAAGAAAAATTCAAGTTTCTGACTCGGCACGTTGGTTGTTCGAATTTAAGCTTCCGGGCTTTCTGTATTTCCCTTCTCCCTTCATAGTAGTTTTTCCTCTTAAATACACTACTGGGCCTTTGTTTCACAAAATCAAGATTTAGGTTCTTCTCACCTATTCATTGTGAAATTTGTACTCAGGACTTAAGTTCTAGTTGACAAATTTGAATACAAGGAAAGGCTTGTCATTCGTTTTCCTCGAGAGCTGACCAAAATCTGGCCAATGAAGATCCGAATATTCCTTCTCCCTAGCAATTCTTTATCTTTTCTTTTATATTTCAGCTATATTAAAGCTTTCATTTTAAAAGCGTATATGATCAAAGAGAAATAATTGAGACAATATCGATTCTAGCTTAATTTTCAAGCATTTTCTCTGCAGTGCAATGTATTGGTTCGTCTTATTTTAGAAAATATTTGGCTTTTCCTGATAATTTTTATCTAGATTCTTGACAATTGATATTAATAAAATAAGAAAGTTTAATGAAGAAAAAACATTAATATGATAAAAAGAATTAGTCAAAGATATTCTTTATGTTTTCAATGTTCTATTTTGCTTAAGCAGGAAATACCTAGTTTTCAAATTTAAATTAGAAAGAAATCTCATACCTTCTTTCGACGTGCGTCACAAAAGGCAACTAAATCATAAATGGTCAGCTCACTTGGAAAACGCGCACCTGAAACTTTTGTTCCTGTCACCGCAATGCGCAATAACAGTAAAGAATAGGGTTGTTGGCAACACCATCCAGTCATCCAGTTAGTGACAAATAATTAGGGGCTGATGATGATATTTTGCAAAATTTTCATTTAGTCGTCAAAATTTCTCTTTTACTAAATGATAGAGCTCTTTATTTTTGCTATTATTTCCTATTCGCTTTATCATGAAGATCGATGCTCGTTGCATAGGCGATTTTAAATCTTGTTTTTTCAGGTCTGTTATTTCCAATGCTCTTATTTTGCCTTACCTGTTTTGAAAAATATCAAGTGTTATGTCGAGCAGTCTCGTAAACATAAATATTGTGCTCAGGGTAAAAGGACGAGATAGAATACAAAACCACTTGTTTACGGCCAAGAGAAATGCATCGAACTGCATAAAATTACGATTGGAAAAATAAAATAAAATACCCTTCTGTTTTCACTCAAATTACAATGTACAACAATTTTCGGTGTCATGAAAAATACATATATCTCATGTGCATTCTATTATTAAATTAAGGGTGCTAAATTCGAATTTGATAACAAAATTTCAAATCACCTAACATATTCTTGTGAATTGCCGATTTAATAATTATGCTATTGATACCAATTTTCAATATACCCAAAATGTATTTCGCTCCGAAATTCAGATTCAATGTGCCCATTGTTATTAATTAATGAATATATAATGAATCGGCATGTTTTTTAGCATTATATAATGTATTAACCTACATTTTAGTATTTAATATTCGTTTGTAAGACGTCTCACGTCTCCAGCAGAAGACAGCTAGCATAACAGGGCTCCATTTTCCCGTATACATGTTTGCAAATGACGTCATATTTTGATGGACCATCTCTACATGTTCATCACTTACATCTCCTCCTTCTCTGGAAAAAGGACAGATGAGAATGAAAAAAGTGTATCTTAAGTAACATATTGATTCAGAGGTCTTGCCCTCACTTGATTAAGCTCTTCACTATACGCAAACGCTGGGCTCCATGGTACATACTCAGATGGCTTTTCTATACATCTTTGAATGCATGCCATGCCGCTAGCTCACTTTCATCCATTGCTGTCTCGAAGTCCTCATTAGCTGTAATTTGACCAGTATGAGGGCCTACGAATATGCCTTCTTTACTTTGGGCGTCACATATTAGGGAAGACAACCTTTGAGGTACTGGAAAGCTGGCTTGTTATGTTGCAGAGCTTTGGTAAATTACTTAATTAGGCCTAGATTTATATACAGGGGTAGCAAAATGATTTTCTCCTTCTTAACTAGGGACTGATGAATTACCTTATGGCATCCTGAAGTCATAATTTCCCCAGGTTAACATTCTCAATGTACATCTGTAATGGTCTGATCTGCCTCTACTGTCTCACTTGTAAAGGAAGTACATAAATTTAGTGTATCCAGTTTGTAGCCCATTAAGTAGGGCTACTAATTTCAAGTTCGCGACGTAGAAAGTTATTTAAACTCGCCTTAAGATTATGGAAAATAAACATATAGTGTAGATAGAAAAATAATAATATCCAAAAAGAAGGCAGTACTCAGGAAGAGAAAAGTCATTAAACAGTAGGAGAACAGACAGATACGGTAAGTTAAAACTAAGGTGGAAGATTATAAGAGTCACAGTATACACAAGATCTAGGGAACTTTTTGAAACAGCTTTTTTCTTGAACATGGTTGCAAAAAACTAAATGGCAAATCGTGACTGCCATAAAGATTGCAGCTCTAATCATCTAATCGCAGGATTAAATCTCAGTCATATACCTGACTTGTTTCTCCTTCTCTTCTTCTCTAAAATATATACTCAAGCGGCCCTGAATATTTTTCGATGAATCTCCAAATTGTGGTAATAGCGTCATTATAATGGATGTTTCAAGAATGCAGTTATAATTTCCTTACAACAGAATATTTCACATAATTTCTGCAGAATAATTGTTGCTATTCATATTTAAACCTCAATCGTTAATATCATAAACAAGTGATGATATAATAAATGGCTTCACCATAGGTCATGAAAATTTGATCTCAATTTTTTAATTAACATCTTCACAATATTTAAAACCTTTATGCTACAGTTAGCTCCAAAGTCCTCTAAACCTCTTATAAATAGGGCTACTGAGTTACCAAAAGCCAATTTCAGAGCGGTAAATCATCGAAATTAAATAGCTCCGACGGAGCAAACCTTTCCGCCACTCGGTAAGGAGGAGGATGTTAAGTGATGCTTATCTGTTTAGGCCCCTGAGAGTAAAGAAACATCTGGTGATACATTGTAATTGTTCGATTGAGTTAACTTGGGCTAAAACACATGAAAATTGGTGATTAATAAGTGAAAAGGGTTACTTTTAACTATTGAGTTCAATTCAACAACTTTTCTTCAAAACGTTGATTTCTTTTAAGGAGAGAAGGGTAAGCAAACTTCTCCTAGGTGGATTGTGGCTACAGTAAAGCACTGCATAGGGAGTATAATTGTTTAAGACTCATTTTAGGCGATCCACTGGGGTATTCTTATAAAATAGCAAATAAATTAGACCAAACAACATTGCTATCTATCAAAATTTTATGGCATAGTGCCTCATCTGAAACCAGATTTATCTGTAAAATTCTTAATTTGCAGCAGCAAATTTCCTAAGCATCCAACTAAACTATGTCCTAGTTATTTTGTGAAAAGATAAAAATAAGCCAGCTTAAAGTCATTGATTGGCAACCATTTTTTCCTAACTATAATCTTTTTGAATTAAGAGAAAGACTTGGGAAAGTTAGGTTAATTGTTGGCAAAAAACATGTATTATTTAAAACCCATCTAGTGACTGCCACCATGGGCAGGGTCAGTAGAATTAGTAATATTAGCTTACTCTTGGGGTAAATTATCGGGGGAATAGGAAAAACAAAAAAACAAACAATAAATGCTCCTAAAACAACATTAACATAAACAAATCACCATTAAGGTTAACAATAAAATTAATGATCAGGGGACGACCGGAGGACCGCTCCCTCAGAAAATCAAGCATGCACCAAAACATCACAAAATGCTTTATATAGTAAATAAAATTTAGTGAGAGTATAAAAGTAGTAGCCTTCATAGGAATTCAAGTGTCAAACTTAACGGAACAAAAGGTATCCAGGGCGTGAGTATAGAAAATATTAAGGCAGAGAACATGGGCCTCTCAGGTAAGCCCTTGTTAAAATACTACCATTATGATACGTGTAGTTCTAACACATTTATGGGAGCTAACTTTAACAAGACTGGTCCGAAGGGAGGCGAAGAAAGAAAGAGAAAGTAAGACACTTTATTCCTGGCCAACGAAAACCAAAACGTGTAAGCTTCAACATGGAAAATGATGCCTTTTAGAGTCGACGAAATTAAAATCGTCTATGTTGATCGTAGCAAGAATATCTTCCGACAGCACCGAGGTGATACCGTTAATATTCAAAAATAGAATGAAACTGAGGTCAATTCCTTGCTGCACACCCTCTTTTTACATTATTAGAAGGAAGAAAGCTTCCATTACCCGCAGGCTAAATAGGCGAAGTCGTAGAAATTGAAACAAAATAATAATAAATTGTTCTTAAACCCCTCTAGTGTGGATGGTCTTCGAGATACGTTATCTCTAATTGTTTTTGCAGATCTAAAAGTGATTTCAGCACCTTTTACCAACAGGTCTGGACAATTTTCGGATAATAAGTCCATTTTATAGCATGATGGCGAACCTAGTCACAAACCAAAAGTAATTATAATCTTCTTTGTTGAAAAAAGAACCTCTGGACCTTAGTCCGAAATTTTGTCAGATTTGGACCAATTGAGCACTTGTGGCTGATAATAAAATGGTCCTTTGCTAAACAAAAGCCAACCAATTGTGACCTGATTCAGATATCATTCAAAAAACTATGTTCTTTTTTTATTAATCTATTACTACAAGTTATTCATGATAATGTATGAGTAGACACTAGTGTAGTCTCAAAAAAGTACCTTGTATCTCCATCAGGATTTCTCTTGAGGCTCTAAACACAACCTTCATCTAATCACAAACATTATAGTTCCTAGATTGTAATTTAAGATTGATAAACTGGTGGAATCATCAGGTTGATAGTGTTGAATTTTTGACATCGTGCTCTTAAAATATTTATAAAGTGGTAATGTTTATTATTGTTATATGTCTTTGGGCAAAAACTTAATTTATCTCTACCCGTGAAGAAAAGGGGGAAGTTCATATTATTTTATAACATAAGCTGTGAAGTAATTGGGCTCGAAGAAGAGAGAAAGTGGAATGGGAGCTACTGTCGCAAAAGCTACACAAATATAGTTCACTCCTTAAACGTGACCTACGACCGCCTTCACGCAGATAATTTCTAGAAACTACAACTCAACAAAGCCACACGCAACAAATAGAGATAACGACAAAATGATCATTACTTTATTCACAGCCTGTGCTATTTCTTTACTCGAGTTTCCGGATCCCTTGTCTAACTAGTTGTTGACCCACATCGATTTACTCTTCTACCTAGAGAAAGTAATAAGTGACAACCAATAAACTAAAATCACTGGTGTAGGCAAAGCCAGAAAGAGGATTTGAATAAATTTCATCCCTTCTTATCGATAACACAGACTGTGCAGATAGTTAAAAAGAATATGGTACCTGGGACAACTTATGGGAGAAACAGAAATGAAGAAAGTGCCATCTCTGTATTCTCACTTTCCGTGCTTGGTGGCTATCGACCTCACCAAAGGAAAAAATTTTTTTGTTCGATACAGGATCAATGATTTAATTTCTTTATGTTACCTGGGAAGATCTGCAACAAAAAATAGGTGTAATTCCCTTTCAGACTGCAACGGGATCCTCAATTTTTACGTTTTCTGAACGTATATTTAATGATTCACAGTGATTAATAAGTAACTTACCTGTATTTTTTTAGTCTACAATATCAAAAGACCGATTATATGTGCTGATTTCTTAGCAAATTATAACCTAAAAAAAAAATCAAGTATTCACGCTTGATAATAGCACCAGTAATCTATCAGTAAGTAATGTAATTATACAACTCATTCTTCAATCTTTATTTTTATAATTTTGAGCAGATTGGCATTAGACAAAGTGAGATTTAAAAATTCCATGACGAGCATGGTAATGAAGTATTGGAGCCTAGTGCTTCTTTTTTATATTTTCATCGTGTTGTGTCACAGGGACTATCTCTCGCCGTGGTACCGAGGCATTTATTCCTAAAGCTATTACGTGTGGTAAAAGATATAATTCAAGCCTTGTTATAATCGAAAAAGTTAAGGCCAATTACTTCTCCCTATCCATCGCCAATTTATCTTGTAAAGAACGCCGATTTGACCATTGCCCTTCAAATTCTATAACGATTATTGACAAATACTAATTTCTTACATCGCTCCTTTTACCGCAACTTTATATAATAGTTCAGTGTTCTCGAAAATCGAATTAAATGAAGTAAGACTTTTTCAAATACAATTCATTTATCATTTCTTGTGTGTCTCTAATACTCTTTCGCTTTTTTCAACGATATCTGCAACTCTTCTCAAATGAACGACGGTAGATTAGTCATATTAGCGTAACGTAAATTTCGTTTTGCTTATGTTGATGATCTCCACATTGAAAGCAGACTGAAGCCAACATTTGGACCAATTCTCGCAAGGATGAAATGGTATAGTTTACAATTCAACAATAGAACGTACTTTTCGAAAAAATCACTTGATTTTTAATGATATAAAGTTAAGTATAAAAGATTATGCTTGACCATACGCATGTATAAGATTTACAGATATTCATGGCCCTGTTTTTTCTTTGGTAGATTCAATGAAAATGCGGCAATCAGTCTCACTAAATTTCTAAAGGATTCAACAGGCATCGACCCAAATCAATATATTAATGAATTGGGCACACATAATGCTGTTTTACCAGAAACGAAGACGACATAAGAGATAACGCCTTTTAACTCTACCATATAAAGAAACAGTCCAATCCGTTTACTTACCGATGCGACTCACTTAGTCTTCGGAAGTGTTTGACAAATCTTTTTGACGGAAAATAGGAAAGTATATGATCTGTATTAAAGTTTATAAGGATGCAAAATTAAGACAATTTACGGCCAGCAAAGAATTAATCCCTATATCCCTTACAATAAAAAACTTAAACTACTTACTCAGCGGTACTACACAGCTGACAGATTGCACGGCAATCTTTGTTCCTGCTAGTTTCTCACAACCAGACACTCTCCTAAAAAAGGCCTCCGCATGCATATGAATTCATTATTCAGTACACTTATAATATTTGTTTCATTGCCCGAAGTATTAATACTAATGAGGCTCTAGACCGAAAGACTTAATCTTAATGAGGCTCAATACCATGCACCCATAAATTACAAGACTTGATCCATGGGACCCATTTCATCAAAACCACCATCTACTTTACAAGAAGACAATCTAATTCACTCATACCATTGAATTAACTTAACCATTCTTTTTTAACTATTATCGACTATGAAGCTTTACCCAAATTTGTGATCTAGCGAAACTTATTGTTGTCCTAATCTCACATCTTATTTTCTTAAGTTAATCTTCAACTATTCTGACAATTTGTGGAAGTTAGATATATCAACTACCAGCTCATTAATCAGAATGATTTTTCTAGTGTGAGATGAGGAAGGAAATACCTGAGTGGATTAAATTCTGCCAACAAATTCCAAATTAAAAAATTTAAAGACATAAGATGCTACCATTTTCACAATTTTCTACACTAGCATCAAAGTGTATTAACTAGTATATCGTATCACAAAAGAGAGTTACAAATACTTTCTGAAACTAATCTGCTGTTATTTTGATTGGTTGGCGGCATATGAACTTAAGGATATAACAACATAATCTCTAGTCTAAGGAATTTTACCAACTCCATACGACGTTTTGGTTCTTCGCTTAAGATATTTCAGATAATAGATATCAATTATATTCTCGATTGTTTCAAAAGTTATTTACACTCCCTACTATAGAACAAATTTTCACCTCTCCGCCTAATGCACCTCGAAATTCTATTTTCAAAAGAAAATACAGAACCATCTGAGCATCTCTTTTGGCAACAAAACATGCCAAGAAGCAGGATGTGCCTCTGTCTAATTTGTTTATCGCACTATCCCGCGCATTTCGGGTGACCTATTTCTTACCAGGGATAATGATTCTTGACAATATAAATCCATATAACGAAACCATTATGCCAAGAATTAAAATTACTTACTTTCATGTATAATTGCCCTTTGACTCTGCAAGAAGCTTTCAGTCCCCAAAACTAGAGGACTATAAACTCTTTTGGTAAGAGGCACTCAGATGTATTCTACCTTTTCCACCTCATATAAAGCCTTACACGAGGTAAAACATAGGCTAGAGCATAGTTACATACTTTATGGAAGCAAAAGAAAAGTTCGAGCTCAAATACGATATATAAAGCCAGCAAACATATAAATCAAAATGCATCAGAAACAAATAATATTCAACATACAAATTTCTGATATACAACCGAAAGACGTTTTAATTTAACTTAAGAGAAAACACGACAAAATATATCTGTAAGTCACATTGAAATCTACATTAAAATGGGTATAGCATAAAGAAAAGTATAATAAGCAGTTTGGCAAGACAAAAGATAAATTTTATCGAGTCATTTGTAATCCTTCCTCCTCCCGTTTGTTACCCTGGGTCTCATTTTATGTATAATCATTTATTTACTTCTACTCTTATTATTTTCTTTGTATATAGTAAAGTGATATATTCTTATACCATTAGTTTCTTTATTTAGGCCAATGGCACTCGACTTTATTTATTTAACTCTATCACTGGGATCTGTATCCCGTTTCTCTTGCGTACCTTCTTCACAGTCACCCTACGACACTCATCAATGTCTTCAACATAAGAGGGTTGAAAATCCGTTAATATCCAGGAATTTGATATCGTGTAGGTTTCTGACAACGAACAAAAATCGTTGCGCAAATTTTGGTTTATTAAAGTGCAATTTAAAAGGAAAACCAAGAAAGCCCCCCCAAATCAAAATTGTTTAAAAAGAGAAAATTCACCTCTAAATCTTAACCATGACAATATCAGATAAAAAGTCAGCACGCAAATTGTTCCTCACCCCGTCACCCCCTAAAAATTAGCACTTTAATTTTTTGTTACACAAGTCGATTTGGAACAGTAAGTTAAATAGATACCAGCAAAGATATATGGATAATTCAACCTTAAATGTTTGATTTTCATACTAATTTGATGATGAATATCTAAGCTAGGTGTGGAATATTAGGTTGAAAGCAGGAATGACAATTGTTTATGTTGTGCTGTGGAAATGAGAATATAAATCATCATAATCATATTGTGGCTGGATTTGTTCTGAATGATGCATGTGGATCTACTCAGCCAAACTGTAGTGTGTATTAAATTATCCGCCCAATGAGAGACCAGCTCATGACGCTGCTCAAAGTTTTTTGTTATCCTTGACGTCAGACATTCAATGACATATCCAATATGGTAGGAAGAGGTTATTTCGATGATATAAGTTCAATTTTTTTAATCTTATCTGGATGGGGGTATAAAAATAATCATTCCAAACTATGGCTAATAATTTTCTTATTGAAGAGATGAGTCTAAATCAAATTTAGCATTAATATTATTTTTAAGAGTTTTGCTATTCACTGAATTAAACTAATCCTATGAAACCCAATAAGGAAATATCGTTACTTACTTGTTACTTGTAGTGGTTGTTTAACTGGTCCCATTCCGCCGAAGGTGCTCTATATGACTGTCAGGTTAATTCACATTAAGCTCATTTTTTATACTGCATATACATAGTTGCTTACTGGTTAAATCATCCAGGTCATAACAGTCAGAGAACAAAAAGGTCTTTAACTTGTTTTTTGAAGATGCAATATTATCTATTTTTATGATGTTAAGTGGGAGGCTGTTATAAAACCTTGGAGGAGCCGATCTAAAACTTCTGAATCCACTAGTTATTAGTACTCTAGGTTCCAGCAGTGTGACACCTCTAGTAACTCGATGAGTACTGATCCAACTCTATGATGGCTGGGCAACATGCAGAGACTCTCTCAAGTATGATAGACATCAAATGAGGAGCACTTGATAAGTTAACACGCAAATCTTATATTTAATTCGAGCTTCGATACGAAGCCATTGAAGCGCAATTAGTACTAGGGTAATTCGTCACGAGGTTAAATTTCTTTGATTAACCTTGCAGCTCGATTTAAGAAAGTTTGAAATTTTCTAAACTGAATCTTAAGTGAATTGCAATTTTTTCAAATTAAAATAATTAATTCTACTAATTACACAATTCATTACAGATTTATTTTAGAACTTTCATCAATATGTTTTTTTAATATATAAAATATTCCTAAAATTCTAACTGACTATCTTCACCACATTGCCTTTTTGAGCATTAAATGCTAGATTACCGTCTACAAGTATCTGCAAATCACAAACCCTTTCAGAAATATTGACCGAGACGTAATTTACAAAAATATTGTTATTACCTAAAATCTTAAATTTCTCCTTACTACCTCCAACCATATACTCAATTTTATTCTGGTTTAACTTTAATTGTTTGTAATCCATCAAATCTTGTAGACTTAAAAGTGTTGTCAGAGTCATCAATATTTTCACTAGCAAAATAAAACTGAGCATCATCAGCGAAAAACTTGACACGAAAACCATATGCCTCGAGAACCCATGATAAACCTATTGTACGAGAAGCGGTCAATAAGTTTTGCAATTCAGATATAAGGAAACAAGATATGAGGAAAAGTGTTGTATTATTTTTCAATATAACTACCCTCGACTTCAATGCACTTGCGCCACTTCTCCCTGAAGCTTCGAATTACCTACAATTAGCAATCTGCCGACTGCTGTTCAATCCACTCTTGGACGGTGAGCTAGACATCTTCATCGTTCTCAAACCGGCGTCCACGCAGTGCATCCTTGAGCTGACAGAATCAAAGGTAGTCACTAGAGGTAAGATCTAGGCTGTAGGGGAGATGGTTGAGCTCCCCAAACCCACACTCGCACAGGGCAGCTTGTGCAACTATGGACTTGTGGACTTTGACGACGTTGAAGTCGATCATGTAGCGTGAGGTTTTAAAGAGACCCAATGGGCAGAGACCTTGGTCATGGCCAAATTGTCGTGGATGATGTTTACAACACTTACATGTGATATTCCAAGTCCTCGCTCGATTTCTTCCACCTTCACCCATCGATTTTCAAGGGTCATCCTCTTCACACGGGCCACATTGTCCTCGTTGGGCACGTCTGACGAGCATCCTGGACGTGAGTCATCTTCAAGGGACTCACAACCATGGCAGAACTCCCTATTCCAGCAAGTAATGGTTGCATAGGAAGGGGCGGTGTCGGTGTACACTGCAAACATGCGTTCATAGATCTCTTTTGCATTCTTGCCTTCCTTGGTCAAAAATTTGATCACTGCGCGGCGCTCAACCTTCTCCGTTGTTGAAAAATATGTGACTGACGATCTGCGATCAGCTAATGCTCCTTCAATAGGCGAGGCAGGAGCGTGCGGCTGCAGTTCCTGACTTGCCATAACTTGTCCTAACACCTCCACAAACAGCCATCCCCCTTTCTCTGTTTTGCCCTACCGATTCGCAAAACATATTGACCACCCCTCGTATATACATATAAAAGAACACGGCCAAACACATTACCTTGTGGGACACCTCTATCAAATCTTTCAAATAATGAAAATGAATCAACACTTTGTACATAATATTTCATGTCAGTTAAATAATCTTTTATCAAATCCAGAGCCCCATCAATAACTCCCACTGACCTCAAATCATCAAAAAGTAAATCATGCAGCACAGTGTTAAATGCAGTACTCAGATCGAGAAGGACTAGGATGGCACATTTACCATCATCAATTATTCCTAATAGGTCACTGACCACTGAGCAAATTGCTGTTCTAGTAGAATAATTATTATCTGGCTATGCCGCAAAGCTTTACCTAGTTGCAAATGATCTTTTAATAGATCTAGAATTAGGTACTCTAAAATTTTGGTTTAAAATGATAAATTTGAAACTGGCTGGTATTATCTTAACATCTGTTAATCGAGCGCACACTTTAACACTGGCTTTACAATGGCATTGTTGTCTTACACTGGAAACTTACACGGTAAAATATTAGTGTTTACAATCATAAAAATAATATCTAATTTTGAGAAATTATTAGCATCCAATTTATCAGATATTGGCGTTGAATCCAAGCCACAATCTATCTTTTTAGCTCTCCTAATTACCTGAATAAGACAATCTTTTCCAATAGTACAAAAAACTTTCAGATAATGTAGAGTACTTGGTTCAGCAACTACCACAAGAGGGTTATTGACAAAATTATTAATTATGGTAACAATCTTGTTCTTAAAAAAATCGAGAAAGGCAGTTGCTAAATCATTAGCACTATAACCATCAGGACGTACCTTCTCTTTGTTATTCCCACTTAAATTGTTTAATATCCTGTAAAGCTTCACCATATTAGATCCTGCCTCCTGATTTTTTTTCAGATAATACAAACATTTCTTTCTACTTATTAGATAATTATATTGATTTTTACAGTTTTAAATTCAATTTCAGCATTCTCAGTACCTAACCAAAGCCATTTACTCTGATTGCGTCTCCTCTCATATTACTTATATAGTATCTCACCATTAAACCATGGAGATCTTTCTTTGATTGATATATTTTTTTCATGAAAGGGACACCTTACATCATAATCAATCTTTATTCACTTGATTATAACTACTTACTAGACAGTCAGCACAATCCGACTTTAACAATTGATTCATTATGTATACATGAATGAGAATGTCCTTCTCTAATTATCTGAGCTACCTCAACAATGAGTATTGCTGGATGAAAATCTGATTTCATTCTAAAATAAATCTTTTTAGTAAACCTAGACTTCGGTAACAAAATATTTAAGGATAATATTTTATGTACAGGAAAGATAATACATTCAAACTCAACTCTTAGGCCACTTATTAAATTTACAGTAACATCACAATTACAAGATCCAGAGCATGATCAGTTGATGACGTAGAAGTAATTACATTATTTATTAACTGATATGACTTCAATAATTTACAAAATAGATCCTAACCTTATTATTAACATCATCCATCGATATATTAAAATCTCCAACAATAAAAACCTTAAAAGATATCAATCATATCAAGCTTTATAGAAAGTTCCTCAAAAAATAGATTAATACTAGAAGAAGGTGGTCTGTAAACTACAAGCAAGGACACCAATTGGTTTTTCCATTTAAAATTTACCTCTATTACCTCAAAACTACTTACATTAACTCTTTTGATGACCTTAATATGAGAAAGAGCATCAGATAAATAAATTCAAACTCCCTCCTTCCTAGGAGCATGGAGAAAGGTGTGTGAAGGAGGGGTCATTTCATTTATCTTTGCCCGATCCATTTTACTTAACCAAGTTTCCGTTATAGACAATTTATCAAATAAATTCTCATTTAATAGATCTCTTATATCTAAAGTCGTATTGCCCACGGATTTAATATTTAGAAGACCACACGTCAAAAATTCATTCTCATTACCTGTGGTCATTGATTGAAGCAATTCTTAAATTCTGTGTCTAAAGCTTTAGAGCACTTAGCGTTGACTTGGTGTGTCGTGGTATAGGAGGCACCCCACATCTTGACACCAAAATATTTATGAGGTTCGTATTGGAAGGACTGAGTGATGGAAGGATGTCGTACGTATGGGTTGTTTACGTACTACTCCTTAATATCACTCTCTAAGAGTGATATCTATATATGTGATTTTTATTATTATTATCTATGGTCTTGATTTATTTAAACTTTAAAGGTTCCCTGTACCAACGTAGAGATTCGAGGAAAGAATAAAAAAAAATGTTTAAACAAATTAAAACACACAAACAAAATAAACCTGAACCACATAAATATTACAAGTTT
Organism: Ceratothoa steindachneri; assembly: GCA_963969495.1. NCBI lineage: Eukaryota > Metazoa > Arthropoda > Malacostraca > Isopoda > Cymothoidae > Ceratothoa > Ceratothoa steindachneri. The sequence continues at coordinate 92,465,778 of OZ018328.1, forward strand.
AAAGGCAAAATACGGCCTTCAATAATTCTAAAGGAAGGCTTTATAACTTGACATTATAATATTGGTTAACTCGCTAATCACTTCACTATAAAAAAGGCTAATTGTCTCTATTGGAGTTTAAATACCTTGGTTGCTCTGGTGGCGGGTTTGAGTCTGACCTTGAACTCAATGAGCCCAGACAGCTCAGGAATCCGGTGGGTTCTTTGACACCTGCCTCGACCAAATGGTTGACAACAGACGGAAGAACTTGACACTCACATGGGACTTTGGCGGGTGTAGTAGATGGGGATTCACACGATATTCCAGGGCGGGGTTCTTCAACCAAGTTAACTTAGAGTACGGTGTCACCACCGGCTTGAAGAGGAACTTTTCTTTTTCATTTCGGAAATCCTCAAGGGCGAGGACTATCACGGTGCTTTGTGATACAACAGAATAGTGGGGGGAGGGTTTCTTCAAGGGCGAGGAGAGTACTCAGGGAAGTGGTCTTCTTCAAGGGTGAGGACTATCCTTGTGCTTCAAGATGCACTAGGATAGGAGGGTCTCTCTGAGGAGAGTAAGTTGAACTTGGTTCTTAAACCAAATTAACTTAGATTTTAGTGTAACCACCGGGAAACGGGCTCGAGGAGGAGCTTCTTCTTCTTCGTTTTGGAATTCCTAAAGGGCAAGGACTATCGCGGTGCTTTGTGCTAAGCCAGGATAGTGGTTCTTAAAACAAGTTAACTTAGATTTTGGTGTGACCACCGGGTAACGGGCTCAAGAGAGAGCTTTTTCTTCTTCGTTTCGGAATTCATCATGGGCGAGGAGTGTATTCGGGAGGGGGTCTTCTTCAAGGGGGAGGACTGTACTCGGCGGGGTGTCTTCTTCAAGGGCAAGGATAGTTGGGGGAGTGGGTTTCTCTGACGAGAATAAGTTGAACTTAAACGAGTTGACTTAAAGTTCGGTTTGATAATCATGGACTAGCACGAGGATTAGCTGCTTCTTAGTTCCCTTAGCAGCCCGGCCTCTCTTGCAGGGGACTTCGTAGCCTGGCTGACTCACGGATTTTACCCCGTTTTTCCCAAGTGTTTGGTATTTATACCTCCTAACCCCACTGAGGTGGGAGTAGGAGGGAAGGGCTTGTGGACGGGCCGCAGGAGGGTTTTTACTCCCACGGTTTTCTCAACAAGTCTTAACTCTGGTCCAGCTAGCCCTTCGAGCTTGGGAGAAACGCGTCTCCAATTTCGTACTTGAAGTGAAATTTACTATACACTCGTAGTGGAGATCTTGTAGTTTAAACCTTTTGGCTTTTCATAGGGACGAGTAGCGAGGGGCTGTGGTTACGAGATTAACCCAAGGTGCCTGGCCCCGACGTTTTGCGGTCAACGACCTGTGTCTTAACTGGGAGAAAAGTGAGAGGGTCGAGTCCCCTACACGGTGATCAGTATTAAGTGTTTCTGCTTAGCAAGGTCAATGCATTTTCAAGTAGTTAATATGGTCAGAATGACCATATCTTCGACAGAAGAAACAAGTTGGTACATGATAACTATCCCTCGTACTGTATCTCCCACATTGCGATACCTTGTCCCATTTATTATGAATAGCTCTACGTACTTCATGAGTATATGATATACAGTATCACCAGTTGCTAACATCTTTAAAACAAACTTAGTCTTATTCCTTACATCAACAATAGATTTTAACCATAAGTTTTACTCTAATAAGGCATCAGCTGCATTATCCTCATCACTATAAAAATTGCTTATCATAAATTTAGGTTCCAATTTACCAATCCTCCTAGTAAGAGCACCTTTAACTAACTCTTGAACACCTTTAGCAGCATTATTCTTTACACCACATTTATTTATGTCGTAGAATCCCCCCCCTTTTTGTTCTATTCTAAGAGTGCTAATAGTGACTAATATATTGATATTATAAGAATTTCTTAACGAACAGAGCCGTTGCGAAACACGTAAGAAAATATAAGAGCAACGAACATTAATCGCCAAAATAAACTTATATTTTACCTTTATCAATTGAATACATAACATATATATATATATATATATATATATATATATATATATATATATATATATATATATATATATATTAACTTCAGCAATACTCTAAATATTATTATAAACAAGAATTAATTAAATTATTTTACCCACAAAAATTGGTTAATCTCTCTACACACAACAATAATATAAGAATTAGGCTTACGGACTCATCTCGAGTTTAAAAACGCCTCAAGAATGTTATTGACTCTCGACGCGTGCCGCCGGCCAGATGTAGATGAGCAAGATCACAGGGTTGTTTTAGCGAGAGTAGCAGCTGGGAAAGCCACACGTTCTTCCGGGAGGGGGGTTCTTCAAGGAGGAGAACAAATACGGTGCTTTATGCAACACCTAGGCAGTCGTGGTCTCTCTGGCGAGAGTGAGTCGAACCTGGTTCTTAAATCAAGTTAACTTGGAGTGCGGTGTGACCACCGAGTAACGAGCTCGAGGAGGAGCTTTTCTCCTTCGTTACTTATTTCCTCATGGACGAGGACTGAACTTGGGGAGGGTTTTCTTTAAGGGCGAGGATAACGGAGGGGGATTTCTCAGACGAGAATAAGTTGAACTTGGTTCTTTACCAAGTTACCTTAGGAGTTCGGTGTGGCCACCGAATAACGGGCTGGAGGAGAAGCCTTTTCCTTCTTCTTCTTAATTGCTCAAGGAAAAGGAATACCGACTAGCCTTTAAGGTGCACCAGAATATGAGGAGTCTCTCTGGCGAGTGTAAGTTGAACTTACCAAAGTTAACTTATCGTTTGGTTTGATAACCAGGGACTTAGCTCGAGAATGAGCTTCTTCTTAGCCCCTTAAGGTAGGTAGCCCTGCCTCTCTTGCAGGGTACTTCTTGGTCTGGCGAGCCAAGTACTCTACCTCTCCAGTCTCGGTAGTTCGATTTGATCCGAAGACTTCGTCACCTAGAGACTGATGTATACTACCACGATTTTCCTCAGGGTTCCTCATGCATACCTCTTCACCTCACTGGGGGAGTGGTAAGGGGGGGAGGGGCTTGAGGACGGCCCCAGGAGAGTTCTTTTTCCAAACGGTTTTTCACACGAAGTCAAACATCGGCTCCTCATTAGCCTTCGAGATTGGGAGAAACACGTCTCCAATTTCTTATTCGACGGGAAACTGGATCTCACTCCCCTGGGAGGAGATCTTTCATTTTGACCTTTAAAGTCTTTCATGGCACCAAAATAGGCGACGATGCGGTTACGCAATGGACCCGCCGATTCCTGGGGCGAATGTCTTTGCGTTAACCGCTTTGTGACTTCCCCGCGTGGAACGGGGGGGGGAGTGACTATTCCCCTACATACACCTCCCATCGAAGAACTTAATTGGAGGGGGGGACTCCCGGGTACTCAAAACAACTTACTCAACCTAGTCGAAATTATCAAAGTTGTATTTCTTCAAGACCTCTCTTACATTAAGTTTCCTTACACATGTACGACCTCGCGCGCGTTTACACAGGCAATGTGTCGAACTAGACCTACTCGCAATAAAATTTTACATGAAAATTACAAAACCTTAATTCGTCGATTACCACAAAAAACAAAAAAACAAGCTACTTACTTAGATGTCTAAGTTTTTGATAACTTAAATCCTACCGATAAATATTAACACGAACAACTAATGAAAACATGGTTTCACGCTCATTAGGTACTGAAATAACCCTCAATGGTATTTCGTCTCCACCTATAGAGCAGCTGTCCTTTATCGGCTCCTTTGATGTAGCTCTAATTCCAAAACATTACCGCGCCTGGGTCGGCCGTTCGGGTTATTGAGTCTACCCCAGTATGTTACTAAATGATAGCGGTATTTCAACCTACTCGACTTACCCATATTATGGTACTTGACTACCTTTAAATTAAACATTAAAGCTAGAGCGGCCTGTTGCAGCGGGGCATAATTGATGGGAGGGTAGGTCCCATATCTCTCCTTTAACCAGGGCACGGGAAGATGGTGTCTGGCTTCGATCTTTGGGGATCGATAAAACTTTTCCCTGCGAGGTCGTTAATGGGCGTGGCGCTCACTAAGACTTGGCGATTTAGCGTTAACTCCGTGGACGTTCCGTTCATGGAGGAGACTACTAGGGGTAAGGGATACTCATCTGCGTCTACCATTTGACTAGTCTTATCTGGGTGTATTGCAATAGCACCTCTTTCCTCCGCCCTTGTCAACTCATTTGACTCACTTCTCTTAGTAGTTAGTTCCTCAGGTACACCTGCTCGTACCTCTACCCTACCTCCTACTTCTTCCCTGATAACCCTATTTGGCTTGGTTCTCCTCGTAGGTTTTCCTTTAGGTACTCCTGCTGGTACCTCATCCCTACTTCCTACTTCTTCCATCGTTACCCTATTTGGCTGAGTTTTCCTCGATGGTCCTTTCTTAGGTCCAGGCCGAGCTCCAACTTCCTCGACCTCTATCAGATTCTTGATAGGTGCTCTTTCGAGTGCGAGCAATCTTTCTTTTTCTTCTCTTTCTTCTCTTTTAGCTTGAGCACGTTCTTTTTCCCGCTTCATTCTCCTTTCCTCCACCTCTTTTTCTGCTTTCGCTATTTCATTTTCCCGTCGGGTTCTTCTTTCTTCATCTTCCCGTTTTATCTTTATTTTTCTTTCATGATCTTCTCGTTTTATATTTATTCTCCTTTCCTCATCTTCCCTTTCTATCCTTATTCTGAATTCTTGTGCTTCTCTTTTCAACTGTCTTATTTTTTCGTTTGTCTTACTTCCTCTTGAAAATCTTTTTTCCTCTATTTCTATTTTCCGCTGTATTCGGGATTCTTCCCTTTTCCGGTTCATCCATATTTCCATTGCTTCCTGTTTTCTTTTGTCCTCTCATTTTATATTTTCCCTCTTTCTATAAAACTCTATTATTTCTTCTTCTTCTTCTCTTTGTATTCTCAATTCTTCAAGGATGTAGGCCTTCATATTCTCGCCTTCAAATCTTAGAATTTGGGCTTGTAGGTAAAATCTTTTGACCGGATCCATTTTGTGTTGGTCCGTCGAATTTTCCTTACTTTACTCTCAGGTTATTAGGCCACCACTCACCAGGTAGCGCTCAGCATAACTTTCCCTTAATCCCACTACTATGCTAATTGAAATACCACTCCAGGCAACAAATTTACCAATTGGCCTACCAATTCCCTTAAGATTGTTACCACCCCTAACTCTGGCCAATTTTCATCTCGTCAATTATTCTCTTATTCCTGATATTCATTTACGTGTTGGCTCTTTCTTAATTTGACACTGCTGGGTTCTTTCTAATAATAACCTACAAAGCTGACATCACTTTTATTTATGTCGTCGAATTCCCCCCTTTTTGTTCTATTCTAAGAGTGCTAATAGTGACTAATAAATTAATATTATAAGAAATTCTTAACAAACACAGCCGTTCCGAAACACGTAAGAATATATAAGAGAAACGAATATTAATCCCCAAAATAAACTTATATTTACCTTTATCAATTGAATACATAACATTTATACATTAACTACAGCAAACCTCTAAATATTATTATGAACAAGAATTAATTAAATCAGTTTACCCACAAAAATTGGTTAATTTCTCTACACACAACAATAATATAGGAATTAGGCTTACGGACTCATCTGGAGTTTAAAAGGCCTCAAGAATGTTATTGACTCTCGACGCGTGCCGCCGGCCAGTTGTAGATGAGCGAGATCACACGGTTGTTTTGGTGAGGGTGGCAGCTGGGGGGTCCACACGTTCTTCCGGGGAAGAGGGGTTCTTCAAGGACGAGAACAAATACGGTGCTTTATGCAACACCTAGGCAGTCGTGGTCTCTCTGGCGAGAGTGAGTCGAATTTGGTTCTTAAATCAAGTTAACTTGGAGTGCGGTGTGACCACCGAGTAACGAGCTCAAAGAGGATCTTTTCTCTTTAGTTACTTATTTCCTCATGGACGAGGAATACCCCTGGCGTTTAAGGTGCACCAGGATATGAGGAGTCTCTCTGGCGAGAGTAAGTTGCACTTACCAAAGTTAACTTATCGTTTGGTTTGACAACCAGGGACTTAGCTCGAGAATGAGCTTCTTCTTAGCCCCTTAAGGTAGGTAGCCCTGCCTCTCTTGCAGGGTACTTCTTGGTCTAGCGAGCCAAGTACTCTACCTCTCTAGTCTCGGTAGTTTGGTTTAATCCAAAGACTTAGTAACCTAGAGACTGACGTATACTACCACGATTTTCCTCAGAGTTCCTCATGCATACTTCGTCACCCCACTGGGGGAGTGGTAAGAGGAGAGGGGCTTGAGGACGGCCCCAGGAGAGTTCTTTTTCCAAACGGTTTTTCACACGAAGTCAAACATCGGCTCCTCGTTAACCTTCGAAATTGGGAGAAACACGTCTCCAATTTTTTAAACGACGTGAAACTGGGTCTCACTCTCCTGGAGAAAGAACTTTTATTTTAACCTTTAAGGTCTTTCTTGTCACCAAAATAGGTGACGCTGCGGTTACGCAATTGACCCGCCGATGCCTGGGGCGGATGTCTTTGCGGCAACCGCTTTGTGCCTTTACCGCAAGTGAAGGGGTGGGGGGGTGGGGGTGACTATTCCCCTACACGTATATATATATATATATATATATATATATATATATATATATATATATATATATACATATATATATATATTATATATAGGTATATATATATATATATATATATATATATATATATATATATATATATATATATATATTTACATATTGTTTAAAAAGGATAGGGGATATATTAAAATTAGGCAAGGAATTAATGAATCAGCATTCAACAATATTGTTTTATTTAAATATCAATATACCACGTATAAAATGTTGATTTATAATAATAATAGTATAGGGGGGTTTATTCTCTTAATTATTCAGTTTGCCTAAAGCAATACATTGAGCAAACCGGTAAATCATTAGTTGCACGTTTAAGCCAACATAAATACAATATTAGGAGGGGTGAATGCAGCAGCGCCTTCTTTGTCAATTTATCGGATGCAGTCACATTATCAAGTGGAATTCGCCTCAATTTATTTACAAATCTAATGACTTTATTCAAAGATATATTATTGAATGCTCATTTATTAATTCCTCGCCTAATTATAATATATCCCCTGTTATTAAAAGGCTTATTTATAACAAAATTTTCTATTTTATTTTGCCCTTTGATTTATTAATTTAGTTATGTCTCTTTTGTCTATTTTTATATATTCCCAATCGGTTATATATGTACTTAGTTTAGTCACATAAATATCTACATTATTTGAGCAGAGGTTCCAATTTCCCGGTTATAGACCTTATCTATTTGGTTTTATAATTTCCATCCGTGTTTGATATTATTTTGGCTCCTTTCGTATTACATGGGCGGGGCATTGCTCTTTTGTTTCATATATATATATATATATATATATACAAGCAATGACTTCACCACTACTCGCGCACGTGGGAAGCTCCTCTCCATATCATATTCCCTCACCTATCTCAATGATTTTCCCCATTCCTCCCCCCTATCTTCCCTAATCCCTTTACACCTTCTTCCTCATTCCTTCTAAATCCCTTCTTCTCAACAGGGGAGTACAAGTTAAGGGGGAAGCTCATTCCTAAATTAAGCGATAATAAAAAAAAATAAAAAATTCACCACGTAAATTCCTCCCCTAAATTACCCACCTCTCTCCCTCTCTCCCCATTCTACCCATAGAGAAAAGTATATATATGGAAAACTCACAAAGTATCGCGTGAGTAAGCAATAAATGAGACAAACCCACAGGGAAAAATTATATGAGGATTCCAAGTACTTTCGAACTTTATTCCGAGTTCTTTATCAAGGAATAACCTAAGTATTGAAAATTCTAATATTTATAAGGATGAAACAATAGTAGAGGAAACGGCAACAAAAAAGCAAAAACCAATCAACAAAATGAAATAATATCCAATGAAAACTTTAGATGGAGCGAAGATAAATACAAAATAAAATCATTAAAACAGGTAAATTCAAAAGATCACAGGTTGACAAGAGGAGTAAAATACCTCCTAGACAATTTAATAGGAAGAGAACTTTAACGAGCGATTAACTCCAGATATCAGCATCTCAAAACTAAGGTAAAATAAGTACAAATTTTCTAAAGTATTCCCTCAAATGAAATTTTATACAGACATAAACAAGTCTTTAAACATTTGTATTAATTTTTTCTTTGTTTTTAGGTCCTGATCTCTGGGGTTAAAAATTTAGATAGCCCGTCATGAGAAACCGAAACAAATTCCCTAATTTTGTAAATAGAATTTTGTCCCGTTTTATAATAGGAAAGATTAACCTGAAAGGTTTCCTTGATGTATGGAGGCGTTAACTCGTTCGCATAATGAGTTCAGTAAAAAAATTCTATTAAGATCCTGCGTAAGAATTCCTTTTCCTACATTCCCTTCCGTTAAGAGCAAAGACCATTTACATATTAAGCAGCCCCAGAATCAAGGGACTAAAAAGGCGGTTAATTGTAAATTGAGGGAACGGTACACTTAGTTTTGCTTACAATGATGTTCAAAAATAAAGGAATAAATGTGCAAGAGAAATCTGGCTTAATTTGAATGAGGTCGCAGATTTGACACTTTATATGGTAATGGTTATCTAACTTCCAAGAATCAAAAATATAAGGGACATACCATTGTTTAATAGATCGACTGAAATAGAGAAATTGTTTTTAGAGAGTATTCGCTTCTTGTTTGCATATTGAAGGAAATTAGGGATCCACAGCATTGTTTCCCTCTAGTGTTAAATTAGAGAGAAGGCAGTTATTGGACGAACGTCGCGCTGGTCTTTGATGAATAGGACCCCTGTGAGATACGTTTTGGACGTTTATCAGTTTCTCCGTTTTAGAAATAAATGGAAGAAAAAGAAGAAATTTTAATGTCTCATTGGAAATGCTCCAGTAGTTAGTAGAAAATTAAAATTCGATTTTTTACTGCCTCAATACATTTCCTTTCCCCTTAATTACAAGTTCTATCCTAAATATCAAAGGAAACACTAAATAACAATCTAATTATAGTATGTGTTAATTATAATTTTATAGACTTACCAGGCAATGCGCTTCGCTACTAAGATTAAAATTTAAAATCTAATAAATAGCAGCCATGGTTAAATTTTTCTAAATTTTCTGAACTTCGCCAATTATAATAATTTTAAAAAGGAACTCGAAACTAAATTTTCCCTCTTACAAAATATCTCATTGCTAAAATATAGTTATTGATAAAAGAATAATAGAATAAGATATATAAAAAGAAATTCTCTGAACTTCACCATTTGTAATTCTTTGGGTTTTAAAAATTCACAAAATCTCGGTACTTATATTTATTTCTGAACTTCATCATTTTTTTATATTATAAAAGAATTATTACAAATAACTTTGTTAAAAAAAAACATCAGTCATAACCAAACTAAGATAAACCAATATTCAAATACTCAAAAAATGCCCCTTCTTAAATTATAGAGTTAGTGATGATCATGATTAGTTATTATTGGTTGGATATTTGAGCTGATGGCTCCTAAAACATGATCAGTTTTCACCATATTTTTTTCTTTTTAATCGGAGATATTATAATAAAACTTTAGTTACGCGGACCAAATTGGCCGGTGTGTATGTTTATATAAATGTCTAGAAGGCTTATTTTCGTAATTCTTGTGTTGTCTAAAATGAAGTTATTAATTCCGAATAGGGTAACGAGAGATCTTCCCAAATAGATCTAGAGAGCATTTTTTTATGAAATTGCTGTGAACTTCAGGTTACTTAGGAGGAGTTTCCGTGGATATTCTCTCTCACGTCCCATTTAGTGTCTTTGTCTTTAAATGACAATGTTGCGTGCGTCGAATATAAAGAGAGCTATTCGAGTGATTCGAGATTATTGCTTTTAATGTGGAAGAATTCCCGCATTTATGTCTTAGGCCCAATTCATTTTCCTCTCATTACGAAACCATAAGTTCTCTAGATCAAAAGAAGATTTGAATGGAAAGGGGGCGATGACCACATTAGAGCAATCATTTTTATTTTTTGTTTGTTGGCACGCGAATGTTGCTCTAAAATAGCTTTATTGAGGCATGAATTGAGAATATTCGTATGTATTTGAGGAATTCTCTATCTCAGACGGGATTTTTTTGGTGATTTGGCTGATGAATTTTGATCCAGCACCCTCATCGCCACAATTCTGGCTATTACACCTCGATTGTTTGGTAATTTTGCACGCCGTCTGGGTAGTTTCGGGTCTGATAAATGTGATATTGAATTAATAGAGAAGTTATTGGCTAATAAAAACTATAAATGCTGTCTATTTGAGTTAATTCCCCCTCTATAATTTTATCCGCTAGAGTGAGAGATTTTGTTTCGTTTCAGAGTACTTACAGTCGCCATATCCCGCCCATCATGTTTCTACGTCTATACATCTGAGACTTGGCTTATCTGATATCTTTGTTAACTGGGTTGATTGCAGGTATTATGCTAATTTGTTAATAAATGGTTACCTTACGTGATTTTTTCAAATCGACTTACGATTTCTTCCCTCCAAATGGTTTCAGCCCAATTTCTCTAACCTTTTGTTTTGCATGTAAAAATTATAATATGTTACTTTAGTTGGTTCCTGGACAATTTAGGTCATCTTTCTTCGGTACAGTGTGATTATCCTAAGTTCCACTCCACGTCTGATGCTCAGCTCTGGCTGGAGAGTGCTCCCTATTGGAATTTTCTTCCAATGCAATATATTGCCACGCCATTTTGTGGACTTTGAAAATACCATATTTTATTAGTTCTTTATGGAAAAAAAATAATAATCTCTTTTTAGAAATGCAATTATGAGTGATACGGTAATGAATTTCCGCTGTGTGATTTTATTTGAGAACAGCGTCGTACCCAAATCGAACCCATACTCCCATAACAATTCTTAGTCGATCAGCTTAGTAGCGCTGCTCCAAAGGTGGCTGAAAAAAGTTTTGGGGGGCAAAAAAGGAAATTCTTTGGAGAGAAGATTGATTACGATATCTACCAGGGCTGCATTTGCCTTAAAATTGATCAAGGATTAACTATAATTATATTTTCAGAAATAGCTGGAGATAAATGAATATTCGGCGGTTGACTGCAACAATTAGATGCCCAAAGTGTGCATGAATGATATTTTTCACAAGCCTCATCAAATCGTAGGCCTTGGAAAACTGGTAGTTAATGAAACCACCTTTTTTACGAATAAAATATAACGAGGTTAGAGTTCTTCCACCCTACTGTGTATTTGGAGGGGTCTAGTGGCAGTTGTTTACAATAATAAGTCAGATTGAATCGAATTTGAATTTGAAAGAATTGGTGAGATTGTTGTGGAAGGGCCAGACTCTATATTTATTTATACGTAGGTACTGTGAGGCCTGGGGCCGAAGTAGGTTGAAGACCGATAGTGAGGGGGGAAATTGTTTTGAGTTCAGTGAGGATGGTATATTGTTAACTTTGCAAGATTTTTTAAGCAAACATTTCAGAGTGCAAGTTGGCCAAAGATTACAGGTTGCTCCTACGCGCTAGGGTTGCAAAAGAAAGACAATAATGAAAATATAACAATAATAACAACCAAATGATATTTATATTTACAAAGAACTTGGGTTTAAAGGGAATGGTCGCCCAGACGAGGTTAAAGGTTAATTAAGGGACTTTCGATGCGACTAACCCAAAATTAAAAGTACGAGAAAGCTTACATTCAAAATGACAGAAGGTCATATTTGTTGGGACGCGGGCGTGGGGAAATTTTTTTCAGTACAAGTCAGGCGTCATATTGTACGCCGCGAGAAGTTCGGATTTAAGGGTGGAGTAATCCACCGTAAATTCAGATAGCAGCGATACGATAGGGTGCGAAGCGGCGAGCTTAGTAGAGGAAGAAGCTTAGCTACACCGTCCCTCTCTATGTCCCAATTATTAACTTCCAAACTTTTCTCGAAGTGAGTGAGAAAAGATCCGAAGTCCTCTACTTCTTTGAACGTGGGTAGTTTAACGGAGGCAGATTGAGCGGTTCCTACACGGGTATTTACTAAAAGGGTTTCGAGCCGATGACGATTCGATTCCAGGTGATATTGGTGAATTATCTCACGTTCTTCGCTCTTTTTAATTACTTTTTGCACAGCTAATTCTTTAATCTCTTTTTGTTTAGCTAATTCTATAATCTTTTTTGTTTAGCTAATTATCTAATCTCGTTTTGTTCAGCCCTCTTTTTTCTCTCTTCTTCCTGTACATAAGTGATAAGGTCTTTGGCACTTACCCTGAGGGATTCTTCTTGGAGTTTAAGTCTCTTGAACGACGCCATTTTGTTTGTAAGAAAGGATTTTAATGGGCCGTCAGCAGGGGACGGAGGAGGCTTGGCTCACAAATTACTGACACACAGAGGAATATGCTTGTTTAAACGCAAAAGCTTTGCTATCCAAATAATAACACTAATATAATCTACGATTAAAAAAATAAAATAATGGAGTCTTTGTGAGATGAGAAGGGCTCAGACTCTATTAATCCGTGGGTGATTAAAGTCACCGCGGAGGAAATTCTGTCGCCTAACAAAATTTTTCTATTATTGGTTGTCGGTCCAAACACACATACAAACAGAAAGCGATAAATAAATAAGGCATAGTTGTTTCTTGTTTCGTTTTGTCTTTGCGACTCAAAAGGTACTCAGCTTTAAAAATTAAAATAAAGTTAAACGGTTGCCTTTAAAAAATCTCTCTAAAGACCTTTTAAAGACACTGACACACCTGATCATCAGATTTTATAAAAGAGTAAAGTATATATAAGTATATGTCGTAGAATAGTCAGACTCTATATTTATATATACGTAGATACTATAGGTCTTGTGGCCGAAGTAGGTTGAATACAGATAGTGAAAAGGGAAAAATGTTATGAGTCCAGTAGAGATGGTTTATTATTAACTTGGCGGAGTCCTTTTAAACAAATATTTCAGAATGCAAGTTGGTACGCGCTAGGGTTTCAAAGGAAAGACAATGGCGAAAATATAACTTTATTAACAAAAAAATGCTATTTATATTTACATAGAAATTGGGTTTGAAGGAAATGGTCGCCACAACGCGATCAAGTAGGTTAATTAAGGGATTAAGGAGGTCAGATTCAGTTTGGTAATTTAAAGGGTGATTTTAAACTGGGGCGACCTCACAAATAATGGAGCAATTGGGTAAGCCAGATTCAACATCAATCTGCAGGTAGCAACGGTTGCGATTACCTTACGGACTCGTTGCCGAAAAGGTGTTAGTTGGGGTACGATGAATACGATAGAAGAAGTCGGTTTACCTCTCGCTCCAGACGAGGGAGCACTTGGCGCCTTCGGAGTTTGGAATCCTTTTCAGTCGAAGCTTGCCTATTGACTAAGGCAGAATTCAAGGTACGATTTATCCTTCAATTTAATTCGAAATCGCCGCTGTAGGGAAAGGGAAGAGCATCCTTTAGCTCGTTTGTAGAAGTAGGTGGGAGTCTAACAGTATTGTTCTCAAAAGTCAGTCGAAGCGTTATAAAGGCACCTGGTGAGGTGGCTCCCAACTCGCGCACGCATTTAGGGAAAAGTCGGCGACTCCTTCGGAGGAAGGGGGAATTGTGATAACGTTCAATGGAATGTCCAACGGATTTCAATCTTCAAGGGGAAACCCCGATTCTAGCGGAGAGGTGGCCGTGGGGGATGGAGGGCGATGGCATTGGTCCCTATGCAAACACAGCTTGGGAATGTGATAAAGGTGCCAGCCGCCCCCTTGCCAAGGTTCAGCCATGCTTTTCCAGCTCCACGCAGTGATCTCCGGATCCACGTGGGTAATAGGGGAGGTGGCCGCCATTTGACCTCCTTCTGCTACGGAGATAATTATAGGGGGCAAAGTACATGGAAATCGATGTGGAAAATAGCCTCAAAAATGGGGAAAAAATTAGATTTGCAAAGGGATCCATTTATGTTTGGAGTTTAGGCTAATCTCCTTTTATTTTTATTATCAGTAAGGATTTTTTTTGTAAAGATATGCTTGTTTAATTGTTGAAATGTATTACCTTATCTCAATAATTTTGTGTTTGGTCCTGTACTCTTTCGTTTACATTCTATGTTTGTTATTTGCTTGGTTTTATGTCGCAGTGTTTAATTTTTTTTGCATTGTGTTGTTTCAATATTTCGGTAGGTTGTAGTGGTCAAACCCGAGTAGATGAGTTTTATTTTTCTTGTTCTTTTATACTTGCTTGTATAATTTGCTCGGTAGTTTGCTTCTTTGGTCTATTCGTCAAACGGAAGGCCTACGACCATATTATTGATAATAAGGTCCATCTTGGTGTCGAGTTCCTTTCAGAAGAGGGACATCACACTCAGCGAATTGAATATACTCGGAATTAGCTAAAACCTCCAAACAAACTCTGTTGTGGGACGAACCGTTTCATATTAGATTCGAATTTGTGTAAATTCCTATAGAGTAGAACATACAGGCCTATTAAAAAAAAATTGTGCTGCATAAAAGTTTTCTTTTATTTAGTAAATGTTAGGAATATCATTTTAATCATAATAAGATATCATAACCTAACCTTACATAACTATATTTTTAAACTACCCCCCCCCCCAAAAAAAAAAAAAAATTCATATTTAAATTTCCTTAGTGAAGAAATTTACATTTTAATAGGAATAGGGTGGAATAACTTTGATTTAAGGAATTGATGTGAGTCATGAGGATCAAATCTACGTTCATGGATCGTGGACGATGATAAGTTAAATGGAAGAAATTTTATCTCTTTGTCCGCGAGAGTTGATGAGAAAGGGTGATTGATATTCGTTAACTTAATAATTTTCTTTATTCAATTATGGCACTAGTTATTGCTGACAAAATTCTGAGATGGTAAAGTATTAGAGTTAATGCATTCAGTGAAAATAATTTCAGTGAGGATATACAGTTTAACATGAGATCCATACCCTAGTCTCTTAATCATATCATGGCCGACGCACAGTCAACTAGAATCGTGGACTCAATGAGATCGCTAACTACCGCCAAGGTCTCAAGTTCGCTTAACTTTACAATTAAAATAGATGTATCGAAATTAAAAGTCTCTAACTATTTATTAAAATAAAATAAATATTACTGAGTTCGAATTTGTGGTTATTCTTATTTAATTATTTTTAAAATAAAATATAAAAAGTAAAATAGCAACTTCGGTGGCAATTTTGTGAAAAACATTCATGAATAAATTAGAATTCGGAATATGTGAAAGGCTATAGGGAAGATAATCTAGATTCCTATACTTTGATCGAATCAATAGGTTCTTGCTCTCCATTGCACAATCCATATGATTTGAATAAAGCTAAACATTTAATAGTAATCTTGCAATTTTGGAAAATCCCCAAATTCACCTACGAAACTCCAGGTCCAAACCTCTAAACAAAGTGAATTCGGACTACATTTTTAAAATTTCCAATAATAAATTTCTTTTTCAATCGAAATAATTTCTTTCTTCCAAGTTTGGAGTAGAAATAATTTAAGCCTCAATATGATCACTCCAGGGATGGGATTAAATGATAAGAGAAGACGGAAACAGTTCATTTAAAATAAACTATAAAAATCGAAAAAAAAGACCGCTATAGTTAAACAGAAATTCCAAAACCGCAAGATTGTACTTGAAGCATTTCAGAATAAATTCGAAAGAAATTAATATATTTGACCCCGATTTAAGTAAGTTGGAGTATCCCCAGTTGCCTCAAACTCAGATGGAAAATCGTCAATACGTGAGTTTGGGGGCGAATATTTTCACTAGAAGGGTATGAGTTCCAGTTGCATAGTTACGCAGATGATTGTAGATATGAAAAAAATTAATTTCGTTTATACCTATTTTAACCTAATTAGGTAAAAATGGGAGATATTCCATCACACAATGGCTTTAGTGGCTTCAGTAAAGTGGATTATTTAGGCATCGAACTCTTCACTGAAGTTGCTAACAGAATATAGATTCCAAAAAATTATTCTAAAAGAAAGTAGCAGCTGGTTAGGTTAGGACAGTATACTAGAGGACATAACCTAACATAATCATATAAGAACCTTCAGCAGCCTCTGAGAATTAAATATTGATGGTTTAATCCCTCGCAACACAATCTCAACCCAGTTAGGCATTTTAATAAGCAAACACAAGTTTCATTTCATCAAATATAAGATTAAAATTAAATCAATGTTTAGGTGTAAAGCCGATTTTCATAAAACATTTACCATATGAATAAAAGCTTTGAAAGTTTCTCTGAAATTTTCGAAGTAGATTATCTACTTTAAACTCCTTATTTTTACCATTGATCATAATAATGTAGGATTTTTCTAAAATTTATATATTTCATTAGTTACTTTTTATTTAAAAAAGTATTTCCTTAATTGTCCATACTCTTTAAAAATTCCTTTACTTAACAAAGGATGAAATATTTTCATTTGCATTAAACTGGGTTGGAATATCTTCTGATGCTGAAGTTGAGGCAGGAAAGGATTCAAATGTTCGAAGAAAAAAGGAACTCATTGAGAATCACGAAGTTCAAATAAGTCAAGTTCATCTCCATCAAAAACGGCCACCCTAATATGGGCTGAATAAACATCGCACACCTATTCATCAAATAGCTATCATCAATTTTATTTCTTCCTCAGTCTTCTTACATTGTCTAATCTACCAGAACCAAGCAAACAACACGTCATCCTTTTAAAGCTAGGCCATATATTGCCTGAGCGGAAATGCCATTTATTCCGGTCATGAGTCGCCAGGGAATATAAGCACTAAAACGAGAAATAATTGCAGTCCAAGGAATCAAAGACGAGTTAATTTTTGCAACGAGAGAGAGGTCGCCACAAAGTGTGCATTATTTAATTTAGTTTACCTTACTCTTCATGCAAAAGTCTCGATAGAGTCAGCTCTGTCTCCGCTAATATTTTTCTGTGGCCGTGCATTTCACCCTGGGCACCATATTAGAGCCTTAAAATTAAAAGAAATATTCCACCAGCAATAACTATGAGCTAGCAACCCTCATCTTATTGATTGAGAACAAACTCCCTTAAGTGCCCTGATCGATTGAAGTTATTTATTATATAGTAGTAAATCTAAAAAGTCTACTCACGTTTTGGTATTTATGCTATGTCTTAAAATAAAAATACTTAAAATGCATGCCAAGATATATTTGCTTTTGATTCACGTCATGCAACTATCAAGGCAAAACATCGCAGGATGAGAAAAAGCTTATTATTATTAAATAAACCTCTAAGTAAATGCACATTACTGTAAAAGAACAACCCCTGACTCCCCTCTTCCCATTTATCGGACACCACGTGCTATAGTATCACGCCATGGATGACCTCATTTGCACGTTAGGAAAATATATCCCAATCCTGCGAACTGGCCCAAGCTTCCCTCCGGACCCGGTGACGAGGTGTGAAAGAGACGCTCTGTCTCGCCCTTGCTGCTAAATTATGAATCGACTCCGCCTCCGGATTAAGATGTCTTGAGTTTGTGACGCCTTTTCTCAAACTCTCACTTTTCTTTCAGTATCGAGAATATAAATACTCGGGCTATTCTATAGTTTGTCGAGTCCAGCCCACACCTCAAGGCCGTCCTTATCATCTCGTCCCATGAGCGTTCGTCACACCGAAGCGTTCTTCAGCCGTGATTCTACCCAAGTCAATTGGTCGCTTATGTGAACGGCATGCCTTTGAATTTGCGCAACAGTCTCCCTTCGTTTAATCGAACCAAAGAAAATTTCCATCGATTACCTTAGAGGAAAAGAGATTTCTCTTACCGTGGAATTAAGAAAATTCCCACATTCCCAAGCGAACGTCATATTTGAATCCTAGCTATCTTCATCGGAAGGTTGGTTCGGATCGTGCCCCACCTTTCTCTTTCGGATCGTGCTCCACGTGCCTCATTCGGATCGTGCCCCAATTGCCTTATCGGATCGTTCTCCACTTGCCTCATCGCAAGAAGGATTTTCCTCGAAGTCATCGACCCATACGAAAGAAACCCCCTCCATTATTATTATTGTCAAGTTCACCTTTTTGTTCTGAGTCTACTTACAACAACGAATAAATTCCATTTTGAATCTTCTAAAAATCACCAAGATACTCTCTCAATTCAAATAATTACCTTTTGTCTATTATTATTCCTTATTTTAATCTTTGTGAATAAAATTATATTTTTCTTGTTTCATGTTTAACTAACCTTGAACGATACGTTTGGCCTATTCAAGTAAATCTCGCCAATCATTTATGCACTCTGATAATTACGGATTTGAAACCCAATGCCTCAAGTGTGACCTCCTGGTCGGTCGTTAATCCCTGCGAACAGACCCTTAACGGTTCGCGTTGCAGTAGGTGATTAAGTCACACACCCCTCCTCCCACACACACACATAATATAGGAGTAGTTAATTTCATAGAGTTGTTGTAAAACGACAATTACTTTCTTCGTAAATGTTTTAGCCACCGTTCTGTGAAATGAAGCTTGCACACTATTAGAGGCAAAACTTAAAGAATAATCTGTGGAATTTTAATTAAAATTTAAAGAAAAATTCGGAAAAATGTAGACTTCGGAATTTTGTTCTATAGTGTGGATAGTAAAATATACAGTACCTTTGTGTTAAATCGATGCCAAGTGCAAAGTGTGCTTTGAGGCAAGTGACTACAAGAATGTAGGTTACTTGACCTCTGACTCGCTCAGTAAGAGTTTTCCTTCATGCGGTTAACAGATACGGTCTTGATTCTAAGAATGACAGCTAATTATAAAAACGGTTCTCCTTATTCGCCGCCCTCCGGGGCAACAGAAGCGTCAGGAGATTTTAAATTTGTTTAACTACACAAGAAACCTCGTTTACAAAGTTAAACAGCAGTATGAAAATTGCGAAAATAAGACAGTAGTTCTACGGTCAAGAACATTAGATTTGCCGCATTAAGGACAATGAGGAGATTTCAGTGAGGTTCTGGAGACTATAGTCAGCCTTTAATGGACCAATGAGCCGCGCAATAGCCTTATGTTTTCCAGCAGAACTTTGCTCTCATACACAAGGCAAGGAATAGACAGGCGTTGTTTTTCAACAACGTCCCATTCCACTGATACCTAGTATCGTGAAGCCATTTGGTGATCATTTAGAATGATTTAGAAACTATACATAAATATCGTTCTACTTCTATGTAAATTCTCATGAAATATCTTATTTTTTTTAGTATACAACTTACCTACTTTTCTTGTGTACAATTTGTCTCCATTTTCCTGAAGCCTCTGTATAGTCGACATAATAGAGTCAAGTAAATGAAGTCAATCTTAATGAAAGTAGAAATAAATATGAATTGAGTCATTACAAGTATACAAGGTAGGAGAAAGATAGGGTGGCGATAGTCTAATTAATTTTAAGAACAGCAACATCCAAAGAAGTGAAATTATACGAAAAAGGGTAGGCAAATTTTGGAATTGATAGGTAAAATACAATAAGTAGAGATAGTCGAAAATCCATATAATAATTTGACAAAAATATTCTTAAACACTGTTAATCGGCCAAAACGGTGTAATAGAATAGTTAACCTGGCCTCAATTGTTTATCAATTCTTAATGATTGACTTAATACATTTGAAATTATAGGCAGTAGTGATCATTTAATGGTCAATTTTAATCTCGTTAAAAAAATAACCATACATGTAAATCATACAATATTAACATACTGCAAAACTTATTAGGTCTAATGAACTGGCTGAAGAGTTTCGAAATAAAAATGCATATAAATGTGAGATATTTTAATAGTAAACTTCTTGGTATTCAAAATCCATTCATTTCCTGAAAATCATATGGTGGGTTTTATTCCTGAGGCTGGGTATCAATTTATAGGGGTGTCGGATGAAGGCTTTTAAGGTCTCACCTTCGAGTTTTTCCTGAGTTACAAAGTTCTTACAAGGAATGTGTTTATAGGCTGGGTTAGAAAGCTAACTTGGTTACTACTGTTGAAGGAATGACTCGAAAGGAAACTGATTTTTTTATGCTAAATCTTTGGCTTAGTTCTACCTTAATTGGTGCAAGCGAGATATGCGAGGCTTTTGCGGCTTTGTTTTGAGTTTTCCTCTAAGTTAGATAATTTTGGCTAGGGGGCTAGATTTAAAGACGAGGAAAGGATGCGTAACGCCAATAAGACTAATGTGAATCCAGAATCGAGAGGGATGAATGTATCCTACTGTCGTAGAATGACCCTTGGTTTTGATCACTATACACTTTGACACCCTTATAGTAGCGGTATGCTTTAAGGGGCGTGAGTTAGTTCTATGATGAAGTAGGCTTTGTTCTAAGAGTGCTAATTCAGTAGTTTTATTCTTAAGGAAGAGCTATTTTTAAACACATAAGGATAAGAGGAAACACCAGAATCTACCAAAATAAACATGTATTTTAAATGAAACACTTAACTATGACTAACCAACAGTTAACACATTTCTATCTTTGGCATCAAAGATGTTTCAATGACAAAAAATAAACAAATAGGCTTCCCGTAAACATACCAATTGCTGATTAGTATTTTTTTATCGCAACCCTATTTGATTAGCGTTAAACATTAAATTAACGTACTCTCGTCTACAAACACATATGACCTAGGTTCAAGAACAATGGTTTCTACTCTCCTTTAAAACGTGGGACTTACTAAACTTCTACTATCGCAATAGAGATATAAATGTTATTTTTAACTTGCAGGTAGGTATTAGGGATTGCCGGATGTGGCTGGAGGACTTATCTCTCGCTTAGAAGTGTTGTGGCCACTGGTTGAATTTTTGTCGATGAGGGATTGCTTGTCGCCTGTGACGGGGGCTGATTCTTTAACTTAATTAAAGAACGGGAGCTCGTTGGGGCTGGGTTCTTCTCCCTTTCACTTTTACGGAGCTTGAGATATGAGAGTCGCTCGAGTGTGAGCGGCTTTGCTTTTCTTCAGTCAGAATTCTTTGCAGACTGAATAGGCTTCTTCGGTATGGCACCGATATAAAGCTTGACTATTTAGTTTAATACGGCCCTGAAAGGGGGTATCAATTTTCTTAATCTGATCCTATCGTTTCTCACGGAAATAGTCTCATATGGCTCAAGGATCGATCTTCACGAACTAACCCTTCTTCTGGCGTATCGACTTCTTATCTTCTTGTCTGGCTGAATGATCTATCTTCACGAACTAATCTTTCTTCTGGCGAATCGAATTCTAATAATCTTCTTGTCTGGCCGATGGATCGATCTTCACGAACTAACCACCTCTGGCGTATCGACTTCTGATAATCCCTTTTTTCTTTCTTTGCGGGGCTTATTTAAAGGCGGATTGCCACCCCATCTAAAGGGGGAAGTGATTAGGCCACAGAGGCAAAGGCGGGGGGGCGAATGGTGAGTTAGCATCTCGGTAGAGCGAAAATTCCTGAGGTAGCACTGGGGTGCCCAAGTCAGCTCGCAAATTAGCGGCTCGCAACCGCCCCACCACTTGGCGTGCCTTCTGACTGGCACCGCTTTTTTTCCATAACCACGGGTTTATGGGTCTCGTAGGTAATTGGATCGTTAGAGCATCGTTTAAGGACCTTAGGTGCTCACCTTAAAACAGATGTTAGCTCCAACTGCCCACAGCGGCGGGGAGATCACACATGGTAAGCAGTTTCGCCGGCTACCTTTCCCACGCTTCTCCTCATGAAGGAGGGGGGCTTTAATGTACCTATACTCCTCCAGAATGCTTAATTTAGCCATTTCTCCACATTTACCTTCCTCCTTAAGAAATTAACGGGAGGCGGGGGGGTTCCAATCCGACGCTTACAATAATATACATGGGTAACTTACGGAACATTATATTATACAATAAATTCTAGTTCACTCGGGAATGCCTCGATAACATTTCACCTGACCTTAAATTACTTCCTATATTACTGTGCCAACTTAGGATCTTCTTACCTACCACTAGGGAGTTACTCACCCCTACTTACTTACAATTCTACTGATTTACACTTAACTTTGCTAAAATACGATAGTTGGGCTGCTCCTTAATCGTTGACAGGGTTCCGACTTAATGAGTCGGCCATACAATTGTTGGCCCCTTTTATATAGTGAATGGAGTACTGGTACTCCATCAAGAGTAAACTCCATCTCAGGAGTCTTCCATTCTTACTTTTATTTTTACTTAAGTATGACAACGGTATATGGTCGCATTCCAACTTAAACTCGCGCCCTATTAGATAATATTTGAATTTACCTATGGACCATATTATGGCCAAAGCTTCGATTTCGATAAAAACTTAGGCTTATTCTCTACTCAACAGTTTCCTACTGACATAAGCTATGGGATAGGCTGTTTCGTCATCTTCCTATTGAAGCAATACTCCGTCTAACCCGTCTTGACTAGCGTCCGTGCGAAGGACAAAGATCTTGTTGGGATTTGGTAAGCGAAGAATGGGCGCAGTTACGAGTTTTCCTTTTAGAACCTCCAACTGAGTTATTGCATGGGGGTTCCACGTGACAGGGTATGACGCTGTCTTTTTTAACAAATCATTATTTGGGGCCGCAATGGAAACGAAGTGTGGTACAAAACGCCTATAGAACGAGGCCGCTCCCATAAACGATCGGAGTTGTTTCTTTGTTTTCGGCCGGGGCATCTTGACTATGGCTTCCACTTTTTCTTGCTGGGTAGTCAAGTGTTTTTGTCCTATTTTGAATCCCAGGTAGTCAATGTATTCGTAGGCAAAATAACACTTGGTCGACCCGGCGGTTAGACCTTGCTCCTTCAATTTCTCCAGCAATGAGCGTAAGGCGTGTAAGTGTGAAGCCCATGTACGGGTAGCTACGTACACGTTGTCGTAGTAAAACGACTCGTCACTTAGGCTAGCGATAATTCGCCTCATCATCCTATTATAATTGCTACCGGCTGTAAGTAGTCCGAAGGGTAGCCTGGTAAACTGTAACAGACCTCTCTCGGTCGCAAAAGCCGTCAGTCTTTTGGACTCCTTAGCGAGAGGTATTTGATAGTACGCTTTACACAAATCCAATTCGTTGATGAATTTAGCGTCTTCAAATAAATGGAGATTTTGATCTATTAGTGGGATGGGCTCGGCGTCGAAAACGGTCACTGAATTCAATTTTCGGAAGTCCACGCACATCCGAAATGATTGATCAGGTTTCTTAACCATTACTATGTGGGAGCAATAATCGGACTCCATGGCTCTAAAATTCCCAATTTTAGTAAATTCCGGACTTCCTTATTAAAGGCTTCTCGTAGGTGGATCGGTAGAGGATATGGTTTGCTTCGAACCACTGAATTAGTTTTCAGTTTTATTTCATGGATAAAATCCTTGGCACATCCGGGGTTTTCAGAAATGACTTCTGGGAATTCCATGAGCAAGTTCAACATTTCCGTTTTTTGTTGAATCTCTAATTGGGGATTTATATTTAAATCCACCCGAGGGTCTTCCGGGGTAGGTGAGAGCGAGGGAAGTTCGTATTCCTCGTCTTGTTCCACACACACGGTGTGTATGACTTGCAGGGGAGTACCCGGGTAAACGGCATCCATCGGTTCTTCTTCGTCTAGAAGGGTAATATTCTTTATGCACGCGCGGCGGTGATATTTTTTTAGCATGTTTATGTGATAGGTTCTTCGCCCTGTTGGGGTATCTATTAGGTAATCGACTGGACCCCGTGCCTCGATTACTTCAAACGGTCCCTTCCACTGGGGCCATAACTTATTATTTTCGGTCGGGAGTAATAATAAGACTTCATCTCCTGCGTTTAATTTTCGAGCCCTTGCTTTCATATCGAAGTAGTCCCGGTATTTGGCTAAATTTTTCTTGGCGTTCTCTCGAGCTAAGCCAGAGCAGTATTCTAGGCGCTCGCGCATATCCATCACGTAGGCGTAAGACGATTTGATTTCTTGGTCGAGCTTCGCGTTGGAAAATAATTCCTTAAGAATACTCATAGGACCTCGCACATTTCTCCCGTATAATAGTTCAAAGGGCGAGAATCCAAACGTCCGATGAGGTATTTCTCGGCAAGCGAAAAGGGCTAAGGCAGGTATCTGTGCCACTGTGTAGGGTTGTTTTGACACAACTTCTTCAATATATTTTTGAGAGTCCCGTTTAGTTTCTTGCATATTCTGTTAGCGGATGGATGAAATGGACTCGTAAAAATTGGCTTGACTAACAGTAGTTCATTAAAATACTCCATTAATTATGAAGTGAATTGGCGCCCTCTATCTGATAGAATTTCTTTAGGCAGGCCTACTCGTGAAAATATTGAAATTAATGCTTCCGCGCAGGAAATAGTGTCAATCTTCCGTAGTGCCACGGCATCTGGGAACCGGTTGGCACAATCCACTAGGGTAAGGATGTAGGAGTGTTCTCCACTTGAAGGGGGGTGAATTGGTCCCACCAAATCAATAGCCACTCGAAAGAATAGTTTGATTATAACGGGCACCTTTTGTAAGGAGCGGAAGGTACCCGTCCTTTGGAGGGATCCTTCTGACACACGTCGCATGATCGGCAATAGGCCACAATTTCCCTGGCGGCCTGGAGCCAATAAAAGTGTCGGAATATCTGCTGCGCCGTTTTGTTGTTCCCAAAGTGTCCGGCTAATATTCCATCATGCGCGGTATTCAAAATTCTTTGCGTGTATTCTTGAGGTACACACAGCGCTTTCTTGCTCTCCTTATCCTCCTCGCTGATAGTACGGTAGAGAAGTGAGTCTTCTACGATATACTGGATAGGCTTCTTTCCTTTCACTTGTAGAGTTTCACCTTTAATAGCTTTCTCCCGTAGAGGTTTAAGAGTGGGGCATTCCTTCTGAGCACTGGCAAAGAAAGTCAATTTGAACCCATTGTCTTTGAGGGTAATCCTCGGGGTCAACTTAGCAGGTTGCTCCTTTCTCTGGGCTTCTTTTGCCTGGGTGACTACTTGTTGGGCCACTTCTTGCTGGGGAATTAGGGGGTTTTGTCCGATTAGTACTGCGCAAAACTTAATCGAAGCTACTACCACGTCCGTCCACCCGGTCAAATATCTGCATTGTATATGACATCTCACGACGGGAAATCGATTGTCGCGTCCTAAAAAGTCGTGGACGATTGTAAATTTCTTATGGTTGGGGTTTACTGGGGGCAGCAACTTGTCAGATACCACTATGCACGTACATCCGGTGTCTCTGACTAAAGTGGATACTCGGCACCTATTAACAGTGCCCTCTTCAAATTGTAGGCCGTCTGGCGAATTTTTGTTGAATAGAAAGTTTACCTCTTGCTGGGGTCCTTCGGATGTCGGCGCGGGGACGTAGGACGAATCCGCTTGTCCTGCTGGGATCGCGGCAGTCAGGTTTTGCACCTGTTGTCTCGAGGTCTTCCTTAGTCTGGAGTTCTGTGGGCACTAACAACTCAGGTGACCTATTATCCCGCAGGTATAACAAGTGACGGGCTTTCTGGGATACGTGCTGGTATTAGGGTATGATCCTTGTGGAATCCTAACTTCTTTTTTATTTTTTTTCTACTCCAAAATTTGGTTTATAAGTTCCTTTTGCTGCTGAAAACTTAAAGGGCTTCTTCTGTAAATGCCTATGTGGCGGCCCATTTTTCTTTGGGGAGGGAGCCTTCTCTTTCTTTTACTGCCTCGGATATAAACGATGATTTACCGCGTGGAGGTCAGCCTCGTCCAGACACTCGTTGAAGGTAAAAGCTTTTCGGTCCTTAACGAATGCACGGATTTCCTGGGGTAGTGTACTTAGTAACTGATCTCTAAGCATGAAGTCGACGACCGCAGCGACTTCGTTCTCTACCCTTTCTGACTCCATCCAAAACTGTAGGCTTCGACGAAGCCTGAACTTCGTCCTATATTTTTCCGGGTTAAGGTTTGTTGCTGAGAGAAGTTCGGCTTTGAGAGTGGAATAGTCCACAGTCGCTTCTGAGGGTAAAGATACGAATATCTCTCATCCTACGATTGAGTAGCGGTAACAGTCTGGCGACCCCATCTTCTTCTAGGTCCCAATTATTGACTTCAAATATTTTCTCAAAATGGGAAAGATATGAGCATAAACCTTCTTCGTCGTTTTACTCCGGGAGTTTCATGCTGGCCGCTGGTGACACTCCTGTTCTGGATGACACTGACTGCACCTCTAACTGGTCTTTACTAAGAGCTCTTTCGCGTGCCCTTATCTTCTCTCTTTCATCAGCTTCTATTTTCGTCTTTTCTCTTCTTTCATCAGCTTCAATTTTCGTTTTACGTTCCTCTCTCCTTTCTTCTCTTTCGCTTCTCTCTTTCTCCTGAATAAACGAGCTCAGATCGGCTCCTTCCAGTCCGAGGCTTTGACCTTGCTTCCGATAAAGGTCTAACAATTCAATCGCGCTTATGTCAGTCATCTACCTTGTTTTTAATCAAGCCTGACCTACTCCACCACCGAAACTTACCACTTGGCCTCTTAATTACCTTTAGATTGTATTCACCTCTAACTTTACTAATTTCCCACTCGTCAAATATTCTATTATTCTTGGTGTTTCTTTTATGTGTTAGCTCTTCCTTAAATAGACACTGCTGGGTTCTCTTCCTTTCTATTTGGGAATTCCCTGCCTGTCTGATTTATCGGAAGCTCTATTAAAGGAACGTGACTTAGCTATCAATAATCCGAGCGCGAGGTGAACTCTCCAAGATAGAAGTATTTTCGTTTGTACCTTTTATGAGACTGCTTGGCAGAGTCATAGGGTGTCTGTGTCTCAATGTAGATACATTTGGCTGCATCCTGGCTAGTATCAATAGCAAGGTAATAGCAAAGTTTATTTTGTCCTTTCGCAAGTATACATCAAATTAGCTGGTTACACCCAACTCCCCTCTGGCTGCCTTGTTATTTGTTATCGGGACCTTCCGGCTCGCAGCAGTTGAATGGCGTGTGACTGTTTGTCTGTTAGCTTTGGAAAACTCCGTATATTTGCTTGCCTACTTACACTGATGTTTTTCTTAATATTTGTACACTTGTGATTTAACATTATATATATATATATATATATATATATATATATATATTTATAATAAAGTAGAATAGAATAAAGTATTTCACTATATTATACATTGGCTCATTGCTACTACATGACATTATTTCAGTAGTTAATATGTATGCCCAATTTCAAAATTTCATAGCTCCAACAGGGTGCTCATTTTTGAGGTACGTTGTTTAGCCTACTTCATCTTGCAATTCGAGTGTCGCTACAAAATCCCTCCTCGAGCCATGTGGTGTTATAAATGAAGAAATAATATGCATCGACACTGGGTACACAGTTTCTTTCATCTATAATGCTACACATTTACATTGCTTTCATATCCATAAACAGATTTTTAATATTTATTGTTCTCACTACCTCTTTAACTAGTCCTTCTGATAATACTTTATTTTATAATTATAATACCTTCTGATAATACTTTATTTTATAATTATAATACATGGTATATACAATTGGTCCATAGGCCTGGGTGTTTTGTACAAATCTTTTGGTGTCCGGGCATTTAGCCTATTTCTCTTTTATTACAATAGGCCGAGGCAATGAAATCAACGTAATCGGATTCAAAAATAAAAAAAATGACGGATCTCTGAACAACATAATCTGTCTTCAAAATAGGTAAAAATAGCCAGCTTATCGTTGCTCTCCCCGGTGCACGGAGAGGTTACTCTTTGATTTCATCCTATGTCATTCTCCTCTGGTCCACCTGCTTCCTCCTGATGTGAAGTACAGGAGATCGATTTACTTTTCCTGCATGAGTCATCGTGTGGCGCTGGCTACTCAATACATCGCCATCAAGCAAGGGAGGGAGCTTCGCCGGGACACTGTCTCATTGGACAGGGATAGGGAACTCCATCTTTTGACCTTGTCGTCACGCTCGAGCACCAGAAAATTTCCAGCATATAGCGCTTCTAGAGATTTGCGAATAAAATCTTTTCAGACCCACTAATGTGTTGCCATACCAAGAACTTTCGGCAGGAAAGAGTTGGGCACCGTGTGTAGGTGTCTTTCTTATGCCTGTGTAAAGTCAACTTGGCCTTAGCTGTGAATAATTCCTTAATTAATTTAGAATCGGTTTTTAAAGAAGAGGATGAAACCAAAGCTTTCGGACACAGTAGTGTAGTCCCTGTTACTGCTGTAAAGAGCTAAAATAATCTCAGGTCATTATGCAAGAAGTGAATACCCAAGAGGATAATCGAAAGGCCCCATCAGCCAACCTTGCCGACGGGCCATTATGGAGCACTTTCAGGTTATCTGTTTTCTTTCCTCCATCTTGTTCGTGGATAAGCGGTACGTTGTCATGCGAAGAGAATGAAAAACAAAGAAGGGTAATAATTCCTTAAAAAAATCGGAGGTGAATTGGGCTCCTTTGTCAGTTACACATACAAAGAGACACCAATTCTGTAAATCCATCCGTCTAGTAAGGCCAAAGCAACCGTTAAACTACTCATGTGCGCAATCGTTAACGCTTCGATCCAGGTCAACGCACGATAGTAGTTTTCGGTTATGCGACGGGTACTATTATCCAGGCAACATGCACGGTGGAAGAGGTCCAACGAAATTAATGTCTACAGTTTCGAATATTGTGGATGGAATAATAATAGGCGGGATTGGATATTTCGTGTGGCGATCGATTTTGAAATACTGACATGAGATACACTCCCTTGCCCAGGAAAAAATTTCCCTGTCCATATAAAAACAAATATATAGAGATAATTAGATGGAGAGATGAGTTAATCATGGGGCCTGACAAATTGTGCAAATACATGAAAATCTTACTTCTGCATGCCGTAAGGACGAACGGTCGTGGATAGATTAAGTTACTTCACGCCCTTTTGATCTTCTCCAGGAAAAGGGGAATATTTTAATAATGACCGATTTTTTTCTTTTTCCTCATCATTATCATGCGCTGCTGCCAAAGCTTGAAGGTCAAATGAGTCAATTTGGACCGAATTGAGGATTTCTCGATAGCAGTCAGCAACTACGTTATCCTGACCATGAACGTATGTGATATCGCTGATGTATTCCAAAATAACCATCAATAGCGTTGCTGCCTACCCGTTTTGACACAAAACAGTGATGAGAGGGGGGATACTAGCGATTTGTGGTCTTTGCATGCAGTAACATGGCGACCCTCAATCATGTGCCTGAAGGGGATCACAACAAGGTATGCCACTAGGAGTTCTCTGAGTAAAACTAGCACACTTGTTGATTCCTTATTAATATGCTCGAGAAGATGCCACAAGTTAAGGCGATCCATTTACCATCTAGTGAAGGGCAGCACCTTCTGCGTCTTGTCAGCAATCAATCACCAGCTGATATAGAGTATCATTGGGCAGTAGCTGACAGAGCTTGACGGAGTTGATCAAAGCTGAATTAGTACTATTAAATCCTTCTCGTGCATCGTCGTTCCATTCGAGCTCAGTATTGGGTTGCAGGCATGCAAGCTCGGTCAGCGCGCTGCATTAGCGGCGAAATTTGAAATCATCCTTCGATAGTATCCCAACATGCCTAAGTACCGTCGTATTTCTTTGTGATCTTTCGGTAATGGCATGTTCCCAAATTCTTTTATTTTCTTGGCAGCGGGCAAATGCCCAGGGAGGTAATATGATGCCATAGAAAAACAATTTCTTCATGGATAACCACAGAGTGTTCTCGGCTAGGATTCTGAAACTTTAACCTAAATGATACAGAAGGTCATTCCAAATTATCTGAAAATATTAGGATGTCGTCTATATATACATAAACGAACTCTAAGCTCCGAAACAGGTTATAAATGTGTCATTGGAATGTGCAGCTTGCATTCCGGAGGCGAAAGGGTAACTTCATGTATTCCCATACCGTAAACGGAGTTTGCTAAACGGGTTCAAGTGGATTTGCTAAGCACGAACTCGATCTAATCTAGAGAATTTTGTTTTACCATTGATGAGTTTTGCCACCATTTGTATTCTCGGCAATGGATAATCTGTCAAGTTTGTGATTGCATTAAGCACGCGAAAATCGCCGCCTAGCCTGTACTCACCCGACGGCGAAGCCCATAGTGCTTTTGACAGGTGCAAGACTAGTGTTTTGAACGTTGCTTCGGCAAATTGCAGCTTCTCTATTGAAAGAAGTCTTGAACCACTGCCGCTCTCAATTGTGTGCGTCACGGAGTTGAGCGATGGTGGGACTGGATTCGTGGGCGCGTGACTGTACAAGGCTTTATAACTTTCTGAAACGGCCTTGCAACCGGGCAGTAGGTGCTGGAGGTCATTAAGGATTCGTGCTCCTGTAAGCCCCCTGGATTGTTTAACTTCTTATTTGAGCTTATTTGGGGTCTCGACAAGAATGCCACGCGCACAATCAACAAAAGATTAAAGTTTCCCAGAAAGTCAATCCCTAATAACGAAGATGTTGGTTTTTGTGACAGCAAACGACAAACTAAATCACCGGCGAAGTCTAAGGATAGCTATATTCGTGTGTACCTTGCCGTGCATTTTTATTTTTTTACCATTAGCCTTCGCACCAGTTTTACTCGATTTATTAACACACTTTCTCCCGTATCCATTAAAAATTCGCCCTTTATTTTATTTACTTTTGCGGCCACGGTGAATACAGGCGGCATACCATCGGTCGCACTGCAATGGCATGCCTTGCTAGTTTTTTTTTATGGGCCTGGTGAATATGGCCTGGAAGATGGTTGCATTTTAACGTGTTCCTCTCTCTTTAGTCAGTTGCCACAAGGCTTGCAATATTTCACATTTCCACCAAAATATAAATGGGAATGGCATACTACAGGTTCCTGGTTTTCTTGGTTCCTGTGAAGAGGTTGCAGTCCTATTGGTATACTATTGACACGCTATTTGATATTACGCGGTACAGAATTAAAACAGTTTCTATTAGAGGACGCACCTATAGCCACTGATCACACAAATCTTGTATAATGCAAATCATTTACATGATAATCACATCTATTATTAAATCTGGAATTCACACTTCGGCTAAAGAAGTGGTGCTATGTTCTATGGTATCACTGCTATTATTAAATAGCATTTTACAATTCTTCCCTTATATAACATCTTTCTGACACTTAATTTGGGGCATACAGAGCAATTTATCTCTCAATCCATGCAAAACAACATATTAGGAGTATTGAAACGCGTCCAGATTCGAGCGACAAAATTAATTAGAGAATTTTGAAATAAATCGTTCCGAGGTAGACTGATGTACCTATATTTCCTTTTACCAGGAATCTCAGCATCTGTAAGGCCAATTTATTGAAGTCTTTTTAATAGTAAACGGGTTTACCAGGATAAAACAAGTTAATGTTTGAGTTAAAGTAGATAAAAGCGCAACTAAAAATAACGGTTATAATTTAATAAGCAAAATACTTAACACTGCCATAGAACAAAATTTATTTTCTATGAAATAGTTCAGAGTTGGAATAGCGTGCCTAGGAATGCCATTTAAATTTCAGTAGTAAAGTATTAAAAAATAAATTCGATAAATTTTGAAATAAATCATCAACTTACTGATGAAGGAGATGTGAAACTAAGTTATCTTACCATCATTCTAAGTGTCTCTTACCGCTGACTTGCACACTCCTCACTACTTTTGAGTGTATATGACTATGATTTTTTGATATTTTGTAATTCTGAAATTGCCCCACGGATAGTTTGCTATGATCTTTCTAAATCTCCTTTTAACTTTGATCCTCAATGATTGTCTCTCGCTAAACTTTCTAAATTTAAATGATACAAATCCAGAGGTATTTTTGATCAGTAGTCTATCGGAAGAGATTTGGTCTATAAATATCGCCTATCTTCTTAACCTAGGTGACTCCCTCCTGCTTACTCAACAAGGTTAGAAATCCTGGCGTCACTTTCGATAGTCGGTTATGTTTCAATTCTCGAGAATTAAATGTCTTCAAATCCTATTTCCGCTTTCTTGCATCTAAGATTTTTACATAATCTTAGACGCATCTACTCCAATAATAATCACAAAAGTTTTTGATCAGCATCCTCGACTTCGTTACCTATATCCATGATTTTCCTAAATACCTCTACTCCAGGATTATCTGCTGCCACTACTCTCCCCTTCAATGTGTTAAAAACCTTGGACCCGCTTTATTCTCCGTCTGAGGAGTTTCTCTTATGTAAGCTAAATTCAACCTAAACTGCAATTGTTGCATATTCGATACACAATTGCTTTCAAGGCACTCTTCTATTTGACTTCCCCCCTAAGCATACCTCATCCTCTGAGATCCTTTCTTTCTCGATCAGGCTTTTTGATTATATGTCTTGTACTCATCCCTTCACTCGAGCTAATCGTACTTTACTTACATTTGATCATAGGATTACGAATTGTCTGCCTTGGATCTTTACAAATCTCTTTTTTGAGCTATACTTTTTCGCAAGTCTTCACCTATTCGATAAGAGTGGCTCTCTGTTCCAACTTGTAGTCTTGAAAAGCATAAGGCAAGTGGATTATTATTATAAATGTTGAAGTCCGCAAGATTCTGGCCTATATCCAATCCTAGTTATTTTAATGATCGTTTCGTTTTCTTGATTTGCACTAACTTGCTCTGTGAATCAATTTGATTTTCTCTTGGAATATGAGCCAAAACTAAACAATTCATCCTGCCAAATCTCTAATTTTCAAGGTTTCCTCACTAAGATCACTAAGTCTTACCAACAATATTATCTAGCTTGCTCATTCATACCAATTACATATTTGCGTCATCTTACTCCGCATTTGAGAACGTGGCTATCACTCAGTCACAAATATTTTCATTACTTACATTTAATTGCACTCTATTCTGTATTTCCCTTAGAATCTTTTCGTTTTAATTCATCTTTGTTTTAGATTACACAGGTATGAAAAATTAAATAAAATGATTGAAATGCATTTATTTCATACTTTACATAGTACAAATAAACATTTTTGCGTATATTATATCAATGATTAATATTTGATATGTCCTCTTTTGCTTTTATAACTGCTTTTATTCGTTTTAAAATAATTAGGAGTAATTTAGCCCAGGTGGTTGGCTCAATTTTCTGCCACTCCTCATGAATTTTGGCCTTTAATTCACTTTATGAGAAACATTTCTGCCCTGACGCTCTTGTGCCCAAGTGTGGCCACAAATATTCAATGTGGTTGAGGTCTCGAGATTGAGAAAGCCATTCCATCAACCTCACTCATTTCTTTTAAAACTAAACTTTTAAGACTCTACTTGTTTGGCATGTTGCATTGTCTTGTTGGAAGATTACACCATCTGATTTGTCATAATTGAAATATTTAGGTAAGGAAGGTTGATAAACTTGGTCTGACATGCTGGTGTAAGTGTTGGAATTTATTCTTTCCTAACAGGGGAACAACGATCTTGGATCGGAACATGGCATACACACCCAAAGCATTACACTGCCACGTAAAAAATGAACTGTTTGGACAACATTTCTCGGATCATAAGCTTCCCCAACACTCCGAAGAACATGAAAAGCTCCAGGGATTGCAATGATCGAAAGAGAAATATAAATTTTATTGATAATTTTTGTATCCAATAAAAATGTGTACAAGCTTAATAAATTGCTGGACATTAATGTGTAGAACCTGGCTTAAAGTTGCTTTCATCAGACCAAACAACTAGCACAATTATCATCAGTCCAATGTTCATGTGCTTTTGTCCACGACAATCGCTTCTTCTTGTTCACCTGAGAACATTACATCCTATCAGCACAGTTTCTATGTAATAACCCTCTTCTCACTGTGCGTCTTGATATCTATGTTTTTTGCTGCCCGAAACTCAGCGGCTACATAAAAAGAGAATTTTTTCTATCGGTCAGAGAGGTCCTTCACAGCAACCTCTCTTGCATCGTAGTTGTACACCTTTTACGACCTGGACCATCACGGGTTTTTGAAAGAATTGGTCTCATTTATCTTATAATGGTTGTTTACACACCTTTTACCATTTCTCGAGGATTTCAATTTTTTGGCAATTTTGACTTGGGATAATCCCTCTCTGGACAATGCAATGATTTGAGCAGTTTGAGCTTCAGGAATCTGTTTATTCTGAAACATTTTTCAACATACAATTCCCACATTTATGTTAGCAATAAGGTAATCACTGCAAAAAATAAGAATAAACGTTATCGCATATTGAATAGCAGAAGGTTGCCCCAAACACATAGGCACAATATGCAAAGGCGCATTAAAGCGGTTATAAAAGCAAAAGGAGGACACATTAAATATTGATTATTGATAGAATATAGACTCCAAATTTTATTTGTATTATGTCAATAATGAAATAAATGAGTTTCAAACATATTCTTCACAATTTCATAACTGTCCCATAAATTTGGGCAAGGTTGTATGATTTTAAACTCACTAGTGTCCTCCATGTTGTGGCTTACTGAAGTGTATGCCACCTCTCTTGACCAATATCATTAAAGTGGATAGAAATAAATATAAAATAAAACTGGGAAAATTGTTTTTGAAAAATGTTAGAGAATCAACCAAATAAATACGATTTGGAAAAAGAAGTGTGTATATAGAGTTAGGAGTAAATTAGTGTAGGCCAGGTCATATTAAACCAACCAATTTGTTTAAAAGTTAAACAATAGTATGTAACGGAATAGACGATAGCTTTTGTAATTCGTATTATTTATTCTTCTAATTAGGTTAGAACGAAGTATTTAGAATGCCTTATAAGTTTACTTGAACAAGGTAGAAAAGGCAAAATATTTTATATTTAAAATGAAAAAGAAAGCTGTAGAACATTTAATTTGCTTCTAAATGCTAGACGAGAATAAAGAGAATATATTTTCAAATAAAACAAAAGGTTGAATTTCGACCAGGCTGATAATTAATTCGTATTAGTTGTTGCTATTGATAACACTCGGGTACAAAAAAATTCTTGTACATCGTCTAAGGTTTTTGTCAAATGATCTGTTTCCTCCGATCAGGACAGGATTTGGTTTTAAGTCGATGTATAGAAAATCTGATCTTATAAATAAATCGATTCCATATTTGGGAAATTTTTGATTGATCTTGGTTAATATTTAACACCCGAAAAACGTTTTTAGATAAAAAAGATTTTCTAACACAACATATTAATTAATTGTTACAAAAATTTATTAGTATACATTGACTAGTAGACTTTAATAAAGTAAAGTACATGTAAATTTTATATTACATATATGATCATTGTTCAGTATTTGGAGCAGGAATTTTCATTTCTTCGCACTCCTAGAATGCTCAGGGAAAGGGATGTTTCTGTTCAGAGTATAAAAATAAGCGCCATCTTGACTGCATCCAAGCATCTTTGATACCTCTTTTCAATCTATTTGATATCTTGATGGAATCTATTTCAATGTTCAAGGCTCTGGTTCCTCTGTCCGAATCTATACTGGTATATTTATTTGAGAGAAAAAATACATATACAAATTAGCGTTACAAAAAATTAGTTAATAGTGGGGAAAAAAGTTGAGCGGAGAAGAGAAAGTTACACAAGTACTAGTAAGAAAATAAATGTGTTCTGCAGGTACTACCGGAGGTCATATTTTTGTATATTAACTCAGTTATTTTAATCTTTTGTATTAAATGAGTTTAGTTCTCCAGGACATACTTGAGGACAAATATTTTACATTTTAAAATCAGGAAATATTTACACGACAGAGAATTATATCTCAGAAAATTACATTCAATTTTAATATATTGTTATCTTTTGTACAAATTTCACGAAGACCTTATTCTTACTACCAAACAGTAAAAAACATCATGTGGCGATAAATCTAAAGTTCACCTGATTCAGTGCAACCAATGAGATTTGGGGATTCAGCACATTGAAATTGTCCGTAATTATATAAAAAACCTGGCGTTAGCTAATGTAATTGTCTCCTCTGAAATCATCCTGAATTAGACGCATAATATTTTTTTTTATAAAAGGATTTTAATTATCAGTATATCGTGAGACACTCTCGGTTATCGAAGGATAAAATACAATTATGACTATGTAGTGACACATTTTTTCCAGGAGTAAATGTTTTATGTTTTTCCTACTAGGATTGTTTTCGATGAAAAAAAGTATCAAGGAGATTGGGCATGGAAAAATTATTCAGCAAGCAAATTAAATAATGCTGCACTTAGAGCCATGTCAATCTCGAGTGATGATATAATGGGCTTGGTAAAACATTTAAATATCTTTAAAATGTATCTAAGATCAATTGATTGAAGGCATTTTTAAAATGTAAAATATGTAACTTAGAAAGGAAGAGCGTATGTATTTAAGAAATTGTAAATAAATAAACCCCAGTCAAATATCTAGTTCTTTCCAATCTGAGACTTACAATTTAATGTACGATCTAAACTACAGCGTGATATGCAGATAGGACGAGTGAATTAAACTCATCCATTTGAAAGGAGACGTTAGACAATGCGATTGAGCGCATCAATCATGATGCATCTCCCAAGACGTTTGGAGTAAAAACAGTTAATTCAAAGAATCAACTATCACGAAAAAAAAATGGAACTACTAAAAGAAGACGGAAACATAGAGACAGAAGATTAAAGAATCGAAAAAATATTTCAACGTTTTTGGGAAAGTATCTTCAATATAACTGAAAAAGAGAACGAAGAATATGACATAGAATTTAAAGGCAATATCATAGCCCAGATTAAGACAAAAATACATAAGAAGCAGCCTCACCAGCGGTGGATAGAAAGCGCGAGAGAGACGCCGAGTTCACCGAAGAGGAAGTACACGCCGCGTTTTGCTCATTGTGTCAGAAAGCCTCAACACAATCAGGGCTTAGAAAGCTAAACTTGGAAAATGCACCAGCTAACGTGCTCTTGTAAAATGAGAAGGATATTTAAAGCGTGTCTAAACACAGAATACTTCCCAGATGCTTACAAACGCGAAAATGAGTTTTTTATTAAAGCATGGGAAGGACCCAACGTTGAGAGAGAACTACTGGCCAATTTCACTCCTAGAATTTACTGGGAAGCTCTTCAAGAAGATACTCAAACAAAGACTGGTGTCCCACCTGGAGGAGAACTGCCTCCACAACCTATATCAATTCGAGGTTAGAAAATGGCGAAATACGTAAATGAGAATAAATGTCATCATGGAAAAGCTAGCCCAAGACAAACAGAAAGGAAATACGTGCACATTGTATTTTTGGATGTGTCAAAGGCATTTAATAGGGTGTGGCAACGGGGATACAGTTTAAGTTACTACACCTGGGCATAAGTAAAAACATAGAAATAATACCTACTCTCTATTTCATGGAGTTGGCGACGTATGTCAGTTTAGGTAGCATGGAGGGGCCAAAGTTACTGCTCATTGCAGGCCTCTCGCAGGGGGTGATGTCTGTCCCCCACTGTCTACTCGAATTACACCACAGATTTCCCAGTCCCTGCGAATCCCACTTGTTAATGGAGGAAGGTGCCCATGCAAGCTCGTATGACAGCAGCATTAATTGAGAGATTAATCATCTATGAAGCACAATGGTACATCCAAACGAACCAAGAAAATTTCAAAGTAGTGTTTATTGGCAAGGGACTAATACCTGATGTAAGGTGGGGGATAGACGATATCCCTATACCAAGGAGTGTAATGAGTCGGAATGAAGATTACTTCATTCCGGTACAGGAAGCCATTCGCAGATGGAAACTGCACGGTCTCAGGTGCTATTAAAACTCTATATATGTTCATAAATCTTTGTAAAAGCAACAAGAAAAAGATCTACAACACGCATGTGAGATCTAAGTTCCTGTAACTCACTTTCGCTCTCTCTCTTGTGTCTCGAAGACGCAAAAGAGGAAACTAAAAACAGTGCAGAATAAATGCGTGTAGCTAATTACAGGTACAGGCAGGCCAGATAGAAGACGCCAAGATGAGCTGCACCTAAAAGCATGGATAGTCATAGATGAACAGACACGGAATATGTAGGAACTGGTTAAGGGGATAGCACTTTTTTTCATGCGTTACTTTTCAAATTCTTTCATTTAAAATTCGCATTTTGGGGTTTTGTATATCATTTTATGTCAAATTTGATGCACCTCTTTATGGTATAATTAATTTTTTAGCCACCTGAATAGAACATAGTGGAAATTAAGATGATAAAAAATTGTATACATTCGTGGAAAATTTTCTTAGATTTTTAAAGTTCATTAGTGAAAAAACAAACAAAACTACACCATTGATTTTATTGCCAATTATATTAACTTTTTAAATTATATATTTTGTTTACCAACATGACTAGAACATAGTGAAAATTAAGATAATGCAAAATTGTATACATTCGGGGAAATTCTCCGTAGATTTTCAAAGTTGATTTGCAAACAAAACGCAAAACCATACCATGCGACTTAAAATATTTACTAAAAAAAACGCGCCTGAGAACTGGTTTATATTTTTAGTATCATTCGAATATAGATTGAACTCAATTCCAGGGAAGTTTAGAACACCATTACTATTGACTCAACATCCCCTTTTATGACTGAGAATAAAACTTATAGTTGATCTTCACAGAAAAAATATATGTCTTAGTCCACCATTAACAGAAATCTTAATAGAACTAAAAAAAACTGACTTGAAATGATAAATAAATGCATCATTTGATCGGTAAGTGAGTTCAAATATTTAATTTTTAGTAATTCTATAGCTATTTTTATGATATCAGGTCTCAAGTGAGTGGTTCTGAAGGGAATCCTCGGTATCTTTGAAACAGAGCCGTAGGTTATTATGATATTGACAGGATAAAAGAGCTTTCAATGAGCTATAATTTCATATATGTTACTCTAACGTAGTCAAATGTTGAAAAAGAGAATATGGTATCCCTTTAATCAAGAAATGAATGAAGAAATTATTCAAACAGCTGTATGTCGTGCCAGATTCCCAAGCTCCACTGAACTAGTGGCTGGTAGAGCCGAAGTGCCGTTCTACGACTGCAAGAAATGTATCTTTACAATCGAAAGTGACATAAGCCAATTAAGAGTAAATATCTCCGAATTATGAACAATCACCGATTTTTACTAACTGTCACCCAACAAAACTCACCAAACTAGCCATGATGCGCAGAAAGAAGACAATAAAATCAAAATCACTAAATTACACACAATACAAAATAAATAAGAAACAATTAAAAACCCCCAGAAAATAAAGTATTTTATTACATAAACAAGAGCAAATGCACATAACATTATTAAGAACATTAATTTATGAAGACAAATGGCTTGAACGCCATAAAAATGAAACACTAATCAAAAACAGTAAAAACGACACACAAGAAAAAAATTAAAGAAATAGGCCTGACCACCAGGGACATAGCATCCTCTTTGCACCCTCCGACACTGCTTTCTCTCTTCACCACTTATCTATTTTCGTCTATCTACTCACACACCCTTTTGTCCCATACACACACCTATTCACTTATAAGAATTCGCAATTCGATTCCAATATTTTACATTGTTTCCTAATATTGTTCAAATATAAATTGGTAAGATTTTTTACAGAGAAAGAATAGGGTCAAAAAGACAGTTTGAAAATTAAGTAAAGAATTTTATGTTGAATGTACTTAATTTACTTAGGAATATCATCAATATTGGTCATATGAATTTATAAATGTACCTAGAAGATTTATCATGTCATGAAATCGCATATATTTTTAATTTTTATATAGGTATATAATTGTAGTAATAGACGTTTGTAAAATGATAAGTAATTTGTACTTACGTACTCTATGGATTAAAGGAAATTATGATCCCTACCATTTATTGATAGTTTTCTTTCAAATAAAATGGGCTGCAGGATCTGAGGTTGTGATTGATTGAGGGTTGGAATAATTTTGGGTGATGCGTTTGTTGAAGTATCAGGACAGACCCTTGTAACGTTTTAACAGCCGCTAAAAGGTCAGTCCGACTCAAATATAACTTCTATTTGCCGTCTTGTCATAATCTTAGTGATTCAACTTCCCTCATGATGGAAAGCAGGGTTTTAAAATTTCAATCGAATATTTTATTCCTTGATGACTTGATAAATAAAATGAATTTATCATGGTTAGAAGAGATGGTTTCTATTTTTCTTTCGGCTTTTTTGTGGTAACTAAGTGCAATAATACTTTATGTTCGCCTTACAAATAGTTTAAATCATCCTGACCTTGAGACACAACCAAAATGCTTGAATCGATAATCAGGGCAAAATATACGCACTCTTCCATTGATATATATTTTTTTATTTTATAAGGTGTAGAATAGGATGGAGCGAAAAACATTTTTTCTGAAATTTATTTTCCCATTTTAAAGGTTCCTCAACGCCATTAAAAATTGAAAATAAGGGGATTTTCAACAAAATTTTGACTTTCTTTGATTATATCTGAAAATTAAATTCGAATTTTAAATTGATACCTCCAAACAAATAATTATTGTATTTTGAGGAACAATTAAACGAAATTGGAAATTAATTGATTGAAACTTAGAGGTTTCTCAATGACATATTATAGCGGCGTACGTGAATATTATGTTTCAGGAGCGCGGAGGATCTCGTTGTAAGTGGATGTGTGTGTGTGTATGAGTGTGTGTGTATGAGTGTGTGTGTGTGTCTTTCTCTCTCTGTCTAGTGTCTATTGTGGAGAGCACATTCTTCTATTTGTATTTAAGAACAGTTATTTATAGTGTACAATAATTATTTATACACGTTTTATTATATTTTAGAGCAAAATAATATGCAAGAAAAAAATGAAAACAATATGTAATTATGGCATTTAATCCTAGAACGCACTTTGAAATTGAAAGCCCTTTGTTTGGCGTCCCTTACGCCATTAAGGAACGAGTGTTGCCAACCTATAAAGCTGTTATAAAATATGTTTAAACAAATTATCACATTAGTAACGGAGAAATTAATTACTATTTGGAAAACGGCATCAATCCCTTGTGTGTCAATAGAGGCAGATAGAAAAATAATTTTCATTTATTATTCAAAATATGAGGATGTAATGAGAAATATTAGCAGGAAAAATGTGACATCATTCAAACAGAATTGTGATGATTTTACAAAAAATGCAGAACATTTGTGTGATTTCTCATGATATAAATGAGATAGCTTTAAAAACTTTTCTCGTAGCAAATAAAAGAAGGTGCTGCCATTGGTGCAAACGTTTCTGAAAGACCAACGAACAATTCGGAAAATGGCAATAGGTAATATTGATCAAATTCAATCCAAGAAGAATATTCAGAGTGCAGTTAAGAAGAATCGTGAGTATTGCCCCTTAAATCAATATTCTACTAAAGCAGATAATGTCGAAGCGATTCTTCCTTCATTAAGCACATAAACGGAATCTGCTGATGAAGGTAGCGTCTATGAGCTTACTTCATCAGTGAAATGCAAAGAAGTAAACGAAAATTTCCATCCAATACTCTATCTAAACGAATAAAGTTGTCAAAATTAGCCTTGGCATGTCACCACACTGGTGTGTCTGATCTAGCTGCAGCTTGAATTACAAGTTCAATCCTTAAGGACTTATCGTCAATTGAAGGAAAAGAAACTTCTGTAGTATGTAGTTGACAGGTCAAATTTAGAAGAGTCCCTTATATTCTATTTATTATGATTTTAGAAAGGATAGCACATTTGTTGTTGAGAGGATGGAGGGAACACATCACAAGAAGAAGATAATGGAAGAGTACATCTCTATGATAAAAGAATCTGCTTCAGAACTCCTTGGACACCTGATAATAAAGAAAGGTTTTTTAAAAGCTATATGGGACGCAATATTTTCGTATTTAGAAGCAAATAACATCGCAACTGGTGAACTAGTTACTGTGGGATGCAATGGAACGGCATTGAATACAGGAACAAAAGGAGGTGGGATCATAAACAGAGAAAAAAACTTTATAGACTACTGCTGTGGTTTCTTTGCCACCTCCATGTAAATGAGCTCCCATTGCGCCATGTCATCAACAGTTTGGATAGAGAAAACAACAAGGCTTCGTGGATTTTTCGGACCTAGAGGAAACGATTGGATAAATCTGAGACTCTAAGTGCAGTTGAAATCGAGCCAATTCTGACTAACTGGCCCTCTGCTGACAGAAAAATCTGAGTAATGATTAAAAGTATCTGTTTGATATTCTTCTATCTATCTCACAGGGTAATTGTTCTGCTGAAATGGCTCGTAAGAGTCCTAGAAAAATGTTGCGTGCAAGATGGCTTAAAACGGAAAATCGGAAATCCATTGTCTTGTTCATCATGAAGGTGAATGC
Organism: Ceratothoa steindachneri; assembly: GCA_963969495.1. Classification (NCBI taxonomy): domain Eukaryota; kingdom Metazoa; phylum Arthropoda; class Malacostraca; order Isopoda; family Cymothoidae; genus Ceratothoa; species Ceratothoa steindachneri. The sequence goes on from OZ018328.1 coordinate 92,508,032, forward strand.
ACCATGCTGGTTTGAAATTAAAGCTAACTCTTTTTTGCAAGATGGAGCACTCAAAGTCTTCAAGACACTGCAATCACTGCAAGGGATGAACAAACCGATTAAATATATAGTTGCCCCAATGATTCAAAGGAATGTTTATTCTTCACATGCTTGAAACATTCTTCTCTGTATGCTGCAAGATGAAAGAAATCGTATCCGGGAACTCAAATGGAAAATAATTATGAAAGCACGAAAAGATTATAAATGGAAATCAATACGCACTTCCAAGATCTTAGACATAAACTTTGAAGCTGACGACTACATCCACCTAATTAATTGGCAGCAGACTGTTGTGACTGAATCTCTGCTGACGAGGACGCTCTCTGATCATCAACTTGAAGAATTTATCTGTCAACAACCAAAAATCGATATTCCGAAGTTTCTTGTCACATATAAGCGGTTGAGAGGTGCATTAAAGTGGTCACAGAAGCGTCACTAACAATTTGTGGAGAAGACAAACGGGAAGGCTATATAAGGAGTAGCATTTAGTCTAGGATAAAAATCCCTCATTTAATAGCAAGAAGGACTTCGTAATGAAAAGTAATAACACTACAAAAATCTAAATGCATTAAATAAATGGCTATTGATTAATAGTGAAAAGTTTACTATTCGACTGTTAAATGTTTAATTTCTTCTATCTCACAGTGATGATAATACAAATCTATAGGTTGCATGAAACAAACGGAAGAAATGGAAGGAAAACTTATCGAGTAGTTAATAGATTATTTTTATTCAATAAAATTGTATAGAAATATATTTGGTAAAGGTTTTATGGAAATAATATACCCCGTATAGGACATAAATGTTGATGGTAACTACAAGAAGTTTGAAACCAAATGGATAGAATTTTCCGACATTGTTGCTTTATTTTCAAAATTTAATTGCGTTGAGGAACCTGAAAATATTAATTTATAAGGGTGAAGTTTTAAGAAAATAGGTTTTTGTGCTGGGTCAATCAGAAATTAGGGTGGCAAAATAAATTTAAAATCTTTTGCAAAAACCCCCTTTTTCGATCCACCCTACTGTGGAAGCTTTTAAATCAAGAAACGATTAACACTATTTCCTCAAATATAAACTCTATTGTCATTAATTCCTTACAGCATTACTTAATGACACCTTGTTATGGCAAAGTTAATGGCCAAAGGTTCTTCTCCATTTATTCAATGCATTGTTAAAATCAAATTGAATGTTAGGCTCCCAATCTTCAATGCATTTTTCAATACTACTTTTCCTTCTCTTTATTCCAGACTTTTGCTTCATGCCAGTGTATGGCATTTCCTAGATTGAAAAAGTGCTGTTAGGCGCTACTTCTTAATTTTTTCTATTATTACTTCAGTAAGTGCATCAGTTTATTAAAATTATTACAGGCTTTTATTATCAGCATTTTCCTTCATTTTATCAAAGAAAGAATAATAGTTTTATAACTTAATACTAAATGAAATAAATATTCTTGGTTATCGTTGTTATTAGCAATAGCTTCACAGGAGCAGATGGCTGTTTGCTCCCTCTGATCGCTTGAGAGATTTAGGGAGAAAGCTTTGATCCACCAGCCTGTTCTCTAGGCCCTACCAACGTTACCAAAATAAAAGAGGCCGATGCTTTTGCTAGACTATCCTAATAGGCCAGGTTAGAGCGAAGAGAGCCTGTCGAAATCATTATAAATTTTATAGTGCTCCTCCTGTGCTAGGGGTCCATACATAAATGGAAATTCAATTGCACCTTAACCTCACACAGGATGCATCCTGTCGGGTGGTCGCACTCTATGATTGAATCCATGTGGGGTGGTCGCACTCTAGGATTGCATCCAAGTTGAGTGTTGGTGTCATATCCACTTGGTAATTAGTGACCAATCTACAGCTTTATTAGTTGTTGCCATATAAGGTAAGTAATGTTTAAAAATCAGTCCTACCTTTTGAATATGCTGCACGCTTTAGGATTAAGGAATTATGCTCCCCACCAACGGTGGCAGGGGGAGGGGGTGAGCCCATCACACGGAGTGAATGGGTTATTAGGGCAAAACCAATCTTCCCATTAATTGCGACAGAAACTCTACGAATCCTTAATTCCTAGTTTCTTTTGATGTGCAGGTGTCAAAGGGCGGTTTATAGAACTTCCAAAGCATCTTTTCTGAGAAAGCATGAGCTGGTGTTCAAGTCAATTAAGATAAAGGTTCCCTATATCTAAGACTGTTGGAGTGATAGTTTATGCTAGATAATTGCAAAGGCGATGCCTTCTATGGAGGATGAAAAGAAAAAAATCATTACCTAAATGTTGGGCAACATAGGTCATAATGTTGATTATATCTTAATGGAATCATTCTTAATACTTTGGAAATAGCAAAAGTATGTACTAATGATCAACCAAAGTCTGATAGATACATTAATTTGGGATTAGTTCTCCGATTGGAAACTTTACCACTAAGATCAGATTGGAGATCCAGATTTTCGTCGCGAAACATCACCACGACCCTCTCTCCCTTTGTGCGCCAAGGGACCTCGACCTCGAGATTCACCATCACTTGTCCAGAAAGAGGACAATATTCCTTGAGTGCCAAAGGTTCGAGCCTTTCCGACGCCAAGTCCCCAAGGCCCCCCCCCTGTTGTTCAAGGAGAACAGCATTAGAACAGCCATTGTTCGTTTTGAGCCCTTCGCCAAGAAACGGTTCTCACCCCCCCCCCCCTGTTGTTCAAGGAGAACAGCATTAGAACAGCCATTGTTCGTTTTGAGCCCTTCGCCAAGAAACGGTTCTCATCCCCCCCCCTGTTGTTCAAGGAGAACAGCATTAGAACAGCCATTGTTCGTTTTGAACCCTTCGCCAAGAAACGGTTCTCACCCCCCCTGTTGTTCAAAGGAGAACAACATTAGAACAGCCATTGTTCTTGAGCCCGTAGACAAGAGACGGTTCTCATCCCCCCCTTTGTTCAGAAGAGAACAACCTAGAACAGCCATTGTTCTTCAAGCCGTTCGTCGAGAAACGGTTCTCCTTCCCAAGACGCCTCGTCATGATCCTTTTATCCCCCTCCCTTCGGCTGGAACTCGCCGGCGGACCGAAACTCCTTAGTGCCACCTTCCACTGCACCACTAGTGCCAAAAGTTACGTAAGCCAAACTTCACCTTTGAGTATTGATTCCTTTTGTCAATTCTATCCTGTGCTTTAAATTGTTTATCGAACCATCCCATCTCTTTAACTCTATATTTGTTTTACCTTTTTTAATCCCTTAAATCCTTGGATTAGCCCGAGTCTCCACGACCCTTTCCATTCTGTTTATGTCAATATTTTCCGTTTTTGTGTATTGTTTATAGTTATTATTAATAAAACTCTATTTTATTAATGATAGCAATATTAGTATCCTTGAGCTCAGTTCCACTTCTTAAGCATATCGAAGATACATAATATCGGCCACCAGACAGTAACGCACTCTAAAGATAATTAAGGAAGTTCCCTCAACGAATAGTGTTATATATATGGTATCGTTGGGAGTCATTCTACGACATATATATATATATACTATTTAAATTTGGTATCAGGTGTGTAAGGTTTAAAGCTATATCTTTGCAAACACTGGTCTCAGTCGAGGAAAGCATAGTGTTATTCGTTATAATGATAGAGTATAGTAGTTCCCTTTTGTTTTAACGATTGCTATCCCCTTTTTTTTAAAAAACTTAAGAAGCTGGAGTAGCTCAAGGAACTGTTATAATAATTTGTTTGTGTTTTATTTGGTGATTTTAGTCAGTGGTTATTTAGATTGAGAAACCAAGTACGAATAGGTCAGTGCCCATATTTAGGTAGGCTAATTCTATAGAGGCATAATTCTTGTTGCGAGAAATTTTAGTTGGTTGACTAGTGCGCCCCCAAGTGCAAATATGACTCAGTTTGAATTCTTTAAAGCGCAAGGAGAATCCTAGGGAACTTTCCGGAAAAGAACTAATTAAGTACATAAGAGAGGAATGGATAAGACAAGTGTACCTTCACCATCAGATTAAACTAGCTCGGATTGAAGAAAAATATCAAAGAAAAGAGGTAGAAAGAGAAAAACAACGAGAGGAACGAGAAAGAGAAATACAACGAGAGGAACGAGAGAGTAAAATACAACGAGAAGAACGAGAAAGAGAAAAACAACGAGAGGAATGAGAAAGAGAAATACAACGAGAAGAACGAGAAAGAAAAATACAACGAGAAGAACGAGAAAGAGAAAAACAACGAGAGGAACGAGAAATACAACGAGAAGAACGAGAAAGAAAAATACAACGAGAAGAAAGAGAAAGAGAAAAACAACGAGAGGAACGAGAAAGAGAAATACAACGAGAAGAAAGAAGGAAGGATTCGCGCTTCTTCCCAGGAAAGCTGACAAAGTTTCCGAGCCCCGTAAAACCCCAAAACTTCTTTCCCCAAAACCAACAACGAACCTCCAAACCTCCCGTTAAGACTTCTTCTCCATCTCTCTTCCCGAAGCGACCAACCATATGCTTCACCTGTGGTGTAGAAAACCCCATGAGCTGGAATTGCCCCCAAATTTCTAGGCTTAAAAGCAGACCAGCCCACCAAGTTCACCAGATTAATGCAAACGCGGCTCCCCCGGTGGTGCAGACCCAAGCAGAAACTTCTCCCCCTCCGTCAGGCCACCAGCTAAATTTTGTTTTTCGGAAAAGTTCATCGGGAACTTTGAAATATGAGGAGGGCAGCGTGGACAGCTGCCGAGTATTGACTCTCGTCAGGGACACAGGATGTACGTGCTTCATCGTGTCCGACGAACTCCTCCCAGTGGCCTCTAACCACGAAAAATTTGCAGGGGTACATGACTAACTTGGGCGGGCGAACCGATTCCCCGTCGCTAGATGTTACCTGCAGTGTCAATATTATAATGGCTGGGCTGAAGTCATTGTAGCACCCATACAATTCTGCTCCGTACTTATAGAACAGAGCCCCCAAGTAAGTTTCGACCCTGTGTTTCAGGCCGCCCTTCCTCAAGGCCGAGATAAGAAAGAAGCCCAGGAGCCCGTCCCCATCAGAACCCCGATACCGTCGGATTTCTCGGAGACCCCTTACCAGGACTCTAGGACGGAAAATGAGGAGTGTGAATCACTAACACCCTTAGGTGATAAGGCCCAAGACAAGGACACGGAGACTGTCCCTGGACCCCAAGAAAAAAAGAACCCCCAACGCGCCCATGGAAATACCTTCGTAGAACTGGACGAAGCATCGGCGCTTGAAGAGGATTGCCCCGCGGAGTCCCTTAATGTAATCCAGACAGTGTGCACCCAACCTGATGCCGATTACCCTCCTCCTTCCCTACCAGGCGAGTCTTTGGAACCCTCTGACCTGGATAGTGACGCGCAGCTGACACCACGTCAGAAGAGTCAGCTACAAGAACTAATTAAATGGAATCACCATTTACCCACCCTATTAGCTCTTTTCGAGCAACTGCGTGAAAATGGCCTCACCATTGGCCCCAGCAAATGCCAGTTTGCCCACGAAACCATAAAATATTTGGGTTTCAAAATAGGACAAAACAAGTTAGGTCCCCACGAGAACAAGATTAAGGCAATCGCCGACATGCCCCTCCCGATTACAAAGAAGCCATTAAGATCGATCCTAGGATCAGCTTCTCCCTATCAGCGATTTGTTCCGAATTTCGCTGCAATTTCGGCCCCCCTATGCCCCCTTCAGGAAAAGAATTTCTCCGATCGTTTACGTTGGAATGATGTCGCTGTTTCCCATTTTAATCAGCTCAAAAGTAAGTTCATTTCTGCCCCCATTTTTAAGTTGCCCAACCCGGAAAAATCCTTTGGGGTTAAGACCGACGTGATCAACGAGGGCATTGGAGGTGTACTCCTTCAATACGTGGATGACAGAACGAGTCATCCAGTTGCATATGCTAGTCGTCAATTATTACCACGGGGAAAGAGATATGCCACTAGAGAAAAGATAGCTCTATCAATTATCTGGGTCATAGACAAATTCAAGCTGTACTTGATATGTAAAGAATTTCAAATAGGAACCGACCACCGTCCGTTAGCCAATATTAGGAATTTCAGACACTCAAACGGCCGCATCATGCGCTGGAGTTTACTCTTGCAAGAGTATCAGTTTAAAATAAATTAGATAAAAGGTTCCGATAACCAGGTCGCTGACGCCCTCAGTAGAAATGCGTTACCGAATAGCGTAGAATAATTGTATTCATAGGATTAGTATCTCCATGTAGGTATATACCGTCTTGTACGACTTAATTTAAGATTCTTTTGTAATATAATTAATCAATGTATATGTCTGAATTTTGTAACGCTCAATGTCTAATTTTTGTATGTATATATATTTGTTTTTATTAATTTACGTATAAATTATTTTGTCCCGTATGTACTAAGTTTATATCATTTCATTGTTCCATGCCCTTTTTTTTTCTTTGATTAAGTTGTATTAAAGGTTATTTTCCCCTGTAATCTAAAGATCAAAATAATCATATGTATTGAGGTAATACTAGTTAGGTGCAGGAAGGTACGGTTGGTACAAGAAAACGAGTTCCCCACAACGGAGCTCTATCGTTGTCCCTTCTCTATTTTTTTTTCGAAGTGACAACTTCCCCTGGAATGGAGGGGTGTGATAGAACGTGTTGAAGCTGCGTTTAATTTCAACTCCTACCCCGTATTATTTAAAACCACGATGCTGCCCACGTGCATCTTCGATTCGAGGCTTGGAGTCTTATCTCAGCTACCGGATGCCAATGTTTAAAGAAGGAGGTTATCGTCCCCCCGTTCGCCCCCATACGCCGACCTCGCCAGATCGAGTTAGGCTTATGAACAGATAAGGCATTGTTCCCCGGCCCGGCTGTGCGTTCCCTCCAAGCTTCCACTTCATTTTCCCCCACGCCAAGGAGATGTCCTGACTATTTATATGGAAACTTTACCACTAAGATCAGATTGGAGATCCAGATTTTCGTCGCGAAACATCACTACGACCCTCTCTCCCTTTGTGCGCCAAGGGACCTCGACCTCGAGATTCACCATCACTTGTCCAGAAAGAGGACAATATTCCTTGAGTGCCAAAGGTTCGAGCCTTTCCGACGCCAAGTCCCCAAGGCCCTTCCCCTGTTGTTCAAGGAGAACAGCATTAGAACAGCCATTGTTCGTTTTGAGCCCTTCGCCAAGAAACGGTTCTCATCCCCCCCCCCTGTTGTTCAAGGAGAACAGCATTATAACAGCCATTGTTCGTTTTGAGCCCTTCGCCAAGAAACGGTTCTCACCCCCCCTGTTGTTCAAAGGAGAACAACATTACAACAGCCATTGTTCTTGAGCCCGTATACAAGAGACGGTTCTTATCCTCCTCTTTGTTCAGAAGAGAACAACCTAGAACAGCCATTGTTCTTCAAGCCGTTCGTCGAGAAACGGTTCTCCTTCCCAAGACGCCTCGTCAGGATCCTTTTATCCCCCCCCCCTTCGGCTGGAACTCGCCAGCGGACCAAAACTTCTTAGCGCCACCTTCCACTGCACCACTAGTGCCAAAAGTTACGTAAGCCAAACTTCACCTTTGAGTATTGATCCCTTTTGTCAATTCTATCCTGTGCTTTCAATTGTTTATCGAACCATCCCATTTCTTTAACTCTATATTTGTTTTACCTTTTTTAATCCCTTAAATCCTTGGATTAGCCCGAGTCTCCACGACCCTTTCCATTCTGTTCATGTCAATATTTTCCGTTTTTGTGTATTGTTTATAGTTATTATTAATAAAACTCTATTTTATTAATGATAGCAATATTAGTATCCTTGAGCTCAGTTCCACTTCATAAGCATATCGAAGATACATAATATCGGCCGCCAGACAGTAACGCACTCTAAAGATAATTAAGGAAGTTCCTTCAACGAATAGTGTTATATATATGGTATCGTCGGGAGTCATTCTACGACATATATATATATATATATATATATATATATATATATATATATATATATATATATATATATATATATATACATATATATAAATATATATATATATATATATATATATATATATATATATATATATATATATATATATATATATAGGTCAGGTTGGGCAAAAGGTTTTCATCGTAGAAAGTTTTGTTAAAAGCGACGGCTAATTTTTGATTTGTAATATTCTTTTGACATCTTTAAATTTTGCGTGTAGTTGCTTTTACGTGTTGGTTGATGCCATGGATAAGTTCTCCAAAGATCAGTGAAAGTTAGTTAATGAGAGAAGAATCTTTTAGAAAAAACCATTTATTCATCTGACTCGTTTAGATAATCACGTATCATCTTCAGAGATAAAACAAAAGTAAAAATACAAAGAGAAGAACATTAGTTTCTACCTTAATGGATTAACATACTTATATACAAACCAAAAATGAGGTTAGCAAGTGCAAACATGCTGGCAAACTGAAGTCGACGGTGCCTTGGATCGAGTCAATCTCCTAGATCGTGGTTCGGCGTTTTTCACTGGCGTTGTTGCACAGGCCCTGGGCTACGACCACAATACTTCGGATCTCACCTTTTCACGATTTTCGAAACGTAGGTCTCGTCGTCACACACGTCAAATCTAAAAAGGAGAAGCGCGAAGGAATTTTCAACCAGCTGGCCCAATTCTCCTGCATTGGTACGGAAAAATCATCCAGGAATTTAGAGGGAAGAAATTGGAAAGGGTTGCGATTCAGGGAACTGGCTAAGGATTCAAGCAGTTGCTGAGTATTCAAAGTGCTATCCGTAAGTAGTCAAGAAGGTTGTTTAGAATTGCTCGATTCTTAGAAGATTCACGACGATGTAGTCGGATTGTTCTTAGATACAACTGAAAGCAACACGGGTCCCCACGATGGCGCGTGCGTCAGGATAGAGGAAGGTTTTGGAAGGGAGTAGGTGATGTTGGCGTGATGCCATCATGCGGTGGAGATTGTTCTCTCTGACCTCCTTAGAGTCGTCTTTGGGCACAATGGAGGTCTGGAAGTCGTCCATTTCAAGCATTTCAAAAAGAAGTGGCTGACCTTTAACCAAAAATAGTACCCCTTGGCTGGAGATACCCTTACCGATCCAATAATGTGTCTGCGCGATGACTAATTCGAGTTCCTGCAGCTCTTAACCTTGTTCCTTGGGGTTACACAACGACTCAACCATTGTTTCCTGCCCGGGCGCCACCCAACATGCGAGGTGGATGTCAATGGGCATCTACTACCTCAAGATGTTCCTGTCCTGACACTAGTCCAAGAGTCCAAGACAACGAATAGAGAGGAGCCAAATGTCACTGGCATGGTTTTGTTCATTGCCCTGGTGTGCGTCCGCTTTTGTAACGAGTCTCCTCTGTCATCCCATCCCTCAAACAACCATATCATGATGCTGACTTAACTCCAGAATTACACGAACCAGATGAACATCGCTAATAACCTGAACAATGCCATCCAACGGTATATCTGGCATTTGATGGAAGAATTGGTCGACCTTTCCCGGGTTTTAGACAAGATAAAGGCCGACTAGGTGACTTTTTTGATGAAGACGGGAAATCTGACCAAAGATCAACAACGCTGGGAAAAATCAAATACACACGGGACATCTACCTTGATGCCTTCTTCACCAAAAGGTTGGTTGTATCGTGTCTTCCAAGTCCTCAAAAAATGCGTAGACCAGGAAGCGCAGCAGGGCTTTTTGCATATGTATCGTAGGCTTGGAAGGGCGACAAACTGTACGAGGACTTTGAGGCCAGAGACAAAAGCCTGGGAGTGGTAAACGACGCAGCTGAACGAGGAGTGACCCAGGCAAAGAGGTACAATACGACGCTGACGAATGTTGAGGATCAGAAGAAATTCATCTTCTTCTCATTCAGGAACACCGAATGGCCCTCCCGACACCCTCAAAGACCATCCTGACGAAAAAAAGTGATTAATGGGGCTACCCCTAAATGCTAAGACAGAGAGAAGAAATTTTACGTGAATTCCTTTCAGTGAAATGTAATAATATTAGCCGTGTGGAGAGAAAGAAATATCATTTTAAGATATTTAGACCACAGAATTATCCACGGCATCAACCCAGACATAAAGGAAAATATACCAAAAATGAAAAGTGTGAAAAGAAAATCACAAATGCAAAATTAGCCGTGGCTCCTAACAAAACTTGCTCTTGAATATAATCATCCCTATATACAACATGGCCCCCTTACAATATATATATATATATATATATATATATATATATATATTTATATATATATATATAGTGCAAGGAGGCCATGTTGTATATAAGAATGATTATATTCAACAGCAGAAGAGGCATTGTTCTGTTTCTTAAGAACTTTTTCAATTTCCATAAATGACTATCTCTTGGTGGTAAAAGGATCGTAAAAAAATCGATAATAAATAATGAGGTCATTTATGGTAATTGAAAAATTTCTCAAGAAGCAGACCAATGCCTCTTTTGCTGTTGAATATTACTATTCATATATATATATATATATATATATATATATATATATATATATATATATATATATCATACTGCAAGGAAACAGAAGATAAACGTTATATATTATATTTCGAAAAAATCCATGTAGAGGTGTGGATAAAACCATGAATACTGAGGCAGCAAGCAAACGCAGTGATCTAAATTAAATCCCTTAATTAGACCACTGGGCTTCACGGGTATATTTTAATTGATGGCTTTATTTGAGATTAAAACTTTTGCTTGCTGCCTCAGTGTACTTGGTTTGATCCCCACCTCTACCCGGCTTATTTTTTATTTAGGAAATTCATTTTTCCTTTCCTCACGGTTTGAGTGATTTACTTCCATAATTCTTTGTCTTTATGAGTGAAATACACTATGTATATATATTTCTATAAGAAAAAGATAAACTGGAATGAGCACAGAATCAGTAAAGCTACACCTGTTTAAAGGCAGGAGAAATGGAAATTAGAAGAAAGTAAAATCAAGAGAACAAACGAGACCACAATGAAGTCAATTCATAATGAGAAGACAAAAATAACGCATTACTAAAAAAATGATTGATGCTGGCAGTTAATCGAAACTGGCAAGGAAGAGACCTGGGTTTTAATGCCATCCATGATAACTCTAATTTTTCTTCCTACCTAGTCTAATTTTTTTGATAAAAACTATTTGTAAAAAGTCCTGGTTTCTCACTATTATTTAAGGCTATTTGATAAAAAAAAAAGGTTGATTTCTCCTATTTTGGGAACTTTTGACCAAAATCTACTTGTAAAAGTATAACCTTTCCCATTTAAAATAAATAAATTTAATTAAGCCAAATGTTTAAAAGATGGCACTACAGGAAATGGACAAAACACTTGTTACAGCCAGATATATTCCTATTTCCGATTTGCATAAGTATGCTGTTTAGATTATCATCAATAATTGTTTTTTAATTCTGTTTTTAGTTCTTTCATTTCTATCTTTTATTACTCTCCTTTATAAAAAGCTTTATAAGCTCAAATGTATTAACAACAATTGTTTCAAATTTTGAGATATGTCTTTACTCTATTTTTTTATTATTTTATCCTAACTATAATGTAAACAAAATGTAAAAGATCATTAATAGAATCAACAAGAAATAAGAAGAATATATTACTGGCAATAATTTGTTTTGTGTAGAGATGTAATTATATGTATATATACTTTTTTATCCGTTGATTTACTACCCCGTATGTTTTATTTATAATATTGGTTAGTTAAAACTTATGTCTGGTCTGTGCTGTTGTATGAATCAGAAGCTTGGGTGATCAATAACTAGATAGAGGATAAGTTTAAGAAATTCGAGATGTGGTGTTGGCGAAGAATGTTGAAGATCCGGTGGATGGAGAGAATATCATATAAAGAGGTACTAAGGCAAATGGGAACTGGAAGAGAATTACTGAAAAGTCTAAAAGAAAGTCAAATGAGATTTTTAAGACATGATATGCAAATAGAAAAAAGGAGAAAATTTGAGTGTAACTGAAAGAATCTTAGGAAGAAGAGCAAGAGGCAGACAAAGAGTGCAGTACTCGTATTCAGATGAAATAGTAAGGACAGTGGGAGACGGAAACAAGGCTAGACACATGCTACAAATGACAAGGGACGGAGAGGTGTAGTATTCTATGGTCAACAACGTCTGCATGGCCACGGCACGTCGGTAAGGTAAGGTTTTGGTCAGTTATCTGAAAATAACAGCAAATGCTTTCACTCATATCTCACTGGAAAGATAATACTTAACCTAATGCTAACTAACCTACTGTTTTTTCATGTTTACATTTCATTTCATGTACTTCTTGATCCACCTTTAATTAAAAATAAATCCATATGTCTGTTTATTGTGTGAATTGATGTGAATTATCCGCTGCTTACTATGGAAAATCAAATAAATGTTTACGTGTAGTTTTGGTATGAATCTTGATGTTTTTGCTGGAAGCTGTACTAATCCTGGAAAATGGAAATGTTTGAACATTATTTGATAAATCGCTCTACTTCACGCCGGCTTGTGTTTTAGTTATCGATGAAGGGCCATTCCAGGGGCACTAAAACTGCACCATCTGCATGATTAATGGATGTTCTACGACCTTATTTCCCTGCTTAAAGAAGTCGTCGCTTTCTTCGCAATGGAGATTCCAAACCAAAGAAAATGCAAATGGGCAAAAGAATAGCAAGAAGGGCAACTTTAAACCATACGATCTATGTGCACAGCGAAAAGTGAATGGAAATGAGGTCAAGAATGGCCCGAGCAAAAGGTACTCCAGACTTACAGTTATTGCACATTGTGACAAAATTGGATGGCCATTAAGCAGGCATTACTATTTTAGGCGATGCCATTGGAAAGGCGTAAATTCAAAAAATAAAACAAGTCTTTTATTACACTCGTACTCTCGCTTTAGTGCCAGAACGATTTCGATGCAATACATTTGAACTTTTGCAAGTGTTAAAATTGGTAGTTTTGGGGGGAGAAATAAGATTTAAGAATGGTGATTTATTTGTAAACTAAAATAAAACCAATAATAAAAATACAACCATGTTTAGAGTGGTGAATTTAGAGTAAGTGTAAACGTGGTTGAAGCTACATTGCAAGAGTAGCAAAAAAGTCTCTAACTACAGTACTAAGAGTACAGAGGAGTATATTTATGTAAAAGCAGAACAAGGAACTAAGTTCTCTCTGCCTAAAACAAGAAATAAATAGGTCCACAGGATGGTGCTTAGATATCTGCGAGGGTATAGTAATAAAATAAATTATTCTAACGTATTAAATAAGTACAGTGCAAAAAAGAGGTCACATTAAATACAAACGTATCAAATGAATATAGTTCACACACGGGTGCATTGAATATGTCACAAGATTAAACTACCAACAACAGCACTTCGTTACAAAATAGACACTGCTACTCAGGACAATCAGGGCAGGATTATAACCCCCTGTCTTACGTCCTAAAATAGCTGTATGTCTCGATAAGAGAACCTAGGAATGGGGCATAAGATGAAAAAAATATTCCAAATCCCTGTCACGTAAGTAGTGAGGCAATATACGGAAGGCGGTTGTCCTGGTAACGGAAAGAGTCGTATCGAGCCCAGCCGGATTCCGACTTCTCCGTGAGAGTGAGAGAGATGAGTCAATCGCGATCTTGAAATCTGTGCAACGACAAAGAAAATGGCGGCAGATGCTGACAGGGGTGTGTAAGTACCAGGAGGTCTTCGGTGTGTGAACTCTTGAGCGGCTATACTTTTTAAAGTCAGGGGGTCCCTATTTATAGCCGTCACCATGAGCGCATACGTGATGAAATTTAGCCGGCTTTCAGTTCGTCAAGCTGCGCTCTAGTTGCTTTGGCGTAAACTAAGTAGTAAGTTATCGAATCGCGCTTTCCAGAACTTACGACGTAAGTCACAAATGGGTTGTAAAGCAGGTGGTAGGCTATCCTTACAATACAGTACCGTTCAAATTGTCCGTAGCGCTTTAATCTATATTTAAACTACTTTTATAAGTTTGCTTGAGAAAATCAAGATTTTTAAAATTGATGTACAATAAGCTATGTGGATAAAGGAAATGCGATTTAGATGAATAAAACGAGAGTTATCAGCACATAACCACTTTACTAGAAAAGTTACAGAGTCCATATTGATTCAAAATCTTAGGTTTCTTATAAAAAGTAAGAGCATTATTTGAATAGCAAGGAATTCACCTGTTAGCTGTCGTACAGATAACAGGCCAAAGAAGTTTATCGCGCCACACTGTTTTTGTGAACTGTTAAGAAAGCTGCGCCATCAATAGTGTCTTTCCATTGGAGTCATTGCAGAGATTGTGAGGCGCTTCAAATGTGTAGCTATTATAATTTGCCAACCTATAAAATAAAAAGACTTATGTGAGGATGTTAAATCTACTGGTAGCGAAACAAAGCCCTAAACTTGGGAAGACCGAGATATTGCCTGATTTGGAAAAAAGGAACGTTCCAAGATGAATTTAGTAGTTCCTCCAGAGATAATGAGGAATTACCATCAATTACTCCAGGCAGACTGTATCTCGTCTGCTAGATGAAGACAATCTTCACGCATGCAAACCCCCGGTCATGCGATTGATCGTACAGAAGTACCACAAGGGTCAACTTGCATTCGCAACTTAGCACTTTATATGGATGTATGAGGAATGGAGCCAAGCCCACTTTAGGGAGCAATCTATGTTTAATTTGTTTGTTTCCAATTGACAGTTGCTCGTTCCTCGTAGATCAGGTGAATGGTTGTTTCTAAATAGCACAAATAAGAATATGATGGTCGTCGGAAGATGAGTAATGGTCTAGGGCAGTGTTTCCCAAGCTTTTTCAGTACGTATCTCCTTTCAGTAGTAACAAAGATACCATCACCCTAACCTATATAAGCCTTGTGAAAACGTACAAGTTTTTAATATCGCAGATACATTATTTTAAATTATTTAAAAAATAATCACAAAAGAGAGAGAGCACTAAAAAAATGTTTATTAATATTTATTAATTTTTCTTAAAATAATTGGTTTAATCATGTATTTTAATGAGAAGGATGTATTGGATTTTTTATATAAGTAAAATAAAACGTAAGTCTGTGTGGCTCAAGAAAAAATGCATTTGCGCTTCAGCATCCAACCAATTATGGGCATTTAATTTGATTACCAAGAATGTCTAGAAAGTGTAGTGCCACATTGCAAGGCAAAATAGGACAATCTCCATAAACATCAGTAGGCCTGATGAAGAAGCCCTTGAAACCGGTTATTTGGTGCTCCTCTCCAAATGAGGTACACCCATCTATGAACGCTGACCCCTGGAAGGATGGAGAAGAAGAAGATGTATTTGCCAAGTGAGGAAAAAGCTACTCCTTTGCTATCTAAGATAAATAGAACTGGGTGAATTAAGAGTCCGTCTTAACCGCCTTATTATGTCACCTATAACTTGGTAAACAGTTAATAAGCTATAACTAAATAACTTACAAACCTGCAATAACTGGTGACTTTTTTGATCGAACGAGGAGAGGTAACAGAATATGGATTCCCAAAACGAACAAGGCTTGGAGGCCAGGAAAACAGAAGTCATCAATGCGATTTCCATCAAGCCTACTGTCAGCTCAAAAACAAGACCTGGCGAACCCTGTGCCCGTCGGCTTCCGCTTTCAACTAAGCGTCCGTTAGAATGGTAGAGGAGCTCATTTCCATTTTAATACCCGACTACTACAAGTAACCTGCATGGGGTACGATTTGCTGCTACTGGTGGACGCTAGTTGAGACCCAACCCGGCCAAAGTTGGTCCATTTTCCATATACGTATACAGCGCACATTATTGCAGCTGAAATAGGACAAGACTGGATCAAGAAGAAACCAGCGGACGAACTCAAGCCATACGTTTTGGTAGTTTATCAAAAAATTATAATAACAATCGTAGAAAATTTTCCGAATATTAATAAGGTATATAGAACACTACCAGTACAAATCATTTTAAAACTGTTGATTGCGTGATTAATTTGAAAAAAAGAGTAAATAATAAAAGTTCAATATCCGGTGGTAAAAAGAAGATATTAATTTTATCAGAACTATTTTTTCTCTACAGAATCGGTAAAATTTTTAATTTAAAGTTAGCCCCGTATTAAGTGTACAAATTCGGTTTAAATATTAATTTTAATTTAACTCCGTATGTTTCAGTTGCATCTAGTTTAAAGAAAAGAAATGTCGTGCATACACACAACTTAATGACTAGAAAAAATATGCTCGGTTCACAATTAGGGACTCCATGTTGAATATCCGAACGCTGTAAGGTTAAAACGCTTTCCCTTACATAGTTCGAACAAAGAATCGAGGATTTCTGTCACTTTGAAATTTATGTTTTGCAACCAACTTTAACAAAAGTGAAATAATAAAATAAATATAATGTCGTGGTGCGTTCGCAAGAAGCTGTGCCCATAAAACAATAGAATAAAACAAAAAATAGTTGAATTGTATGCTGCAGCCATTAAATATAAAGTCAAGGAAGACTAAGTAAAAGTTAACAATAATAAAGTAGTGGCGCGCTCACAAACGCACACAAATTATTATTCGCATTAAAGAGCTGCAGCTTCCACCTACGAATGCTCCAAAGAACCGCTAACTACCATGCGAAATTATAGATATAAAAATAAAGTAAGAACCCAAAAGTCTTAAGAACCTATACACAATATAAAGATATACCTAAATAATTTTTTTTACCTCTCCTTCCTAAAAATAGATAATGTGTTATAACACTCAGAAAGTCAAAGGAACCCAAATTCAATGTAAAAATTTACCTTTGTTTAGAACATATAAATTATCGTAGATTTCTTATGACTTGTAACACTTTGTATCTCGGAGGGGAGCTTTTCTGTATTACCACATTGAAAGAAAAAATAGGATTGACAATGAAGCCTCAGAGATTAGTGTCATATAAATCCTATTATAGCTTGAAATGAGCGCGTAAATAATTATGCGCATAGAAGCAATCGCAAATATATAACGTTTTATGAAAAAAAAATATATATAACATTTGTGTCAGAGAAATAATCTATACTATGTTTATAAAGGGCTACAGGTAGAACAAACTTTCCCAATTATACGCGCTTGCACACCTACACGCACATACGCTTATACCATCACACCTCTCGCGATCAACATTGTTCTGGGAAGCGCCACAGCAACACTAACAATCATCTAAACAGGCGCAGTCATTGATTTTGAGCTGAAGAAAGGAATGATGCGCACTTTAGTTACTGACAGAGGGTTGCGAAACGAAAAATTGTATTCACGAAATTTGAGCTAAAGATTTTCTCTATCTCCGCGCGTACAGAAAAAAACAACATCCCGTTGAGTAAGCTTGGCCCAAACCGTGTTATTAGTCAATAGCGCGCCACGCCCACTGACTTTCGATACATTATATACAGCTTGGGGCAGAACTTAAGGCAATGGAGCTAAGTAAGTCAAAAATCAAGAGTGTGTAAAAGAGTACGTTGATCAGACTGTTATGTCTTCAAAAGTATAGTCGGGAATAGGCATTGTAGGGGAATCGTCACCCTCCTCCCCGTTCACTCTTGGTAGAGTCACAAGGCAGTTACCGCCAAGAAATCCGGCCCAGGCCTCGGCGGGCCAAACGCGTGCCCACAGCGCTGCACCAGACCGCGCCATGAAAGACCTTAAAGGTTAAAATGCAAGATCTCCCCCAGGAGAGTGAGATCCAGTTTCACGTCAAATAAGAAATTGGAGACGTGTTTCTCCCAAGCTCGAAGGCTAACGAGGAGTCGATGTAAGAATCGGTGGGAAAAACCGTTGGGCAAAAGAACTCTCCTGGGGCCGTCCTCAAGCCCCTCCGTCCTTTATCACTCCCCCAGTGGGGTGACAAGGTATAAATGAGGAACACTGAGGAAAATCGGGGTAGTATACGTCAGATTCCAGGTGACGAAGTCCTCGATTAAAACCGAGCTACCTAGACTGGATTGGTAGTGTACTTGGCTCGCCAGACCAAGAAGTGCCCTGCAAGAGAGGCAGGGCTACCTAGCTTAAGGGGCTAAGAAGAAGCTCATCCTCGAGATAGTCCCTGGTTATTAAACCAAACGATAAGTTAACTTTGGTAAGTTCAACTTACTCTCGCTAGAGAGACTCCTCATATCCTGGTGCACCTTAAACACCAGGGGTATTCCTTGTCCTTGAGGAATTAAGAAAAGAAGAAGAAAAAGGCTCCCCGCTCGAGCCCGTTACTCGGTGGCCACATCGAACTCCTAAGTTAACTTGGTAAGGAACCAAGTTCAACTTATTCTCGTCAGAGAAACCCCCCTCCGTTATACTTGCCCTTGAAGAAGACTGGAACTAAGAATAAGCTCATCCTCGAGCTAGTTCCTGGTTACCAAACCGAACTTTAAGTAACTTATTCTCGCCCCTACAAATCCCCCTCCGTTATTCTCGCCCTTGGAGAAGATGGTCTCCGAATTCAGTCTTCGTCCATAAGGAATTAAGTAATGAAGGAGAAAAGCTCCTCCTCGAGCTCGTTACTCGGTGGTCACACCGCACTCCAAGTTGACTTGATTTAAGAACCAAGTTTGACTCCCTCTCGCTAGAGAGACCACGACTACCTTGGTGTTGCATAAAGCACCGTAGTTGTTCTTGTCCGTAAAGAACTCCCTCCCCCCTCCCGGAATACCATGTGGATCCCCCCAGCTGCTACCCTCACCAAAACGACCGTGTGATCTCGCCCATCTACATCTGGACAGACGGCACGCTTCGTGAGTCAATAACATTCCTGAGGCCTTTTAAACTCCAGATGAGTCCGTAAGCCTAAATCTTACATTATTGTTGTGTGTAGAGAAATTAACCAAATTTTGAGGGTCAGACTAATTTAATTAATTCTTGGGTATGAAAATATTATTTCTGTAGTAATGTTTAGATGTTGTGTATTCAATGGTTAAAGATAAAATATAAGTTTATGTTGTGAATTAGTGGGCGTTTCTCTTATATCCTTACGTGTTTTGGAACGGCTCTGTTCTTTAAGATATTCAGATATCAAAATATTAGCACTCTTAGCACTCTTAGAACAAAAAGTGGGGGCATTCTACGACAGGCATATACATTAGTAGGCCTTTATCAAATACATAACACAAGTTCAATTTATTTCGGAATGACTACGCCCACCAAGTCCTCTGCCCAATACAGTCTCTTGCATCCGCCTTTCAAGAGGACTTTTCGTAAGAGTAAACCAACCGGTCCTCTTACCCAACTTACTTCGCTAAAACCAAGCTAAAGTATAATCTCTTTCACAATTGGAGTCATCCTTAGGTCAGTGCCTCTTAACGGAATACCCCAATAGTGTTACGACGAAGTTAGGCAATATTGGGAAGGGTTAGTACTTAGATGGATTACAGCCGTTTTGACCTTCACCTGTAAACTGGCAATCAATAGCTTACAGGCCAATTATTAGCCTATAACTAGCGGCCTTTAACGTGCCATTACGTACTAACCTATAGACAATGTACCATGCCTACTGACTATCAGACCTGTCATAACTGGTGAAACTGGAGTGCCGAACAGACCCTGATATAAAACCACTCTCATATAGGTAAGTCAAAAAGAAAATAATGAGGACCCTAAGGGTGAATTTGCTGGGCTTGAGAAAAGCGAAAAGCATTTTCACCCGGCAATTAGAGATGCTGAACTATAGTTGAGCCTGGCCGTCCAAAGTCCGTTAACAATTGCTTCTTCCATTAAACTGCCAGAAACTTCTGCAATTCATCAAAGAGCTCAAATACACCACCAAGAACTTTGCTTTTTGACAACCAATGAACAGGTGTATTGACGAGCAGGTTTTTCTGGGTAGAATCTATGTCTCGGAACAACTGACGAAACAACCTAGTGTTGAATGCTCCTCTTCTGAAATGGTTGACGATGTGGTTCACAGTTCTCAAGGTGACTCTGAGAGCAGCATGGAGCGTAATGGCTGCATGGGCATCACGCTGGATCAGGCAATGTATTGTAATGACATCTAGGGGGTTTTCTTGACATAGTCATAGATCATGATTTATAGCTGAGCATGCTAGAAGCTCCTTCTAGATCTAGTCTGTGATTTTGGAAGAAGGCACTGAGCCACTTGTACGTTTATGGACAATAAATGCTCAAGTGTAAAACGAATTGCTGTAACAGCATTATTTGCTCCATCCGCAACCTTCCAAAACCAAACTTATAATTATCATGCGAGGTAACGCCCCCTGCCCTCTGCCAATTTGGGAATGACCTTTCTGGACAAATAGCACATCATTATTAGGAAGTCGCCTGCAAGGAATCATGACTTGAATCCCATTATAAGTGTGTAGAAAACATTCGGAGGAAGTCTAAAGCGAGGAAACACCTTCATCGAGAATAAATGCAAAAACAATAAACTTTAATATCATATAATTTGTAAAAAATAGATTCTTATAGTAATTTTAACCTACATAAAAAAACTAAATTCCCGATATATGCTTATTTCTAAATTAAAGTTCGCAGTTTCCTTATTTGGTAAAATTTTGAGAGTGATATTGAGAAGGATTTGCTCACTGTTATAGAATGGATTACCTCTTTGATACCGGAGCATCATAGGAATCTGAGAAGTTACAATTGAGGTCTATCCTGTTGAACAGATCCAAACGAAAGGCTTATCTTTGCTCAACATGGCTTGGAAGTAAGGCCGTGAGGCATCTGCGAGAGAGTTGGTTTTATCCAAGCAAAAAAAACGAAAGTGAAATAGGCCTCATATCCATAAAAAAGTTTATTGAAGTGTTTCCTGACACCTAAAAATCATATAATTTCACCGTACCTCCGCTTGTATAGCATGCATGGAATGTTTTAAGAGTTGTAGGAAGAGCGGGAACCGAGCTGCGTAATGAAACCGACTCTAGCATAATTCACACTGGGCTGCATTGCACTGAAGACGTTTATATGTATATCACTCCTCTCTGAGTCCCTTCTCACAATCACTTGAGCGGTAAGGACGAGATAAGCATAGAAAACATCCAGAAGTTCAGAGAATGAGAGACAGGCCCAGCAACGTCAATGATGGTGCCGGCAAAAAACTACATGGTCTCACCTAAAGATATAAGTCCTTCAACTGAAATCGACATGTCTGTCATTTTCTTGAATGGGGAATACCCTGCTAAATCTACGCACCCAGAGGTGACCTCTTTATCAGCGTTGGTCAGGCGAAAAGGTTTGACTGAGAATCGGATTGCTTCAGGAGAATTAATCACTACTCTCTCACCAAATTTATATTTGATTAACTAGATACAACAGCTAGAGAGAAAACTGAAGCCATTCAATTCATGAGTTCGTGAGTTCTTTACATTCAGGCAACTAATCTCCCTCACTTTAACCTGTTCCGCTAATAGTCGGCCCATGGGACTAACTCTGTAGTTCCTCATATATATATATATATAGTATCAATCATTAGTCTTTCGCTAACGAGAAATGGCCTGAGCAACCTTACTAAAATACAGATGGACTCCACCTTATGAAAAGAACTGAGGGTGGAATGTACATCGAAATTAAAGAATATATCCGACCTAAGAGGAGCGGGACTGCTACCGCTTGTAGAAAGGTATATATGGTTTACAAGTGAGAGGCATAGAAAGTGACTGCTCATAAATAGGGAAAAAGATCAACCTTTTTATATTCTAGATATGAATTTTGATTCATTGACTGGATAGCCAATCGCTCTTTTATAATAAAAAATAAGAAAAGCCATGCTCTCAGAAAATATAGTGCGCTATATTACAATAAAGGCTCTTGAACGTAAAAAACTTGAACTTGGAATTGTTTATGCAAATTAGGAGTCTACCTTTCTTTACACGCAAAATGTTTCACTTGTAGGGCCGTAAGAATGGCAGCGAAAAAACCTCCGCCTAAGAGTAGAAAATGTGAGGAGCCGATGATTTATTGAAGCCAGGTTCTTCAATAATGGTTCCAAAGTAGTGAAGGTTCTATCTACTTCTTAGTCTGATTTTGTTTAAAAAGAGGTAATTTATCCTCTACTATCACTCTCACAATGGAATCATAAGGCAAGAGGCATCCGTCTCTACTCCTTAGAACAAAAGACCTATGGGAAAGGGTGATGAAAGGATCTCTTCGCTGGTCACAAGATATATTTATATTTCACCTCGTTTTGTGATCCCCATAAGATTGTTGCGAAACGTTGATCGTTAAACCAGATTTAGGTGATAAGATAACGTTCCTAGAAATTATTACCTGACTCCAAAAGGTAATGATGAATATTTTGGGGTGGGCGATGAGCAGGAATAGTGATATGATTTTGCCGTCGAGCAAAACGGTCATGAAAACAAGATGTTTGCAGTTTTATTTATTTAGTGGCTTCGCGTATCAAATGGAAGAGGAGTTCGAATTAGAGTGCTTATCGATTTCACTTTGGTAACCACAGAATAATTAGTCTCTTGACCAGTTTACTTTTTCACCGCGACTTTTGTCTTTTCAGAAAATCAAAATTGGAATGGTTCTAAAATATCCTATTACATGTTATAATGTTTCATTTGATTTTCTTTTTGTTACGTTTCACAGACATAAACTTATTTACATTGGCTGAGTGCACACACCACCACTTCATGGGTTAGTGCGTGCACATATTGTATGCACCACATCACTTCATCCTGAGAGAGATATTTAGCATCTTTAATATAGAATATATACATATCATATACTAATAAACATATTTACACATATCTACAAGCATAGTTCGAGATTCGCCAGTGCGACTAAGATAATATAGTTGTACAAACGGATGTGCACTTTATATTTGTATGCGTTAACACACCATATTCTATACTCTTATTTTTATATTTATATATTGATGACATAAGGAAATACAAAATCTAATGCATTTCCTTATTAGCTCACAATGAGTCTATCGGTACACAACATGCTTTAAAAATAATGATAGCACGGATTTCTTGCAAACTGTATTTGCCTACCAGAAGGGGAACAAACATTTTTAGTATTATCATTATTTGTTTGATTGCTCACATTAGATTCGCTATTCTCTATTGAAATATCTGCATTAACTTCACTATCACTTATATCGTCGGGCATATTTACAGAGATATGGTCATTGCCGGAAGAGTTTTGCTTATTTTGGGAATTATGATTCATTTGTGGCGTTCTAACAGGTTTTAGTCTGTCTATTGGAACACAGTTTTAGTACATGAGGTAGTTCTATTTCGAACACTTTGTCGTTTCGAGCGATAACCTTGAATGGAACAGCCTATGGCGTTTCTAACGTCTTTTTGATACGATCGACACGTACTCAAACATGTGTAGGGTTGCCAAGGGACTTTAGGAACGAAAACTTTTGTTTTCGCATGTAAGTGTCCTTGAGACATTTGAGCGAAATCTATCTGTGTCATTGTTTTCGCAAATTAAGTCACAAATTTTTAATTACTTTTAGATGATGAGGAAGTAACAACTGGCCTAGGATTAAGAAGACAGTGGTAAATGGGGAAAAGCCGGAGTCGTGGGGCAATGATCTAATTCCTAATTGAACTATTGGAAGGTTAATTATCCAGCCGTTTGTACGTGCCATAATGGAAGACTTCAAAGTACGATGTGCCCTTTTTACTAATCCGTTTGTGGACGGTCTCTATGCCGTTGTTCTCAAACGATGAAAACCAACGAGCGGCGAAAGACCTTTAAAAAGTTCGAACTCGAACTGCGTTCTTCGATCGGTAATCACGCGCAGAAGGAATCCAAAGCGGGAAATCTAGCCATCTAAGAAGGACAAAGCTAACGTCGCCGCGCTTTTTATCGGGAATCGTTATTGATCTTATACATCTAGTTGCTTTTACAATGCATGAGAGTGCATAGCGATTATTAAACAGGGAAGATTGGCCATGAGGTATACACTGAGGAAGGGGTCCAAGATATCTATTTGTACGGTTTCAAATCTCGACGTTGTTACATTGATGGGGAGAGCTGGGGTTGCGTGTTTAAATTAATTTTTGCAGATTGACATGACATGTATCATCGCGCCCATGATCGTATATCCCTGTCCATATTTGGCCCAAAATATCTAGTTTAAACTAATGTAAGGGAACTTTTAAAGCCGGGATATAGACGAATACTCATTCCATATCATGTAATATACTGTCCATATGGCGTTGAAAAGTGTAACTGGCATTCTTCAAGCCAAATTGCAGTCTTAAAAATTCCCAAAGTCCAAATGTAGTTATCACAGCGTTTTTTATATATCTGCTTTATTGATTGAAATTTGATGGTACGCTCTAATTAGGTAGAGACGGAAAAAATGTTTTTGCTGTAAAGATGATTAGCCATAGATTGAATTCTAGAGAGAGGATAACGATCGGGCTTAGTGATCACGTTAAACGAGCGAATATCACCCACCACTCAGTATTCCTATGCACCATGTGAATCGGTTATGCCCCTGGTTATCTTGAAGGCCTCACTACGCCTTCTTTGAATAGAGAAGCTTAATTTGCTTTGGCAAATCGCAGCTTTTCCACAGAAAGGGGTCTTGAGCGAGCAAAATTTGCTGGTGAACTTCCTGTCTCAATGGTATGAACCACGTAATTTGGTGAAGGAATAACGACGTCTACTTGTTGCGGGTTGAATATTGAGTTGTATTTCTAAACCACTGACTTGCATCTTTGGTGGATGTGTAAAAGGTCATTGATATTTATAGAGACTAACGGGGCTTCTGATTGTTTAATTTTAGAAGATAACTTAGGGCATTTGTCTACTAGAATGCCTTGTTCCTAGTCTACCAAAAGATCAAAATGAGCAAGAAAATCTGCTCCTAGAATGGGTGATGTTATGTCCGCGACTACGAACATCCAATTAAAAGTACGGCGTAAACTGGGTATGGCAATGTCTAGCATGACTTGACCGTGTACTTTGATCTTACCACCGTAGGCTGTAGCAATATTTACACTCGAATTTCTCATTTTGCAATACTGTACGAGGTTGATGGGAATAATCGAGACGCTTGCGCTAATGTCTATAAGGAATTTTTTCCATTTAATTTAATAGCGACAGTGATTAACTTTGGCATACCGGTCGTCGCATTAATTTCAGCACGCCTTACTAGTTTTCCGAGGGAATAGGAAATGAAGGTCTAGATGATGGTAGGATTTCTATATTTTCTCCCCTTTTAGGCCATTTGCACGACGGCCTGCAATGTTTCGACATACTAAAGGATTTGATCGCTACCATCGCTTTAAATCCTAGCGGTATACTATCATTATGCTTATTTGTAAATTGATACGTGTCAGTGTACGCGCCACTGGGCATTGACCGCGCATCCTAAGCATATTTGACGCAACGATTCGAATTATAGCATTGCCTATTGTAAGCACTAGCACTATATTCGCGAATAGAACAAATATTATTGTTACTTACATGGCTATATTGAGGCTTATAAAACAGCATTAGTTCGTCCGCCCATTTTCAAACTCGTATTTGCGTGGGTGTCAATACCTTCTGCGTCGCGACGATCGGAGCGATGCTCGGAGGTAGAGATTAAACGAATTTATCTCTCACCAGATCTTCTCCAACGCCGCCTTGGAGTGCCGTCTTCCATAAATCTTCAGCTTTCACCGATGGTCGTCCGTGGAGAGGAGATGAAGCTATCAATTTCTCGAATAATTCTGGTTTAGTCCTTTCAAATAGTCTGATAACTTCCGTCCTCAGTTATGTATAATTCGTCAGGGAGGCGATCGACTGTTTCCGCTGGTAGTGCTGCAAGAGTATGGAAAAATTTAAGGTCTTCTCTGGTTATCTTTGCAATGTAGAATTATGCCTCTACGATTCTGAACCAACCAGCTACCGCCGCGTTGTTTAAAATGGAGGCTTAACTACAATGGAGTTTGCGGTTTCTTTTTGGAATATTTGTTCGGTTGTTCTTGAATCCATCTTATATAAATTTTTCTTACTCAATTTTTGATGACTAATAAACGGTCACCAATTTATGGGGGATGTGGATGGTGAAATGGTCCCTTCATTGGTCACCAGATATATTTATATTCCACCATGTTTTGTGATCCTCTTTGTATTGCGCTCTCCATAAGATTGTTGCAAAACGTTGATCATTAAACCGGATTTGGGTAATACGATAACGTTCGAGAAATTATTACCTGACTCCAAAAGGTAATGATGAATATTTTTGGCTTGGCGATGAGCAGAAATTCGGATATGATTTTGCCTTCAAACAAAATGGTGATGAAAACAAGAAGACTGCAGTTCTATTTATTTAGTGGCTTTGGGTAGCAAATGGAAAAGGAATTCCAATTAAATTGCTTATTGATTTAACGAGCTTATCTTTGATGATGCTTAAATACTGGTCTCTTAAAGTTCGTGCTTTGGTACGATTAATAAATAAACCTCGTCTTGAAGTAAGATCAGTTGCTCAAATGCTATCTCCTAATGCGGAGTAAATGACTTGATTGGTATGATCCGCGAGCGATATGTGAAACTGCTCCTCGAAATGATTTCTCTCGAATGATCTCTCTCTTCCTCGATTTTCTCGTTTTATACTTGGACACATTTAAAAACATACAAATATATATATATACATATACAATGCTTGTGAAAACCTTTTCTCTCGTGAGAAAATATACTGAAACGGTGATAATTTGGTAAAGCGCTTCTTTTCGTCTCCCTTAACAAACTTATTTATATTGGCTGAGTGCACACACCCCTACTTCATGGGTTTGAGCGTGCACATATTTTGTGTATCACAGACCCACCGGTCTCCAAAGACACTTTCATCAGCAAGAATTGGCCATATCCTTCGTCTTTTTGTATATTTTTTCTTTTGGAGAACTTGGTCATATTGGGAGGTCTGTGTCATGAATTGGCATCAGGCTTGGATATTGAGCACAAAGCAAAATGATCGTCTCTCGAAAAGATTCACTCTTCTCGGGTAAGGACGTCATAGTCTTAATTTCAGTGGCATTTCTCACTTCCTGCTAACTGCCTCTATGTGGAAATTATAGAAAAGTGTATAGAGAATCCATTCTGAAAATTCCCAAACGTCAGGTATTGGCAGAGGAAACTAGAAACTTGTAGGCCTTTACATATAACAAAGCTCAGCATCCACAACATGACCCTTGCAAGATTAACACAA
The DNA here is from genome assembly GCA_963969495.1 of Ceratothoa steindachneri. Classification (NCBI taxonomy): domain Eukaryota; kingdom Metazoa; phylum Arthropoda; class Malacostraca; order Isopoda; family Cymothoidae; genus Ceratothoa; species Ceratothoa steindachneri. Next base: position 92,535,163 of record OZ018328.1, read on the forward strand.
TTGATGCGAATTGGATCGTTTGCTATTAAATGTGTTTAACTCCTTTTTCTAGCAAACAAACGTGGTGGATAACTCAACCAAAGCTTAAGAGCGAAAACTAGAGCAGATAAAGAGGAGAAAAATAAGAGAAAATGGGCAGAATAATACAGGTATGCAAATCCCCGAATCTGGGGAAAGAGTAAAGGGTTATGCCAACCACAGGTTATCGAACGTGCCTACTCCAGCACGAAGGAAAGTTGGAGAGCTGTAAGTGCTTAACCTGCCATAGGTAAAAAAAACCGCTTTCAACATTTAAAAAATTGATATCTACAACAATTTAATAGTTTCACATAATAAAAGTTTAAAAACTAGAATAGTTGAAATCGACATGCGGGAAGATATTAGCTAAATTGCTGTATAATAATAGAAAGAGAAACTATTCAAATAAATAGTTCCTCAAAATTAAATAAATCTGTCGAGGAGGAGATTTTTGAACTTTACGGTACGAAGAAAATGGAAATAGAATTCATGAGAAATATTTAATTCACCTTAGCTTTTCTGACAAAATCATATTCTTTGCTCCATTTCCAGAAGAACTAGTCAAATTCAATTCAACTATCTCAAGACAGTATTTGAAGTGCACGGAAAATGAATTATTCTGAGACTTATAAATGATACTTCAGAAGATATTTAAAGCACTTAGAACTTATAATAAAATTTTAGCCAAATTTCAAAATCACATACGAAGGGCGGTCAATAAGGTTTTGCAATTGGGATATAAGGCAACGAGATATGAGGAAGAGTGTTTTATTATTTTTCAATACAACTACCCTCGACTTCAATGCACTTGCGCCACCTTCCCTGAGGCTTCGAACTCCCGCCAACCAGAAATCTCCCGACTGCTGTTCAATCCACTCCTGGATGGTGAGCTAGACATCATCATCGTGCCCAAACCTGCGTCCAGGCAGTGCAGCCTTAAGCTGGCGGAATAAAAAGTAGTCACTAGAAGCCAGATCTGGACTGTAGAGGAGATGGTTTAGCTCCCTGAATCCACACTTGCGCAAGGCAGCTTTGCAACTCTGGCCTTGTGGAATTTGACGACGTTGAAGTCGATCATAGGGCGTGAGGTTTCTAGGGAGCCAACGTGCAGAAATCTTGGTCATGGCCAAATTGTCATGGATGATGTTGATAACACTTCCATGTGATATTCCAAGTTCTCGTTCGATTTTTTTGCCCTTCACCCATCGATTTTCGAGGATCATGCTCTCCACTTGGGCCACATTGTCCTTGTTCGTCACGCTTGTAGGGCGTCCTGGACGGGGGTCATCTTCAAGGGACTCACGACCATGGCGGAACTCCCTAGCCCAGCGAGCAATTGTTGCAAGAAAGGGGTGGTGTAGGTGTATACTGCAACCATCCGTTCATGGATCTCTTTTTCATTCTTGCCTTTCTTGGTCAAAGGTTTGATCACTGCGCGGTGCTCAACCTTCTCCATTGTTGATAAATTTGTGGCTGACAATCTGCGATGAGCTACTGCTTCCTAAAGAGACGGGGCAAGAGCGTGCGGCTGCAGGTTCTGACTTGGCGTAACTTGTTCTAACATTTTCACAAGCAGCATTCTCCCTTCCTCTTTTTTGCCCTGCTAATTGGCAAAACTTATTGACCGTGCCCCATAATTAGTAAAGCTTGGCAACTCATGAGGGCAAGGGGAAATGGAATCAGTAACAGAAGAAATAGCCAGGAGGATTATGGAAAAGCTTAGTTACATTTTCAGAACAACCTGTTACTAAGCTTAAATGTAATATTATTTTATCAATGTAATTTATCACTTATTTACTCGGGAAAGAACAACTTGGAAAATAAACATAAAAAGAAAATATGAAACGAAACAGATTAAGAAAAAGCAGCAGTAAATGAACTCAAAAACAGATGAGAAGTAGTAAAGAGAGTACTTTTTTGGAAAATGAAAATGGGCATAAAACAGTGTTGGGACAAATACTACAACATAGATAAATAAATCGCCCTCCGAGACAAATGCAAACCTAAATAAGAAAATAATTTCACCTTACGTAAGAAGGTAGGAGGACGAAATCATTTAAAGACATTTGCATGAGTAGCTACATAGCATAGTCAACGCTTGCCTGTGATTAATGAAACCTTTTGGTGTAAGGCCTACCCTATCATTTCCCTCCTATACAAAAATGTTTTTTATAATTGTCCTGTTGAGATTTCTGTCTAAATAAAACATTACCCCAATTAGTGAGGAAGTGCTTTTGATTGGTTAGTTATTCCTTATTCTTAAATTTGAAACTCATTGGAATATATTTTTAAAAGCATTTTGAATGAGTAGCTAGCAGAGTCAACCGCTTGACCGTGATCAACGAAACCTTTCTCTCATTTAAAAAAATATGTATTAGAATTATCCCGTTGGGATTTCAAATAAAGATAACATTACCACACTTAGTGAGCAAGTGCTTTTAATTGGTTGCTAAGTCTTTTTTTTAATTTAAAACTTAGTTTAATAAATGTATCATGACGTAACTTTCCAACTTTTTCAACTTGAGAACTGTTGAGTGCGAAACATTCCTTTTAAGTAAATCGTGGCAAAGCCTTCCTAATTAAGAAGGTTCCAAAGGCGCTTCGTTACTCAAATTGGTCTACGTTAATGATTTCAACGGCCTAGACAAGTGGAAGCACTGCTTTTGAGTAAATCGAATTTAAGAAAGGTTGTTAATTTTTTTATATTTAAAACTTCTGGCATAATACCACGAGCAAATGCAAAGGCAATTAAGCCATATTCCTGGTGCTAAGTTGCGAATGATATTAAGATTCATATTGCTTTCTCGCCATTTTCCACAAACGGTAAATAACCATAGTTCTGATCCTACGTTAAAATGTAAAATTCAACTAAATTGAGTGTCAATCAGTGATAAAACCACTTAAAAATGTATTTTTACACCTTCAGCATACATATGTAGAGACTGTGCTTTGTTCTAGTTAGTCAGTAGAGGAAGGTGTTTCACATAGATATGTGGTATCGTGGCAGATATTTGAGTCAGTAGAGTAGAGAAAAATCCTAAAAAGTCGTTTTTAAATATAAATAAACCTATTAGCTTATCATTAATTTTACTGGGAAGGCTACTGTAAAATAAACTTTAAGATCGTAAGAGAAGAACTTTGGAAAGAAAATTCGACTATCGGCGTCGAGATACAACCCGTCTCATCTCGGATAGGACCCTCTGGCCTGGCAAACACCCGCTCCGAAACCTCTCACGACCGCACCAATGACAATTTCTATATGTTTTGACTTATAGACCTTTGCATTTACATGTGTTAATCTTTTATTTTCATCAGTTGTTTAGGAATAACAATTCCTGCGAGTATTATTATTATTAGCTGACGAATTATAAACCCTTACTGGTTGAGCAGAATGCTATATGCGCTAAGGCACCAGCAGAGAATACAGTCCCATAAGAAAAAACTAGAGGAAAAGAGAAGGAGACAGGAGAATGACATCCATAAATTAACACCTCAACAGGAAGGAATGAGCATCACTTTTTAACTTTTGAAGTTCACAAGATTCAAAGACAGCACTAGTAACCTAGTAGTGATAGAATGAAGTATCTAGAGTATTGAGATGTGTTACATCTCCCAACCGTGAAAGTTGGTTATTTTAATTTAACCAAGCTGGATGTAAAGGATCACGACGTTTAATGTAAAAAGGGCAGTTATGATTATGATATAGCTTATACAGCATATATAGTGAACTCACAGTACGTTGCTGCCACAACTAAACCTCAAGATCAGGAAGCAAAAATATGAGAGATCTCAGATTCCTGTCCAGTAGCTTAAGAAGGGATGCTGCAGAAGAGGACCAGACATGAGAACAATACTCCAGACAAGGAATTATGACCTAGTTGAAACACTTTCTCATAACAGAGATGTCTTCAAAAATTCCATAAGATTTCCAAGTAAACCAATCCTTTGGGAAACAGAAGAAGAAAAAGGGCAAACATGTTGTCCCATGGTAAACTTTAAGTGAAACAGAACACCTGAAGTTTTAAAAGATATACAAGTTTTCAATACAACATTATTTATGATAAGAATAGATGATTGGGGGACAAATTTGTAGATTGAGTATTAATCATACTTTAGGTTTTCTATGCATTCAGCTTCATACCCATAAATTTCACCAGTCATTTATCTTTGTTAGGTCTCTATTTAGTGATTCGGAGATAAAATGCCTTTGAACAGGAGAAATTATGACTGCTATCAAAGTAGCATTATCAGTATAAGCGACTAGTTTGTTTTCAAGTCCAACCCACATATCATGTGTATATAGAATGAATAGCATTCGGCAGAGAACACCACCTTGGGAACAATAGAAACTACCCTTCTCTACTCACCAGGTTGCCAATCCACAAATACACTTTGTCTACAGTAAGACAAGAACTTAGTTAGGATATTGAGAAAATGACCACCAATATCCAGCTGCATAAGTTTGTAAATCAGTGCTTTGTTATGAGCACAACAAATGCAGCACTTAAGTCAAATCCAACTATAAAAGCTTCAAAACCAGAATCTAAAGCCTTTTAAACCCTGTCCGAAAAGGAGGGGGGGCAGAATCACAAGTACCAAGACCCTTATTGAGCCAAACTGCTGAATTGGAAAGAGAGTAATACTCTCAGCATTCAAAGGTTTAGCCACCAACACTCAAAGAACTTAGACAGAATAGGATTAATGGAAATTGAACGGTAGTCTGAGAGACAGGAGCCAACAGAGACAGACTTACAAGTAGGAGTAACATTAGCAGTCCTCCAACACAAGCTGAACTTTTCTTCCGTAGATAACTTGCAAAAGATATTAGCAATCTCGGGGGCTACAAAATGAGCAAGCTTAATAAAGAATAAAGGAAATATACTATCAGGACCAGAACCGCTATAAGGATCTACGTTTAGCATCAGCTGCCTAATTTCACATAAACTTAAAGCTATTGTTGTTAACCTAGCTGCACGGTGACATTACTTGGAGAGATTTAACTCTACAGCCCTTTGCTTTTCCTCAAAGAAATTCGCAAATAGTGTTGCTTTCTCTTTGCGGCAATGAGTAAGAGACCCATCTGATTTAGAAAGAGGGGCGACGGCCATCATTACTACCAAATAAAGCAGACTTCAGAGTAAATTTCTACCTATGAGACTGAGTATCAGCTAAGAGCATTTCTTTAATACCACTATTTTATTTTATTTTATGTAGAGCACAGACCACTTGTGTCACAGATCTAAGCCTGGATAGTTATTTCAAGTCATATCAGATCTATTCCTTTATCTTTTACAGTCATTATTGAACTATTTTTTGTCCTTGTTGCGGAAAGTTATAACCCATAACCCTAACTGGATTACACCTCTCAATTATATATGCAAGAATATTACTAAGAGATTCAATAGGATCATGTTAGCGGTAGAAATTGGGCCAATTAAGAAGAGAGGGATCCTTTACGAATCCAATTCAGTCAGCTTGTAACGTAACCTTAATCTTACGAGATACTAGTAGTTCATGGACAGGTTGCTCAGTTCTTATATTTCGGAAGAGATATAGGTGTGGTCAGATATTCCAATAGGACTCCCTACATGGGTATTAACATTGGCTTTCAAGCGTTTGATTTAATATTTATTTTCGATATTCATTTTCTTTTATTCACGTTATATTCCCTTCTTATCTTTATTTTAGAAAGTTAACTTAATGGATAGAATAAATAGATAAGGTTACACGCAGGACACAAGTTTGTTTTGGGGAAATCTTCTAAAATCTTGTGATTGGTCGTTGGGCTTGTAAACGTGAAATGGCGTGTATCCTGGATCTAATTCTCGTTCAAATTTGTACCATATTTTTTTCTGCGACTATTCATTTTAGCCTTTTATGCCCTGAATTAATTTAAAAAAATTAAAAACATATTAATTACATTATCGTTTCTATTAAGTGTTAAAGAGTTAGTGGCAAACGGCGCGCAAATCTGATGCAACACTTGTGTGAACCTAAATAAAACATGTTTCGTACTGATCAGACTCTCTTGCGAGACTCCACACGTGTAATCTTTGAGCTATAAGCCTTAGTTTATATGTGAGGAATTCTTCACATACAAGTGTAAAGGGTTAATATTAATAGGTGTTAAATTTATACTCTCGTGGATTTCGTCCTGGAGTCCCCTATCTATTCTTCTAGTACATAATAGGTCTATATTATTCTCTGTGAATTTCACATTACCTTTTGTGAGAGAGAAGTCAAAGCTATAGCCGGATAAATTAATTTAAGGCTAATATATTCTGAATGAATTTTCCTTATGCTTTCTTGTTTCAACGTTCGTAATCTAAAACCTCTCCTAGATCTACTTTTCAAGTTGATATTAGATGGTTTAGGTGTTCTTGTATCCAACACTACTTATATTCTGCCTTAGATTTGTTCATGATGAACTTTAATGGTATCCGTACCACCTGTAATTTAAGTTTGTTGATTTAAATGATTTTGAATCTTTTACAATTATTAGATATCTTCTAGCGTTTCACAGAGTTTTGAATTACACTTCCTGGCATCCCTAACATGAATGCCTAATACTTGTTTGTTAACACGATGATTTTCGTCACATCTTCAGCAAAGTGGATGAATATTGTTTCCTCTAAAACGAGGGATGGTAGATCTCCGGTTTATATAGATGATCACGCTGTGCTATATATACTTCAATATGTAGATAACTTATCGGATGAGATACTATTCTGCGATTGGTCTGTGAGGTGTCATTCGGGTTCATGCATCCGATCTAATTTGATAATAAAGCAATATTATTATAAGAAATTTGTCAGAATCTAATGGTGGTAATACAGTAGAACGCATAAGAGATTCAGCTCATTGTTAAATCCTACTGCTGTCATGAAGAAAAAGGTTTTCGAGTTTAAGGAAGAAATGTACTCATGGTTCGATCTAATTGGATTTTTTTTTCTTTTTCCGACATAGCTGGTGTAATCACAGAGCGAGGATCTGAATTTATCTTAAAACTATCCTTTCTCAAAATTTATGGGCATTACAGCTCTTTACACTACAGAACATAGCTTGGCCATTAGCAAGGTAATAACAGTATTCGTTAGCGTGGTGTAGTGAACTCATGAAGGATATGAAACGATTTAAATTAAATTCGACACTCTGGTGACTTGGTTTCATTGATTATACATCTATGTAACTTGTTGTGTGGTGAAAGAAAGGCGAATTTATTTTTATTCTTGGAAGTGATAAATGGCATGACCGCGGGTGTGTGTGTGCGAAGATTATTTGACGCCAGTTTATGTGACAAAGTTTCTCTTGGGAAAATAGATGGCCAAATTCTCACTGATCTCTCGCAGATGTGCTGCAGCCCTCCTGCAAAGGTTCTTCATAATATGGAAAATGGTTTGGCCTACACTTTTTCAGATCTTCCTGGGCGTACGAGTTGATTTATTTGCCTCACGTATGTAAACTTGTTTAGCTATAGGTTACACAACTTTATGGACTAGAGTCATATATTTGGACAAACCAGGAAAATCACTGGATCTGATTCAATTAGAGAATCAAAGGGACCACTATATTGAAAAACGCGGCAAACGTTAGGGACGGTATATACGCAAACTAGCGGAAGGGCAAAATTATTCGATGCAAGATTGGCCCAAAATTGATGTATCCTACATTCAGAATCTTATCCAGTCCATTTAATCTAATATCGCAGCCGTTATCCAGTATCGATGAGCTATTACAGCCAATTAAAATAGGTGCACTCCTGGCCAAGGTGACAATTTTTGGTAGATGAGCTTATGTAAGATAATTATGTGTATTTTGCAAATATCTTTCAAATATTTTGTTAATATGTTTGAATTAGTTACATTTTACTAAATAATGAGTAATTAATGAAATGTTATGATTTCTAAAATAATAATTTAACTAATATTACTAAAGTTTAGGAACAAATGAATAACTATCATTCTAAATAAGCAGAGAGATAAAAAATTTAACTTCCCAATATTCAAGGTTTATCGCAAGTACAAATTGCGCCCCACATAATACGTTTAAGATGCGCTATCCCCCAAATATAAAAGGATTTCAAGAGACAAGAGTTTTCTATCATGTAGGAGAGGTAAGAGGAACCATATTACAATTCCTTGAGGAGATGGATCAATTATTCGGGCTTTAATAGAGAATCGCACAAATACAACTTCTGAAATTGATGGGAAGTTCAATAACTGTTAAAAATTTTAGCCAGTGTCGTCACAAGGAGACTTAAATTAAGGACTAATTTGATTCAAAGCGAGAAATAGGCAAATAATATCTGAGGTTAAGAGAAACAAGATCTGCTGACGAAAAGTCGTGTGCTCTCACTTATTCCGATTTATGACCTTACAAACTAAAAGACTTTAAATAATTCCCGAAATAACTTTGGGAGGACCTTAGCAATTATATAATTCGAAAGAAATATTAAAAACATTAGGGCCTAAAATTTTATTAGAATCGGCCGTATAGTTAAAAAGTTATTGCCACATAATTACCCAGCTAACCTTGCAAAGACTTTAAAAAATATATTATTCGAAAGAGTGTAAAACAACATAAGCGTCATAAACGTCTAAAATTTCGTTAGTATCGGCCGAATAGTTATGATGTTATTGCTAAAACAAAATAATTTCCTGGCTGAGATTGGGATGACCTTGACAATTATATCATCTTAAAAGAAAATGTAAACAACATAAGGCTTTCAGATTTCGTTAAAATCGGCGAAATGGTTATAAGGTTATTGCCAAATAATTTTCCGGATACCTTTGAGAGGAATTTAGAACTTATATCATTCGAAACAGAATGTAAAACAACCTAAGGGTTTTAAATTTTGTTAGAATCAGCCAAATTGTTATGTTTTTATTCCAAAACCAAATTACTCCAGGGCTAATCTATAGAGGATCTTGAAAAATATAATTCAAAAGAGAATGTAAAACAGCATAATGATTTTAAATTTCAATGTTATTACAAAGGAAAAGGCAAAACTGGGACCGACCGATAAACATAGATGTAGATTCGCCCGCGACTAAAAAGCCTCTTTTGTGGGAAAAAGGTCACACATTTTCGACCAATGAACAATGGTTTAAATTTATCTGATCAGGTGAGACTAATTATCATGTATATAAAAAAACTATTTGGTAGATTTACATATAGTTTGTGTAATTCAATTTTAATTTATAGTGTAAGAAAATGATTTAAAAAAAACAGGTTTGGGTAAAAATTGTACAGATTTTTGGCACTTCTAGGGCTGCGTATGTGAGAGGATAGATGGAGATGCATTTCATCCTGCTTGTGTAGTATCAACTGTGAGGAAGGGAGGGTTTTATTTTATTGTATAGATCTCAATCTCTTCTAGAGTGACAGGAGATATTTTTTAATACAGTAAGGAATGAACGCCACAACTTTAATCGCCTTTTTTTTCATAATCATCAGATCCATCTATGCAGAATTTGCAACCCACAACACCAACAAATTAAGTTATACTTTAACAAGAAATTTGCCCATGTCATACATCCAACCGCACCCAAAATTCGTTGGCAGTATTAGAAATCTCCCATATGAATTGGCGACTAGTGAACTCAGACTTAAATCCAATAAAATACTAGTAAAAAGTGCTTAGAAAAGCAATAAGAAGTACCAAAAGTACAAATGAAATAGAAATAGAACTGTACGAAATATTACAAGTTGAGTAAGGAAGTTAGAGTAAAATATTCGTCAAAATTTGGAGAAATCCATGCTACGAAGAATTATATGTAGCTGCAATTAAAAGAAAAGACATTGCAACTATGCTTTAATAACGGAACGGCTACCCATAGGAATCTATCGACGCTCTATAAAGAAAAAAAATATCCTTGGCCGCTAGTATTGGGGCTCGCTCTACACTGAAGAATAATACCATTGTACTTTACCATAAAGCCATTGTAAACATACCCTATCGTTGAGATGAAACGGCTCTCAAAACCATTTTAGAACGAAAAATCACTTCAACCGTGCCTAATACAGTTATTAACCTGATGCTATAATACAAATCCAAGAGAACAAGTAGTTACAATATCAAGAACAGCTGTCTCTCTCCGATAAGCAAACACCGTGAGACTAACATCGTGTACACATATTCGTGCCAAGTCACTAACTGCGAAGACTGACATTTTACAACACTGTCGAGGCAACTGACCTGTCACCTACAAGACTGAGCAATTAAGAAACAAACTAACTTTAATGGCGTCCTAACTAGTGAAACGATCAACAGAAACACCTGTACCATCCTGCGACTCCAAAAACGCTGTAGACTGCGAATGCTGAAGCCTTCATTATTCAAATGAATAAACCAACAATTAACGTGCAACTACAGCCAGAGACCATCCACCCGACACCCCGGTGTATTGTTGTGACCGTCACTAATACCAACTAGCATTTTCCTTAAAGGGAATAGATTTATTTTATATCGCTTATGTTCCAATTTTCCCTGCGTTTATGTTAAAATATTTTCCGGGAATCTGTTTTAAATTCTCGCGGCGCTTATGTTCAAATTTGACAGCGCCTGCCTTCAAAGAATTTTCAGTGATTATGTTTAATATTTGTGGCGCATCTGTTTAATTTTATGCATATATATAGTAGTATCATGCATCTAAATCATTGCCATTTGGATTAATGAAACGGCTCCTCGTTTACGCAGTACAGTCAGAATCTTTGAAGTGTATTGTTTTTTTATATACCGCTTTGTTGTGCGTAACCTGCAATATTACAAGTGGTGATACGTTCTAAAGTGTCTTAATTGCCTCTACAGTCATCAATGAAGGCTAGTTAAGAGAAATAAAGAGACCTTTTATCGCTGCCTCAAGATAAAGTGGTTATTTCTTTTATTGGACATCTTACCAACGTTTTTTGCATATCATTTTCATTGTTTTCATAAAAAATCCCTAAACACACACATTCGCGCACAGTTGCTAACACCCAGAAATTCAGTCCTCTCGATTCTCCCCCAAATTACACTCTGGGGTGAAATGACGGAGTGATGAAGGAGGCACAGCATATATATGTCGTAGAATGACTCCCGACGATATTCCATATATCACTATTCGTTGAGGGAACTTCCTTAATTATCTTTAGAGTGCGTTACTGTCTGGCGGCCGATATTATGCATCTTCGATATGCTTAAGAAGTGGAACTGAGCTCAAGGATAATAATATTGCTATCATTAATAAAATAGAGTTTTATTAATAATAACTATCAACAATACACAAAAACGGAAAATATTGACATAAACAGAATGGAAAGGGTCGTGGAGAGTCGGGCTAATCCGAGGATTTAAAGGATTAAAAAAAGGTAAAACAAATATAGAGTTAAAGAGATGGGATGGTTCCATAAACCATTTAAAGCACAGGATAGAATTGACAAAAGGGATCAATACTCAAAGGTGAAGTTTGGCTTACGTAACTTTTACACTAGTGGTGCAGTGGAAGGCGACTTGAAGGAATATTCGGTCCGCTGGCGAGTTCCAGCCGAAGGGGGGGGATAAGATGATCCTGACGTGGCGTCTTGGGAAGGAGAACCGTTTCTCGACGAACGGCTTGAAGAACAATGGCTGTTCTACGTTGTTCTCTTCTAAACAAAGGGAAGGTGAGAACCGTCTCTTGTCTACGGGCTCAAGAACAATGGCTGTTCTAATGTTGTTCTCCTCTGAACAACAAACGGGAAGGGTGAGAACCGTCTCTTGTCTACGGGCTCAAGAACAATGGCTGTTCTAATGCTGTTCTCCTCTGAACAACAAGGGGGGAGGTTAGAACCGTTTCTTGGCAAAGAGGTCAAATCGAACAATGGCTGTTCTAATGCTGTTCTCCTCTGAACAACAGGGAGGGTGAGAACCGTTTCTTGGCGAAGGGCTCAAAACGAACAATGGCTGTTCTAATGCTGTTCTCCTTTGAACAACAGGAGGGGTGAGAACCGTTTCTTGGCGAAGGGCTCAAAACGAACAATGGCTGTTCTAATGCTGTTCTCCTCTGAACAACAGGGGGGGAAGCCTTGGGGACTTGGCGTCACGAAAGGCTCGAACCTTTGGCACTCAAGGAATATTGTCCTCCTCTTGGACAAGTGATGGTGAATCTCGAGGTCGAGGTCCCTTGGCGCACAAAGGGAGAGAGGGTCGTGGTGATGTTTCGCGACGAAAATCTGGATCTCCAATCTGATCTTAGTGGTAAAGTTTCCATATAAATAGCCAGGACATCTCCTTGGTGTGGGGGACAATGGAGTGGAAGCTTGGAGGGAACGCAGAGCCGGGCCGGAGAACAAAGCCTTATCTGCCCATAAGCCTAACTCAATCTGGCGAGGTCGGCGTATGGGGGCGAACGGGGGGACGATAACCTCCTTGTTTAAACATTGACATCCGGTAGCTGTGATAAGACTCCAAGCTTCGAATCGAAGATGCAGGGGGCAGCATCGTGGTTTTAGAATAATGTGGGATAGGAGTTGAAATTGACGCAGCTTTAACTCGTTCTATCACACCCCTCCATTCCAGGGGAAGTTGTCACTTCGAAAAAAAGAGAGAGAAGGGACAACGATAGAGCTCCGTTGTAGGGAACTCGTTTTCTTGTACCAATGGTACCTTCCTGCACCTAACTAGTATTACCTCATTACATATGATTATTTTGATCTTTAGATTACAGGGGAAAATAACCTGTAATACAACTTAATCAAAGAAAAAAAAAAGGGCATAGAACAATGAAATGATATAAAATTAGTACATACGGGACAAAATAATTTATACGTAAATTAATGGGTACAAATATATATACATACAAAAAAAAAATTAGACATTGAGCGTTACAAAATTCAGACATATACATTAATTAATTATATTATGAGAGAATCGTAATTAAAGTCGTACAAGACGGTATATACCTACATGGAGATACTAATCCTATGAATACACTTACTCTACACTATTCGGTAACGCATTCCTAGTGAGGGCGTCAGCGACCTGGTTATCGGAACCTTTTATCTAATTTATTTTAAACTGAAAGTTTTGCAAGAGTAAACTCCAGCGCATGATGCGGCCGTTTGAGTGTCGCACATTTCTAATATAGGCTAACGGACGGTGGTCGGTTCCTATTTGAAATTCTTTACCTATCAAGTACATCTTGAATTTGTCTATGACCCAGATAATTGATAGAGCTTCCTTTTCTCTAGTGGCATATCTCTCTTCGCGTGGTAATAATTGATGACTAGCATATGCAACTGGATGACTCGTTCTGTCATCCACGTATTGAAGGAGTACACCTCCAATGCCTTCGTTGCTCACGTCGGTCTTAACCCCAACGGATTTTTTCGGGTTGGGCAACTTTAAAATGGGGGCAGAAATGAACTTACTCCTGAGCTGATTTAAATGGAAACAGCGACATCATTCCAACGTAAACGATCGGGAAAATTCTTTTTTTGAAGGGGGCATAGGGGGGCCGAAATTGCAACGAAATTCGGAACAAATCGCTGATAGGGAGAAGCTGATCCTAGGAACGATCTTAATGGCTTCTTTGTAATCGGGAGGGGCATGTCGGCGATTGCCTTAATCTTGTTCTCATGGGGACCTAACTTACTTTGTCCTATTTTGAAACCCAAATATTTGATGGTTTCGTGGAAAAAATGGCATTTGCTGGGGCCAATGGTGAGGCCATTTTCACGCAGTCGCTCGAAAAGAGCTAATAGGGCGGGTAAATGGTGACTCCATTTAATTAGTTCTTGTAGCTGACTCTTCTGACGTGGTGTCAGCTGCGCGTCACTATCCAGGTCAGAGGGTTCCAAAGACTCGCCTGGTAGGGAAGGAGGAGGGTAATCGGCATCAGGTTGGATGCACACTGTCTGGATTACATTAAGGGACTCCGCGGGGCAATCCTATTCAAGCGCCGATGCTTCGTCCAGTTCTACGAAGGTATCTCCATGGGCGCGTTGGGGGTTCTTTTTTTCTTGGGGTCCAGGGACAGTCTCCGTGTCCTTGTCTGGGGCCTTATCACCTAAGGGTGTTAGTGATTCACACTCCTTTTTTGCCGTCCTAAGGTCCTGGTTAGGGGTCTCCGAAAAATCGGACGGTATCGGGGTTCTGATGGGGACGGGCTCCGGGGCTTCTTTCTTATCTCGGCCTCGAGGAAGGGCGGCCTGAAACACAGGGTCGAAACTTACTTGGGGGCTCTGTCCTTTAAATACGGAACAGAATTGTATGGGTGCTATAATGACTTCAGCCCAGCCATTATAATATTGACACTGCAGGTAACATCTAGCGACGGGGAATCGGTTCGCCCACCCAAGTTGGTCATGTAGCACCGCAAATTTTTCGTGGTTAGATGCCACTGGGGGGAGTTCGTCGGACACGATGAAACACGTACATCCTGTGTCCCAGACGAGAGTCGATACTCGGCAGCCGTCCACGCTGCCCTCCTCATATTTCAAAGTTCCCGATGAACTTTTATCAAAAACAAAATTTACCTGGTGGCCTGACGGAGGGGGAGAAGTTTCTGCTTGGGTCTGCACCACCGGGGGAGCCGGGGTTGCATTAATCTGGTAAACTTGGTGGGCTGGTCCGCTTTTAAGCCTAGAATTTTAGGGGCAGTTCCAGCTCATGTGGTTTTCTACACCACAGGTGAAGCATATTATTGGTCGCTTCGGGAAGAGAGATGGAGGAGAAATCTTAACGGGAGGTTTGGAGTCCCGTTGTTGGTTTCGGGGTAAGAAGTTTGGGGGTTTTACGTGGCTCGGAAACTTTATCAGCTTTCCTGGGAAGGGGCGCGAATCCTTCCTTCTTTCTTCTCGTTGGATTTCTCTTTCTCGTTCTTCTCGTTGTATTTTTCTTTCTCGTTCTTCTCGTTGTATTTCTCTTTTTCGTTCATCTCGTTGTTTTTCTCTTTCTCGTTCTTCTCGTTGTATTTTTCTTTCTCGTCCTTCTCGTTGTATTTTTATTTTTCGTTTTTCTCGTTGAATTTCTCTTTCTCGTTCCTCTCGTTGGATTTCTCTTTCTCGTTCCATTTCTCTTTCTTCCTTTTTTCTTTGAAATTCTGCTTCAATCCGAGCTAATACAATCTGATGGTGAAGCTCTACTTGTCTTATTCATTCCTCTCTTATGTACTTAATTAGTTCTTTTCCGGAAAGTCCCAAGAATTCTCCTTGCGCTTTAAAGATTTCAAACTGAGTCATCTTTGCACTTGGGGGCGCACTAGTCAACTAACTAAAATTCCTTGCAACAAGAATTATGCCTCTATAGAATTAGCCTACCTAAATATAGGCACTGACCTATTCTTACTTGGTTTCTTACTCTCAATAACCACTGACTAAAATCACACAAAAAAAAAATTATTATAACAGTTCCTTGAGCTACTCCAGCTTCTTAAGTTTCAAAAAAAGGGGATAGCAATCGTTAAAACAAAAGGGAACTACTATATTCTATTATTATAACGAATAACACTATGCTTTACTCGACTGAGACCAGTGTTTGCAACGATATAGCGTTTAACCCCACACACCTGATACCAATAATTTAAATAGTATATATATATATATGTCGTAGAATGACTCCCGACGATATTCCATATATCACTATTCGTTGAGGGAACTTCCTTAATTATCTTTAGAGTGCGTTACTGTCTGGCGGCCAATATTATGTATCTTTGATATGCTTAAGAAGTGGAACTGAGCTCAAGAATAATAATATTGCTATCATTAATAAAATATAGTTTTATTAATAATAACTATCAACAATACACAAAAACGGAAAATATTGACATAAACAGAATGGAAAGGGTCATGGAGACTCGGGCTAATCCGAGGATTTAAAGGATTTAAAAAGGTAAAACAAATATAGAGTTAAAGAGATGGGATGGTTCCATAAACCATTTAAAGCACAGGAGAGAATTGACAAAAGGGATCAATACTCAAAGGTGACGTTTGGCTTACGTAACTTTTACACTAGTGGTGCAGTGGAAGGCGACTTGAAGGAATATTCGGTTCGCTCGAGAGTTCCAGCCGAAGGGGAGGGATAAGATGATCCTGACTTGGCGTCTTGGGCAGGAGAACCATTTCTCGACGAACGGCTTGAAGAACAATGGCTGTTCTACGTTGTTCTCTTCTGAACAAAGGGAAGGTGAGAACCGTTTCTTGTCTACGGGCTCAAGAACAATGGCTGTTCTAATGTTGTTCTCCTCTGAACAACAAGGGGGAAGGGTGAGAACCGTCTCTTGTCTACGGGCTCAAGAACAACGGCTGTTCTAATGCTGTTCTCCTCTAAACAACAAGGGGGGGGGTTAGAACCGTTTCTTGGCGAAGGGCTCAAAACGAACAATGGCTGTTCTAATGCTGTTCTCCTCTGAACAACAGGGGGGGTGAGAACCGTTTCTTGGCGAAGGGCTCAAAACGAACAATGGCTGTTCTAATGCTGTTCTCCTCTGAACAACAGGGGGGGGTGAGAACCGTTTCTTGGCGAAGGGCTCAAAACGAACAATGGCTGTTCTAATGCTGTTCTCCTCTGAACAACAGGGGGAAAACCTTGGGAACTTGGCGTCACGAAAGGCTCAAACCTTTGGCACTCAAGGAATATTGTCCTCCTTCTGGACAAGTGATGGTGAATCTCGAGGTCCAGGTCCCTTGACGCACAAAAGAAGAAGAGGGACGTGGTGATGTTTCGCGACGAAAATCTGGATCTCCAATCTGATCTTAGTTGTAAAGTTTCCATATAAATAGCCAGGACATCTCCTTGGCGTGGGGGACAATGGAGTTGAAGCTTGGAGGGAACGCACAGCAGGGCCGGAGAACAATGCCTTATCTGCCCATAAGCCCAACTCAATCTGGCGAGGTCGGCGTATGGGGGCGAACGGGGGGACGATAACCTCCTTTTTAAACATTGACATCCGGTAGCTGTGATAAGACTCCAAGCTTCGAATCGAAGATGCACGTGGGCAGCATCGTGGTTTTAAATAATATGGGATAGGAGTTGAAATTAACGAAACTTCAACTCGTTCTATCACATATATAGTTGAGGATCTTAAATGATCGGTCAAAACGGAACGGGAGTAATGTCTTCGCAAAGATGCACGGTGGGCTAAGTATTACTTTCGTGCGTCTAAATGATATTTCTAATTGCTATTCGGCCTTCTCTGCGAGGGAAGGGGACAGCAAAAACCTAACATCTTCGCGTGCCAGAGAAGTTCTTGCAAAACTTATTGAACGCCCCTCGTATATATATATATATATATATATATATATATATATATATATATATATATATATATATATATATATATATATATATATATATATATATATATAAAAGGGCAGTCAATAACTTTTGCGAAAAGGTGAGGCCAAACAGAGGAATGGATATGGCTGTTTGTTTGGGTGTTAGGACGAGGTATGTCAAGTAAGGACCTGCACCCACACGCTTCTGCCTCGTCTTTCTAAGAAGTAGTAGCTGATCGAGAAGGTTGAGCACCGCGCAGTGAAAAAACCTTTGACCAAGGAAGACAAGAATGCAAAAGAGATCCATGAACGCATGTTGGCAGTGTACACCGGCACAGCCCATTCCTATGCAACCATTGCTCGCTAGCATAGGGAGTTCCACCATAGGCGTGAGTCCCTTGAAGATGACCTCCGTCCAGGACGCCCGTCAGAAGTGACCAACAAGGAGAATGTGGCCCGTGTGGAGAGGATTATTCTCGAAATCGACGGGTGAATTTCGAAGAAATTGAGCAAGAACTTGGAATATCATAAGGAAGTGTTATCAACATCATCCACGACAATTTGCGCTATGAGTGAGGTCTCTGCCCTTTGGGTCCCAAGAATTCTCTAGCCCCATGATCGAATTCAAAGTCATCAAAGTCCACAAGGCTAGAGTTGCACAAGCAACCTTGTGCGAGTGCCGATTCAAAGAGCTCAACCAACCCCCCTACAGTCCAGCTCTGGTCCCTAGCGACTACTTTTTATTCCGCCAGCTCTAGGCTGCACTGCGTGGACGCTGGTTTGGGGACAATGAAGATGTCCAGCTCGCCGTCCAGGAGTGGATTGAACAGAAGTCAGCAGATTTCTGGTTGCTGGAAGTTCGAAACCTAAGGGAGAAGGGGCGCAAGTGCATTGAAATCGAGGGTAGTTATATTGACAAATAATAAAACACCTTTCCTCATATTTCGTTTTCTTATATTTGAATTGACGAACTTATTGACCGCCCCTCGTATATATATATATATATATATATATATATATATATATATATATATATATATATATATATATATATATACATACATATATATATTGTAGTAGAAATATGAAGACCCAGGTGATTACACTAATCATTTATTGGCCGGACGTTTCAGACCTTCACTATGACCTAGGGCTTCATATTCCTACTCTATATCAGATTTCCAAAGAACAAAGTAATAACAAGTGTATATATATATATATATATATATATATATATATATATATATATATATATATATATATATATATATATTATATATATATATATTTATATATATATATATATATATATATATATATATATATATATATATATATATATATATATATATATATATATATATATATATATATATATATATATATATATACATACATATATATATCGTAGTAGAAATATGAAGACCCAGGTGATTACACTAATCATTTATTGGCCGGACGTTTCAGACCTTCACTATGACCTAGGGCTTCATATTCCTACTCTATATCAGATTTCCAAAGAACAAAGTAATAACAAGTGTATATATATATATATATATATATATATATATATATATATATATATATATAAATAAATATATATTTTTATATATATATATATTTATATATATATATATATATATATATATATATATATATATATATATATATATATATATATATATATATATATATATATATATATATATATATATATGTATATATCTCTCAAAGTAGTACGAGAGAATGATGGAAATCAATACATTAAACCACATTGAAACAGAAAACGGAATAATTTTTTCTTGCAGTAATATTTTTATTACCTTTTTTCGAGGTGGCGAAAGTGTTCCTTAAAAGCTATTCTATTCAGAGAATTTTTGGTTCTCTGCGTAGCGTAGTGTACTAACGGCATTCTTTTAAATGTCATCAAAGTGCTGCTCACTGCCTCAGTGTGCATGGTTCGAATCGCTTCCCTGCACGGATTTTTCACAAAAAGGTAATAAATATATTACAGCAAAAAAATTTTTTTCTGTTTTCTCTTTCAATGTGGTTTAATAGATTCATTTCCATCATTCTCTCTTGCTACTTTGAGAGATATATACATTTGTATATCTGCCACGCGTTTACCTATTCCTCATTTATTCTTTGAATTCCCAATTAATTTTCTATTTCTCTCGTAGTCTCCGTTTGAGCTGGCGAAAGTGTTCCTTAAAAGCTATTCTATTCAGAGAATTTTTGGTTCTCTGCGTAGCGTAGTGTACTAACGGCATACTTTTACTGTGATCAAAGCGGTGCTTTCTGCCTCAGTGTGCCTGGTTCAAATCGCTTCCCTGCATGGATTTTTCGAAAAAAAGTAATAAAAATATTACTACATGGAAAAATTATTCCGTTTTCTCTTTCAATGTGGTTTAATGGATTCATATATATATATATATATATATATATATATATATATATATATATATATATATATATATATATATATAAGGTCTGGGCTGTGAGGTACCCACTACAAATCAGTCTTTACACTGAACACATTGCCCCCAAAGTTCTCTTCAGCCAATCTCGTGACAGGTTGGAAGTGTGAGAGCTTGCTCCATCATGCTGGAACCAGTATAATTTCCATAAGCGATGGAAACAGAGTCTTCAGCTCTTTCCTAAAGGTTCTGGAGTCTTTAACATACCGCTCCTTAGTGACTGTCATTGTCACGCCAGATTCCTTAAAAAAAAAATAGTCCGATGATGACTATGGCTGAGATTGTATTCCATACCGTGCACTCAGGAGAGTGTAGGGGCTTAGTGGCTAGCTCATTTGTTCTGGAGGTCCTTCATAAGACATTTCTCTTCGAGTTTAAATTTCACTCACGATGGAAGTGAGCTTAATCTGAGGTCTAATGGAGGTTATGGAAAGTTGGGTTCTCCTGAAACTTCTCCAGTATCTTGACTGCCATAGCCTGTTAATGTGCCTTGTCTGGGGCTGTGAAGGTATGATTTGTCTGTTTACTGTATGGGTGTTCCTTTACATCTATGACTAGCACTCTCCTTCAAGTCTTACAGGATATAGGGATAGACTGACTTTGCTGTCGCACACAACCTTTGGATTCTGCTGAGCTAACTCTCTCACGCTCTCCATCAGCTCAGCTGTACGCTTCCTAGGGCGTCCTAAATAGCTTTGACGGTTGTCACTGGCTGTAATAAGGTTTTCCACGGTCCCTAATTCTCAAAGTTGTCCACTCAGTCCTGAATTTTGATCATGGAGGGGGCTTTTTCACATTCGAACTGATGCACGAAAGTGTCCTGCACTTTCTTGAACGAGCCTGCCTTGTACTAATGTTTGGCACAGAATATTCTTTGCCGAGATCCCATTTAGATATTAGTGTTTTCACAAGCGCTCCTTCTATCATGTCTTGCAAAGGGCTGGTGACTAGCGAATGAAGGATATTTCACAAAAATTGGGTGCGGTCCCGTTTTGGGGGATTATCCTGTATATATATGTATATTGTGATAGAACGAGTTCAGAGCTGCATTCATTTCAACTTCTATCACATTTTATTTAAAACCATGAGGCTACCCACGTGCATCTTCGATTCGAGGCTTGGAGTCTTATCAACAGCTACCGGACGCCAATGTTTAAACAAGGAGGTTATCGTCCCCCCCGTTCGCCCCCATACGCCGACCTCGCCAGATCGAGTTAGGCTTATGGGCAGATAAGGCATTGTTCCCCGGCTCGGCTGTGCATTCCCTCGAAGCTTCCACCCCATTCTCCCCCACGCCAAGGAGATGTCCTGGCTATTTATATGAAAACTTTACCACTAAGATCAGATTGGAGATCCAGATTTTCGTCGCGAAACATCACCACGACCCTCTCTCCCTTTGTGCGCCAAGGGACCTTGACCTCGAGATTCACCATCACTTGTCCAGAAGGAGGACAATATTCCTTGAGTGCCAAAGGTTCGAGCCTTTAGTGACGCCAAGTCCCCAAGGAATCCCCCCCCTGTTGTTCAAGGAGAACAGCATTAGAACAGCCATTGTTCGTTTTGAGCCCTTCGCCAAGAAACGGTTCTCACCCCCCCTGTTGTTCAAAGGAGAACAACATTAGAACAGCCATTGTTCTTGAGCCCGTAGACAAGAGACGGTTCTCATCCCCCCCCTTTGTTCAGAAGAGAACAACCTAGAACAGCCATTGTTCGTCAAGCCGTTCGTCGAGTAACGGTTCTCCTTTCCAAGACGCCACGTCAGGATCCTTTTATCCCCCCCCTTCGGCTGGAACTCGCCAGCGGACCGAATATTCCTTCAAGTACCTTCCACTGCACCCTAATGAAGTTACGTAAGCCAAGCGTCACCTTTTGAGTATTGATCCCTTATTTGTCAATTCTATCCTGTGCTTTAAATGGTTTATCGAACCATCCCATCTCTTTAACTCCATATTTGTTTTACCTTTTTTGATCCCTTAAATCCTTGGATTAGCGCGAGTCTCCACGACCCTTTCCATTCTGTTTGTCAATATTTTCCGTTCTTGTGTTTGCTGATAGTTATTATTAATAAAAGTCTATTTTATTAATGATTGCAATATTATTATCCTTGAGCTCAGTTCCACTTCTTAAGCATTTTGAAGATACATAATATCGGCCGCCAGACAGTAAAAACGCACTCTAGAGATAATTAAGGAAGTTCCCTCAACGAATAGTGATATATGGTATATCGTCGGGAGTCATTCTACGACATATATATATATATATACTATTTAAATTTGGTATCAGGTGTGTAAGGTTTAACGCTATATCTTTGCAAACACTGGTCTCAGTCGAGTAAAGCATAGTGTTATTCGTTATAATAATAGAATATAGTAGTTCCCTTTTGTTTTAACGATTGCTATCCCCTTTTTTTTTAAACTTAAGAAGCTGGAGTAGCTCAAGGAACGGTTACAATAATTTGTTTGTGTTTTTTCGTGATTTTAGTCAGTGGTTATTTAGAGTAAGAAACCAAGTACGAAATAGGTCAGTGCCCATATTTAGGTAGGCTAATTCTATAGAGGCATAATTCTTGTTGCGAGGAATTTTAGTTGGTTGACTAGTGCGCCCCCAAGTGCATAGATGACTCAGTTTGAAATCTTTAAAGCGCAAGGAGAGTCCTGTGGACTTTCCGGAAAAGAACTAATTGAGTACATTCAAGAGGAGCAAAGAAGAGAAAGAGAGCTTCAGATTTAATTAGCTCGTGTTGAAGCGGGGATACATTCCGCCAGTTCCCGTTCTGAAGCCCCCCCCCCCCAATCTCCCACTAAAGCTCCCCAATTTCAAGGATGGAGAGGATTTCGGAGCATTTTTAGCCCACTTCGAAAAGATCCTCGAAATCAATAACATGGATCTGGAGGCTGAAGGTGTAGCCAGATTACTTCCCCTGTTAAATTGCAAATTGCGCGAAATTTTTATATCTTTACCATCTGAGTGTACAATTAACTACAGCACCTTAAAAGCTGAATTATTGGCCGCTCATAATATGACTCCCGATTTCTACCGCCAAGAATTTCGAGGAGGTCGTATTAAACCCGGACAGACGTTCCGTCAATTCGGATACATTCTTCAGAGGAATTTTAAATTTTGGTTAGAATCCTCAAAGGTTGATCCGGACTACGAGTCCTTAACGGACTTCGTGTTGCGAGATCAATTTTTGGCGTCTCTCCCGACGGAGATCCGCGCGTTTGTCAAGGACCGTCGGTGCCAGACCTTTAAAGAATGTACCGAAGAAGCGGATGTCTATGCCGCAAGCCATAATTTATATCCAAAGGAGAATCGAACTTCTCACCAACCCCCAAACCAGGAAAGAAGGAAGGATTCGCGCCCCTTCCCAGGAAAGCTGACAAAGTTTCCGGGCCCCGTAAGACCCCAAAACTTCATTCCCCAAAATCAACAACGGGACTCCAAACCTCCCGTTCAGATTTCTTCTCCACCTCTCTTCCCGAAGCGACCAATAATATGCTTCACCTGTGGTGTAGAAAACCACATGAGCTCGAATTGCCCCCAAAATTCTAGGCTTAAAAGCGGACCAGCCCACCAAGTTCACCAGATTTATGCAAACCCGGCTCCCCCGGAGGTGCAGACCCAAGCAGCAACTTCTCCCCCTCCGTCAGGCCACCAGGTAAATTATATTTTTGATAAAAGTTCACCAGGAACTTTGAAATTTGAGGAGGGCAGCGTGAATGGCTGCCGAGTATCGACTCTCGTCAGGGACACAGGATGCACGTGTTTCATCGTGTCCGACGAACTCCTTCCCCCAGTGGACCCTAACCACGAAAAATTTGCGGTCGTACATGACTACCTTGGGCGGGCGAACAGATTCCCCGTCGTTAGATGTTACCTGCAGTGTCAATATTATAATGGCTGGGCTGAAGTCATTTCAGCAACCATAAAATTCTGCTCTGTACTTATAGGACAGAGCCCCCAAGTAAGTTTCGACCCTGTGTCCCAGGCCGCCCTTACTCGAGGTCGAGCTAAGAAGGAAGCCCAGGAGTCCGTCCCCCTCAGAACCCCGTTACCGTCCGAATTCTCGGAGATCCTTAACCAGGACTTTAGGACGGCACAAAAGGAGTGTGAAGCACTAACACCCTTAGGTGATAAGGCCCCAGACAAGGACACGGAGACTGTCCCTGGACCCCAAGAAATAAAGAACCCCCAACGCGCCCATGGAGATACCTTCGTAGAACTGGACGAAGCATCGGCGCTTGAAGAGGACTGCCCCGCGGAGTCCCTTAAGGTAATCCAGACAGTGTGCATCCAACCTGATGCCGAGTACCCTCCTCCTTTTCTACCAGGCGAGTCTTTGGAACCCTCTGACCTGGATAGTGACGCGCAGCTGACACCACGTCAGAAGAGTCAGCTCCAAGAACTAATTAAATGGAATCACCATTTATCCACCCTATTAGCTCTTTTCGAGCAACTGCGTGAAAATGGCCTCACCATTGGCCCCAGCAAATGCCAGTTTGCCCACGAAACCATCAAATATTTGGGTTTCAAAATAGGACAAAGCAAGTCAGGTCCCCACGAGAACAAGATTAAGGCAATCGCCGACATGCCCCTCCCGATTACAAAGAAGCCATTGAGATCGATCCTAGGATCAGCTTCTCCCTATCAGCGATTTGTTCCGAATTTCGCTGCAATTTCGGCCCCCCTATGCCCCCTTCAGGAAAAGAATTTCCCTGATCGTTTACGTTGGAATGATGTCGCTGTTTCCCATTTTAATCAGCTCAAAAGTAAGTTCATTTCTGCCCCCATTTTTAAGTTGCCCAACCCGGAAAAATCCTTTGGGGTTAAGACCGACGTGATCAACGAGGGCATTGGAGGTGTACTCCTTCAATACGTGGATGACAGAACGAGTCATCCAGTTGCATATGCTAGTCGTCAATTATTACCACGGGGAGAGAGATATGCCACTAGAGAAAAGATAGCTCTATCAATTATCTGGGTCATAGACAAATTCAAGCTGTACTTGTTTTTTAAAGAATTTCGAATAGGAACCGACCACCGTCCGTTAGCCTATATTAGGAATTTGAGACACTTAAACGGCCGCATCATGCGCTGGAGTTTACTCTTGCAAGAGTATCAGTTTAAAATAAATTAGATAAAAGGTTCCGATAACCAGGTCGCTGACGCCCTCAGTAGAAATGCGTTACCGAATAGCGTAGAATAATTGTATTCATAGGATTAGTATCTCCATGTAGGTATATACCGTCTTGTACGACTTAATTTAAGATTCTTTTGTAATATAATTAATTAATGTATATGTCTGAATTTTGTAACGCTCAATGTCTAATTTTTTGTATGTATGTATATATATTTGTTCTTATTAATTTACGTATAAATTATTTTGTCCCGTATGTACTAAGTTTATATCATTTCATTGTTCCATGCCTTTTTTTTTTAGTAAGTTGTATTAAAGGTTATTTTCCCCTGTAATCTAAAGATCAAAATAATCATGTATTGAGGTAATAATAGTTAGGTGCAGGAAGATACGGTTGGTACAAGAAAACGAGTTCCCTACAACGGAGCTCTATCGTTGTCCCTTCTCTCTTTTTTTTTCGAAGTGACAACTTCCCCTGGAATGGAGGGGTGTGATAGAACGAGTTCAGAGCTGCATTCATTTCAACTTCTATCACATTTTATTTAAAACCATGAGGCTACCCACGTGCATCTTCAATTCGAGGCTTGGAGTCTTATCAACAGCTACCGGACGCCAATGTTTAAACAAGGAGGTTATCGTCCCCCCCGTTCGCCCCCATACGCCGACCTCGCCAGATCGAGTTAGGCTTATGGGCAGATAAGGCATTGTTCCCCGGCTCGGCTGTGCGTTCCCTCGAAGCTTCCACCCCATTCTCCCCCACGCTAAGGAGATGTCCTGGCTATTTATATGGAAACTTTACCACTAAGATCAGATTGGAGATCCAGATTTTCGTCGCGAAACATCACCACGACCCTCTCTCCCTTTGTGCGCCAAGGGACCTCGACCTCGAGATTCACCATCACTTGTCCAGAAGGAGGACAATATTCCTTGAGTGCCAAAGGTTCGAGCCTTTAGTGACGCCAAGTCCCCAAGGCATCCCCCCCCTGTTGTTCAAGGAGAACAGCATTAGAACAGACATTGTTCGTTTTGAGCCCTTCGCCAAGAAACGGTTCTCACCCCCCCTGTTGTTCGAAGGAGAACAACATTAGAACAGCCATTGTTCTTGAGCCCGTAGACAAGAAACGGTTCTCATCCCCCCCCTTTGTTCAGAAGAGAACAACCTAGAACAGCCATTGTTCGTCAAGCCGTTCGTCGAGTAACGGTTCTCCTTTCCAAGACGCCACGTCAGGATCCTTTTATCCCCCCCCTTCGGCTGGAACTCGCCAGCGGACCGAATATTCCTTCAAGTACCTTCCACTGCACCCTAATGAAGTTACGTAAGCCAAGCGTCACCTTTTGAGTATTGATCCCTTATTTGTCAATTCTATCCTGTGCTTTAAATGGTTTATCGAACCATCCCATCTCTTTAACTCCATATTTGTTTTACCTTTTTGATCCCTTAAATCCTTGGATTAGCTTGAGTCTCCACGACCCTTTCCATTCTGTTTGTCAATATTTTCCGTTCTTGTGTTTGCTGATTGTTATTATTAATAAAACTCTATTTTATTAATGATAGCAATATTATTATCCTTGAGCTCAGTTCCACTTCTTAAGCATTTTGAAGATACATAATATCGGCCGCCAGACAGTAAAAACGCACTCTAGAGATAATTAAGGAAGTTCCCTCAACGAATAGTGATATATGGTATATCGTCGGGATTCATTCTACGACATATATATGTGTGTGGATCTGTGTGTGTCTAACAATACTGATAGAATTTATTCATTTCATGGCTTATAGAATATTGGGATTAATAATGATTTGGGCAAAACAGATATATATACTTATATATTTATATATATATATATATATATATATATATATATATATATATATATATATATATATATATATATATATATATATATATATATATGAGGAATTAAACCACATTCTCCGAAGACAATTTAATTCAGAACAGTTTCGGTGTATCTCACACCCTTTTTCAACTGACACTGGATAGAAAATATAAGAAAAAATGCAGACAAGCATAACAGGTCGTGAAATATCCCCTCTTTTATCCCTAATCCCCTACTTGTGGCTAATCTGGGAGGGGAGGTTAAGCCAAAACATATTGAAGTGCTGACATTTTACTATTTTGTTTATTTGCTTTGTTATTACAGGATTAAAAGAAAATTGACCCTCAGATAGATTTAAATTAGGAATTGACGATATCAAGCTCGATTCTACGCTTCTTCTCTTTACATAGTTAGCCGATTTAAATACCATTTTACTTCCATTGAAATCGATCGTATGATTCTTGTCTCTAACATGGCAAAATATTCCACTGCTTTCGCTGCCCACTCTAATATCTCTTTTGTGTTCATACAATCTCTTGTCTAAATTTCTCCCCGTTTCTCCTCTATAAACTTTATGGCAATCGTTGCATGGTATTCCATAAACTCCTATGTTAATATGTTTTTTGGTTTTCCTGGCAATCATCAATTGGTTTAAGGAATTATTATATTTAAAGGCTAGATTAATACCCGCTTTTCCAAATTTGTCCTTTAAACTATTTAATTTATTATTAAATGGCAATGTTATACATTTGTTGAATTCATTATTGCAGGAAGGCTTATTACCATAGAATGTTTTTCTAGCTGCAAAATGAGCAGACGATATGAACCAATCGGGGTAATACAAATTAGACAAAAGTGGTCCTGATAATGACAATTTCTTCATCTAAATAGGAAGGAGGACATATTTTGTATGCTCTAAGGAAAAGGTTAGAAATTACCGATTTTCTAAGAGTATTTTCGTGAAACGAAAAATAATGTTTATAAGGATTCGAGTGGGTTGGTTTCCTATAGACGTCAAGTTTTAATTCATTGTGATCTTTATTAATGAGGACATCTAATAAGGATTATCTATTATCATATTCACATTCATATTTAAATTTGATGGAGACATGCAGATTATTCAAATTATTAAAAAAGGTATCAAAATCATGGCCATTAGGCCATACAGAAAATACATCGTCAATGTACCTTAACCATATAAAGTTAGGAAGAGAAATTGTGGTAAGGAATTCAGTCTCAAATTATTCCATGAAGAGACATGCCTAAATTCTGAGAAATCTTACCAAATTGGTCTTCCCAAAAGATTTCAGATTGCGTTAAATAAACTTAAATTTAATAACAACATTGTTATAACCAAATCCGATAAAACGAATCAGTTAGTCGTTTTGGACAAACATAGTTATAATGATAAACTAAATGAACTTCTTAATGATGTGAACACATATGAAAAGCTACAAAGTGATCCGCTCAATAACAAAACAAGCAATTTAAACGACAAATTGAAGAGAATACTGAAAAGCGCAGATTTAATTAAACAATTCAGGAGTACGAACCCTTTACTTCCCTATATGTATGGGCTCACAAAGACCCACAAAGAGGGATTTCCCTTACGCCCAATAATTTCCAATATTAATTCTCCCACTTATAAGCTCTCCAAATGGCTCGCCAAGCATTTATCTCCAGCAGTTGGAAGAATCTCATCTGCACACATTATGAACACTCAAGATTTCGTTGACCGCCTCAACCACTTGCAATTACCGGATGGAAAACTTGTGAGCTTTGATGTAAACTCTTTGTTTACCAAAGTTCCGGTTTACCAAACCATGGGCCTTCTGCGGGAAATCATGCCTAGACTTAATTTGGATCTTTCCATTTCTACGAGTATATTTATCGATTTAGTTGAATTATGTCTCTCTGACAATGTGTTTCGAGACACAAATGAGTTTTATAGACAAATATTTGGCCTTAGCATGGGAAATAGTTTATCTCCGATATTGGCATGTCTCTTCATGGAATATTTTGAGACTGAACTCCTTCCCACAATTTCTCCCCCTAACTTTATATGGTTAAGGTACATTGACGATGTATTTTATGTATGGCCTAATGGCCATGATTTTGATACCTTTTTTAATAATTTGAATAATCTGCATGTCTCCATCAAATTTAAATATGAATGGGAATATGATAATAGATTACCCTTTTTAGATGTCCTCATTAATAAAGATCACCATGAATTAAAACTTGACGTGAATAGGCAACCAACCCACTCGAATGCCTGGCAGATTTGTATACGGCAGAGGGGGTCTTTTTTATGGACCCGTACCGCACCTTTTATGGTAGAAATGATCTCTACCAAAGGGATGAGGTACATCTTTCCTTTAAAGGAAAGGCCTTTCTGTCGAATATGATCCAGGATGTCGTAGAGAGGACCGAATGGAGTATCCGGCCCAGAGTGAGGGCGGACGTACGCCAGTACGCCCGTGTCACTCCAGGAACGACCTTCTCAGAGGTCGCAAAAAGGGGTGCCTCGCCAACAAACAAGCCAGGAAACGGAAGAGCGTAGGGAGTCCTATCATCGGGAACTCTCTGAAAGTTGTTCTGTTCAATGCGAGGTCCATCAGGAACAAGTTTTCTGAGCTCCGTGGCCTCGTAGCGACGGAAGAACCTGAAATGGTAGCCATAACAGAATCGTGGATAAAAACCTCAAACCGAGACTTTGAAGGCGAATTCACGGTTCCTGGCTACCAACTCTTTCACAAAGATAGGCCAGACAGAGAGGGGGGCGGTGTAATTTTGTTTGTCAAGGATACAATCAAATCTACGAACTCCAACATTATATCCGATCACGAGCTCCTAGGCGTTGACCTAGAGATAGGTCCTGTCAGATACAGGACCCTGGTGCTTTACAGACCCCCTTCCCAACCCGTTGAGAAGGACAGGGAACTGTACCAGCTGCTGGGTGAGCTTGTTCAAGGCAGAGTGTGCATCGTTATGGGCGACTTCAACAGACAAGTTGACTGGGAAACCAGAGCAGCCTGTGGCGAGAGCAAGCTACTCCTGGAGTTCACCAACAACGAGTTCCTCACTCAATGGGTCAGAGAACCGACGAGAGGAGACAATATCCTCGACTTGGTCTTCACCTCTGAGGATGATATCGTTGAGGATGTCTCTGTAGGCGAAGAGCTCGGTGGCAGTGATCACCATCTAGTTAGATTTACCGTCAAGATACCGGAGGTAAGGTCTGTTGCCAGTCAATCAAGAAAACTTGACTTGAGAATAGCACACTTGGCAAGCCTGCGTGCTGGGCTGACTAATGTAAGGCTAGTGGTATGCGAAGAGGTTGAGGATTCATGGAACAATTTCAAAAATGAATTCATGAGTCTTCAATCTAGTTGCATCCCTCTGAAATGCCTCCATCGGTCTTCTGTTCAACCAAAGTGGTTTAAACGAGAAATTGGCCAACTGCTTAGGGAGAAGAGAAATGCGTACCGGCGATCGAAGATCTCGGGTGCTTTTAACGAGTACCGGAGTCTAGCCAGGAGAGTGAAGTCCAGCATAAGGGCGGCTAAGCGTACTGAGGAACTCTGAGTGGCGAGACTCTGCAAGGAGAATCCCAAGGAGTTCTTCGGCTATGTAAATAGCCGTAAACCAATCCATTGTAGGATTGGACCCTTAAGGGACGAGGAGGGTGCATCAACTCACTCAGATTGGGAAAATGATAACCTTCTCAATGACTACTTCTCCTCAGTGTTTACTAAAGAGTGTGGTCCCATCCCCCAGCCCACGTATTCCTACTCGGGGGCACAGCTGGAGGCAATGGACTTCACCGAAGGAGAAATAAAGAAAAAGATCACTGACCTAAAGACGAATAAGTCTCCTGGACCGGACGGGTTTCTACCCAAGGTGTTAAAGGAAGTGTGCGATGAAGTATTACGACATATGTGCGCTATCTTTAACATGTCAATCCAGACCAGATGCGTTCCTAGAGACTGGCGTGAGGCGGAGGTGACTCCGATCCTCAAGAAAGGAGACACCAGCCATCCTTCAAACTACCGACCTATCAGTCTGACTTCGATAGTCGGTAAACTCATGAAAAGCATGATGGTGGACAAATTGACGTCGTATATAGTTCAAAATATGTATTAAAATTAGGGCTTTGGCGCTTTTTTACTATCATTTCGTATATAAAACAAATATAGATGAAAAAAGATATCTGACGAAGGTTTTTCTGTATATCAAACCAGGTGAAATAACTTTAAAAAATGTGTAAGAGTATCTATGTTGAAAAAGGTATTCATGGTGTTAAAATAAAGTCTATAAAGGGGATTAAAATAGCGGTTTAGAATATCAAATAGGCCGTAGGCAACATGCCGAAGGAGTGCCTGTGGAACCAAGTTCTTTCTGTAAAAATAAATACGAAGTATGGCTTGTTTGTTTTATATACTAAATCAAACGGAGGTCAGGTAAATATTATAAATTATTAATGTAGATCCCAAGCTCTACCAGAAACATTCATGTAAATCACATTCCTGACCAGCACTATACCATGTATACTAGAGAGTACTTATTGATCTCTTGCGGTGATTTAGAGCGGCACGTATCATGGAATTTTACACCAGCCACAAGGGCCACCCTTGTGGAATTGGTCAGCCTTCTTCCCACTGTCATTGAGTTTGGGCTAATATAAGAAGAGATAAAGTTTGTTCTAGGCCTCTCTTAACGTCATGTTGCAGTACGCTGGCCGATGTGAATAGATTTGCTCCTTGCCCTCCTAATGGAAGAGTCTTGTATGTACTTTCCCTCTTGGGTGATGAAATCATGGCTGCCATTCTTCAGTACGTTATAGAAGAAAAGTATGACGATTCCCATTTTGGCCTGAGATTCGTCGGCCGAAAAGTAGTGTACAAAGTCATTTTTGTTGATTGGCTTCGTTTAGAGGGAGCATTTGCAAGCTTCGTTAATCCTATATAATTTAATGTTTAAGAATAGAAGCGTGGTGTCGTCTCTCTTCCTCTGTGGTAAATTTGATGTTAGGGCGAAGCTCATTGATAGTCTATAGCAACCTCTTATGATTGAGTCTTTGTGGGACAATCTAAGTTTTGATGTTGTCTCCCTCTTCACTAATGTCCTAATTGTACAGGTGATGGACTAGAAACAGGTAATTACCTTAAATGGAATAGAATCATAATATGATTTTTAAACAAACCATGTACGTACCTATATTTTAAAGTACACGTATAGTGCTGATCATTCCTATTCAATTTCAATGGTTCCTGAAATGGGATCTTTTGTCGCGGGCGACACTACTCGTATATTTCAATATGTCGGTCGATCGGTTAGGCTTTTGGTAATAACATTGTAACTATTCAGCCGATTCTAATGGAATTTGCCACCCTTATGTTGTTCTTTATTTTCACTCGAATGTTCATACTGCCAAGGTCCTCCCAAGTTAGCCCGGGAATTATTTTGTTTTGGATATAACATCATAACTATTCCACGGATTCTAACGAGATTTGAAACTGTTGTGTTGTTTTATATTTCCTTTCAATAACTATAATTACCAAATTCCTTCTATGTTTAGCCGGAAATTATTCGGCAATAACATCATAAATATTAGGCCGGTTCTAACGATATTTAAAACCTATATGTTGTTTTACATTCTCTTTCGAATGTTATAGTTGCCAATGTTTCCCGAAGGTTTGTTCGGGAATCATTTAATGTTTTGAAGGAGGTAAGGTCATAAATCATTATAACTGAAAGCACGCGACTTTGTGAGCAGCTTTTTTAAATGAAGAACCTAGTTAACAGTTTTATGATATTATTACCTTTTTATATAACTTAAGATCTATTTTATGTCTCACTGGACGCATCATTTGCAATTTGATTTGTTTCTTGTTAAATTAAATTGTTGCAATAATATTAATTATATTGAAAAATTTATGGCTTGACTACATTTACATTCACTTAAAAGACTGGCTTCCTTTCCGAAAATGCCTGGCCATCTCTCTAAGTTTTTCAATTCGCCCTTGTTACTAATTGTTTCAGTACCTCTCACTTTTTGGCTTCTTAAGTTCAGTTCAGTGCACTCATTTAAACTCTTCTAAGTCTTCGTGCACTTTTTGAACAAATTTATCAACGATCATTATTTCGTAACCGTCTATGAAAAGACTCTCTTTATTTTCCCCTTCTCTTCTAATTCTGCCGTAAATTATATAAAGAAAAGAAGTGGATAGAAGTATTTAATTAAAATCAATACTTGAATCTTATCTGCAATTTAAATTGATAATCCAATGGACACTATTATTTTACCAAAACGCGATCTTTGTTTCAAATTAATACCTGAAATTGGATCCTAATTCTTTTGTTTAGAGAGGCAGCCCCGCTGAGTGCTCTCCCAATGAAATTAAAATTCCACCGTTTGCTTTGATTTTAGAAGATTATAAAAATGGAGGAAATTGCTAAGTATCCCAGTATTATAGTAAAGACGAGCTAATTTGATTCTTCATCGCCCATGGCTAGAGGATCCTTCTCATCCCCGCCAAACAATTAACTGTATCCAAAATGTAGACCAAACTAATAGACTTAAAGCGAAGTACATGTTATCTCCATTTTAACCTTTATTTTTCCATATGGGGCTGGAGGGCTTTGACCCTTTCGGTAACTACCATATTAAAGAAAATTGGCACAACCAACCAATGTAATGTTAAAAGGCTCACCACTGTTACGCCAACTACTGCATTAAAATATTTTTTTACCATAAGTGTATTGAATATGTTGTGCCTAGTACTTATAGTGTTAGGATTCACTCTGTCATTTAGCATGAATTTAGTTTCATCATGCCATAAACTTTTATTGACAAACTCACGTGTTTTCACTTTCATTGTTGAAGCCATATTGGATAATTATTCGATTCTACGTTTGTTTTAAAATTTACTCATGAGGTGTATCGGAGGTAGAATATAGCATTACCACACCATTGACTTTTAAGTCCTATACCTAATTTTCTGATACTAGTTTCACCCACGTTATGAACCTTACTTTTTGAGTTGATCAGTTAAGGTTTCCATAAATAAAAAGAATTTTCATCCCTTCAAATTGATTTTCATGGCGCAAAAATAGAAGAGTATCCTATAATTCAATCTCACCACGGTTGTTTATACGTAAATACCCACATTAGTACTAGATTTAGGACACATTCTCAAATCTATCATATGATTTCATATTACATTTTGGTTGTTAAAGTTTAAAAAATTATAAAGTTGAGGTGATTAAAGATTGAATACGAGGGGGAGTCAAAAAGTTCTCAGATAAATGGCATAAAATTTTTATTTGTAATAATACTGTAATCATTTTTCTACATAAGCTCCATTAACATCTATACACTTTCTTAATCTATGAATCCAACGGTAAAGACCATCTTTGTAGAATTCACGGGGTTGTCTCTGGCACCAAGTAATGACCTGCTTTTTTGCTTCATCTAATGATTGAAACCGGGTTCCTTTTAGGTGTCCCTTTAAATTTGGTTAGGTTAGGTTAGGTTAGGTTAGGTTAGGTTAGGTTAGGTTAGGTTAGGTTAGGTTACCTAACCTAACCAAATTTAAAGGGACACCTAAAAGGAACCCGGTTTCAATCATTAGATGAAGCAAAAAAGCAGGTCATTACTTGGTGCCAGAGACAACCCCGTGAATTCTACAAAGATGGTCTTTACCGTTGGATTCATAGATTAAGAAAGTGTATAGATGTTAATGGAGCTTATGTAGAAAAATGATTACAGTATTATTACAAATAAAAATTTTATGCCATTTGTCTGAGAACTTTTTGACTCCCCTACGTATAAAGTCACAGAATGAATGTCTATAACTCAAAGATTTCATTGGGAAAAATGAGTCCAAGGTAATAATAGTATAAGCTACATTATTCCTTTAAAAATCAAAGTCAGTCTTAGCTAACTCGTTTATAAGTGTATTGATATCAAAGGGGAATATTTGTAGTAATCTGCTAGATTAATTGAAGTTTAGAACGAAACTATGCAATAGATTACAATGTTACTTTTTATTAATAGTTACTCTAACAATATATTGTTTTTCTCCTGATGTTAAATATATATTTACTGCTATAAAAGAAATAGTCTTTTGTCGGTGGCTGTATTTGATATCAGGGCCATAGTGTATATATATATGTTTTGGACAAAATTATAATTATGAAAGCAAATAGTACTGATTATTTATCAGTCATTATTCGAAAGAAAAGTATAGGTAGAATTTTTTGTGTAGTTAGGAAACTTCTAGGAAAGTTAAAAGATAATACCGTCAAATGGGATCTACCGTCATAAGTGCTGACTTTATCTGGTCGTGTAAGAAAAGCAGAACTCATTCACAAGAGAGAAACTCATTTCTTTTGGGGGAGAGCTTAGATTTTGTTTGTTTGATTTCGTTGTTTTGTGTTTGCTTGTTTGTTTTTTATTTTGCCTAGCATTAGGCTTTAAGATGCGGAGACTCATGCCCTTGGAGGCAGTCACAAGACGGGCGCTAAAAAATTCAATGTTTCATTGCGAATACATTTGAAAGAAAATTCAGAGTATCTCGCTTCAGAACAAAGAAAATTTGACTCACATCTGGCGCTTGGCATACGCTATAAAGATAAAAATAAAAGCCATGAAAGAGCATGGAGTGGTTGCATAAACTCCAACCCTATTGGTAGTGCTCCATTAGTGTGCAGTGGAAAAACATATTAATTATTGTGGCCGGTCTAATACATAAACCAATATTAGGCCTCAATCCGGCGATTTTTTATATTTTTTCATAATAAAATGAATTCAAGTATATTGATCGGTAGATAATTATAAACTAATGCTAGTAGACAAATATTGACATAGATGATTGTTTTTAGTTATTTTAACTAGGAAGTAGACACTAACGAGAACATATCCCAATGAAAGTTTAGAATTAAGGGGATATACGTGTAGCTAAAAGTGTAAATATTTGGAATTTATTTAACCAGAGTAGTCTAGGAATGTAACTACTTAGAGAGTTTAAGACGTGAGATGCGTGCAACAATCCAGTACTTGGCAAACCACCCAAATTTGAGCAGATTACCAAATAAAATTTTGGAGCGAGGAAGGTCATAGATATGCAGTTGCTAGTAGTAACATGGTTGCCAAATCTAACCTCAAAAACCATTTGTGACATGAATGCCTTAAACCTGGAAAGAATTGGTGGCGCGCATTCGATTAATTTGGAAATGTGGGCAACCAATCCGATGCATGTATTTGAATATACAAACATCAATTCTGTTACAGACTATTTTAATTGAACCCGTTGTTCACGATATTTGGGGTGATCATGATAAATAAACTGACGATTATGTTAATAGTGACGATGCTGAGGAGGATGAGAGAAATGAGGATTTCAGCGATTTCACCTTTTCAACACGAAAATTAGGATGATGATGATCATGATGAGCTTAATATAAAGTTATATTAATGAAAATGAGGTTAATATTTGTGTAAATAGTGATAAGTAGTAATAATATAGGTGTAAAAAAACTTTGATTTCATTTATAAATGACGATCTAGAGGACCAACCTTGAGATCATGATGATAGTAAGCATGATGAAGAAGATGTTGATTTTGATAAAGCTGATGAGTCGAATAAAGGAGGTTGAAAAAAATGAAACTGCCTAGAATTCTTTTCCTAAACGACAACTTTTGGGACCAAAAGGATGATGATACCTCTGATCATGATCATTATGATGATGATTAGAGGATGAGCAGAACTCCACCGATTTCGCCTCCTAAATGAAGATTTGGGGTATGAATATGAGGTTGCTAATGATTATTGTGATGAGAAGATGCACTAGTGGGAGGATCTTGTCATGGATTTCGCACTCTAAATGATGACTATAGAATGATTATTATGAAGAGAAGGAGTAAGAGGATGACTTAGAAGAGAAAGAGGAGGGAGAGGAGTACGAGTAAAGGGAGGTTGTTCTCGATTTCATGTATTGAAAATTCATTGTTGACAAGTTTTTTTAATTACGTTGATTGATTATCCCATAGAAATTCGACCACTTTCAGGTGTTAATTACTGAAAGCCTCGAAAACAATCTCTCCAAACGACTATTTTTCCAAATTTGAAAAGGCTCCGCCAGATAGCACCTTATTTATGTTGATGAGGACGCGCCTAGTGATTATTCCAGGAGATGTGCCCGCTATAATCTAATTATGCTATCTTAAAAGGAGGCGAATCTCATGCATAGCAAGCTGAATGAGGTCAAAAATAAACAAGGCGCTTAATGGAAGAGATGTTTATGTTGGGAGTCTGGCATTATTGGGAACGAAGAACCTAAGGTAGTAAGGTCTTCGCAGAGTGGTTTGGGCGATATTATTTTAGGGCAAATTAAAATTATTTTTGTATAGAAGTTGGTTTGACTACCGTTATATTGAAAATTTAATTAATTATATTGCATATATATAATAATTACATTAAAAAAATATATATTTGAATATATTTTAATAAAGCTATTTACTATTTTTAATATTTGATTATTTTAATCATTCTACACCTTACAGAGGATCAGTAGGTATCCTACATATGTCGTGAAGTTAGAAGAAGTGAAATTATGTGGCCAGCGTAAATCTTGTTTAACCGATCTACTGCTGCTTAGGTACGCAAGTCATCCTTCTTCTCCATTCCGCTCCATCCGGCATTTCCCTCCTTGTCTTTTGAAATTATTGAAAAAAAA
Organism: Ceratothoa steindachneri; assembly: GCA_963969495.1. Taxonomy (NCBI): domain Eukaryota; kingdom Metazoa; phylum Arthropoda; class Malacostraca; order Isopoda; family Cymothoidae; genus Ceratothoa; species Ceratothoa steindachneri. The sequence goes on from OZ018328.1 coordinate 92,572,612, forward strand.
ATCTAATTTTGTTGCGTTAATATATCCTGACCTACATTCAAGTATACGGAATTATTCATTTGTCATTAATTATTAACTGAGTTATTTATCTTTAATCTAGAAGTGGCAAAAATTTCCTTTTGATAATTACCGGTTCAAAATGGAGACTTTATTAACAAAGAGAGAAAATGAATTTCGATCGATAAATCTACGAAAGTAAAAAATAGATTTGCTTCAGTGGGTTTAGAAAAAAAATACCATACACGATAGAAAACAGACCTTAAGACTACAAACCCTGCTATTGCGACAGTTGAGGGAGAGAACGAAGTCTATTGGTTTGAGTAAAAGTATCTTAAAAATTTTAAACTAATTATGTTTCCATTCTTGGCATTATATCTAGAATAAGGGCAGCTTCAAGGCAATTTACACAAGTGCTCCAACTGACATGTACTGTAATTGTAAATAATTTTCTTTAATACTGGAGGTAATTCTGAACCTAACACCAATACTTAAGGATGCGCTTCACTGAAATTAATTATGATAGGCACGTTTTGGGCAATTGATAGATAGGAACGTCTCGAGGAATCCAAATATTAGCGACAGGATAAATTTAAACAGGAGATGCTGTAAATTAGCCAAAAATCTACAGGTCGGACGAAGCTAGAAATCAGCGAAGCGACTGGGGCAGTCAAATAAACGAGATGTCGAATAAAGGACAAAAATAAAATGGCCATAATTATTTAAGATATAAACTATCTTAAATGACCCCATTGTTCGAAAAGAGAACTTGACGTTATCGCTATTACTCAAAGTTGCCTGGACAAGGTAAATAGGTAATTGAAATTTTGAGAACAAATCCAAGATCAAATCCAGATTATAACTTATGTCAAACCTTTAATGCAGTAACACCTGACAAACTCTCAATTATCAAGACATTTCAACCTATCTAAACTATCCAATGCTCTAACAAAATAGAGAGACAAGTGGGCTGAATTCAAAACCTACAGAAAAACATCCTATTCAACTTCTAAAATGAGCATTTAATTCTCTTAGTCCTACAAAGAACTCTCCCACCTCACCAACTCATTCAACCAACTCTGACGAACACTTAAAAAAGTAAAAACATTGCACACCTAAGCACACTCCACATATGAATCCCTTCTCACCAAAAACCCCCCAAATTCCAAGGCCTTAAATACTAGTGTTCCAACTAATGACTCGCTACACGAAAATCAGCAAACTCCAAACAAGCTAAAACAAAGGAAAAAAAATATTCGCAGCCTTCTTGCCATTATAACTTGTTTTGGGCAGAAAAAGCTGATTCTAGCAGAAATTGTTGTAGGGAGGTGGTTCGGTTAGGTAGAGTTTGGAAGTTGGTTAGGTATTTTAGTTTGATTTGAATAAAATTAGGTTTTATAGGTTTGTTTGTTTTGTAAAATATGTAAGGGTTCGATTGTTTGTTTTTATTCTCTCGATTCCCAATACACAAGAAAACAAGCTGAAAAGTAGCATCCTATAAAGCTTTTCTCACTGTTATTGAGCAGAGATTTTGTAAAAGTCTTTATGAAACGATGCATTCGTTTGAGTGGTTTAATTACAACCACTTTTAAGCCATAAATGATGTTTTTTTAAAACCAGTGACTATTCATAAAAAACAGGTTCATAAACTAAGCAGGTGTAAGACTAATTGGGATTCAACATAAAGAGATGGACATACAAAATTATTTATCGATACAAAAGCAACTCACGCACTTCTAACTTAGGTTCTGATGGCCCAATTCTACCTTGAAAATAGTACGAGGGGCAGTCAACAAGTATTGCAATTCAGATATAAGGAAACAAGATATGAGGAAAAGTGTTTTATTATTTTTCAATATAACTACCCTAGACTTCAATGCACTTGCGCCACTTGTCCCTGAGGCTTCGAATTCCAACAACCAAAAATCTCCCGACTGCTGTTCAATCCACTCCTGGACGGTTAGCTGGACATCTTCATCGTCCCCAAGCCGACGTTCACGCAGTGCAGCCTTGAGCTGGCGGAATAAAAAGTAGTCGCTAGAAGCCAAATCTGGACTGTAGGGGGATGGATGAGCTGCTCGATTCCGCACTCACGCAAGGCAGCTTGTGCAACTCTGGCCTTGTGGACTTTGACGACGTTGAAGTCGATCATGCGGCGTGAGGTTTCTAGGGACCCAACGGGCAGAGGCTTTAGTCATGGCCAAATTGTCGTGGATGAAGTTGATAACAGTTTCATGTGATATTGCCAGTTCTCGCTAGATTTCTTCGACCTTCACCCTTCGATTTTCGAGGATCATCCTCTCCACACGGGCCACATTGTCCTCGTTAATCACGTCTGATATGCGTCCTGGACTGGGGTCAACTTAAAGGGACTCACGACCATGGCGGAACTCCTTATTCCAGCGAGCAATGGTTGCATAGGAAGGAGCGGTGTCGGTGTACACTGAAACCATGCGTTCATGGATCTCTTTTGCATTCTTGCCTTCCTTGGTCAAAAGTTGATCTCTGCGCGGTGTTCAACCTTCTCCATTGTTGAAAAATTTGTTACTGACTATCTGCGATCAGCTGCTGCTTCTTAAATAGACGAGGCAGGAGTGTGCGGCTGCAGGTCTTGACTTGTCATAACTTGTCCTAACACTTCCACAAACGTCCATCCCCCTTCCTCTGTTTTGCCTTACCGATCGCAAAACTTATTATCCGCCCCTCGTGCTTTCACGTGATAATATCTCGAAAAAGATAGCTTTTTACACAGAAAAAGGCAACAACTAATACAGAAATGCCTAGGTATTTGAGGTAATTTTCTATCACAAAGGGTGAAGTCGCTAGTCTGTAGGATTATTAAATTATATAGCTACATAGTTATAAGGAGCAAGCAAGGACTACTTAGTCCACTCAAAAGCCAGTTAAACTCTATATAATTAAACAACAATAACAAGTTTATTAAAGGAGCACATGCACTCATTTTTCTCTCATTAAATTTAGCACTAAAACTATGGACGGTGACTCCAGCATAATGTTTCTTAGGAGAGATATCTATAAACAGTGACAAAGGTAGAATAAGAGTAAATGTGTGTAAGGTACTGAAACTTATCTTCCTAGAGCCAATTTAGCCATAGGAGCACAAATCCTTCACATGTCAGCTGCATTATAGTTTTCATGCTCCCCCTAACGCCCATTTATGGGTCATAGTAAGAGGAAATAAGGCAGGAAAGAAATAAAGTAGGCATATTAAAAACTATCAATCCGTATCACTAGACCCAGGAGTGAAAGGAAGATTTCTCCCTTATGTGGATGGGTGGAAGAAGGCTTGTCAGCGACTTCCTACAAAAGTACACGTTGGTCATTAATGAATTTTAAGCGAAGGATGAATGAGTGTTTAGGGAGGCGTCAACGGGTGCTCAGCAAAATTCCATGAAATTTCACTGTTGGCATCTCCATCAAAAGGTTTTGAGGGGAGATACTTTAGTACAGTTTAAAAATCAGAGGAGGTGACATTTGGTCCCTAAATCATTGTATTCCTTTAATATAAGCTTTGTCATGGTTATCCATGCTCCACTCAACGTTGATTGGGGGAGATTGATATGTATACTTAGAATATACATGGTTACAGGTAATCCTGCTAGAATCTTAACCTTGGTAAAGAAGGAGCCATTCCTCACCCAGCACAGGAAAGACAGCAGACGAAGAAGAGATCGAGGAAACGATACTTAATTGGCTCAACTTATGGAACTGACATCTTTAATAGCCTACAGTTTGCGTTATACTTACGCATTCACTCTTTTGTGTAAGGTATACAACAGCACCTGACCCTAGAGAGGTTAAATTATATGAACCCAGGTGAAGGATAGCAACCCCAAAATAAATATGTAATGGAAAACATAATTATATTAAACTTCATCTTCATTTTATTGCTGAAGGAATAAATAAAGCTACTTAAAAACTTTTCAACTTACTGATGGGAAAATGCCTGGTTTACTAAATTATTTAAAACGAATTTGTGTGGTAAATATGTTACATAATGTGAAAATTCCATATCTGCATCCTCATGTTGTTATATTTTACCTTGTCTTTCCCAATACAATTTACGATGTGTATGAACGCTGGTGTGGATAAATGAAGTTCCAAGAGTAAATGACGGTTCTCTGCTGGTAATTTGGATTGTTGGGCGGATTTTATTGGGATCGTCATTTATCACTACGGATAGATTAATTTAAACTACGCGTCCGTAAATCACCAAATATAAATAAAGTAAACTAAATCAACTAGCTGAACCTATAAAAAGTCCTTGAGGACTTCCCTTATCAAGAATAGCGAACTTAATTTTATCATGAGATAAAGAGCGATCCCCCAAATTCCTTTGTTAATAATCGCGACTCATTTTGCTTTTGCGTTCCTTATTGTTGCCTTAATCTAATTATAAATGATCTTAATCCAGAAAAGTTAATCCAAACTCCCAGCAAAATTTAGTGAGATGATGTTTGAAGAGATGTTTAAAGCTTATTTGGGTGAGAGGATGTTCAGCTGTTCTCTCTAAAGTTGCAATTTGTTAGCATTTATATCGTATGAATAGCTGCAATTAGGTTTAACTGAATCCGCTTTACGAACTAGTGATTATAAAAATCCCACGATGAATTTGGTGTTTCAAAATCAAATTATTTTCGTTTCATCAACAGGAAAGCATTAAAATTTTATGTATGTAAATTAAGCTCACATATGCTAATTAAATCCCTGAGTAATTTCCTTTGAATAATAACTTAAAATGAAAAGCAGCGAAATTTTATTTTATTTTGTTCTATTTTATTATTTTATTTAAAAATCAGGCCGGTGGTACTAAACGTAATTTGCCTCTATAGTAAGGTGGAGCGGAAAATAAATTTCGTGTCTTTCTTTTTTTTCATTTTTGGGGGGGATGGGCATTATTTTTGTGTCTGTAAGATATTACGCGTCTCGGTTACTACAGTTTTGGTTTCCTCAAGAAAACTAAATTACTTTTAAATTAATGACTATTACAATGTTGCCCTGTATAACTACTTAACACTGCAGTAGTAATCATTTTATATTCTTTTATTCTAATTTTCCTCGTAAGAATTAGTGTTTGTTATTATTTTACGGCTTTATACCTGTGGTCTAAAAAATCGATGTTTCTGAATAATCTTCCAGATCTAACCAAGTTGGGCGAGGCGTTATGCATACAAATGCCAAATTTTACCCTAAAATCTAATTCCCTGCAAGGTCTTAGCAGATGCAAATACTTGACATAGCGTATAAACAGCTAAAAACGACATTGCCTTGAATAGGAATGAATGTTTATTTTTGTTTACGTTTAAACTTTCGCCACATCGAGGTTTGTCTAACAAACAAGATTTAACGTCTATTCTGGAACGTTACTACTAAAATATGATAATATTGTTTGTTTTTGAAATAGAGGAAATATGACCATAGAAAAAAATGTAGCGATTAAAATAGTTTCACAGTGTACAAAATTATTCTTATTATATAAACTAATTGATATATTAAAATCCATTTGTCATGAAAATGACTCGACATTTGTGATTATTTTTATTAGAAATCATTGAAGAGCGTGATGCCCTCGCATGTATTATACAACAGGTTGTTCATTTGTGTTGGTTAATTTCTGCATTCCTTCCTATAATTTGTGGACGTAGTTGCCTGATCGAATAATTAAATTCACATAAAAATACGATTCATAATAAGAGGAAAAGCAGATAGCACCAGAGGCCAATCTTCGTTGTGGAAGAAATCTGTCTTTAAGATGGTAATTACGGTTTCTCCCCTAATTTCTCAAGTGTGTGAAAGGTGGATAAATAACTCCATTCGGCAGATTTTGTATACCGAAGAGTGATGTGTAATGGAGGTGGCTAGATAAAAGAAGGCAACGGTGTTGAGATAAGCTGAAAGGGTTAGGAGACATTAGGATAGGGTTGTTTCCATACATGCGCTATCTTGGTGCACCAATAATCGTCCTCACTGAGGACTAAAATTTTTGTTTGCGCGCTCGCTGGAAATTCAACCATATAATTAGACATGGAAATCTAACCACTTTGCTAGACAATCAGTTATTTTTTATTATATGGACTGAGCAAAGCACGAGGTGATGATACATGAAAGGCCATAGGGTGGAAGATAACAAACCTACGTAAGCAGCGGAGGAGTCTAATTGGGGCGCTAAAACTGGGAGAACATACAAATATCTTGATCCTCTTATTGTTTCAAATGAGGCCATGGCCTCTAATAAATAAATAAAGGCGGAGATCGGCCATTAATATAAAAACAGCCTAAATCTTCAAGTGGAAAGGCATAGCTATGTGGTAGGAGGAATCTCCTTTGATTACAAATTTTCCCCACCATTTGCTAAATTTCTTAGGCAGCCTTAAATGTTAGCATAAGAAACAAGACACGGTCCGCTCAAACATATGCCAACATATACGAAGTTTACTTGAATCAAATCAAGTCTACATCAGAAGACACTACTCTATAGTTCGCTAAAATAATATTCATAATTGTGCACTGCCCAAACTCTATCCAGGAAAGATTTTAGTCTATATAAATATAATTACATATATATCTTCTTAATATAATCTAAATGCCTTCAGGTCTTTCTAGAAAGTACAATTCATCCTTTCAAATGGCACGGACTCGTAATAATATTTGTTATGCAATCGAAAAAATATGGATGAATCATATATATATATATATATATATATATATATATATATATATATATATATATAAAGGGTCTTTCAACGAGGACGCTCGAGATTTATCAGGCGATAATGGCCATATTGTTAAAGCGATATCTGGCACCTCAATGTGAACTGTTCAGTAGTACTTGGCAAGTCACGATGGAATGTTATACCGTTAAACAGCGTGTGCAAATAATCATATGTTATTATCAAAATCATTTCTCCGTTCGACAAGGCCTATTTTTAGATAAATTGATTTTTGAACAAGCGAAATTGTCGGATTTGGGACGAAAACAATACACATTAGATACACCAGCAATTAAGGCATCCAAAGAAAGTCACTGTTTGGTGCGGAATTTTGTCTAACGGAATCATCGGTCCGTATTTTTTTGAGAACGAAGATGGGATTGCCATAACCGTCAATGGCGAGACCTACAGTTTGATGATAAGCTCGCGCGGCAGCAACGTCAACTGCGCACCGAGATCATGTGATTTAACGCCATTATACTTCTTTATTTGGGGCTAACTTAAATCGCAGGTTAAAGCGAATAATCTGCACCAGTTGATGTCTCAACAGTTAACATAAGAGCACCATCCAGATTTATGCGACAAAGTCCTCTAAAATTGGACCTCCAGAATACGTCCCACCAAGCGAAGCCGCCGCCGACATTTGAACGCCCTAATACTCTACACTTAATGCGATAAAATGTATTTCAAAATAAATTGAGTGCATCTATCACACACAACTTGTTTTATTTACCTTTAAGAATTAAGCGACCATATTGAAATACCCTATATATATATATATATATATATATATATATATATATATATATGCATGTTTTATTAAAGACTAGCTCTAGTTAAAACTTGATTTAGCTTCTTTCTTTGCTCTTCTAATTTCCTTATTATTCTTTTTTCGTCTTGCGAAAGGTTTATAGATAAGTATTCCAATATTCATAATTTATTTTAACTAGCTTAGCTTTCGGTCACGTTCGACCATCGAAATCGATAGATAATAGATAGACGGAACGAATAAAACTCATTTCAGTTCATAGAGCTTAGATATTGTTTTCAAAGCTCAGCTGTCTTTACCAAAGTCTCTCCTGTATAACTGAACTTTGTAATTAATTCTATGACCATAGACGATGTAAGAGCAAATATTCACGGCAAATGTGTGCCATAACCCAAACAATGCTAGAAGCTCAGATGTTTTAAATATCCAACTCACAGGTTTAATAATTTTTTAATTAACCTTTCTACCTTTGTCGATGGTATTGCTGCAAAAATAATGTAAACAAAATAACGAAAACACTGCTGAGAAAAAAGGCTTAGTAATCTGTTATAATGGAAAAAGCTCTTTTTCTAATCGCCGTTGCTAGCCATTTCTAAGATAGGTTGTAAGCACGCCCATTGATCCTTAAAATTAGCAAATAAACCTTTCAGAGTTGGATAGCAACCTGCTCTTATTATGTTAACATTGGTAGATCCACTTTCAAATCTTGTGAAAACTCCTCCCACGTAATATAGGATTGTAAGAATTCCATTAAACTAGACCATAGCTTCTCCTTAAGGAGTATCCTCTTTGAAAATGCCGTTGGAGGCGAGCCCCATCCTTTCTCATATAAAAACACTCATAAGATTTTGATTAAGGCATCTTGAGCACATTTTGCACTTTGAATCAAGTCTTCCGGCTAATATAGTGGTTATCGCGCTCGCTGGATAATCGCTGGGTCGGTAGTTTGAATCTCCGTCCAGATTCTTTTAAGGCTGACAGTATTTACTAAGGGAGGTTACCGCCGTGACTGAGCATCACGGTGTGGAGTTAAGGCTTGCCAAGGCTGACACCTGCCTGAGAAGCGACATAGCTTTTCAAGGGTTCTGAACCCAGCAAATTTTAAACTTTAAATGCCTCCAGCTCCTTTTTCTTTCCGCCACTGTGGCATACCGGGTTTTGAAGGCGGGCAAGCAAAATGTTTTTGCTATTCAGGGCAACACAAGCATTACGTTGAATTGCTGTGATCATTGAGTATCACCGCTCTCTTCTACAATCAAACAGCGTGCAAGAATCATAATTTAACGTCAGATTGTGCCGTCTACCAAACTAGAGGCAGGCCTTTCTCACCAAGAAGGATTCCGTTGCGCAGACTTACTGATCACCTTGACTTTATGCTCCATCACCAACGGAGGGTCGTTAGTGTCATAGCAATATTTACAAAGTCAAAATAAGGAGACACAAATATCGTCAACATTAAGACTGATTATACATCTTTTCCACTGAAAGAATGCAATGATCATAAGCCTCTAGTGACTCTCTGGTTTTGGTTGGACCTACCTCCATTTACAAGATTTCTTTGTAGTAATCTTTGTCCCAAATAATAAGGCATGTTCTGGAGGTGGAAGAATTTCAGAGTTTTTCATTCGTTGTACACTATGGACAAGGAGCAACCATTAAATATATTTGTTTCTCGGTTATACGTCTTAATAACTATTCTCTTTCCCAGCCAAATGATCAGTATATATGCTAGAAAACTGGTAACGTATTCCATTAGCCGCTAAGGTGTTTACCGTTAGAAACAAAGCCCAAGTTTTAAAGTACAACATGCAATTTGACATATAATCAACGGTTAATTACATATAATAAGTTCAAAGAATCCTACCATACGAATATGAATTTCAAATCCAATCATTAAATTTTCCTTAATACACGTTGAATTTATTGCAACAAATCATTTCACGCAACACTGCTTGATTATTACTATTATTACCAGAACATATTACTCAATTATCTTCCACCTAAGCGCTCCTTAATCGAGTTCTCAGCTGACACAAATCGTCATCCCTTATTCTAAACTGCATTTAATTTTTCATAGGTTTTATACTTTACGGGCAAAGTCACGAAGTTACTTTATAAGATAACAGTCACGAGTTTACATGGTAAGATTAAGATGCCTTTTCTTTCTCCCTGATTAAATCATACTGTCTTTGCCTTAATATTTTACATATACGTAGCGACGAAATTAGTCGTAAACCAAGTAATATCCAGTATTTTCGCTTATTTCTTGAAATTGTGTGATAGCATGACTGCATGTTGAATATATATGTATTTATGAGAATATGTAGAGGAATGCAAAACATGTGTTTCAGTTTAGGAATATTACAAAAGTTACATAGTCTAAATTATTCGTACAGAGGAACTTTGGGGAGAGGAGGTTTGAGGCTTATCCCACTGCGAAACCCAAAGGAATTAATAACCTACACTCGGACTCGGTTGGTAATGCGGGGAGGATTCACACCCTACCCTGCGGTACTGTCCAAGATTATCTAGGAAGATACCACCGTCTCTGTGTTATGTCGGATGTAACCAAGAAATAACCAAAACTCAATAGAGGGGGCAGCATCCCAGACTTGTTTTTAGTTGATTCGGCCTCCAGTTATCATTAAGCCCACCATGTTTTTACAGCCTCTAAGGATCCCATCCATGTCCACACTCATATCATATCATTTCATTCCCTCCTGAGTCTTGTTCCTGGGGTTGTGATCGGCAGGATGGGTGAGCAAATACGGATGTGATAGGTGATCCAGCGCAAGACTGATTCTTTTCCAACTTTCGAAAATTCTCACGCTAGGCGCACGAGGACTTGGAAGAAGTGAAGGGTATTTCCGAGGGGGGTTCCGTTTACGATAGTTTTTCAAGGGCATCCCCTCACAATAATGTATATGTGAATTGATGGGAAAAAATATTTTTCCTTCTAAAAGTTTTTTGATAAATTGAACTTAATACCCCTTAAAATAATTTGTGTATCAAATATTAATCGTAATTCTTCTTAAAAAAACAACTTAATTCCTATTTAATATGAAGTAATAATATACTCACACCCCAAAAATCAAAGCAAATTTATCTATTGATTTATATAAAAAAATTTATTAATCTTAAATTTAGTTATACTTTTAGCACTGAAGTCCATTATGCTCTCTTTATAAATAATTGAGTATAATAATATTCCTGTCCATAAACACTTATCAAGATGCTGATCACCAATGAATTCCTGTCAGACGTGAGTTTGCCAAAGAAAAACAAAATTTGTTCATCTCTCCTTTCCAGATTAAAATGTTAACAATTCTTTTAGTAGTATTTATACAATAGACAAAAGTTTTTTTATGTAGAATAGTATTAACTAGTATTAATAGTATTAAATAGTACTATAGAAATGCTAAACTTTTTTGACTCTGTTCTAATGAGTCATCTTCCATATTCACCCTACTTAACCCTATCAAAGTACTATATTTTAAGATTTTAGCCAATTGTCGGAAGAGAATGAAGATGTCAACATGAAAGAGGTCTAAAAAAGTTCAAAAAAATTTTAAAATCGTAGTCAGCGTTTTTTTTTACAAATATGGTAGTGAAAAGTTATTAGATAAATCTAGTCTAGTTGTATAATCTAGTGGAAATTATATTACTTATTAAATATATAAATAAATAACTGTAATGATTTTTTTTTATTTTTATTCATAAATTAATAATAAACATGAAAAATGCTGCTTTTATAATTATGGTCTGAACTAAGACGGAGAGCGAAAACGAAAACAGGACAAAAATGAACAAGTGCTAAAAAAGGCACGGATATCGAATTATATTCTTCTTGAAATTCCAATTCAAGCAATTATAATCTGGAAAAACGCTGGAAAATTTCGCTTCTGCTTCCAGAGCAAAGAATATCAGATATATAATAATACAAGCATGAGGATCAAAGGTTTTATGATTGTTACCTGGCAGGATTAAAACGGAAAACTTCAACTTATATGTATAGATTCTTGTTAAGTAAGTAAAGTACCTATAATAAAAAAAAAATCCTATAAAGGGAAGATAAAACTCGTTAGATTTTTTACCTGAACTCTACTTTCTCGGATCCCTCTACAGATTAGCGAACGAGGCAGGTAAAAACAACTGATCTTCGAAAATATATATAAATTTGCCGGATTTTTGACTAATTAATATATTGTGATGATCGATAGCCTACTTTTTGCACCTAGAAACGTACCCGATATTATTTCCAAAAAAGCAGGAAGCAAAATAACTTTACGAATAAATAAGTTAAGAAAATAATACGTTAAACAAAGAAAGATCAAATAAATAAATAACACGGCACTTGTAAAAATAACAAATGAGGCGTAGCTCAAGTTTATATATTACGTAGAAAAAAAACAATAAATAAATACAAAATAGAAGTACGAAGAAAACAGGGATTTCCGCCGAAATTAAACCAAATAAACCAAGCGAAACAAAAATATTTAAGCCAACAACAAAATGCAACATAATAGTTCATTAAACATCAAACTACAGTTACATATTTTTTAATAAAACTATACAACACAATATGAATAAACAAATGATGAGAATATGGAGAAAGTATACATGGAAAATACTGTTAACTTTCTATGGCCAATTGCGCTAAATCAAAACTCTTTCGATCTAAACACTTAATTTGTCCAACTAACAATTAAAATTAAATAATATAACATGCCGTAACATACCTGACACCAAACAAAAGTAATCTTCACGCATGGTTTGAAATACTACATTGCAGTATGCCGTCTGATCAGAGGAACTCCTTATAAATTCTCATGTCATATGTACATTAGCTCACGTCGAATTGCATCTGCTAACTTCCTTCCAAGCGACATGATTGAGGTATGCCGCTAGTCTACAATAAACATGAAGATTATTTCCATTGACAACTATTTTATCACTGTTTTATTCCACTTTCTCTTATTCAATGTTAGTTATTTTATGACGAACGATGTCTAAAACCTTTTTAAAAACGAGAAAAACTAATGTTATATATTTATTTTGGTCAAAAGTCAGTATCATTTTATACCCAAAATATATGCCAATTGACTTTGACATGAGCGTCTTCGTCGAAAGCTGCGCTGTGAGTCACTTATTATGCAATTTATCTCTATGGTCAACGTGCCTGTCTTTAACAACGACCAAAGTAAGCAACTTGGGACAAAATTTACCAGGAATTTCTAAAAATATTTATTTTCCATTTTGAATTATAAATAATGGGATGGTGCACTTTAAACGCAGTGACACTAACAGATAATTGACCTGTCATACATAAATAGTGAGATTAAAAAAAATCGAAACCAAAAACTTTATTAGTGCAGCCTTGTGAAGCGCCAAATAAGAACAACAAAGGACACTAGTAAAAGGACTTAATAACGGTACAAAAACACCATCCCAATAATTTATTTCATGCGGCCAATCCAGGATGCCAATGAAGTCCGAAGTGAAGATTCGGAACACGTATCGAGGAACATAAAGGATCCTTTCACAGATCTATTTACCATTGAAGATACAATTAATTTACCTACCGTAGAAAACAATAAACTTTAATGAGGAATCTATGCTCTAAAATTTCGATCTAACTAAAGAGTTTGCAATATTGAGGTCAGATTTTAAATGCCGTTAACATGAAAAAGAATTTAGGTTTCTTAATCTCAAGTAAAACTGAAATTTTCAAAACAATGTAGTGTAGCTTCAAAGCATGCAAATAGATTCCCATTCTCCATAGCTAGACATTTTAAGTTTAAATCACAATACATCATTCTTCTTGTATATAAATCGCTTTTAAGACCTCAATTAATTCATGCGGTAAAATTTAGATCGCCATGTATGTAATAGGACATTATAATATTTGAACATGTCTAGCGACGAACGACGAAATTATTTGCTGAAGTTAAAAACAAGATAGCTTGAACACAAAATTCATGTTCTACTTAGTGAAGCATTTAAAATACTAAACTCTAACTGATTTAAAATATAATTGAATATTGAACTATATAGCCGAATGTAGACTAGAAATAACGGTATAAGTTATTGTTTTTTAATATAATCAATAATTACATAGGCCTGCGTTTGAAAAAGACTTTATGTTCCTCAGGATTTCTTTGTGGTTTCTTAATAAATCAAATCTCCTGAACTCAAAAATGAATGTATTTTTGTTCAATCAGGTCAGATTTTCTCAGTACAGCATCATACGCCATTTCCATTGAGATACCTCATTTTTCAGGAAAAAAGATATTTCAAAAACCTTTCTATATCTAATAATACGTTATTATTTTTATATCATAGAAACAGCAATAAACGCACGTAAACTATAATCCTTTTAATAAAACAAAAAATTTTAACAATGCAACATTATAAAGAAAATAATTCTTATTTCTAAGAAAAGACGCTCTTGACGATTTTGGTTTGTGCCTCTCATCTGGTGCATCACGCTTCAAACACCAACAGTAGTCAGCCAGCATGTTTACGTCCCATTTACCCCGGTACCTGGATTCTATTTTTTTATGTTATGGTGGAATCTTTCCCTCTGTTCTTCACTGTAATTTCCGTAGTTTTCGGGAAACTACTCCAGATAGGGCCGTAAAAAGTTTATCTTATTACGGCTAATTGACCAAGGCAACATATTTTGGGCTTCTTTTATTACCTATAAAATTGTTAACTAGAGCTTTGAAAGATTTTTTAACTATCATTTCTCTGTACGTCATTGATGCCTCAAACTGCTGATTTCTCATCAGTTCCTGATCTGAGGTCCATCAAAGATTCCCGCATGGGGCTTAGCGTGACCGATTTGTGGAAGTTTTTGAAGAAGAAATTTCAAAGCTTGGTTTCTTTATTAAGGGTTTTGACATAATCTTTCATTATGCCAAGCTTTATATGCAGTGAGGAAAGTAGTATTTTGTTAGGAGGTACTAAAGGTTCAGCTATCATATTGTTTGATCCAATTCTAAATGCTTCTCGTGGAGGCCAAACTTTCTTCTCATAGTGCATACTATCTGTACGACTGTCCAATAAACATAGGAAACAGGGATGCTTAGTGTAGCCTGTTTGCATCACAAGTATAAGAGACACTATCTGAAAAGAAATTTAGCCGAGAAGGGAAATTTCAAGTATAATATTTCTAAAAACAAATCCCAAGAAATATTTCTTAAAACTATAAGAATATGAATAGCTACTGAAAAGTCCTGTATGTCGATGCATAAAATGATTGTATGGGACAAATTTTATATATTTCCATCTTATTTTGAGTTATGTTGTATACCTTGTCAATTAAGATAAGATCACCATTGACCCAAGAGGATGCATTAACCTGTGAGGACACATTTAAAAAAAAAATATAACTCAAACATGAATCATGATTTCCAGATTTGCATTTTTGTAAAATGTAAGTTGACCAAAAGGTATATACAAGTATTACCAATTAAAAATGAAACTCTCTATAGTAAAGAGCTTAAAAATGCCAAGTGTAAAATGATTTTACCTTTAAGTCACCACATATCCTCCAGTTGTGGGTAGAGTAATTTATTGCATCCAGCAATTTTTTCATATTTTCATAACTTTCAGTAAGTTGGATTGAATGGCCTATAGGAACAGAAGCTATTTTCTTACAAATATTCCGTAACACAGCTTTTAAACTTCTACTGGCGGAATCTATGAAATGCTGTAAAAAATAGCTTCGAAACTCTTGTTATCTTTTTCTGTACCAAAAATATGTTGTTTCTTTAGCGAGAAGAGTAGTTTCACGAAGTTAAGAGCCAAGAAATTGTGCATCCTCCTTGGAAAACCCTAGGTCCCTGGACAGGTCATTTAATGAACTTAAGTAAATGATCTTGCGACCATATCATGTGTGGAAACCTGATAAAACTCAGATGTGTCATAATCTTGTTCAACTTCCATATTAATCTCTTTATGGACCTATATATGTTCAGTCGGAGAAGGTATAGGAATTCTACCATAGGGCAGGGGTTTGATGGCAGAAGGAACATCGGAATATGCCACACTATGTTTATTCTTTTTATTTATACCTGTGGAAAATATAATTGAATATTACATAAAGGAATTGATTTAGAGTTGAAGATAGTAAAAGATATATTCATGCTGAAGTGAACTATGTTAGTTTTTTAATTTTATGCTATTCTATGCATAATAATGAAATTTACAAGAGCCATTATTATACAGAAAGCTTAAATACGTGATACAATACTTACCTTTAAGATTTGTCACGCAAAAATAGCAGTCCGTAGTGTGTTCCTGGCCATCTCTCCACACCATGGGAACACCAAAAGAGAGAAACTTCTGTTCGCCCTGAGTCCAGCGTCTTGAACTTATGTAGCCTTCCTTGCAGCAGATATGTGGTGCAGTACTTTTATCTTGATCTCCTAGCCTTATTCCAAAGTATTAAAGGTAGAATGATTTGGTTACAGGAGAGATAGTAAATTGCTGCTCAGAAAAGCTTACTTCCGCAAATATAGCAGAATCTGTCGGAGCGATTCTTACATTTTTTGTTCAGTTTTAACTCCACTATTATTACTATCATCATCATTGACTCTATAATTGAATAAGGGGATTTCTTTGAGTATTAGAAGAATAATTTCATCTTAGTTTAGATAGGACTTATGTTTTTTTTATCAAAGTAAAGAAATAAATATCAGTGTCGGAATTTTGTGAATTTTTTAATGCCCAGAGAATTACAAATGGTGAAGTTCATAAAATTTATTATTATATAACTTCTATTACTCTATATTTAATCAACGTGATATTTTGAAAGAGCAAAAATTTAGTTTAGAGTTCCTTTTTAATTTTTTAAAAATTGGCGAAGTTCATAAAATCTTAGTATTATATGCTAAGCAATTTCTAAACGTCAAAAATATAAACTTATCAGGCAATAGCTACGCAACTTTCCCCTACGGGGGGAGCTTGCGCTTCGCTATTAAGATTGAAATTTAAAATCTAAAAAAAAGCAGCCATAGTTAAATTTTTTTAATTTTTCTGAACTTCCCTAATTATTATAAGTTTAAAATGGAATTTTAAACTAAATTTCCCCCTTTTAAAATATTACGTTGCTAAAATATAGTTGTTTTATGCTATTAGAAAAGAATTATTAGAAATAACTTTGATAAAAAATGAAATTATTGTTCAAATACTAAAAAAAAACCCTTCTTAAATTATAGACTTAGTGATAATGATGATGATTAACATAATTACTTAAAATGTACACAAAATTTACCTCGGATGCAGTAGTGCAAAAACTATTGAAATTCTGATGTAATATAGTACATGTATTAACTATAAAATTATTATCACCCACTGTATCGCAAAACTGAACCTGATAGAGAAAAACGGATGCCATATTCGGATTTAGTAGGTCAATTTTATTAAGAAACATGACAGAAAACCTAAGGTACATTTTTGACGCAGACCTGTGTATAATCAAACTGTCATTTGTATCAATAAACTATTAAATCTCTTCATTGGTACTTAGAATATCTAAGAAAGTGATATTGTATATATTTCCTACTAATTAATTAAGATTGCGGGGGTTATAATTTTGATATTTTACAAGATACTCGGCAAAAGAACTTTTTCTGAATTGATCAAGTTAAAGTTTTAAAGTAATCAACAGAAACATTCTTTGCAGCATCTTGGATGGCTTTCGAGAAGAATATTTTGTTGTTAAATTGCCTGCCACCACCTGTGGAACCTTCTCTCTTCTGGGTGCTTTACAAGTTTTCTATTAAATTTAGGTCGCAACTGTTGGGAGAACAGTCATTGATTGAGCGTCGTACAAATACTTTCGACTATTAATCAATTCTTTGAGAATTTGGAGCAATTTCCTGCACGAAGACAAATGATTTCTTCATTCTCACTAACCGTATCTTGAACTAAGCTAGGAAGATTTTCTCCAGGAACTTGCATGCCTTCGAATTTATTTTCACACCATTATCCACTTTAAAAGGTCCTAATAGCTTGTCTAAAAAAAAGGATAGTACAAACCATCAATTCTCCTCCTCTTTGTTGTCGCTTGGTTAACAGCTTCACCTGACGTCCATTAACAAACCAGTCTCTTGCCCAATCAACCAGCCCTTTCCAGAGTGATAAGCTCTGTGAAGATAACTTTTATAAAGTCATTTTCCATGTATGTCTGGACCCACAACAGTCATGTTTCTTTCGGCTTGGTTACTAACGGCTTTTGGGTCTTATTCCTAACGGTATAAATTTTCAAGAGACCCTTACACCATGTTTCTCTTGAGACAAAGTTACAGGAGCTTGAAAAATGGCTTTGGTGCTAACATGAGCATTTTTAGCCACTTCTCTTTCGAAGTGAGAAAGATCTCTGTGGTTATACATATGTCTTTTGGTTGAACACTTTTCTTTCTTGAATGAGTGCCACTTTCTACATTTTTCTTCACAATGCGATGATCACAATTCATATCTTCTAAATTATGCAGAGAAGACATTCCTTTAGTTAATTTCTTTAGGATATAATTCTTCTCTTCTTGACATAAATTAAAAAGGGGATTTTTGTGAGTATTTGATTAATAATTTCATCTTAGTTTAGGTTATGAAATGTATTTTATCAAAGTTTAGAAATAAATATAGGTTTTGAAGTTTTGTAAATTATTTAAAACCCAAAGAATTACGAATAGTGAAGTTCAGAAAATTTATTTTTCAGAATTTATTTTTTTATCAGGAGTTGATAAAATGTAGAGTTATAGAAGAAGAATAGAAGATATATAAAAATAATTTTTCTGAACTTCACCATTTGTAATTCTTTGGGTTTTGAAAAATTTGAAAAATCTCGATACTTATATTTATTTCTGAAATGTACCATTTTGTTTTTTGATATTAGAAAAGAGTTATTAGAAAAAACTTTGATAAACAAATATTTTAGTGATGATGATGATTAACATAATTTCTTAAAATGTACACAAAATTTACTCCAAATACAATAGTGCAAAAACTATTGAAATTTTGATGTAATATAGGATATGTATAAACTATAAAATTATTATCACCCCCTGTAACGCAAAAACTGGACCTGATAGAGAAAAACGGATGCCAGATTCAGATTTAAGAGGTCAATTTTATTAAGAAACACTAAAGAAAACCTAAGGTATATTTTTCACGCAGAACAGTGTTATCAATACTCAAATATAAGCCTAAAGCTCTTGAACAAGTGTATTATTTCGTGGCCTAAGGCAAATATTTTTATTAACCAAAAGCGTACAGCTCACAATTAGTTTACGCATTCAAAACGTGATACCATTTTCATTTTAATCCTCAATACCAAATTTGACCAAATTGATGGGCAATGACGACATGTTCCCTTCGTGCGGTGCAAAAAATTACTCACGGAATAAGGCATCTGAAAAACAAAGAGAAAACTAAATTTATTTGTTTTGAATACAATTCCAAACAAAGCTCATGGCAGTATAAAGCGAAGGATTTAAGCGCTAAACGAGTGCGTGCTCAACGAGGAAAGAATTGTGTTAGATAAGAAGCGGCAATTTTCGGAAACTTGTTTGCTCGGAAATTTTAAAAATGGCATTGAGCCCATATGTAGGAAAATTTCCGACATACTATATCGTGCTGAATTCAAATATTTTCGAAACAATTTTATTGCTTAAAATAATAGTTATACCAGATTAAAAGGATGAAAAGAATGACAATCATGGAATGAGAAGAGGATATAAGATATTCAAATTGGGTTGAATTAAAGATAGATATTACTTAACATAACAAAGAAGAATATTGAAGTCTGATTTTAAATGTGTAGAAAAGAAATGAGTTCTTAAACGAACCAACTCGTTTCCTTGTAAACCAAGATTTTCCGTACCTTGACAAACCTGATAACTCCCATAATGAGGCTTTCGGGTTGCTGAGAAAAAGTCAATCAACAAATCGTCTTAATTAAGGAATTCTTTAAAACAGGAGCTTGGTTACAGAATTCGGTGAGAAAAATTGAACCAACAAATCGTTTTTAATTAAGTAATTATTTCAAACCGGAACTTGGTTACAAAATTTGGTGGGTATAAATCGAGATAAATTCTAAGAAATAATCTAAGTAATATTTAGAATATCAAGGAGAAACATTGAAATTTTAATATTATATATTTTGAATTATGTTTTGTCTACTTTTTACGAATTTCCAAAAAGTTTAATTAAAGAACCATGTGGGGGATTTCCACGTGGAATTTCTTTTCCAGCACGGAAGTGACGTCTATGCGTTAAAGAAAATTCTGGAATTTGGTTAGGCTTAAATTGGTAAGCCTTCTCCACCCCCATCCACAAGCGGTAGCCTCTAACCGCGTCCACCCCGGACCACCTTTTTGTGGCTTAGAATCACCTAGGTGTACAGGTTCGACGCTATTCGAGAGTAACGAGGGCCAAACACCTCATGTTTTCCCCACCCGTGCATTGGGGGGGGGGGGCTCGGATATATAGGGCTCGTCTTCCAGGTGGAAGATACAGAGTTGAGTCCCGCCCGGTTCCAAGAAGCATTCCCCCTAGTTCAAAGTCATGTGCTTAACAACGAAGCAAAGTGACGGCTGAACCTTTCGTGTCTTTGGAATTAGCCCAGAAGGTGAGGTATTTCCATTTGACGATCGCTAACCGAGCGATTTTCCGACTCCACTCATCAACTCCAGTAGAAGCCCTCCTTGCTCCCTACTGATCTTCGAAATACTCTCCCCTGAACCCGACTTTACAGCCCCTTCCCCTCTTGGAGAACCGTCATCACGTCAACTTCCCGCTCAGAAGATCCGAGTTTCCTCGCCCTTACGTTTATTGCCTGCAAAAGACATCCGTGAAACCTTACCCTGACGTCTTACCTGGAACCCTCCGTAAGCCAACCACTCCCCCCGTCAGCAACCCATTTGATTTAATCCTCCTCATTGGAATAGTCTCCTTCTGTAACGCATTAATTTCTAACTGGCCCATTGATTTTCTTATTTTATGTAAATAAAATTATATTTTTGTACATGCCTCTTTAAATAACCTTGAGCTGTGCCATTGCCATTGCTCCGCGCGTCGAAACTCGTGGCGTTCCGCCCCTTTGTCGGTTCGCCTTTAAGTTATTAGTTCCTTCCCCATAGATACAATATGGTATTGATATCATATAATGTCACACCACGAAAAACCAATATAGTATAAAGCTTTTTAAATTTAAGAGAAGTTGAATAAAAGATCCTTAATATTAAGTTAATATTCCTAAATAAATATATATAATTACATTTCCTTTCTAATGGATTTTATGCGACCTACTTTTCACATACTGACGATGTCACATATTACATAGCTTATTGCTGTCCGATAATACAACAAAGGTTATATATTTTTTCTAAAAAAAAAAATAGCCCTTGTTTTAATCAAATTGAATACAAATTAATTTGACCAGATTTGAATATCAATGCGTGCGTTGCTTTCTTTGGAATGATGGTATATATGTAAAAGACTTACGATAAAGGTTATGAAAACCTGCTAAGTAGAAAAATAATTATTACTAGCCAGTAAACAGGATTAAAAATTTTAGATTAATAGATATTTTACTCTCTTTTTCACGTGATAAACATGTTTCAAAATAGATAATCTCATTTACAATCCTACTAGTTAGAATCCTTTTCAATTAATTCTTCTTGTCCAAAACCAATTTATTGTTCCGAAATGTACTTAATATACAACGTTTAGCCACCTTCTCACGATATCGGGCAAATAATTTCAACCTTAAATCACGCAATATTCGTTAGAAGATCGTCAAAAGGATAATAAGTAAGTCTCATCGCTAGTTATTCTTGCTACTTTAAACTTTTCACATAAAACAAGAAATATACAAAGCACCCACAAATCAACTAACAACAACTAAGCTTCATCTTTTTTTCGGAATGCGCTACTAAATGCTTTTTCATATAAATAAGTGAACGCAGTGGCAATAGAAGTAGCGTGTTCTTGAATGAGGTCAAAGATCGGCCACGTGCCCTTCCTTACACATGTAGCCCTGAGATCCCCGCATGGAGCTGTGAAAGCATGGCTGAGCTGGGTGAGGATGCAGCCAATGGAGTTATCACACGCCACAGATGTATTTGCCTAGAGACCAATTTCATCGTCTCCCACGCCAACCTTTCAACAAACATTCTTGCCTTCCACCTGGATATCGAACTCCATTGGACATTCCAAGCCAACGTATCACAATTTTCCCTTTCCCTGAAAGCGTCACCAACTTTTCCCCCAAATGCTACCCGTCTAGAGGGCCATCTCAGCCACCTCACCAGGCACCTATATACCCTTAACTAAGTTTAGTAAGCAGCACTGTTAGACTTCCCACCTACTCCGGTGAACGATTAGCAGGACGCTCATTCTCACCCCCAGCGGCAATTTCGATTTGGGTCGAAGGCTAAATCGATGTGTGAATTCTGCCCTAGCCAATCGGCAAGTATCGACATCCGTGAACTTTGCCATAGTCAATCGGCAAGTATCGACAACAATAAACTCTGCCATAGTCAATCGGCAAGTATCTGACGAGAATTTAAAACTACAAAGGCTCTACGAGTGTCTCTCATCTGAAACAAGACGTAACCTGACTTCTTCCGTCGCATTCATCGTACCTCACCTGGCCCCTTTTCTTCAATGAGCACATAAGAAATTGTAAGCGTTGCCGCCTGCAGAATGATCTTGAATCTGGCTTACCCCATTGTTCCATTATTTGTGTGAACGCCCCAGCTTAAAATCCCCTTTTAAATCACCAACCTGAATCTGACCTATTATTCCCCTAATTAACACACCTGCATCTCGTGTGGACATTTAACCTCGTCTGTGCGACCATTCCCTTTAAACCCAATATTTGTGTAAATATAAATATCATTTACCCTTTCACTATCGGTCTCCAACTAACTTCGGCCCAAAGTAACTACGTATATATATATATATATATATATATATCCATATGGAGCTCGGCCGTGAAGCCTGCATTTAATATTGAGGATAAATCCCAGAGCCACGAGAAACGGATGTAGCATCTTTTAATTTTTCACTACGTTTCGAAAACTACAAGTTTTCATCTTCAGGCTAGAATAAGTTTACAAAGTTAATATGCATAAAGAAAACTTGAAAAGGCCAACAAGACATTATTTTACAGGTGACCAATTACAGAATATCAGTAGAAAGTACTACAAGTTAAATTAAATATGACTTGGCAACAGTTAAATTTACTTTAAGACCGACTCAAAAATTAGTTCATAAATTTAAAGATTATTGCAGAAATTAATTACAAACTAAGAGAAATTGACTTGGCATTATTTAAAGATGGTAAATTTAAACTTTTTTTTTTTATTATTATTATTATTAAATTTTGTAAAGACTAACAGTTAAAAACATTTAATATAAAAACGGAAAATTTGGGTACTTACTAAAGCGGATCCATCCTAGAGAGTGAATGGTAGGTTTAACAAAGGGGCTAGTATATATATAGGTTACATTGACGGTTGGTTTATTAAAAGGCAAACCAACTAACAAACTGTAGTTAAAATTAGTTAATTAATAATGATATTGCACTTAACTCTTCATTGAGTGTAGGTTTGTAGTGTTTTATATATAGAGATTCGAGGGTTCTTAGGCAATGTTTGTTGTTGTTAAAGGCTAATACTTTAAAATTCTCAATAGAAATGTTAGTTTTACAGCTTATGGTGTGTTCCCTAATAGATGACTTTTCCTTTCTATTTAATTTTAAAGTATTAGCCTTTAACAACAACAAACATTGCCTAAGAACCCTCGAATCTCTATATATAAAACACTACAAACCTACACTCAATGAAGATTTAAGTGCAATATCATTATTAATTAACTAATTTTAACTACAGTTTGTTAGTTGGTTTGCCTTTTAATAAACCAACCGTCAATGTAACCTATATATATACTAGCCCCTTTGTTAAACCTACCATTCACTCTCTAGGATGGATCCGCTTTAGTAAGTACCCAAATTTTCCGTTTTTATATTAAATGTTTTTAACTGTTAGTCTTTACAAAATTTAATAATAATAATAATAAAAAAAAAAAAAGTTTAAATTTACCATCTTTAAATAATGCCAAGTCAATTTCTCTTAGTTTGTAATTAATTTCTGCAATAATCTTTAAATTTATGAACTAATTTTTGAGTCAGTCTTAAAGCAAATTTAACTGTTGCCAAGTCATATTTAATTTAACTTGTAGTACTTTCTACTGATATTCTGTAATTGGTCACCTGTAAAATAATGTCTTGTTGGCCTTTTCAAGTTTTCTTTATGCATATTAACTTTGTAAACTTATTCTAGCCTGAAGATGAAAACTTGTAGTTTTCGAAACGTAGTGAAAAATTAAAAGATGCTACATCCGTTTCTCGTGGCTCTGGGATTTATCCTCAATATTATATATATATATATATATATATATATATATATATATATATATAGAGAGAGAGAGAGAGAGAGAGAGAGAGAGAGAAAGAGAGTCTGGCCATTCCCATTTGCCAAAGTGTAATGAGTATATTATATATTTTATGTAGATTTCATATGATATAATATATTCAAGAAATTATACTAAATATACTAATAAAGTAAAATAATGCACCAGAAAAAGAGAGAACGACTCCTCAGGAACATTCTAGAAGTTTCTTAATATCATCTTGGAACATTTTGCCAAATAGGTAAGAAATGTACAAACGCCATTTTTGTCCTATTTACTTTGCAGAGATACCAACGCACGTTAAAGTGAAAGCTGAGCTGTATCACGAAATTGTTCGCTTGAACAACTCCCTTATAGAAGATTTTTACTAAACACCTATCTATGAAGGATCCCCTTGATACTGCAAAAGAAATTTCTCGAAAATTGAAACAATAGTGGCAAACAAGTGAATCGTTTTACAGTGTAATGATTCCTCAGTGCTTCTGGATTAAAATCTTGTTCTCCAGCAACTAATATATTCATCAGTAGGAAGAACCAGAAGGTGAGTATCGAACAGGCTGGAGTTCATGTTGTTTGGAAGGGTCAAGATTAGGAGAGAATTTATTTCAACGACGAAAGTAAATTTAATTTAGTTGGATCTGATGTCATACGCATCAAAAAGGCAGCGTCTTAGTATAGCCAGCTTTATTTATGCAGGGCAACACGCCATGGCATACTGAAAAGCGAGTAAATACTACTTCGAACAAGAAGATATCGAAGTAATGAAGTAGTCTGCATCTTAAGTCTTTTAAGTTCCATCGTTGTCAAGTCTTAGTTTGTTTCTAGTGTATTTTGGCAGCTCACTTCTGCTCATCCATCCACATCACGTCATAACCACACCAACATAAATAGCTGCGTACCATAAATAAACAAGGTCTGCTGACTAAAAGGCATCGTGCCCTCACTAGTTCTGATTTATGACCTTAAGATCTTCAAAACTTTTCATAATTCCCGGACTAACTTGAGAAGACCTTGAGAATTCTACTATTCGAAAAAGAATGTAAAACTAAATAAGCAATTCAAATTTCCTTAGGATCAGCCGAATAGTTATGATGTTAATGCCCCCCAAAATGATTCACGGGCTAACTTTGGGAGGACTTTGGCAATTGTATTATTCATAGCAGAATGCAAAAACACATAAGGTCTTCAGATTTCGTTAGAATAGGGTGAATATATATGATTTATTGCCTAAACAATATAATTCCCTTGCGAACCTTGGAAGGGGTTTGGTATTTATATCCTACGAAAGAGAAGGTTAAACAACATAACGGTTCGAATTTAGTTAGAATCAGCCAAATAGTTATAATGTTATTACAAAAACAATAAAATGCAACAAGGGAACGACCAACATTATGAGATGTAGAGTCGCTCGCGACTAGAATTGCACGCGACTAAAAATAACTTTAACGATGGGACTGTTTTTCTTCTCCTTTGTATACATTTTACTTCACTATCTTTAAAAATTGTAAAAATTTTCACTGTGAACACCAAAGCACATTGTCTTGTATCTCTATTTTTAAACTAAATACTGCTGCCACCCTTCACGAACACTCACACCTTACTTATAACAAAATATCTTACCACACCAATTCACAATTTACCAGATGATTAATAACTTTTCAGGACATTCTAAGGATATCCTAGTTATATGCTCATTACTTTTATCTAGTTTAATAACTTTTCATACAGATTTCACCTCTTATTTCGTGATTACTTTTCAAAAATATTCCAATACAAAAACTTAATTCAACCCTCCACATTCTCCATTGCTACCTGACTTAATATCTTGGCTATTGGATCTTGTAAAGATGAGATATCCAAGGTTTATTCCAACCTATTAGAAGATAACATGATCTAACCTATCTTACCCAGCCTAATTCTGACAACATGATTTCATTAAGCAATTATAAGCATTAACTTGAAAATAATTTTCACTTATATACGCCAAGTATCTTTTAAATTTAAAGAACCATCAAATATTAACATATTATACATCCTACTTGGGAAATTTAGCAAATCATAAACATAATTACCTACCTTGCAGGTTCGTCATGTCATATATAAATAGCAATACGTCACATGGTCCTTTACTACCATCAATACCATAAATATAACAAAAGATCGTGCCTTCAAGCATTGCTTGTTAGGCAGCATATGTCAGGCGCAAAATCCATATCCTCATCTCCCACAGTTCTCTGCAAACTTGTCAATGATAATGTTTTCATAAAGTTATGAAAAAAACTTTTGAACAAACAAAGAGTAATTGCAGCATTTACCAGAAAATCTGCACACGAAGGTTATTTTTTAGACTTGGAATAAAATAAAAAGTGTAGGAAATAAGGTCTGCTGACCAAAAAGTCGCGTGCCCGCACTTAATCTGATTTATGACCTTACGACCTTCAAATATTTGAATAATTCCAGGAGTAACCTTGGGAGGAACTCGGCAATTCTATCATTCGAAAGAGAATGTAAACATCTGAAGAGTTTCAAATTTCGTTAAGATCGGCCTTATAGTTATGACGTTTTTCCAAAATAAAATAATTCTCGAGCGAATCTTGGAAGGAGTTTAACAATTAGATTCTGAAAGAGTGTAAAAAAATATAAGATTTTCAATTTTTTGTAGAATCAGCTGAATAGTTATAATGTTATTGCCGAAAAAATAAAATTCCCGGGTTACTTTTTAATGGAATTTGAAGATGTAGTTTGTATTTTTAATGTCACTTCATAAATTCAATCTCTCCCATCTTAAGCATCAGCTATTTTTTCTTCATTATCTTCAGGAGAGAAAATCATTTTACTTGATGGCATTAAAACATTACACTACCTATAGTAGGCGACTCTTCTTCATTCACTTTCCGTCGCTTTTACTTATTGACTTGTCTCGAAAGCAAACCTGATTTTGTTAAAAAGAAGTATTGGGTTGAGGAATAAGTTCTTGGGGTTTTATAAAATTTATTCATTACCATTCTTAATTTTAGAAAAACAGCATTTTTAATTGATAACAATATGCAATTTAATCAATAATGTATTTACCGTTGATAACTAAAACTTCTTCCCAACGTTCAACTAGTTTTATAATGCCTCTGCAATAAAAATCTATGGATTTTGACTCGAAGAATTCTTCTAACCAGGTTCTTAATTCCACTTCAGTATTTAACGAAACGCCGCGCAAATTATTGAAGAGCGATCGGAATAGATGGATATCCGTTGGAGCCAAGTCTGGTGAATATGGAGGATGCAGCAGGATTTCTCAATTATTCGTCTGCATGGCGTTTTTTGCCATATAGGAGATGTGAGGACGAGCATTGTAGTGTTCCAGAAGGACTACATAAGGTCCTTTTGCATTGACAATCTCGTTGTTCGCAAGGAACTCATAAAGAATTATGCCTTCACAATCGCACCACACACACAGCATCGTCTTTCGTTGATGAAGTCCTTGCTTTAATCGCAGAAGTGTTTTTTTATTGGGGCTAAGCCATTGTTTTGGATAGACCATGTTCACATAAACACACTACTTTTCCTCGCTGGTGATGATGCGGTGAAGAAATCTGTCCCTATATCCACGAGTAGCCTTGTTACGAGCAAGCAAACCTGCGGCAATCGTGGAGCGTTGAAGTTTGTTGCTTTCGCTCGAAGCGTGCGGAAGCCATGCACCGAGTTTTTTAACTTTACCCATCGAATGAAGGTGATTCACTACAGTTTTCTGATCACACACCAATTGTACAGCCAAGTCTCTGTTCGATTGAGGAGGATTTTCATGAAGAAGGTCGTTCATTCGAACTTCATCCAACTTTATGGGGCGATCAGAACGTTCTTCGACATTAAGATTGAAATGACCGTTTTTGAAACGTGAAAACCACCATTGAGCTGTCCTTTCTCATAAAGCATTTTCTCCATACACAGCACAAGTATCGCGACGAGCTTTGGCTGTGTTTGCATTGTTCCCGTCTCGATTGAAAATGAATAACAACAAGTTTCGAAAATACGCCTTTCTTTCAACTTGACATTCCATTTTGAGGGTACAGAACAAAAATTAAATTAACACAAATTTTAAATAAACCGCAAAGACTTATTACTCAACTTCAAGACGTAGCTTAAGCAAAAGCCTAATAGTCTACGCTGTTAAGAGACGTAGCATAACCTTTGCAAATTTTGGTCTCATTATTTATTATTGTTTCTTAGTATGTGCACAAATCACGTCAACAAAACTTAAATCAAAACAACATTAAAAAAAGGCAAGAACTTATTCCTCAACCTAATAATTGTTTCTCTCTTACCTGTAATGAAAGCCAGTTCCTTCACAGAGATTTTGACCTCCATATGGGATTTAAATTGATTAGAGTTTCGTTTTTGCAACGAGGGCAACCAAATTCATTGCCAAAAAAACCCTTTATATTTGCCCCCTAGAATATCAACAGGTTGTCTAGTTTTTATAATGAAAGTGTCCTAGGCCTGAAGCTCTCCTTTCCCAAGGGATATTATTTTGGCCTGCTCCCAGTCTTTTGGATCTGTTTAAGATTGTGATCCTTGAATTTCGACTGTGGCTAGAAAAGAACTGTTCCCTTGTTTCCACTTTTCATGCACTTTCGGGTAAATATCTTGTGAAGATTGGCTGCTGTGTAGTTTCTCAAATCCACATTTCAGAACGTCAACCAGAGTTTAAAATTGAGATGGCAACAACTTTGCTATTTTTCAATTTATGTGTTCAAATTTGTGAATGTCGCAAGTCTTGTCCTAATTTTAAAAGCTATTGTAGGTCAAATCTCACTGGTAGTAATGAAGGCCAGGTAATCTTCAGAAGACTGTTGAATGTTTCAAACGGCGAAATAAAATAAGGGTGTAATAGACATAATTATTAATATAACCATGCAATTGCTTCGCCACTCCCCACTTACAGAAGGAGCTTACGCTTCGCTACTAAAATTAAAATTTAAAATCTATAAATAGCAGCCATGGTTAAATGTTTATACATTTTCTGAACTTAACCATTTTGTATTTTAAAACTCTAAAGAAATCCATAGAAATTACCTTGATAAAATTGAAAATATACTTAAATAAGTCATTAACAAACTAAGATGAAATTATTATTCAAATACTCCAAAAAATCGACTTCTTAAACTATAGAGTAAGTGATGATAAAGATGATAATAGTTATTTAAACCCAAATATGACAAGAATAAGTCAAAACTTTTAAGTGGCTAACAAAGTAAAAACTAAAATTAGGTATATTAAAATGAAAAAATAACGTTAGAATTCATAGGTAGGGCCTCAAATTTTGAGCAACCTTCATTTATGTAATTAGAACTTTGAAAGAATTGTCGCATACTAATAGCACAGTATTCGATAGTAAATCATAATATACCATAGCAGATTAGAGCATAGTATATTATTGAATACCAGGCAATGGCTTTGCTACTTAGATTAAAATTTAAAATCTAAAAAAAACAGCCATGGTTAAATATTTTTAATTTTCTGAACTTCGTTAATTATAATAATTTTAAAAAGGAACTCTAAACTAAATTTCCTCCCTTTCAAAATATCACGTTGCTAAAATATAGAGTTATAGAAGAAGAAGATATATAAAATTACATTTCCTGAACTTCACCATTTGTAATTCTTTGGGTTTTAAAAATCACAAAATTTCGATACTTACGGCCGTATGCTAAAACAAATGTTAAATCAACATTCAAACGAAAAACCTTTTTTTCCATAACTCTAAATTTCCAGAACGAGATTTTTTGAAGGTGTTTGAATAAGATTTTTTCTTTTAGTTTGGTTGTTACCTAAGAAGAAAAAAAGAAAGAAAAGAAAAAAAAGAAAGAAAAGAAAAAAAAGAAGAAGAAGAAAAGGGTGTTCAGGGTGTTAAAATAAAGAGTCTATAAATGGGATTAAAAAAGGTGGTTAAGATTAGCAAATAAGGCCGTAGGCCACACTCCGCAGGGGTGCCTGTGTAACCAAGCTCTTCCTGCTAAGGAAGAGAACAGCGGCTTGTTTTATATATATTTTACATTTTAGCCTTTTGCATATAATAAATTTATAAATAATTGTGAAGCTACACTAAATCATATTAAAGTGCATTTCACATTTTTTTTTAGCATACGGCCGTTATATTTATTTCTGAACTTCACCATTTTGTTTTGATATTAGAAATAAACTTTTAGAAATAACTTTGATAAAAATAGATAAGTCATAACCAAACTAAGATGGAACTATTATTCAAATACTCAAAAAAATCCCCTTATTAAATTATAGAGTTATTGGTGATTATCTCATATCATAGTATAGCATAGCACAGCATTGCATAATATATCATGGAATAGTATGACATAATATAGTATAACATGGCACAGTATAGTATGTTGGGGTATAGCATAGTATATCACAGAATAGTATGGCATAGTCTAGCCTACCCTAAAATAGCATAGTAGAGCAACATACTGTACCTTAGCATAGTAGGGAATAGCCTAGTCTATCATAGCTTTCATATTGTGTAGCATAGCATAGCCTTTTATAGCCAAGCCTAACCTAGCATATCATATCATAGACAACCTAAATATACCTACCTTGTTTCAGCCTACCAAACATAGGATAGACTAGCCTAAAATAGCATAGCCTAGCTGTGACGGACCTAAACTAGCATAGCTTAGGATAAACTAGCTAGAAGAGTATAACCTACCCTGTTTTAGCCTAGTTCAGCCAAGCCTACCCAAACATAGGATAACCTAGTTGTGCCAGGCCTAAACTGGCCTAGTTTAGTATAATCTAGCTAGCCTAGTATAACCTATAATAATATAGCCTAGTTTATCCTACCTTAGCTTAGTATACCCTAGCCCATCGTATTCGAGTATAGCCCAGCCTTGCTTAATCGACCCTAGTCTAACCTAGCATATTATAGTATAGCCTAGCTTAGCTTAACCTAGCCTAATATAGACTGGCCTAGCGTAACCTTGCCTAGTGTAGCCTAGTTTACTATAGCCTAGCCTATCTTAACGAAGTATGACTTAACATTGCATGACAGAGCCTAGCCTAGCGGCACCTTGAGTAAACTAGCCTAGTTTTGCCTAGAGTAGCCTAGCATAGAATAACAAAGCTAGAATAGGCTTCTATAGCCTAGCCAATATAACCTTGCATAAGGTAGCCTAGCCTAGCCTACCATACTATAGGCTCGGTATCCATAGCCTATCCTAGCATAACCATACCTAACATATTATAGCATATTATATCTAGCCTAGTATATCTTAGCCTAGTATAGCATACCATACCATAGACTATAATAACTTTGCATAGCTTAGCCTATTATAGCCTTGGTTACCTAGCCTATCGTATCCTAACATAGTTTACCTAGCATAGGCTCAGATAGCCTAGCAGAACAGATCATAGCCCTCCCTAGCCTATTATACTTTAGCCTGCGCTAGCATAGCATAGTACAGCCCTGTCTAGCCATGCATAGCTTAGCTTAACCTAGCCTAGCATTAACTAGCATATTATAACCTAGCCTAGCATTAACTATCCTAATCTAGTATAGCCTAAACTATCCTATTATACACTAGTCAAGCATAGCTTAGTATTGTCTAGCCTAACATACAATATGCTATCCTAGCATATTATATCTTACCTTTGTACATTATATCTTAGCATAGCTTAGCATAGTATAGCCTAGCCTATAATAACCTAGCATAGTATTTCGTATTCTAGGCTCGTCTAGCAGAGTATATCAGTGTAACGGCAGAATAGTTATGATTTTATAGCCGAAACAAAATCATTCCCGGGCTAACCTTGGGAAGACTTCGCAATTATATCATTCGAAAGAGAATCTAAAACAACATAAGTGTTTCAAACTTCGTTAGACTTGATAGAATAGTTATGATGTTATTGGCAAAACAAAACAAAACAAAACGGGGACCGACTGAAATATTGACTAAACTCCCACGTTACTAAAAATTTTTATTTTTTTAAATCGGATTACAGATTACAGCACACATCAATTCTACCTTCGTTTTTGTCTTAAGAGAAGGACTTGCTTTATTTTACAGATATTGGACAGCATTTGCACAAGCTTGGAGTGCTGGTGTACCAGTTGAAAAATGGAGATTGCTCATTGAAAACAGTAAGTGATTCCTGGAATGTGTTCTGCTGCACAACGGAATTAAGTTTTCTTCTATATTTCTTGGTAAGTCGACTATACTGAGGTAGAAGTATGAAACGATGTAGTACGTGCTAGAGAAAATTGTTATGATCAGCATGAGTGATTGATTTGGTTGAGTGTTGACCTGAGGATGGTGACTTTATGTTGTGACAACAATCCGAGTTCATCAATTACTCATGCTTTCTGTTCATCTGGGATAGCAGGAACTGAGCTCTGCATTACACTAAGAAGGAGGGGCATGTTCGAGAGAAATTGTGCCTTGCAGAAACAGGATATATTTCCCACTGCTCCACATCAAGCTTGGTTTAGGAAACAATTGTTTAACGCTCTGGACAAGGATGAGCGCTACTTCACTCAATTGTACCACGCTTTTCTATCATGGGAAAGTTGAGACCTGACATCTAAGAGGGTCCTCAAATCTGTAATCTCATCAAAGATTCAGAGTTTTAAAACTCAATAGACGAAGTGGAATTGGAAGTGCGGAACGCATTTTTTACGGTTATGAACAGCTTTCCTGGAAACAAGAAGGAAAAGAACTATACAGAACTTGAAAGCGATATTCTGGCTGCTTTCAAAACCTAGGATGAAACATGATCCTAGGTTTCCTGAGAATTTGGGATCAATAAGGGATGCACAACGGGAAAGTTCCAGTTGGACATGAAAGAGATATAGACCAGGTATCAGAGAATCTGGGATTCAGTCATGATGGCTGATTACGGTTAGACTCTAAGTAGAGACATCCCTGCCGCTGAGCATTCTAGGAGTTCGAAAAAACAAAAGTTCATGCCCTGACTTCTGAACAATGAAGACCTAATATCCAATTTAAATGAACCTACTTTTATCAATGGCTACTATTCAATATACATTATTTAATTTTTCTGAAGATTTGATCAATTTATTATGTTAAACAAACAATGTTTTTTATCTTAAAATCCTATTTCAGATGCGAAATATTACCAAAAATAAACTGAAAATGTCATAAAAATGCAATCTATTTATTTTTAAAATTGGATTTTAAATTTTCACTTAGCACAAAGCCTTACCTAATCGGAGGAAACGGATGTCATTTCCAGATTAAGTGGAAATGAAAAATCTTAGACGACTTACATATATTTTTCTGTAGCACAAAGAGTAATTCTATGTTGAATGAGTATGTGTGCATAAGTTTGAAGCAAAATTATTAAAAGTTTCTTTCCTTCCTTTTATCTCGTTTTTACGTTATTTTTACTCTCTTATCTCTTCCTTTGCCTATTCAAATACATTATTATCTTTGTCGTATTATTTTAAATTTAAACAAATTAGAATAATTACATACAATAAAAAAGCAACTCTTTTCTCAGTTTTCATTATTATATTTTCGCTTCTCTCGTTCTCTGAGAAAAATACATACAGGGTTAAGCCCATAAAACCGGCCCCATACTTCGATAGGCCTCATTTCTTAATTTTCTGCAAGGATCGGATGAAACTTTGTTGATAACTAGGTTATTATGTTTTAAAACAGTAGATCAAAACATTAGAGTCTTTGGACTTTTCTTCTTTATTCTAGAGCACGTGTTAGAGATGACCTGCATTTAGCTCTGTACATTTCTTGAGGCACAGCTCAAAGTTGTCCATGACGTCCAGACAAACCAACCGACTAATCGCTCTGATCTCCTCTCTGATGGATTCCTTGATTTACCTGATCTTCTTGGATCTCCCTGCGTACACTTTGTCTTTAAGTTAGCTGCAGAGAAAGAAATCTGGGGAATAAGATCTGGGATGTGAGGTCTCCACTCAAAATCAGTCTTGAGACTGATTACACGGCCACCAAAGTTCTCTTTCAGTACCCCTCCTTGTTGACTGTCACTCCCGTGCCAGATTCCTCGAAGATGAATGGTCTGATGATGAATCTAGCTGATATTGCAGTCCAAACTGAGCACTGAGGGAAGTGTAGAGGCTTAGTTGGTACCTCATTTGGTCGGGAGGTCTCCCAGAAGACATTTGTCTTCGAGTTTACCTTTCCCTTAAAATGGAAGTGAGCTTCATCTGAGGTCCAATGGAGGTTAAGGAAAGTTTAAGGGCTCCTGAATCTTCTCTAGTATTTTGACTGCCATAGCTTTTCTCTGCTCCTTGTCTGAGGCTCTAATGGTCTGCTTCGTCTGTAATCTCTACGGGTAGGCCTATGGATCCATTACTAGCACTGTCCTGCAAGTCTCACGGGATATACCGAGGGACTGACTTCGCGTACTAACAAAGCGTTTGAGACTCTGCTGAACTGACTCTCTCACGCTCTCGATCTTGCTCTCTCTCGCTTTTGTCACTGGCTGCATTGAGGTTCTCCACTGTCCCATAGTTCTCAAAGTGGTCCACCCATGCATGAATTCTTATCTTGGAGGGGGCTTTTTCACATTCGAACTGATGAACGAAATTGTCCTGCACTTTCTTGAACGAGCCTGTCTTGTAGTAATATTTGACACATTATATTCCCGGCCGGAGATCGCATTGAGATCGGTTTGTGTTCACAGGCCTTGCTTCTTTCATGTCCTGCAAAGTAAGGGTGATTAGTGAATGAATGATGGTATCACAAAAGGTGTGTGTAAGCTGTTAAGTTGTGTTTCATATATCAGTGCAATTTTACTCATTCACAAATTTTCTTTCACAAAAATACTTTATATTCTAAACAGTTTTATATATACCCTTTATATATTTCCATCCCTTTATCACCCATGACTTCTCAAAATTATCGCACTGACAACGTTTAATACAAGGAAGGCTACAATGGACTTAAACTTCATCTTTACAATTGCATCATTCGAAATCATTCTTGCATGTTAGTGTTTAAATCAAAATATTTTCCTTTATTCTCTCTTTTCTGTTGTATTTGTCTTTGATCATTAATTTGACTGATACGTCTTTTCGACATTTCAATTGATCTGATGTCTTATATTAATACTAAAAAGGAGAAAAAATTCCCTCTTTATTAAATTTTTAACGGTCAAAAATTAATGAGTTCCTTGATGAAAAACTACAAGGAAACGTATACTCTTTCGCCACAATCCTATGTTTAAATTCCTCTACAATAATCAATCTTTGCTCAAGAACTGATTATACAGTAAAATAAAACTCATGAAAAAAGGAAAAGCAATAGTACTAGGAAAACTAATAAGTGACATAATATTATAAAAGTCGTATTGAGGATATGACGGAAAGATTATTGATTACTTTTGAACAAAAACTTTGATGCATTTATATTGGCACTTGTTCTTAGCTAATTTGGGTGAGCTAAAATCAAATCTGAAGTTACACTTTTTCAAAAAGCTATAGATTCTACGCAATCCCTTTTTATCTCTTTCCTTAAAATTCTGATATCTTTGGTAAGGTCATGTTGTATCTAAGTAATTTATTGTCATACAATATTAAAATTAGGCTTGAAACAACCGTTTAAGCAAATAATCTATATTATTTCTCAACAGCAATTATATTCAATTCAATGAGTACTAGAATTAAAAAAAGGCAAAAGAATTCAAATATGTGTTGCTACTAGTTAAATCTGAAACCTATATCTACTATCGTCTACCAGGCTACACCAATATCCTCCCACCCTCTCATCTGGTCATCTGCCTTCTGTGTATTTTCTCTGAAAGGTAATTACCATTTGCTCTGGGATCCTATCTTCGTCTGCCCACATTCCCACTGCTGTGTACAACGGTTTTTCCTGGTTATTTCATTACCGCGCTCCTATTTCGTATATAATTAATTCTTTTTGGCTCTATTCTGCGTCGGCTAGGTCTATCCTTCCATTACTCTGTTGATGTAAGGCAAATATTTCTTCCTTTCTCCAGAATTCGTTCGACGTGAGCGCCACTAATTTTTATCCGTATTTCACACGATTACTGTATACTATCGGATGACTTCTTCAAACGCAACCAAGACAAAACATAGATTATTAAGATGGGCAGTACAATAAAGCTCCTCTCGCTCATTCAAAGTAGCTCTACGATTGCGTCTTCAGACAAAGTTAGAAACCTGGGTATTTTCATTGAAGAAATTCGATTTTAAATTGTATGTTCGAATTGCACGGTCGAATGGTCTGCCTTCTGGCATACGCTCCTCTTCCTCGACTGGTGCTTTCCAGCGATCTCTGAAGACACACCTTTTCTGTCAGGCCTTTCCTTAGTGGATGGACAAGCGCTCTGCGAAAGCTTCAAGGTCTTGTATCAATGCAGAGCAAAATATATACTTGTAAGTAATACAAAACTGCGAAGCAATAAAATCACTGTGCTCTCACGCCATATAAAACCTCTCTTATTATTATTATTATTATGATTATTATAATTACATTCATACATACATCATTACGCATCGATGAGATTTAGAAAGAGACATGAAATGTAGAGGCTCAAATTTCTCCTATTATCGACTTAATTTGCCCCTGTAACTCTTGCGTTTTCAAGACTTTGTTGCACTCATCTGGTTTGCTACTCCGGCATTTGTCCCAAAGCATATGTCTCTCTCATCTCCGTTAATCGTGTTCTTCCGTCTTTATGAGCTATTAGTCGAGGTGCTGGTGAATATGAGGTCCATTAAATAGGCCTGACTGTTTTTCTGAAAACACAAAGCAGGAAGGCAGAAACTATGTGCTGAAGCATACCATTAATGCCTTAAAAAACAGCTCGATAAAGTGAAGTTTAAGATGGATGGGAGAAAAATGATTTTTCACGCCTTAGGATCAGGTCATTTACCATGTTTGGCATGCCTGATTCCAGAGCTTTACGGATAGCCCATTGCTTCTTGGTCACTGTTTGTCTTGAGTTCAACTGTACTACTACCAAGATAGCATCCAAAATTATTGAAAACCTTCTCTTGAACATATTTCTGGCGTCATGTGTTTCCAACAACTACACCGATTGACCAAATAAGCCGGCACCAAAAACATTGCCCTTATTCAGGAGAACACAATTGAGGCTTCGCTTAGAACTATCCTAAAAACACATTTATATTCTGTAAAGTTATACGACGAAACAAACAGATTTAGCCCGTATAAAAAATATGGAATATTATTAATAACGAATATAAAAGCAAGGGCAAGAGAAATGCAAGCTGCATGCTAAGCTCTTTTTAACAGTTTGTCTTTTTCCTGTCCTCCGCTTTCTAGACCGAGCTCTATAAAGAGAAGTCTACTTAGGGTCTTTTCTACCAGATAACCAACGATTCAATGAATATAAAGGAGGAAAAGGATACCTTGGTGTATTTTAGTTAAGGACAAAAAGGAACTTGCCCAAAGAGACGAGGTATTTTTCATCTTGGTATAAATAAAATCTGGGGAGATGAACATTCGAAGAAATAAAAACTAAAAAGAAAACTGATTACTGTACTAAAGTTTAGAATAATAAAGACAGCTTACTAATCATAGTCACGCTTATATGTTGGAGCGAAATTGATAAGTATTTATAAACCAGATTTATAAATTGGGCATTAGAAGCTAAAGATTTGCTTATATCATAATGCAGTGAAGATGATATTGGTAATGACTGTTAATTTGAAGTCAATCAAGACCTATTTGATCTAAAGTGACAAAGAAAATATTCGTCGTTTTCAAGAGATTTTCAGGTGTTTGATATCGTAATTAAGAAAAAGAGGGAGGACATTATCTTGCTCTTTCCCAGACTTAGTGGCAAGCAATATGTCAAACCATTGTATGGGCTAAATCAAGTCACTATGGGTTTGTTAGATAAAAAAAATAACTTCGCATAAGCTATTCTAACAATCTATCTTTTAATCGTTTGGTTAGTTTAAGTTACGTATTTTATGTAGATTATATGCATAGTAGCAGTGAATAAAGAATGAAATATCTAAATCTACATTTACTAGAAGTTAGTCGTCTAGTTTTCATAAAATTTGAAAAGAATATTTTATCAAATATGATACGATGGTGTCTAAAGTTTACTTCATAAAAGAGTGGGGCAAAATAGTTATGAGAAAAGTAATTCATTTGTATTTAAAAAAAGTAAAAAATGACAGAGTGCCTTGAAAGGTTAGACAGTTCCAGTCCTTCTTTTTTTCAATAGGCAATCATCTTTCTGAAGCAATTTTAGAGCTTACCTCTTTTCAAGATAATTATAAATGATTAATTCCATAAGTACTCGTGACAGAGGTCTCATTGAAATCATCTTATTCTTACTTGTAAACTGAACCTTATAATCTATCTCTCTCTATTTTGGGATGCATCAATTCTTCAAATATACATTTTCTCTTTTCATAACGTTTTTTACCTTTATCATATGAAAGGAAACGTGAACACTAGCATAGGTAAATTTCAAAGATTAATAATGGAAATAAACGAGTGCTTTGAAGAAGATGCAGTTTGGGTATTTTGTTTTCTATATTTGTACGGCCCTGTAAAATGGAAAACAAGATGTTCATTAGCTGTTGAGAAAAGATTAAAAGAATAAAAATGAAAATAAAACCTCCATTATACCATGTAAATTCTAATATCTTCATCAAGGCATTTGGAATTTAATGACTTGATGTAGTTTATAAAAGTTTTAGATTTTGGAGCACTTGATCATCTACTCCCCATCCCTGACACGTTGCCCCCTTCTTCTTACACCTTGGAGATTGGGGATAGAAAATCATCCTACGTACGGGAAGGACCGGCACATTTTGAAAGATGAACTAAGCCTTCCAGGAAAAAGCAGCGAGTTCCTACACGTCATCAAACGAGAAGTTAATCTCATAATCTCATCACGATTTTCTTTGCTTCCCTTCTTTTCCACACAAACAACATACCAACTCTAATTCTTTGAAACAAGCTTACCTCTCCTAGAACTCGAAATGTTTTATAGCCGTTGGTGTTGTTCATGATACAGTACCACGGTCATAAATGACCTTATACAAGGATTGGTACCTTGCTGCTCTAATAGATGCAAGTAATTTTGATTCTGATCTTTATGCGAATTTATTTATTATTCTTCATCTTTCCTTCTCCTTCAAAATCATTGTCTCCTCAATAAAGAAGCGGTCAATAATTTTCACATTCAATTTCACACTGTACATAGAAGTAACATCTAAACTCAGCAAAACCAGTCTGACCTAACCGAAGAGGATATGTAATGCCAGGTCAATTACAATGGCAATAAACATGTGTGAGGAAAATGATAGCAGCTTCTATGGTGTATATATGTATATCTTTCAGGGATTTCTAAATAGTAACATTGAAAGACTAAAGATTACAGATAAGTTATTTATTCAAAGAAATAATCTATACTGTAGTATTAACCTCCTACAGATACTAGCGGAGGTTAGACCTCTTTTCGCGAGGAATATGCCGATTAAACATAAAACAACGCACAATTTAATAAAATTCAGAAAATTTCGATCAAATAAATTGGTTAAAGCTCAATTTTAATAAGTTTAAATTCTCTTAATCCTTAACCCTATATTTTAAGAACGAGATTTTTTGAAGGTTTGAATAAGATTTTTTCATTTAATTAGGTTGTAACCTAAGTATATTTAATTTTTTTATCAAAGTTATTTCTAATAATTCCTTTATAAGAAGAAGAAGAAGAAAGAAGAGAAGAACTACAGAACTACAGAACTACAGAATCTAGGACCAGCAAAGACCCTAAGGTCCGCTCGAGGCTAGTCCGCTACACTAAATCAAAAACTACGATACACCCTTATCTACGAGTGTATCTCTAACATGCTATTTTTTTTTTTTTTTAATACTATCTACTGTACACACTTATCTACATGTGTACATTATCGTGCAATTTTAACTAATCAAACTAGGGGTCGGGGGAGATAGAAAGTTTTTCTTCTCATCTTCCGCAGCCACTCGACTGCTAGTGGTGAAAAACTAATTTAGGGATAGAGACTACTTATAGGATAGGCGGAAAAGAAATGGGACATCTAAGCTACACATGCAGAGAATCGCCGGCATCATTTTTAGTCATCATAATTTCATATCCTTAAACCTCCGCTCCAAACTCTCTCTCTCTCTGCAAGGACGTCCAAATTCACAGTGCTCAACTACGTTATATTTAAACTATTCAAATGCACGTCGAGACGATTTTTGAACATATTAACCGAAGTGCTATCTACTACGTGGGTGGGCAGCCGATTCCAATTTTGAGTAACTTTAAATGTAAAATAGTTTTGGGCTATACTAGTGTTAAAACGCTTGTTCACTAATTTTAACCCGTGCTGACGAGTATTTCCCCTATGATCCAGTTCGAACAGATTGCGAAAGTCCACGTTTGAGAAACCCTTTAGTATTTTAAATACTTCTATTAGCTGGCCACGTAATCTTCTGCTTTCTAGCGATGGCAAATCTAAAGCCCTGAGCCTTTCCTCGTATGATCTATTCCTCAGCTCTGGAATTAATTTCGTAGCCCTACGCTGCACTCTTTCTAATTGCGCAATATCTTTCATTAAATATGGAGCCCAAAATTGAACAGCGTATTCGAGAAGTGGCCGCACAAGGGATTTATATAAAGGTAAAATTACATCCTTAGATTTGAAGATGAAATTGCGCGCGATATAACCCAAAACGCGATTTGCTTTTTTACACGCATCCGCGCATTGCTTCGAGAATTTAAAATCGTCTGAGACTAATACTCCCAAGTCTTTTTCTAATTTAACCGCGTCGAGGACTTGGCCTTTCATGGTATAATCTACTCTTAAATTATGGCAACCCAAGTGCATTACCTTGCATTTGCTTAAATTAAATTCCATTTGCCACTTGTCCGCCCAATTGGCAATCGAGTTTAGGTCCCCCTGCAATTTATCGACATCCGATCTTACATAGGCACGATTACCCAGCTTCGTGTCGTCCGCAAATTTCGAAATCCGACTAAGTATGCCTTTATCTAAATCGTTAATATAAATTAAAAACAATAAAGGGCCTAAAACAGAGCCCTGCGGTACCCCACTACTAACGCTGGCCCAATCTGAACATTCCCCATTTATTACTACCCGCTGCGAGCGATCTTTCAGCCAATTTCTAATCCAGTTTAAAATCTTACCAGTCACCCCAATCGCTTTAACTTTCATTAATAACCTTTGGTGGGGGACGGTGTCGAACGCCTTTTTAAAGTCTAAATATATTACGTCTACAGCTTTGCTTTCATCGTACACGCAAATCATTTTGTGGAAGAATTCGAGCAAGTTAGTCAAGCACGATCTCGCACGCCTAAATCCATGCTGGGTATCGTTAATCAGCTTATTTGCCTCGAGGTGGCTCACTATTCTATCTTTAATTACAGATTCTAAAAGCTTCCCAACTACCGAAGTTAGACTAATAGGCCGAAAATTCGTTGCTTCAAATCTATTCCCCTTCTTAAATATAGGTGTAACGTTTGCTCGCTTGAAATCCAACGGAACTACGCCATCCTCTAATGAGCGATTGAAAATTTCACGCAATGGCTTAACGAGTTCATTTTGAAGCTCCTTTAAATGAATTGGATATACCCCATCGGGGCCCGGAGATTTCGACTTTTTCATTAGCTTAATAAATTTAAGAATTTCCTCGTCCTTTATACTTACATCGGATATGCATTTATCAGCACTACGAACTTCCCCAATTAACGATTCCAATTCGGAAGAATCTTCCACAGTAAACACGCTCGTAAAATGCTCATTTAAAATTTTAGACATTTCTGTCGGAAGTTCAGTCAAACGACCATCCTTATCTTTGATCGGCCCTATCGATCCTTTTACGGGTTTCCTATTATTTACGTACCCATAAAACCGTTTCGGTTCATTCTTTGAATCCTTAGCGAGGTTTATTTCATACTTCCTCTTCGCATCTCTGACCGCACGTTTAACTTCCCTACGAGAATCTATGTAATTTTGCCGACTTATAACTGACCCATTGTTTTTCTGAATTTTAAATTTTCTATTTCGGTCCCGGATTAAGCGTAGTATTAACGGACTAAGCCACGGAGCTCAGAAGAAGAAGAAGAAGAAGAAGAAGAAGAAGAAGATGATGATGAAGAAGAAGATGATGAAGAAGATGATGAAGTAGAAGATGAAGAAGAAGATGAAAAGGAAGAAGATGATCATGAAGATGATGAAGCTGAAGATGAAGAAGAAAACGAAGAAGTAGGAGATGAAGAAGAAAACGAAGAAGTAGAAGATGAAGATGAAGAAGAAGAAGAAAACTGAGAAGTAGGAGATGAAGAAGAAAACGAAGAAGTAGAAGATGAAGATGAAGAAGAAGATAAAGAAGAATAAGATAAGGATGAAGAAAAAGATGAAGAAGAAGAAGATGAAGAAGAAGAAGATGAAGAAGAA
This sequence comes from Ceratothoa steindachneri, assembly GCA_963969495.1. Taxonomy (NCBI): domain Eukaryota; kingdom Metazoa; phylum Arthropoda; class Malacostraca; order Isopoda; family Cymothoidae; genus Ceratothoa; species Ceratothoa steindachneri. Next base: position 92,615,054 of record OZ018328.1, read on the forward strand.
GAAGAAGAAGAAGAAAAAGAAGATGAAGATGAAGATGAAGAAGATGAAGTAGAAGAAGATGAAGAAGAAGAAGAAGAAGAAGAAGAAGAAGAAGAAGAAGAAGAAGAAGAAGAAGAAGAGAAGAAAAGGGTATTGAGGGTGTTAAAATAAAGAGTCTATAAAGGTGATTAAAAAAGGCGGTTAAGATTAACAAATAAGGCCGCAGGCCACACCCCGCAGGGGTGCCAGTGTAACCAAGCTCTTCCTGTTAAGGAAGAGAACAGCGGCTTGTAATTATAGGTGAAACCCCTTACTATTTTTCACTTGAGAGGTAAAATAGTTCAGCAGTTGTGATTGCCAGCTAAGATCAAGTTCAAACACTAGTAAACCAACCTCTGCCTGATATTTTGTCCGATTAATCAGACATATCAGCAATCGAAACAATCAGAGCCAAATATTTCTCTCATATTTCCTACAAGTGGTTCCTGGCACCATGATGTTAACCAGGGCCTTCATGCGCTAGCAATAGATTGAGACTACACAAGGTATATTTCTTTACCACTTCATCTCTTTTACCATTATCCTTAATAAGTTCTTATAACGGCTAGTAGGTTAAACTAAGTTAAGCCACTGAAACTACTGTTAATACAAGAAGCAAAATCTACAAGCTAGTAGAGATAATATGCTTTCAGCTACTCTTAGACTTGCCATCTTTACAATGTACGAAAGTGGTATGGGTAAGGGGTGTATGAAAATGCGAAGGCTCCCTTGCAGAAAGCCGGCCATTGATGGTTATTAAAATGGAGAGAAGAGTAATCTCTTCAGAAACGACCCCTAAGTCAAAATGAAGCGAGTAAAATGTTTAACGAGAAAGGCCTACTTTCGAGCAGCTTTCATTGAGCAACAGAGAATGGTTTAGGATAACATCGGCACAATTCTGGTGTTTTGCACGTAGGTTATTCCTCTCTTATGGATAGTTCGCATATATTTCCACACCCACACGGAGAACCTGGGGATAAATTAACATACTCCGCATGAATATAAATGGGGCTGATGGAACATTTTGAGCTGTTAGTTATTATTATGTTTCCTTTTTACTGTGTCTATTTTAATATTTTCTTCTCTCCAGATACTCTTTATTCAAAGAGGGGAAAAATTATCGTAACTTGGACTAACTTCCTTCATTTTCTTCATTAAATATCCCATTTATTTTTTCTCCTCTATTCATTTATTGGGGGGGTAGGGGCTTTTTAATCTAAAACAGTGCCCCGCTCTATGCAACGTGGGATGGAAAGGCGGGGGAGTTGATAAACCAACGCATCTAAAAGAAGCCTATCAGCTTTCGTTTTTCCCTGTCAGAACTTTTCGATATTACTCGTCAACTGATGTTCAATACCGTTCACCGATTTTTACTTGCCCCTTCCCTGCAAAGAAGGGGCAGTTGCAGGGTAACTATGCGGCAGTTAGCCGCCTAAAAGTTTGCGTGGGATCCTGGCCCCAAAGCTCGTAGAAGGTCTGCGGCTATATAAGATCTTCCACTCATTTCTACTTTTCCTATCTTCATTACTCTCTTTGCACGTCTTCCCTTAGAAACCTTCTGGGGAAGATGCTCTCGTTGGTCTTTCTCTTTAAATAATAAATAATTATTTATGAATTGCTTCACGAACCTTTCCTCACAATCTTTCTGGCGAAGATTTTTAAGTTCAGTTTCACTTCTCAATTTGAAGAGAATAAAATGTGTTTAATTTATTAAACTTTGGATCTATTTTGCTCAGTTATGTAATTATTTTCAATTTCCTCATCTAATCGTAGGCATTTCACTGATAGGTTCTACAAAAATTAAAAATAAGAGTATATAAGTCTATAATTGATATAATACTGAGAGGAAGTAAATCAATTATCCTAACCTAGTTTTTCCAATGGGTAACGAGTTTCTTTCCCTAGCTGGCCTAATAAATAATGAATTACTGTAGAAATTAGCCGAACCAACCTAAAAAGCCTCTGTCAAGTAACATCCATTTTCCACAGAGGATGTAAATTGATATATATTAAACGCATTTTCCGCCCCATTTCTCTGTCTATTACCATTTTAGAACTGTTTATGAGGGAATTTAAAGAACGATTATTTCTTACTAAAATAATTGGTGCTTGATATTCGCTACGTTTAACTGGGTGAATGAGTTAAGTCGTAAATAACTTAATGAAGGAGGTCGTTTCAACCAACACCAATATAAGAGTTGCGTACTTTACCAAGATTGGAGGCCAGCCCGGGTTCTCCTCTTCTACTATCCGATTATGTATCTCCGATTAGTTTTTAGTTCTCCTAAATTCCTAATTTTATTTACAAACCTTCTGCTCATGAGTTAATCGGATTCTAGTTAAGGATATTTCTCAGTCTTAAACGTAAAAATAAATAAGAAATTTATTTTTATTTTTTATTTCTTCACCTATCTACTTAGGTTGATATTTAACTTGCTTCTAAGGCCTTTGTAAATTGCGTTTGTCTTTGTAGTTTGTGCCATAAATGTTCAGAAGTCTGTCTTATTCTACAATTAATAACGCGAAATATTTTATTGAACTTTCAGCTAAATTTTGCTTTTGTTCGTAGTAAAATGACGCCTTTTGGCCGTCATAAACACCTTCAAAGCACAGAAAATTAATCAGCTTTACATCAAGTTACATTACTCCTGAAAATAATTATAAAGTTTTCGTTAATTTGACTTTAATCTACCATAATGAAATCATTCAAAAAAGATAGATAAAAGACAAGGCTAAACGTGACATCTTTAATTTCTTCAGGTAAAAAAAACTTTAAAAGTCTACCTAAGATTTTCGATTCCAGTGTGCCTTAGGAAAGCAAGTCATGAAGTCGATAGGCCAGAAGAGTTCGTCTAAAATTAGTTAGAGCAAAAAAAAGCTAGTGAGGCAAAGAGCATAGTGGACCGAATAGCTAATAGCTAAATAGCTTCTACTGATAAAACTATTATCAGTAAAATTAAATCTAAGACAAAAAAATTGCGAAATTTCGTTACCTGTGTCCCTTTAATTAACGTCTTGATTTGGGCATTTAATCAATTAATTTTTAAAGGATTATTTACGTTCTACTATGTCATGGCTGTAATGACGCGATCTATTATCTATTGTTTCAGGTGATAATACTCTTGTTGTCGATACTTCAATACACGTTTACCTCTCGAGGTCATCTAGAAATACTCATTCTATCTATGGACATTACCTACTCTAAGAGAATATAAAACAACCTTCTCAAGACCAGACTATAGTCAAGACCACTGTCTCCTACCTGGTCCTATCATAACCTTTTCATATATCAGATACTCTATTTTCTACTCCATAATAGAACTTTTATCGTAACACTAATTGCTCACATCTGACACGTCACATGATCTATGTATGGTGAGTGTTGTTATTTATTATTGTTCACGGTCTAACTATGATTGCAAATACAAATATTACAATAATTGGGGGATGTTAGATATGAATAATAGGCTTTAATTTGGGAAATATGTATCATTAGAAAAACTTAGTTAAAAATCATTTCTTCGGTTCCGTTTTAGTTGCTGGCACACACTATAAAACTTGTGGGTATAAAATAATAGCTGAGCAGATTTTGGCACGGCATGAGAGTTTTGAGCAAAGAAAAGTCATGACGAACCCAGTGTTTTCGGTACACCTTTTTAAAGAACAAGAAATTATCTCTAGATAGCAATCTTGTCTTAGGGGGTATTTTTGGCCTAGCTAGGTTTGGACCAGTTGTTTTGTCTAAATAGCTCTTTTCGACTAGCTGTTTTATACTAGAAATTTCGAGTCTAGTTCTTTTGTCGAATAATCTTTTCAGATTAGGAGGGTGGTGGAGAAAATCACGCAAGTAGGCCATATCGATTTTTCTCTATTTGTTTGAACAGCAACTGACAAGGGTATAACATTTCTTCACTACTAAACTAGGAAGCAGCGTAGCCAATTTCTAAGATATGTCGAATAATCATAGGCTAAAGATATATAACCTAGTTCATAAATCAGAAAAATATTAGACCTTTCTAGAATTTAAGTTAGTGATATCGGAGACCCAGAGATAACTGTATTAGTTATCAAGTTAAAGAAAGAAAAAAACGACGAAATTTATGGTAGCTTACATCGAACGCCAAATTCAAATTCACTAGCCGCCTACATTTGAATTTTGTGCAGAGGTATGGGTAGATTTCTCTCAGGAAAGACAAGCAGGGGTAAAGAAATTAATTCAGGGCAACTAATTTATATATTAAAATGTATTAGGCCTAAAAATTATAAACTAGAGTGATTGACCTTGACTTATTTTCATTAAATGGAAGAATACTAGGAGGGCTCTCGATCAAAAATTACAAAATTATAAATGATATTGATATTCTATTTGTGAAAATCCTACTAGAAAAATTCCTTAAAAGTTAGAGATAAAAAGATAATCAAATAATAATTTCATAATTTCTTAAAGTATGGGATAGTCAGCGCACTACATCAACTGCTGAAACGTGTATGAAACATTCTAATACAATTATGTTTCAAAAAAATTTAAAAAATTCCACCACATGTCGCATCTGGGCAAGTCAGTACAGTGATTAATGATAATATAAATATTTTTAAATATATCATAACACTTACGGTAATGCCTTTTATTGGTCCCTAAGGATTTTGATGCCGTCTTCATTATTTTATACTCTTTTTAATTTCACTATAGATCAAGGATTCAAAGTAAACCCTGCCGTTGATTAAATCCTTTGCTTGAATTGTTCAACTTGTTGATTGAAGAAAAACCCCCTTTACCAATTTCATTGACAATCTTTTAATCTCACTTTATTCATAAATTTCTCCTCTTAAAAGAGTAGCTGCAAAAGCCACTTAAACCTAGAACTGAAGAAATTGCACAAATTAAACCTATTTGATGGACCGATTTGATAAGCCAATTCGTTTTACTTGCAAATATGTTAGCACATATCTTGTCTTTGTTATGGTAGTAGCTATAAAAGCCACTTGCAGCTAGAGCTAAAGAGGATGAACAAATTAATACTATTTGATAAACCAATTTGATAAGCCGATTTGCTCTGCTTGCAAATATTTCAGCACATATCGTAACTTGGGATTTTATAGTTGCTATAACATGCGGTTCCTCTTTTATTTAACTCGATTGTGCGCAGAGAAAACTAGTCTGGAAATTTAAACAAGAATGAGCCGGATATTTCATGTATCTATGCATTCGTTGCAGTAATATGCAGTTCAGAGAGCGTTCCATCAAAAAGCAGTACCATTAGGACACAACAGAAAACGAACTGAAGCCATCGGCGAAGGGAGCTAAGGCCACGAGAGAAGTCGCAGAGGAATAGCACGCAAATAATGTTTACATCTTCCGTCGCTATCTTCCTTGACAGCCATCTAGTAATGTTAAGCTGATTCCTGCTATTTAGGTAGTACCAAAAAGAGAAAAACACTATTCCAATCGCCGACCAATCCTCCCAGAATCTTTGCCACTAACACAAGCGCAGTCAGTTTCTCCAATTTTTACATATTCAAGAATCCCACAGAATACATTGATAAATCGGCCATTGTCACACGGCTCCTTTTGACCAGGCAAAGCGGAGATTGCAATGTGCCAAAGGCACCCTGCTAACCTGTGAGTCGCCAAACAAATCTTTCCGCTATCCGCAATGCGTAATCTCTCGTAATAAGCAATGTATTGAAACTAGCTCGAACGGATAAATTAGATGCAGCGTCATGTAGAGCCGAAACCATTTACAATAATTATGACTCGGCGTGAAAAACAAACGATTTTTTGCATTTCAAATTATCTATGACATTGCGCGGCTCCAGCATGAAACAGGGTGTTCTACAAAAATTTTAAACGCAAAACTCGCCATGATGCGTAGGCGTTTTAAGGATAGGTGTGGAGATAAATCGCCTAAGGTCCAGCTTTTCAAATAGTTACTATAGATAATGCAAAAGTAATTTTGTGACCACCACATAGAGTACTTGAGTTAGGTATCTCTGCTTGATCTTCATTAAGTTAACATTGGATTTTCATCATATTACGTAATGAAGTTTTATTAAGGCCTTGATATACCCTCATAAGATAAAGAGTGAAAATATGTTAGGAAATGTAGAGTTATCTCGAGCTTTTTTAAATAGCTTTGGACACCTATTTCACCTGTTGATACGATTGAGGGGATAAGAATAGGAATTTTTCCTTACAAAAGATGATTCGTCCAAGGAATAGAAGACAGACTTGAGTTGCTTCCGTCAACGAGATTCTGTCCGCCATTTACAGCATTACCAATCCTTCCTACAAACTCGCTTTTTCATTTAATGCTTGCCTCAGATAATGAAAATACTCCCTTTTCAGAAGGCCCCACTCTGTCAAAGCGATACAAAAACAAACAATGGAAAATAATTAAAACAAACAGCAATGACCCATTCAAACCAAATTCAAATTATACCTAACAACTATTAAAATATTTAAAGCAAGAAGTCTATTTATGTAACAGCCTTTCAGTTAAAACTAAATAAATTTATAATAAAACACCTAAAACTTAAACTAAAAGCTCCTGGCTGTGTAATGTAGTTTCTTTTATGCCTCCTTCTTCGAAAGCCGTCGGTCGAGGATTGATAATGGATCATTGGAAGCTTGCTCATAATTATAAATTAGCAGGACATTTCTCTCTATCTCTCTTAGATACACAACTCCGTTTTTCTATTATAATTCCATTTCCTCATACATCCAACTATCCAACCCAGAATCGGTTATCTTTCGAAAAAATTTCTTAAACATCCTCCAGAACAGACTCTGACACATGGTCTATAATCTTTTTATAGCAACAGTAAACAGACTCTCGTTTAGCTTCCTGGCATAAAACATTAAATCACGCATATTTCGTCTAAGTTGGATGCTGTTTTCGTAGACCCGAAACGGCGAGTCATCACATGCAACAGAAGAGCATTAATGTCTAGGAAGAGCTACACTTACTACTTCTAAACATTTTTTCCAAATTGCTTGGTCGAGGTAACCCTGCAGATCCCCTAAGGAGACACGAACAATCATCATAACTAAAAATAAGTTATTTATAACTTCTCTGTAGGATGAGGAATAGAGTAAATTTCGTCTAGTTGGTGTGGATTATCCGTATCCAACTTGGTCATATTTGTGGGAGGTTCCAGTTAAGAGGTGATACTCTTTTCCGGGTGGTAAGGTTGAAGAAAGAAGCAATTGGATTTCTGCTTATGCAGGCGAAGCTAGAAACAATACTCATATAATACTTCACGTGGGAACTCCTAGTATTTTTTTGGGTATGCTCTGTGTTCGTGATTCAGCTGCATTGCAAATATTATACAACAATGATGCACCAAATACTTGCTCTAAATAGCTATTACGAAAATTATCAAGTTTTTACATAAATACGCGCAATATACTAAACAAAATTGCTCAGAAATGAAAGTATTAGGTAAGGCGGAAAAGTGTTGAATAATTACAGTTAAAAGACATGGAGCGAAAGTATTAAGAGTGAGCTTATTTTTAATTTAACTTAGCAGGCTACAAAGATTTAACCGATAAAGTTCTAGAAAAGTGTTAGTTCCTAATATATTTTTAGCGAAACATTTTTTAATAGCGATAACAACGTAATTAGGGTGCATTTAAATATTCACAGAAATAATTACTTATTTCATCGTGAAATTGATATCTTGAAAATTTGTTTATTTCAGCGCCTATTAAAAATTTTAATTTGCGTTCAAGTTCTAAAGTAGAAAAATTATACGTAATGTATATTGAATTTTAGCTCCCTTTTTTTACTATAAATAGTCAAAGATTGAAATGAACTCATAAATATTCTACTAAATAAATTCAGGAGCTGTGAATAAATATCGAGAATTAAATATGTATAAGGAATATGAGATAGTGTATCAAATTTTGAGAATCAGCACTGATGTTGAGGTTCGAAACCGATGCAAACATTTTTACCCCTTTCAAGTCTAAAATAAGAAAAGCAAAAATGGACTAACAAAAGGAGCTTGCTAGGATCTCAAAACACGAAGAAAGCAATTTCATATATCTATAAATAATCGTAAGGTAATTAATGAGTTCATGGATCGCTTCCAGTCTTCCACCACATAGCGTACATTTTATTAGCATTTTTCACACCTGTATATAGCCAACACAGGAGGAAAGAAGGCGTTCAATTTCATTAAAATAATGTTTAGCTTCGAATGAAGTTATTTCAGGAAAATAGAAAAAGACTTTAGGAAGACAGGCGATGCACCAACTTATCTATCACTAAAGGATCGCTATCAACGCGGCCAACTAATTTAATTATTTAAAATGCAAAGCGGATTCAAAAAAATAAACTACGAATTGATATTTAAACAAGATACTTGAGCGGCCGCTAAAATTAGCGATTTTAAGCTATTAACATTAGATTTTAAATGCGATAGAACACAAAGATTTGTTTATAGAATTACGTAAACTCGCAATAACCTGCATATGTTGGTCTTTGAAAACTTAAGAAAATATTTAAGAACAAAATAGATAAATATTAATTTAAGATAAAACTTTACAAAAATAAATGTCGTTACTATGATACTTTATTCTTATTCTCTGTTTTTGTTTTTTTTTGTTTTTTCACCTCCCACCTCTATACTTTCGCTTCTCTCTTGAACTAAGCTTGAGTAAATCTAACACTCTTTACGGGCTTATAATTATGCAGCCTCTGTTTTGGGAATTGCGTTTGAGCCTAGTTCTTCGTCTTGTATAAATTTTATGGACCGGACGTCTTCGTCTAGACCAGGGGTGGGCAACCTTTTTAGGTGGGCGTGCCAAAATTGGCCAAATCTTTGTTACAAAATTTTCTCACGTGCCAATACTTGACTAGAACACAATGATAGAATATAAAATTAAAAAAGTTATTTTTATTCAATCCCACCCCTTTATGATGCATAAAAATTACAAGTAAAATAAATAGTCATTTTACCTAAAAATATACATATTATAATATTATATTAAACAGAATTGAATCTTTATCACTTCAAGAAGAAAACAACAAATTCAAACTAAAGAAAAAAAAATAGGGAACGTTTTCATTTATTTACCATCAATGAGACTTCTGCTGCTGCCTCAATGATAACATAATTTATAACAGGTTGTACACAATGCGGTTGCTATATAAAATAAATTCGAGATACATTTATTTAGTTTTCCTAAGTTAAGCATTTGCCTTCGCGTGCCGGTAGAAGTCATTGGCGTGCCACGTTTGGCGCGCGTGCCAAAGGTTCCCCACACCTGGTCTAGACATAACATAAATATGAATTTAATTAAAAAAATCTTCTTGGTATTGCTCTATGTTTTTTTTTTTAATAAATCCGTCGTTATTTTGAGAAGCCCTTATGGTAATGACATCCTAAAAGTTATCAGTACTGTTGCTTGCTTTTTTTAACTAATTTTGGAATTAGTGAGACGCTACTAAGCTTCTGAAGTAGTTCTCTGTGAATATTAATCAAATTTATGGTTAGATACCTTAAAATATGTAAGTGCCGTTTTATGCATCTTTGTTTATTGCTCTATTAATTTAGACCATCGTAGTATATGTTTCATCACTTTTGAATTTATGGTTCCTTCTGTCTGTTTAATTCGGACTTGGTTATAAATAATTAGTTAAAATGATATGACTCCCTGGTCAATTAAACTTATAAATTAGGTATACTCGTAGCATTAACCCGTAAGGATCGATCTAAATTAGAGTTACATAATTTTTTGGCTATCTTACAGGAAACGAGGAATTGTAGTCAGGTAAATATATTGGCTTAGGAAGAACCTAGGAAGGTTTTACTGAAAGAGAATGTAAAACAACATAAGGGTTTTGAATTTGTTAGAATCGGCCCAATTGTTCTGATGTAATTGCCAAAACAATATAATTCCAGAGTTAACCTTACGAGGACTTTAGCAAATATAGCATTCGAAAGAGAATGTTAAACAATATAAGGATTTTAAATTTCGTTAGAATTGGGGGAATAGTTACAATGTTATGACAAATACAAAAGAAAAAAGAAAAACGGTGACCGCCAGACATAGTGAGAGGTAGAGTCGCAAGCGACCTCACTCGCACGCAACTAGAAAATGTGTCCGCTCCCGAGTAAAACTAAGCTAGTGCACCAAAGCTATGTTGTGGTAGAGGTGTTCGTTCGAAAAGAGTTCCATGCTATTGCCGATTTGTTAAACCTGACATTCGATGTAGACACTTTGTTTGTATATGGCTAGGAAATTGATAACTTGCTATTTGAACAGAAAATTATACTGTTTCCTTGATTTGATTATAAAAAAAAAAAATTAATATTACACTCGTCAACAAATTTAAACTTGTTTTTTACTGAATTAATTTTGAGACATGTTTGGGGGAAATTCGGGGTCACTGAGTGTAAAAATCGCAATAGTTTTCTTCTATCACGTCAAGTTCTTTATTAAGGGACTGGTCCATATTGGTCCCACTAAGAGTAGCAGGCTATCTCACGACCAAGTGAACGGAAGTGGAGGCGTTTGGTATTCTACTAATTTTATTTTATCTATGTATTTAGACTTCTCTTTATGAACATCTTGATATATAAAGCAATTTTGTATAATATGATTTTGTATTTTTTTAGATTTGTTTTATGAAATAGGAGGGGCGGTCATTAAGTTTTGCAATTCGGATATCAGTAAAAGAGATATGAGGAAGAGTGTAGTATTATTTTTCAATATAACTACCCTCGACTTCAATGCACTTGCGCGACTAGTCCCTTAGGCTTTAAATTTCCGACAACCAGAAATCTCCTGATTGTTGTTCAATCCACTCATGGACGGCGAGCTCGACATCTTCATCGTCCCCAAACCGGCGTCCACGCAGTGCCGCCTTAAGCTGACAGAATAAAAAGTAGTCGCTAGGGGGCAGATCTGGACTGTAGGGGAGATGGTTGAGCTTCTCGAATCCGCACTCGCGCAAGGCAGCTTGTTCAACTCTGGCCTTTTGGACTTTGGCGACGTTAAAGTTGATTATGGGGTGTGAGTTTTCTAGGGACCCCACGGGCAGAGAATTTGGTCATGGGCAAATTGTCGTGGATGATGTTGATAACACTTCCATGTGATATTGCAAGTTCTCGCTCGATTTCTTCGACCTTAACCCGTCGATTTTCGAGAATCATCCTCTCCACACGGGCCACATTGTCCTCGTTGGTCACGTCTGACGGGCGTCCTGGACGATGGTGATCTTCAAGGGACTCACGACCAGGGCGGAACTCCCTATTCCAGCGAGGAATAATTGCATAGGAAGGGGTGGTGTCAGTGTACACTGCAACCATGCGAACATGGATTTCTTTTGCATTCTTGCTTCTTGGTCAAAAATTTAAACACTGTGCGTTGCTCACCCTTCTCTATTTTTCATAAATTTGTGACTAACAATCTGCGATCAGCTACTGCTTCTTAAATAGACGAGGGAGGAACGTGTGGCTGCAGGTCCTGACTTGTCATAACTTGTCATAACATCTCCATAAACAGCAATCCCCCTTCCTCTGTTTTGCCCTACCGATTCGCAAAACTTATTGACCGACCCTCGTAACATTCCAAAGTAAGGCCTCATTACGAAGGAAATGTTTGAATTTCCCTGATTCGTTTCGCTATATATGTGGTTGATTTACTGCACCAACTCGAAGATTTAACATTAGTATCTTTGTGAAAAGAGAATACTTGGCTTACTTTAACCCCTTTCTTACGATGATGAAACAGCTTCCGACACCCCTACTGTTGCGCTTGTCTCCGATGACGAAATAGCTATCGTCCTGGAATAAATGATTGTTTTTCTGTTCTGTAACTTTGCAGGAGTACGGTATGAACATTCCTGAGCATTACTGTAAGTCATATAATAGCGTCATTCTGAACTCACCAATAAAAACACTTTGTGGTTGGAGTTTGTTTATACATCATTGCCTAATACATAGCATAAACTTTAATTTATTTGTATATTTTGACGATGTCTTCAAGCGATAGTGATAATTATGAAGATAGTGACTTCAAACCATGCAAAGTGACAATGAATAAAATAAAAATAGTGATACTGAGACTTATCTTTCAATCAATTATGAAGAATGTGGAGCAATGGATTTAAAGGGCGGGTGGAACATTGCATTTAGGTGAGTAAGCAATATGTCATTTAAAAAAATAAATAAATATTATTTGATAGATATTCTCAACATGAACAAACATCATATGAATAGGAAAAATTTAAACATAACAACACGAATAATGCAATAAATATAAAAGTTAAATTCAAATTAAACGTCGTATACAGCACTGTGCGCGAGCGCCGCCGACTCGTACGAAAGGGGTTAAGAGTAAATTAGGTGATCAGGATAAACTCTGGGCCTCGCTCATTGTTTGTGTACCATGTGTCGAAAATCTAATACCAATGGACAAATAGCACAAGGAAACAATTAGGATTTGGCATTCCTCTGCTGTCACAGGAGCCAATAAAGAATGTAACCGATTGATACTTTTGTCTCAAAAATACTTCTGGTTATAGCAGGAAAACGTGATATAGAATAAGTTATCCATATTTTGATTCAGCAATTCCTCCAGTGCTTCATTCAAATGAAATTATAGTACTTGTATTCAAGGCAATTCCTTCACTAGACGATGTACTGAATATACATGAATCTTTTGTATGCAATGAACTTGACAGTAATCCCGATTGTGTACATACATCCACCCAACACCGTGGAAACTTCAGCTAATTAAAAATGAATGATTTAGTTAGAGACTTAGGCCTGTCAAAAGAGTAACAAGAAGTTAACTTTAGCTTCTAGACTTTAAGAGAAGAATTTGTTTTAGGAAAAAACAAATGTGCCTTTTAGCGGAAGTGAGAGAGAGACCTTTTGGCATTATTTAAAACTCAAGAAGATTTTGTTTACTGTTGTGACGTGACGGGACTGTTAAACCCGATGGGTGTTTCAGAGTATGATCCAAGTAAATGGAGACTTATTTTAGGTATGTAGTTGAAAGAAGAGACTAAAATATGTGTTACTCTATAATGGAAACTTGTTCTGTGCGATTTCTATTGGTCACTCTATGCATTTAAAAGAGAAGCATGAACACATAAGATATGTATTAGATTTGCTTAAATATGATGAACACAAATGGATCATACGAGGTGGGGGTCAATAAGTTTTGCGAATCGGTAGGGCAAAACAGAGGAAGAGGAATGGCTGTTCATGGGGGTGTTAAGACAAGTTATAACAAGTCATGGCCTGCAGCCGCATGCTCCTACCTCATATATTTAAGAAGCAGTAGCTGATCGCAGATCATCAGTCACAAATATTTGAACAATGGAGAAGGTTAAACACCGCACATTTATCAAATTTTTGACCAAGTAAGGCAAGAATGCGAAAGATATCCATGAACACATGGTTGCAGTGTACACCGACACTGCCCCTTTCATTGCTCGCTGGAATAAGGAGTTTCGCCCTGGTCGTGACTCCCTTGAAGATGACACCCGTCCAGGACGCCCGTCAGACGTGACCAACGAGGACAATGTGGCCCGTGTGGAGAAGATAATCTTAAAAAATCGACGGGTGAAGGTCAAAGAAATCGAGCGAGAACTTGCAATATCACATGGAAGTGTTATCAACATCATCCACGACAATTTTCCCATGACCAAAGTCTCTGCCCATGGGGTCCCTAGAAAACTCACACCCAATGATCGACTTTAACGTCGTCAAAGTCCACAAGGACAGAGTTGCACAAGCTGCCCTGCGCGAGTGCGGATTCGAGGAGCTCAACCATCCCCCCTACAGTCCAGATCTGGCCCCTAGCGACTACTTTTTATTCCGCCAGCTTAAGACTGCACTTCGTGAACGCCGGTTTGGGGACGATGAAGATGTCCAGCTCGCCGTCCATGAGTATATTAAACAGCAGTCGGGAGATTTCTGGTTGAGGGTAATTTAAAGCCTAAGGGACAAGTGGCGCAAGTGCATTGAAGTCGAGGGTAGTTATATTGAAAAATAATAAAATACTCTTCCTCATATCTTGTTTCCTTATATCCGAATTGCAAAACTTATTTACTGCCCCTCGTATGTGTGGACCTGAAAATAGTAAATTTTTTACTTGGCCAACAAGGAGGCTATACAAAATATCCGTGTTTCCTGTGTTTATAGTACAGCCGAGCCAAGGACAAACATTGGGAACAGAAACTCTGGCCAGTTAGCGAAAGCTTGACTGTTGGGGAGAAGAATATTATACATTAACCAATGGTCGAGCGAGAGAAAATCATCTTCTCAACCATTCCTATTAAACTAAGGCTGACGAAACAATTTGGGAAAGCTCTTAATTTGGAGGATGACTTTTCAAATTCATATGTATAATATTTCCTGGCTTATATTATGATAAAATAAAAACTGGAGTTCTTGATGGGCCACAAATCAGAAAGGTAATAGAAAAATAAAACTTCTCGAGTTCGATAACTGAGAGAAAAAGGAGCTTGGAATTCATTTGTGGCTCTTATGAAAGGCTGTTGTAAAAACAAGAAGGCTGCTAACTCCAAGGATTTGGTAGAGACATTACTAGATAGCTTTCATCCTTTAAGCGGCAATATGATTATAAAAGTTCATTTCCTCAAAAGCCATGTTGATGAATTCCCTTCTAATTTTAGCAACGTGAGTCATGAACACGGAGAGCGTTTTTATCAAGATATCAAGAGTGTGGAGGAGAGATATCAAGGCCGATAGAACACAAAAATGATGGCAGACTACTGTTGAAGTACTCAATGACACTCTGTAGAAACCAACACTCCAGACACTTTGGCAAGCGAAAATTTCTTCCATGAATGTATAGGTATGTGTACGATTGCCTGTGTTTTCTCCATTATATTAGAAAAAATAACCTGTATATTTTTAATAATAGTTGATGTTATCTTAATATGCATTTATCCTCTTAAATTTGGTGAAATATTAAGTTATGGTTTGAAGCTATAACACTTAGAAAACTATCCTTACCGAGTAAATACATACAGTACGTCGTAAAATAGGGAGATGCTGTAGAATGAAACCTGTTGTGTTACAAAGAAATATATGCCATATTTGCAATCAACACGCCCAAATGAGTTAAATACAACCACAAAACCTAAGTCAGCACAAGGTTAGTTAACCAGTTTTATCATTAAAGATGGCGTCATAGTGGCGTTGAGTGTCAGAATCAGGTTGAAATATTGCCTTTTTAGGACTTTATAAAGTTTGATATACCCACTCTGCCATCATAAAATTTCTCCTAGGACACTAGTGCAACGATATGAAGAAGTATTGCTGGCTTTCTTTGCCTGAAAAGTGTGCACCACTCTTGAAAAATACCATTTCTTCTGCAATTATGGGCAAACAATTTTACTTTGTTTCGTTAAACAATGATATATTCTTCCTAAATTTATTATCTCAGAAAAAGTGTTTCTTTGGAAGTTCAAATCAGGTAAAGGTCAGTTTTAGGAAATATTGTTCTTTTATAGTTTAGTAGCCGTGGAAATAATTTGGAGAGGTAATTTCTGCACTATCGTATCTAAAACAGTAAATCAAGCTCCAGTCATAAGTTTACATATTTGTTTCCTAATGGTCTCTACTGCAACTTCAACATCCTTACAATTCTATAAATAACATCACATGGAAATATGGTCTTCTTTCCACATCTTGCCTGTTTCAATGTTGTAGATTCAATATACTGTGTGAAATGTTGATCGTTGTAAGTTTACTGGTTTGGATAAAGCCTTATTTTTGTTATGGGCGTCTCCAAAATAATCACAGGCCTTCTTATCTCTTCGATCTGTTCTTTGCCTTTGCCGAAACTGAGATGACAAAGAAAATGTAAGCCAAAATTTTGAAAAGGTATAGTTAATCACAAAGTCAGCCTAAGTAAGCTCTTTATAACGACTTATTGGACAAAAGTATATTTTCAACTATGCACTTGCAGCAATTTAACAGGGTAGGTTATGTATACATATTGATATATATATATATATATATATATATATATATATATATATATATATATATATATGGGTATAATAATTGTTGTGTTTAAATTTATTAGAATTAAATGGAGAGAGGCATCGGTTGGGTCACATTTCACAGCTCTCTATTCCTTATAAACCAGTTTTCTGATAGATTAACCATACAAATTACTAAATTGGACTGGAATTCTAGTAGTGTCTAAATTCTTTATTCACTCTTTAGGAACGAAAGATTAATTTTTGGACATATTTTTAAACTTTTTTAATTAAATTACCATTTACTCTAAATGTAGGCATCCCCCACACCGATGGAATTTAGGGGGAATCAAAGTAGGACGAACGAAGTCCCATTAGACATTTATGTTAATGGTGGTTCCGTGTATTATACATACATGCTTAAAAATCCATCCTTTTTTAGAATAAAGATTTTTCTTTGATTTTATCCCTTCTACGCGATGTTGAAGAGCAAATGGAAGTGGAAAGAATGAAAGAAAATGCGTATAGGGATTCAACAGACGTAGGCGAAATATTTATCACTCGAAAATAGCTTGAACAAAACCCTTATTGTAGTGAATGATGGCTAGTGACAATTGGATAATTTATATTAATCTATTTTTACAAATTAATTTTGGTGAGGGAAAATCTTTGAATTTTCTGAGGAAATCAGAGATAATATTTCTTCTGAATTCAAAAGGAGGAGTCGCCGAAGTTGCAGGGAAGTTGTTAAGATCATTTAAAAGAGACGAAATGAAGGAATTGACAATACAATGATATCGAATAAAAGCAAAGTTTAAACTATTCGATGTTATTCTGGTGCTTATGGTATCACCAATAAGTAGTGAAAGCGTATGTAGGTTGTCATACTTTTGAATCTCAAGACTTAACATCATTTTCTTCGCCTCACTCCAAGCGATGAATTAAATGGGTGGCCTTTGTATTGACCAAATATTCAAAATGTAAGAATAAGTTCACTTTTGTTCGAAAACAATGTATTGGAATATTTATTTCTCCGCTATTCAAATGCTGTGTTATTGAATGAGATGGAGTTTATGTTAAAGGGCCTATTGATCA
This sequence comes from Ceratothoa steindachneri, assembly GCA_963969495.1. Classification (NCBI taxonomy): domain Eukaryota; kingdom Metazoa; phylum Arthropoda; class Malacostraca; order Isopoda; family Cymothoidae; genus Ceratothoa; species Ceratothoa steindachneri. Next base: position 92,632,144 of record OZ018328.1, read on the forward strand.
GCAAGTTAAGCTTAAAGAAAGTGTTATTCCATTTATTTCTAATCTGCAAAGCGGTATAGATACCTATGTATGAAATTGTTTACCTTTATGTTTTATCCCTATATTATTAACTATTGCATCATAACAACAAATAAAACAATCTGTAAGTGTCTTTTATGATAGCACTTAAGATAGATAAAGTCCTTTGATTTTGATTAAACAACGTATAGGTGCGATTTTAAAAAATCGAACTTAGAATAAATTACTACAACATTCGGTATTTTCTATCGTCACAATAAAAAAGCTCTTCTTAAGGAAAATCCAATATTACATATTAATATTTCCTCAATTTTATTGTTCCCCGTAGTCAAAACTTTCATTTTATATGTTTATTTCTTTTGGCCCTTTCTTAAAACACCCTACATAACTTACCATAGGTTATGCACAAGCCAGTATATACATTAAATGCCCTTTAGAGTATTAATTTAGATTAATTTTCTTACCAAGCATAAAACTTTTACCTTATATTTATTCAAATATATGACAGATAAAAATGAGAAAACGAATTTTCTGAGTACATTCAAACTTCATTGAATTCATTGTAAAGTAAAGCTATAGTTAAAAATGAATTTGTATTCACGTTTCCTTTTAGATAATTTTTCATTCATATCATCCATCCCATGCCACTCAAACTTCTCCTTATCCGCTGTAATTACGTCTGACGCTCATTAAAATAGAAAGAGGATAATAATGCACCTAAATTTGGTGTAAATGTAATTTGAACTATTTTATTTATCTGTATTATCTCTTCTCGTATTTCTATGAGCTTATTTCTTATGATGGTATTACTTTGTCTATAAAATATAACCATTAGTCTTTTGATTATTTTACAAACCAGTAAAACTTTTATATATAATTTGGCAAATTTATTCAGTGAAAATTTGATGGTATGGTTTATTAACTGCAAAACCTGACGCTATTGAGTATGGAAACGTAGAGTAAAAACGATACTTTGCTCCTAAAATAAAATATGACGGCAAAATACAGGGAAAACTAAATGTGGTTGAACGTTCTAGGAAATAAAAGGGACATGTCCTGCTATAGTGAACGGCTTATGCATAGTCTCCTGAGGTAAACTGGGTTGGATTCCTCAGTTACGTCCTTTCGTTTTTAAAACTTACATACCTTATTGCGATAAACTGAAAATTCATTATCAGTTGAAAACATCATATTCGCCTAATTTTGCTAAGGACTACATTTGAACTGCCTACCATCCGATATCACTTTGATATATATATATATATATATATATATATATTAATTTTATAATGCAAACCAGAAATAACATACTAAAATAAAAACGCTAGTTCACTACAATTCTAAACAAAGTTACATATATATGGGTAAAAAAATGAGAGGAATGGGTGTTAAATGAGACTTGTGAGAAATATGAGTATAAGATATTGGTTCAACTTTTATGTTGAGCAATACAAAATAGGTTAATGTATACATGAGGAGGGTTGATAAATAAGACTAATAGGGGAAAATGAAAAGTGAAAATCTCTTGTATCAGCAAATGATAAAAAAGTTAGTGAGGTTAGATGAGAGTTCATGAGAGGAAGTAATCGTGAACAATGAGAAAGAAAAATATAAATAGATGAGATAATTTAGATTACCCTAGCCGAGACCAATAATTACACTGGGGAAAAATGTATTTGGTGAATTGACAAATGTACATTTTCCCACCTAATTCGAACATACTGAATTTTAATCTGAAATCAGATTCTATCTAAATGCTACAGATTTTTAGTAATATCAATAACTAATATTATACAATAATTTTCATTTTATCACGCCTATCATCATGCGCTGAAGTAATTTTAGAATCCTTTTGAGTTATTTATAGTAAAGCCGGATTTTTGCACAAACATTTTATTGAATATGAAAAGAAACTTGAATTACACATTAGGATTACAAATACTGTAATCAAATAGATGCTAATTTATTAATGACCTTACATCAAGCTGGAGGACCTCTTCTTGATTTCAATTGGGCAAAAGTTTGCTTTTGTAACTCTTTCTCTTTTAAGTCTTCTCTGGTTGATCTCTTCTAATCTTCCAGCAGTAGGCCGCCATCATGTACTTATCCCAGTGACCTTGGTAGCGCTCTTCCTTTGTCATCAAATTCTGATAGAAGCGTTCCCCTTGTTCGTCGCTCACCGCTCAAAGATTGTCTGGGAATCGGTCGAGGTGACTATTTAGGAAATGCAGCTTCAAACTCATGTTGCATCTCAGATCACGATATGCTAAAAGTATATTAGCAACCAGACCCTCGTAGTTATGCGCTTTTTTGTTTCCCAAGAAGTTACCAAAAACGGCAGAAAATGAGAGCCATGCATTATTCTCTTTTTTATTCATGGTGTTCACGAATCTAGAATCACTCAGAAGTCTTCGGATTTGGGGACTATGTACTGAAAACAATTATTGTCAGTGCTCAATGCCTTGACATACTGCTTCATCAACCCCAGTTCGAGATAAGGTGGAAGAAAAACGATCTTCTCTTTACTTACGATTGCATCATTAACAGTTTGGCATTAGTGCTTCTAAAGTTTCTCGAACTGGCCAATTATTTTGGGACCAGTGTTTGTCACGGGCTTGACTGTTCCACATGCAGATATAGCATGGAAACTTTGTATATCTCTTCTGATGACCAAGGAGGAAGTTGACTATCATACGTTCTACACATATGATACACTTGTGATCATGTTACTTAAGTAATCCATGACCATTCTTATGTCATCGTGATTTTCTCGCAGATGGAGAGAGTGACCGAGAGGAACCGCACCAAAGTCATTGCCATTATGCAAAAGGACACACTTGAGGCTATGCTTAGAACTATCCTAAAACAGTCTCCACTCAGCAGGGCTATAAGTGCCAAGTCCCAACTCGGTAAACAGACCAGAAACCTCGTGGCAGTATACAAATTATTTGTCCTCAGAGAAATATTTAACAAATTTACTCTCCTTTGTTCGGTAATATGATACCAGTACCGACCTTTAAAGCATATGTCTTCCACTTAACCTGGAGGCTAAAGGTTTTGCAGCTGTCTTAAAGAGCGCCAAATCACGTATCAAGTCATTCAAATCTTCTTGATTGAAACAGTGAGGAGCTCATGACTGTTCAGCATCTGAAAATGAATCTGTAGACTCTGAATTCATTCCGTGGACGTCCATATCAGGTACATCATTTTCATCTTTCAAGGAAGCATATCCACTCAAAATCGGAACTGGTAAAGACTCAGAAAGTTGTACTGGCCGGATCGCCGGGGAATGTTGGGGTTATCGATCTTGTGCCGATTTTTCTTGCCAATCCTATTAGTATTCACCAGAGAGAAATTACCGTCCGATACATGATCCTTTGGCTCTCTCCACATGATGAGGATTTCAAAAGGAAGACAATTTCTCTTTTCTTTTGTCACTTACGAAGATGTTCGACAGAACTATGGCAAACAGCATGTAGGGCCCACTTCTTATCTTGATCGCCAAGAAGAACATCAAAATATGCCATATATGTCCGTATCACAAGGTTTGATATATTGCGCCTTTGACGAACTAGCATGTAACAGCCAAATATGTAGCAAAAGGTGTCTGGATCATTAACGCAATTTCCTCTTGACGAAGCTATCACTCTAACATGAGACCAGAAAAACCAAACAATAATATCAATATTTTGCACAATAACACTTATTACTATCTTACTACTATGTACTGTGAAGTATTTGCTTTCAAAAAGTACCCTCTATGTCCGTTCGGAGGGCGATTTTCCGGGAAACGAGAAAATATAAATTACAGAATAACTAGAGCATGTAGGTAAAAAATAATTATATATTTGAAATCAGGATGAAAAAAACGAATTAATATTGTTAGATAAATCTTAGTCACCAGAATATGTGAGTAAAATTGTTCTCCTGTGTTATTTAAGTTTTTTTCTAGCTTATTTAGGATAATTATAATGTACTGGCTCCAAAAATCGCATTAGTTTTGCTCAATCAGGTCAACTTTTTGATTTATCGCCACGTGATGTATTTTCTTTTCGTCTGATGCAAAAATATTTATTTTTTAAGTTACAATTTTTAACTAACTGTTATTTTTCATTTGCAGGTGAATGAAATGGATTCGACCAAAAGATCTGCCGCGAAAATACCGTTTTTCCAAACAGGAATCCAGTCGCAAGTTTCCTAAAGCTTACTTACCATTCTTATTTTGGCATGAATTTAGTGACAGTGATGACACCTAGGCACCACAAATGGTAAGAACGACATGCATCGAGTATCTAACTCGTTTGAATAAATGCAAGAGGCGTGTCTGAATTTTATAATTCCCATAGCATTGGCTGCTACTTCGGCGTAATTGATTTTATCGGGATCGAAATAAGATCTGGAGAAGCCACAAAGATCATGATTTTCAATCAGCACGTCGTCCTGTAAATAATTGTAGTGAACTTCCAGTAATTGTCTTTGGAAAAGTTCCTGACAGTAGTGATGAAGTTTCCTCCAGTGTTGATTGAAATTACGAAAAGTTATTTTTTTATAATGAAGTTCTACCTACGTTTTCTAAAGAGAGTTAAATGATTTAGCTCAGGATCTTGGATTTCCTAACTACTTTATTACATTTTCGGAGTGCCGCAGTAACAAGTGGAATATTGGGAACATTGACAACAGATAGCGATCGCTGAAATGTCGTTTGCTGCAAAACGGAAATCAGTTTGCCTATTTAACCCTCGCTTACTCTCATTTAATAAAGTAGAAATAAGAAACGGTGAAGTGCATGCTGGAGAAAATTCTTTATGGTAAGCATGAGTGGTTGATTTGTGTTGACTTGATGATGGTAAACGTTTTATTGGTACAAAGTCTGGGTTCACCAAGTACCCATGCTTTCTGCGCATACTGGAGGAATTGGTGCCCTTGCAAATTGTCGTATGTTGATGTTATAACTAAACCCTTTAAAAATTCTTTAGCCCGATGGAGTGAGGCCTATGAAAGGATTAGTCCGTTATGAGCGTAGTTAAAAACTACAAATCAGAGTGCAGGTTAGGTTGGCCAATGATTAGCTATTTTGGAAGGCTCTGGGGTAATAGAAGCTAAGTACAAAAATATACTTTACTACTATGCAGATAATATATTTTAAAAATTAAAAGGGTTTTAATTAAGCTATATAAACATAAGAGACGTACACGAGTCTCGGATTCAAAGAGCTACCTGTCGGGGTCGATCGCCGTATACACAACAGAAAATGAGTTATGGGACGCGTGAATGACCTTAAGCGCAGTCGAAGCACAAATGACGGAGGCTTAAAGACGGGGGGCGGGGGAGCTGGCACAGGAGAGTTACGCGTTGCGGTTAATTCGAATATTTGGTCCAATGGAGTAATCGTGCCATTTTAGTCTACAATAATAGCTTCTTGACAAAAGACTATTACGCGAGATGAACTCAGATTTTGCCTTCGAGTTTAGAAAACCGAATCAAGGTTTTGACGCGTTGCGTTCGGATAACGGGTACCAACGAATACTGGGTTGACTCTTCGGTAGTTCTAGGATAATACAAGAGGCCTGACGTGTTCTGCAAGGGTTCGCGTGGAACTGACCGGGACAGGAAGATGGCAGATACTCGCGGATACTCGGAACACAGGTAGTTACTTACTACTGCCCAAGTCTGGCGTCGGATGTTTAATAGGTGTGAGACGGAGGGGCTTTTCCACGCGCCCGAAGGGGAAGTATTCCAGTGGACAGACGCTTCGCCGGGCGAAGTAGACTTTGCCCGATTTAGGCCATCGCAAGATAATCCCGGGGGGGACCCTTCGTGCTCATAAGCACATCTCAAGCTTCCATAAAGTCAGGCCATCAGCCCATCACGGCCTTCGCGATTTTGCCCCTCGTCAGCGTGGATCAAAAAGCGTCTACCAAGTGTGTCATCTCTCTCTCTGACACAAATCTAGAAACGTAATTAACAGCCCTCTGGTGGACTAAGAGAGAATACCAAAGCTCTGGACGGGAACGGTTGCTGATTAACTTACTTGTACCACTCTTTACTAGGATTGACCTTGAAAAGTTAAAAAGTGACCTCTTTGACGATCCTGACTCCCTCAGTTCATCAAAGATTCAGAGTTTGAAATCTCAATGAACGAAGTAGAACTGTAAGCATGGAAGGCTTTTGTTCTGGTCGTAAAGAACATTTTTGGCAAAAAGAAGGCCAGTAACTACACATAATCTGTCACTTTTATGACAAGGGTTTCAGATACCTTGGAAGCAATATAACCGTCAAAAGAAATTAATTATTCTCCACTATGGTCGGTCTCCTGAGAATCATGGATGAATTAGTAACGGGAATGGGGAGACATTCAATCATAGCATGATAGAGATGGACACTAAGTATCAGTCACGCTGGGAAGCAGTCATAATGGCTGATTACGTTTAGACTCTGAAAAGAGATATTCCTACTACTGAACATTCTATGAATTTAAAGGAAGGAAATTCATACCTTGAATTCTGAGCAATCATGAACTAATATCCAATTTACATATACGTCCTCTTATCTATTAAAACTACTTGATATACACTAATTAATTTTTATATATTTAATTAATAAATGGCGTAAGAAGAGGATGTTTTATATTTTTAATACCTAGTTCATATTAGAATAATTAACAAAAATCAACACAAATTTCCCCAAAATGAAGGATCGAAACTTTTAAAATAGACTGCCACAATATCCCACCTAATCGGAGTAAACTAAGGTTATTTTTTATTTAAGAGTACTCAATTGTCCTAAAAAGGTTGAAAAACCTCAGACGAGTTACAAAGTTAGTTTGTAATCGAGTGTTGTTTGACTTTAATCTGTAAATAGTCACAATAAAAAATCTTAATAACAAATGGGTAACCATTTCGTGTTATATGTATTAAATTACACACCTGACACCAGTTTTTATAATATAGAAATAATATATATATATATATATATATATATATATATATATATATATATATAATATAAGTCGTGGTACAAACACTCTATACCATACACTACTCTTATATTATGTGGGGGATGACTTAATCACCTACTGCAAAGAAAACCTTTAAAGGTCTGTTCGCAGCGATTAACGACTGACTATGAGGACACAGTTGGGGGGTTAGGTTTCAATTCTTTAATAATCAAACAGAGTGCATAAATAGTTAACGAGATTTACTTGAATAAGCCGAGAGTATCGTTTAAATTTGGTTAAAGATGAAACAATAATATAGTTGTATTTACAAAATCAAAATAAGAACTTTTATAAATAGGCAAAGGGAAATTATTTAAATTGAAAGAGTCTCTTGATAATTATTATGAGGAGGGATTCTCAATTGGAATTAATTGATTAATGTAAGTAGGCTCAGATCAAAAGGTGGAACTTAATAATATTAATAATGGAGGGGGTTTCAGTATTACAGGTCGATGACCTCGAGGAAGGTCCTTCGTGCGATGAGGCGAGTGGGGAACTATCCAATGAGTCAAGTAGGGTACGATCCCAATGAGGCAGGTGGGGAACGATCTGGATCAACCTTCCGATGAGGATAGCCAAACCTCAAACAAATGACGTTCGCAGGGGAATGTGGGGATCCTCATAATTTCACTGAAAGTGGAATCTTCTTTTCATCAAAGGTAAGCGATGGAAATTTTCTTCGGTTGGATTAAACGAATGGAGAATGTTGTGCAAATTCAAAGGCTTGCCCATCACAGAAGAAGCCAATTGACTTGGGTAGAATCACAGCTAAAGAAGTCTGCTGTCTGATGAACGCGTCCAGGACGAGAAGATAATGAGGGCCTTGGGGTGTGGGCTGGACTCTTCAAGCTACAGAAAACCCGAGTATTTGTATACCCGATTCTGGATCGGAAGGGGGAGTTTGAAGGAAGGAGTCCTAAGCTCCAGACATCTTAATCGTGAGGTGAAGTGGGTTCACAATTTAAAAGCATGGAGCGAGTCATAGCGGCTCTTTCGCACTTCGGCACAAAGGACGAGTCGCAGAATTGGGAAATATATTCCCAACGTGCTTAGGAGTCGAAAATTTGAGAATTTTCGAACAGTAAATGAAGTCGTACATTACGTGATACCTTAGCACGTGATCTCCGATAAATTGGAGGTTTGTTCTTTTACATTCACCTTTGCTACTCTTATTCTATTCGCTACATGTGCACTGTACTCGCCTTTACCTATTTTCAAACCCAATGTTTTAACTTAGTCCTTATATCTGTATCTTTTTCTCTAACTCTAATGCTCTCTACCTTTTTCCTGTTGATGAGTATCACTAAGAATTTATCATTATTGGTCTTTGTCTTCTATTTCTTCTCGTATCTATTTAAGTTCAGTATCTCTTTGGCTGTGTTCTTGGCTACCTTCCTTGCTGTTTTAGTAGAGGTCACAATAATATACGTGACGTCATTTTCGAACTGTACATAAGCTGTTTCCCTGCTAATAATAAACAGCAGATTATTGGTATAAATGGCGTAGAGGACTGGGGAGAGGCAGCTCCCGTGTGGAAGCCCCTCCTCTGTATTAGAGGCGGGGCCTTCATAGCATCCGAACAATATATAAGCCCTTCTTTCGCTAATGAAGCTGCATAACAGCCAATTCATTTTCTCCTAAGTGACAACTTTACCAGTATGAGTTTGAGACCATCCCTCCACACTTTTTCAAACGTCTTCTGCCCATCGCGTACAACTAGATCAACTATCTTACCCTCATTCTAATCTTTTGCCAGCTTCTCTGTAATCAGTGCTAAAGCCATCTCCGTACCTTTCTTACTCCTGAATCCGTACTGACGAGGTTGTATTTGCTATTGGTCTAACATTCAAACCATAGGCACAAATTGTTTTTATATTTGGACATAAAGGATACAAAATTGTCCAATCACAGTTAAGGACACTTTTAAGGACAAACTAGCGTTTAAGTCATAGGCGCTACAGAAAAATTGACTTTTTCAGACGTAAGCGCTGCAAAATGACCAAACACATTCAAGGAAATATTTTTGTTCAGATAATGTTCAATAAGTAAAGGCAATTGCGATTTTGTATTAGAGGTGGTGGACGTGGAGAAACCAATTTGTCGGGAGTTGTACATTAATTGTACATCAAAATGTGACCCCGACCGATCCTAATACGGATATAAACCTAATAATATACTACAAGAAAAGTAAAACAAGTAGTTTAACGTCGTGTACAAGTATTCGTACAAAGTCGGTGACTGCGAACACCGCAGTTCCAAGTACATCGGCATGACATCCATAACCCTGTAAAGACGACTGACAGCTCCACTACAGAATCGGACAATTATAAAACATGCCCACTGTCGTAGAATGACCCTTGGTTTTGATCACTATACTTTTTGACACCCTTTTAGTATCGGTATGCTTTAAGGGGCGTGAGTTACTTCTATGATGAAGTAGGCTTTGTTCTAAGAGTGTTAATTTAGTGGTTTAGTTCTTAAGTTAGAGTTATTTTTAAACACATAAGGATAAGAGGAAACACCAGAATCTACCAAAATAAACATGCATTTTAAACGAAACACCTCACTATTACAAATCAACAGTGAACACATTTCTATCTTTGGCATCAAAGATCTTTCAATGACAAAAAGTAAACGAATAGGCTTCCCGTAAACAAACCAAGTGCCGATCAGTAGTTTTTTTATCGCGACTCTATTTGATTAGCGTTCAACAATAAATTAACGTACTCTCGTCTACAAACACATATGACCTAGGTTCAAGAACAATGGTTTCCACTCTCCTTTAAAACTTAGGATGTACTAAACTTCTACTATCGCAATAGAGATATAAATGTTTTTTTAACTTACAGGTAGGTATTAGGGATTGCCGGATCTCGCTTGAGGACTTATCTCTCGCTTTGCAGTGTTGTGGCCGCTGGCTTACTTTTCGTGGAAGGATTGCTTGTCGCCTGTGACAGGGGCTGATTCTTCAACGTAATTAAAGAACAGGAGCTTGTTGGGGCTGGGTTCTTCTCCTCTCACTCTTACGGAGCTTGAGATGTGAGAGTCGCTTGAGTGTGAGCAACTTTGCTTTTCTTCTGTCGGACTTCTTTGCAGACTGAAAAGGCTTCTTCGGTATGGCACCGATATAAAGCTTGACTATTTAGGTTAATACGGCCCTGAAAGGGGGGATCGATTTTCTAAATCTGATCCTATCATTTCTCACGGAAATAGTCTTGTATGGCCGAAGGATTGATCTTCACAAACTAACCCTTCTTCTGGCGTATCAACTTCTAATCTTCTTGTCTAGCTAAAAGATCGATCTTCACGAACTAATCTTTCTTCTGGCGAATCGATTACTAATAAGCTTCTTGTCTTGCGGAAGGATCGATCTTCACGAACTAATCCTCCTCTTGCGTATCGACTTCTGATAATCTTCTTGCCTGGCCGATGGATCGATCTTCACAAACTGATCCTCCTCTGGCGTAACGAGTTCTGATAATCTTCTTGTCTGGTCGATGGATCGATCTTCACGAACTAATCCTCCTCTGGCGTATCGACTTCTGATAATCCTCTTCTCTTTCTTTGCGGGGCTTATTTATAGGCGGATTGCCGCCCCATCTAAAGGATAAAGTGACCAGGCCACAGAGGCAAAGGAGGGGGGGGAGTGAATGGTGAGTTAGCATCTGGAGTTAGCGAGAATTCCTGACGTGGCACTGGGGTGCCCAAGTCAACTCGCAAATTAGATGCTCGCAACCGCACCGCTACTTGGCGTGCATTCGGACTCCCACCGCTTTTTTTCCATAACCACGGGTTTATGGGTCTCGTAGGTAATTGGGTCGTTATAGCGTCGTTTAAGGACCTTAGATGGTTGCCTTAAAACAGATGTTAGCTCCAACTGCCTACAGCAGCGGGCAGATCACACATGGTAAGCATTTTCGCCGGCTACCTTTCCCACGCTTCTCCTCATAAGGGAAGGGGGCTTTAATGTACCTATACTCCTCCAGGATGCTTAAATGCATCCATTTCTCCACACCCACTATCACGGCACTGTTTAACCCGTGACCAGCTAATTTTTTACACCTCCATCATCCTGAGATAACAAAACAGGAGAAGATGGCGAATGGCCGAAGCCGTCATTATCCGACTGTGGAAACCGTCAATTAATCTGTAACTCCAGCCCGAATCCATACTTCCGAGAAGTCGGTGTCTCCGTGTCGACCGCCGCTAATACAAAATCGCAAATCCTCTTACTTATTGGGGTAACACTCCCCAGACGAAATAAAACATGAAATATTGGAACCCGTGACAGGCTAATTTTTTCACCTCCATCCTCCTGAGATAACAAAACAGGAGAAGATGGCGAATGGCCGAAGCCTTCATTATCTGAATGTTGAAACCAGCAATTAATCTGCAACTTTTGCCCGAATCCATACTCCCGAGAATTCGGTGTCTCCGTGTCGACCGCCACTAATACAAAATTGTAAATCCTTATACTTATTGGGGTAACACTCCCGAGACGAAATAAAACATGAAATAATGCAACCCGTGACAGGCTGATTTTTTACACCTTCATCATCCTGAGATAACAAAACAGGAGAAGATGGCGAATGGCGGAAGCCATCATTATCCGACTGTGGAAACCGTCAATTAATCTGCAACTCCAGCCCGAATCCATACGCCCGAGAAGTCTATGTCTCCGTGTCGACCGCCGCTAATACAAAATCGCAAATCCTTTTACTTATTGGGTTAACACTCCCCAGACGAAATAAAACATGAAATAATGGAACCCGTGACAGGCCAATCTTTTACACCTCCATCATCCTGAGATAATAAAACAGGAAAAGATGGCGAATGGCCGAAGCCGTCATTATCCGAATGTGGAAACCGGCAATTAATCTGCAACTCCTGCCCGAATCCATACTCCAGAGAAGTCGGTGTCTCCGTGTCGACCGCCGCTAATACAAAATCGCAAATCCTTTTACTTATTGGGGTAACACTTCCCAGACGAAATTGAACATGAAATAATGGAAGAACAACTCTGGATAAAGATACATGACATAATCAGATTTAGGGAACACACACACGTGTTCAAAATAGTGTGCGAGTTAACCAAGATTGCAACAAAGGCACTATAGAAGGGAATTCTCCTATACAATATGAGAATCCCAACTTGTAACATTCAAAGGGACCAATATCACAATAGACAAATCCGTTTTAGATGCTACAAAATGGAAGACAACATCACCACAAACTCCCCAAGAAAGGACAGAGAAATATGTTCAGAATGCAGTGACCCACATGCTTGGTGCAGCGACAAAAACTCCACAAAAAATTGTTTTAATTGCGAAGGGAGCCAAAGAACAATGGCAATGACATATCCAAAGCAAAAAGAAATAATAAAGAGAAAAGAAATTGAAACACGACAAAGAAAAGAAGAAACAAGAAACACATTATATGCGGCAGCATCAGCAACAAAAAACAATAGAATAACCACTCAAATGATGCTTGAGAGAACTTTGAAAGTAAAATGGGCTGGAGCCAATGAAATTCCCGCAAAATGTTGATTCATCGGTTATATTTAACATAAAAATTTCAGAAGATACAAATAAGAAACTCTGGGAAGAAACAGAGAAAGGAAAGCGAATCTGAATAAGAGGAAGAAACAGAAAGCGAGAAAACATAATCTGAGAGCAGCACCGACCAGAATAAAAGTAAAACGTTTAAAGAAACACGGAAAAACAAAAAACAAAAAAGAAAATTGACCAGGAACACCTCGGCATGCGACCAAAGACCGGAAAAACCAACCGCGAAATGTCAACGGATAAGAGTCAGAACTCAGCAAGGCCCGAGATGAACGGCAAAATTACCAGGAAAAGATACAAATATATTTCGGTAATACCACCATTCTACTAAAAGGAACAACCGCTTAAGAACATACAAACAAGATGTATAATAGTAAATTAAGAATTCTACAGATAAATACAAATGGCTAGAAGGATAAAAAAAACACAAACGGAAATATTTTTAGAGAAATAGATCCCTCGTCATCCTAATTTCCGGTCACGGGAAAAACAAAAAACAAAAAAGAAAATTGACCAGGAACACCTCGGCATGAGACCAAAGAAACTAAAAATAAGGAACCTCGACGTAATAGCAACTAATCGCACAAACGAAAGACAAGACGGAGCAGCAATAGCAATAAAGAAAGAAATAAATTACAAAACAAAGGACGGACTAACTGAATTTTACCTCGCAATTGAGGTCAAAATGGAATTAACCAATATAATAATCGCTACGGGATACAAATAACCACGACGATCGGGACTCCCAATAAATAACTTTGTGAAAATATTTTAGAATAGACATCCAACATTGTTTTGGGGAGACCTGAACGCAGGCTGTACGTATACAGGATATAAGAACAAAACCCAAACAGGAAAAGACCTATAAGCTCTAGTAGACAGATGGATATTAAGAAGACTAGGACTAGAGTGCCTATCGCTAATTAAAGACAGAACAGCGACAACTCCAGACATTTGCCTAGCAAACAATAACATTTATTTTAACTACAACATAAAACCTGTAGATGTAATCTGCAGCGACCACACAGCAACACTACTCCCTGTGAATCAGCAACCAATAAAAATACCCGCTAAAAAATGGAAGGCATACCATAGAGCAGACTGAGAAAAATACCAACAAGAATTGAATGAATCCGCACTAAACAGACTAAATAAACTACTTTAGAAGAAATCAACGGCGAGCTGGAAAAATAAGGACGCGAATACAAACAGCTGATGAGATTACAATACCCAGAAACAAATATAAAACAGTTAAATAATTTATATAGACAGACGAAATGAAAGCTAAAAATGCAGAAATAAAAGTGATAAACAAGTACATAATGATAAACAGAACGTCAATTGAAAAATACCGCAATCTTAGAACGAAGAAGAGATAACTACTAAGCACAATAACGGACAAACAAAGAGAATAGTGGGACAGAGCATTTCAAAATATTGACAACGAGCTAAGAGAAACGGAAATAGATTCGCAGATGAACACGAGATTGAAAAATTGTTCTGGGAACACATGGAAAGGAGTGTTCAACATCGGCGAAGAGGAAAACGAAAACTACGATATAGACTTTGAAAACCAAATAATTGACGAAATAATGAACGGATTGAGAGGGTTTTCCCATATCACTACGTAGAAGAGGAACGGTAGGCGAAAAAAGGATTTAACACCGATATCACAATCGAGGAATTAAGGAATACCATTTCAAATTTTTAAAAAAGGCTTCTGGGAAATCGGGCCTCACCAGAAAAGACTATATAGAAGCACGGGATAATATACTAGAAGGAATAAGGAACTTGTTTAACGCCTGTATAAACACAGGATACTTTCCTGATGAGATAAAAATATCCAAAATGATATTCATACCGAAGCCAGGAAAACCACCTCCGGAGGTGAAAAACTTCCAATTATTACCCTTCTTGACTTCATCGGGAAGGTATTTGAAAAAATCCTGAACACAAGCTTAAATGAATATCTCACAGAAAACAATCTCTGGAACAATCAAAAATTCAGCTTCAGAAAAAACAGGAATACGCAGTTCGCATCAGCGTGATTACAAAAAAAATAAGCCAAGTGAAAGGAGAGAAATGCAGTATAGACAATGTATGCCTGTAAGTATCGAAAGCCTTTGATAAAGTCTGGTAAAGAGGCATACAAAATAAAATTATAAATCTGGAAATGAACAACTATTTGGAAAGAATTTTTTGCGGTTACGTCATAGAAAGATATGCATACATAGACACGGGAAATTGCCAAGGTAAAAGATTCAAGCTTAATGTGGGCCTCGCTCAGGGAGGGTGTTTAAGTCCTTCGCTATAGTCAGTTTATACTTCGTACATTTCCCCACCGAGGAATGAGGGCTGTGTGAACATACAAGACGCAGATGATTGCACTCGTTTAATTCCCTGTATTTATTGGAACCCTCAGATGCAGGCCAGAGTAACGGCAACAGAAATAGAAAATCTAAACGAGTATGAACTCAAATGGAAAATTAAAACGTATAAATTCATAATTATACCTATGTATCACAAAAAACTATCCGAAGTTTACGTCGATTGAGAGCGATAAAGGTATAATGGTAAAGGCAAGATTTTAGGCCTAACTATTACCAACAATGGTTAGAAGAAACACGTGACCGAAAGAATATAGAAAGTACGAGGCCTGCTAACTTTACTTTAGAGATTAAAGAATCTAAACATGAAAAATAAGAAAAAGATCTACGAGGCCATGATACAGCCTACCTTGATATATCCAACACTTGCTATGTATACTGTTTCAAGAAACAATATAATAAGACTACAACGTATACAGAATAAGGCAGTAAATATAATTAAGAACACGCCACGATTAGAGATAAAGAAACAAAGAGACTTACACATCAAAGCAAGAATAAAATCAATAAACAAAATAATTCCAAAAAGAGCCAGAAAAATCATAGAAGAAACACCAAAAGAAATAGGAAAGAAACTAAATAATCAGAATGCATGAGGGGCAGGATGGAGACAACATATGCTGTTTCCTAGTGCTAAAAACAAAGCGGACCAAAAGGAAGAGGAGGAGAATTACGTGTAAATCAAATAAGGAAATATGATTGTGACAAAGATTTCTCGAATAATGATAAACCCACCAGATTGGACTTGATACATATGTACAAGTCCAGAGGGAGAATTAAAGTAATAAATAATCAAGGTAAATGAGCTCACACAACAGATACAGATACGAGAATTATGCTACAAAAATCACAGAAACTCGAGTTATTAACATAGCAGGAAAACAAATAACGCTAACAACGGTTTGAATGCCTATCTCATACATACATAACATAATAAAAAAACACCCAAATAAATAAACAAACAGACACACTTTCACTTTAATTTATTTCGAACTTAACTCTAAAATTAGTTTACAGTACAGAGATTAGCGTGACCTCCACGCAATTTGTACCTCTCTGCAAACCGCCAACTTCCTTCCACTTCAATCCTCCTTCTCCTTTACCGTTATCCGAAGATTGGCCAAACACTAACACCAAGGACAGGTACAGCAAATCCTAATAATTAAAAGGTAATAAAACATAAAATAACCGTTGTCGGGGTCCCATGTTAAGCTTGTCCACAAACCAACTTGGTCAACTTTCAAGCCTTTGACTTTACTTTAGTCTGTACTATCCTTAATTTTTTTTTCTTCCCCTCCCGCTCTTCCCCTCTCCGGAGCTCTTTTCCCTCGGTGCCTTCAGGCCTAGAGGGAGGTTATTCGTATTGAAACATTCTTGAAACATTCAAGAACAACTCGTGTCTGAATTTTACCCACCAAACGGAAGATGAAGGATCCCTTCCCTTTCTTGATATCCTCCTCATAAGTGCCCAGGAGTTCAAATTTGTTACCAAAGTATACGTTAAGGCCACGAACTTGAGCTTCTCCTTTACGGTTCTTCTGAGTGTACTGAACGTTACAAAAGATCAGTCATCAATGCTTTAGATAACAGGGCAATTTGTCTTTCATCATCGTGGACGGCTATTGATCACGAACTTAAGAGGGTTTCCCGAGTTCTCGTTAATAACGGCTACCCACAAGAATCCATCGACGCCACGTGAAAGAGACAATGAACTTGGCTGCTGACCCTGACGTCAGGTCTACTCCGAAGAAAAGTAATATCAACCTTTATTACAAGGCCAATATGAACACCGACTACCGTGAAGATAAAAAGGGTCTGAAAGCCAGTCTCCATCCTAACTTGACCCCAACCGACCCTAATACTGATGTTAATCTAATTATATACTACAAGATCGGGAAAACAAGTTGTTGCTTCATGAAGAACAGCTGTCTCTCTCTAACGAGCGAACTCCAGGAAACTAACGTCGTGTACGAATATTCGGGCAAAGTCGGTGACTGCGAACACCACAATTCCAAGTACATCGGCGTAACCTCCATAACCCTGTCAGGCGACTGACAGCTCACCTTCAAGATAGTGCGATTAAAAATCACGCCCACTCTCATGGTACTACCCTATCTTCTGAAAAATTGAATCAGGACACCTCCGTCATCCTGAGACTCCAAAATCGCAGAAGATTGCGGATAGCCGAAGCCGTCATCATTCAAATGAAAACACCGGCAATTACCGTGCAACTTCAGCCGGAAACCACACTCCCTATATCTTGGTGTCTCCTAGTTGACTGCCGTTCAAAGAAGCACGTTTTCAAACTGCATTGTCGTTTGCCTCCTTTGCCAAAGAACTAAATCAGAGCGAGAAATAGTCAGCCATTTTTTAGTGGCAGAAAGGTAGGGCTCGCGGTTACTCATCTCCTCTTTCCCCCTTCCACGATCGGGGAAGCACAGAAGAGGAGGTAGCCCGTGGCCGACTTGCTCCTGGAGAAACTCCCCACACTTCTGATTCTTAGTTCAAATAAACCGATAGTGATGTGCTTAATGGGAATTCGGGAACAAGCTTTAGAAGAGGTTTTATAGTGGAAAACGGAAAGTTTTGAGTTAAAAGAGGACAGAATGGTGGAGAGGCAGATTGAGCAGCTTGGCTAGTCAAAGCTGGAAAGAGGGGAATACCCTTGCCCGAGGGACAAAGAAGACCTGCTGTTAACGTGGATTCCTAACCACCGTCATGCATTTACTCGTCATTCAGCATTCTTACTTCCTTTCTTATAACTTTAGCACGTATGTTCCTCATACAGAAGCGGGAGGACTACCTAATCTCTGTTCCTTTATTCTCTTCATCTTTTATTTCTGTGTTTATTGTAGCATTCCTGCCGTTTTGAGTTATCTTAGCTCTAGTCTGAGCCTTCCAATTTTATATGTTTCTTGTAGTGCTTAGTTTCCCCTTAAAAATTACCCGCGCCATGATTGGCCAATATTTGTAATACTTATGTCCGCGTAGAAATACTATATATAATGTAGCAATTTTTAAATAATTCCATTTCTGTTCATTCCCTGAAGATGACCTGACATGAGCGAAAGAAGTCTAGGAATAAATAATGTCATTAGCGGATGTTTTTTCTTGCCTCGAAGAACCAGTTAAAAAACTTGTACGAAATATTAAGAAAATACAAGTTAAAATTAATAACGCTGCCAGAGCTGTGAACTTCAATAGGAACTGCATATATATAATATATATATATATATCTATATATATATATATATATATATATAGAGAGAGAGAGAGAGAGAGAGAGAGAGAGAGAGAGAGAGAGAAAAATGTAGAAATTTGGGCAATCTGTCACAAACTTCAATTGTGGTATGAAAATCAATGCCACGACCAGTATTCGAGACATATGCATATAATACGGCACAATAAATTAATTACAAAAGATATATTTCAAGAATACATAATAATAATGAGAAAGACTTGTTGATATGAAAACATAGATATATAAATTGACAACAATTAAGACATATACAGGGTCATCCCCAAAAGACGGCATGTACACATTTTTCATCCTATATCCTTATTTATTCATTCACTAATCACCCTTACTTTAAAGGAAATGACAGACACAACACCTGTGAACACATGTAGATCTCAGTGGGAGCTTCCCCCAAAAATCTACTGCGTCTAACATTAATACAAGACAGGCTCTTTCAAGAAAGTGCAGGGCACTTTTGCGCATCAGGTCGAAAGTTAAAAAGCCCACTCCAAAAGCAGAATTCAGGATTGAGTAGACCACTTCATAAACTAGTGGGCAGTTGAGGACCTTAATGCAGCCAGAAACAACCGTTTAAGCGATTCAGGACGCTCCAGCAAGCATACAGCTGAGCTCGTCGAGAGTGTGAGAGAGTAAGTTCATCAGAGTCCAAAACACTTTGTGCGCAAGCGAAGTCAGTCCCTCCGTATATCACGTGAGACTTGCAGGACAGTCCTAGTAATGGATGTAAAGGCCTATTTATACAGAATGCAGACGAATCAGACCCTTACAGTCTCAGACAAGGAGCAAAAAAGGGTATGGCTGTCAAGATACTGGAGAAGATTCAGGGGACTTCAACTTTCCTTAACCTCTATTGTACCTCAAATGAAGCTCACTGCCATCTTGAAGGAAAGGTAAACTCGAAGACAAATATATTATGTGGGACCTCTATACCAAATGAGGTAGCCAGCAAGCCCCTAACTTCACAAATTGCAAGGTATGGACTGCACTCTCAGCTAGAGGCATCATCATTGGTCGGAGAATTCTTCTTCGAGGAATCTCGCTCAGTAGTGACAATCACCACGGAGGGGTATGTTGAGTTCCTTAAAACCTTTAGGAGGGAGCTGCAGACCCTGTTCCTGACGCTTATGGGGAAGTTCTGGTTCCAGCTAGATGGAGCAAGCCTCACACCTCAAATCTCTCCCAAGATTGGCTGAAAGAGAACTTTAGTGGCCGTGTGATCAGTCTTATGACTGATTTTGATTAGGGACCTCACAGCCCCCGAGATTTCTTTCTCTGGGGCTACCTTAAAGCAGAGCGTAGGCAGGGAGAACCAGGACCATCACGGACCTTAAGGAAGCCATCAGCGAGGAGATCAGAGCCATTAGTCGGTCGTTTTTTAAGGACGTCATGGACACATTTTTGCCTCACTTCAAGTAGTGCACAGAGCTAAATGTAGGTCATCTAGAACAAGTACTTTAGAATAAAGTAGAAAAGTGGCCACTTCTCATGTTTTGATATGTTGTTTAAACTCAAGAAACTACTTATCACCAAAGTTTCATTCCATCTTTGCAGAAAATTAAGACTAGAGGCCTATCGAAATTTGGGGCCCGTTTTTTGGGGGAGACCCTCTATGTAAAGGGCTAAATAACAAATATTTAAAAATAATATATGATTAAACAATTACAAAAATGAAAATAAAAGCTTACCAACTTAAGTGAAGTACGGGAACCGAGAGATCCAAAAAGTGAAATATGAACAGAGATAAACTTGAAAACTTTTAAAATAATTGAAATAATAGAGAACAAATCAATCGAGTAATTTAACTATTGGATATACCTTATACAAAGGTTTATCTAAAAAAAACTGGAAGAATAACTAAAATTTATCTTATTAAAAATTTGAATTCAAATCATCATTTAATTTTTGCATGAATAATGTTTCAATATACGAGTATTAAAGGTATCAAAATTTTAAATGGCTTCTTATTGAAGAAATTTGCGAATTAGAAAGGTGCCTATCTCTCTATTAAGAAACACTCCTATGTTTTCAGATTCTGTATTAACTATAGTGTAGTTTTATTTTTATCAAATCTTGTCGCCATTGAATAATATATTGAATAACAAATATTTGTTAGATCAAGACATTTTTACTGTATCATACGGGATAATAATTAAATTTGTGGGCGCATGCTAGGGAGCGCTGTGTCGGAGCTACAATTTAAGCCTTATGATGTCAGATGGTAGTTTCGGATGTGGCAAATCCCAGCGTTGTATTATTATTTTCTACTTTGTTTTTAGCCTTTATTCATTAGGAAATACTTTTTACTTTTTACTCAATTATATTATTTATTAATAGCTTAATATTTTGGCTTTAGTACCTAATCGAAGAATTTTTTTAGGATTCGTTTACCAATTTCGTTTAAATACAAGAGTCACTTTAGGCATTCTAGTCGGCATATATGGTTTCGCTTTGGCGCGGA
This sequence comes from Ceratothoa steindachneri, assembly GCA_963969495.1. Taxonomy (NCBI): domain Eukaryota; kingdom Metazoa; phylum Arthropoda; class Malacostraca; order Isopoda; family Cymothoidae; genus Ceratothoa; species Ceratothoa steindachneri. The sequence continues at coordinate 92,652,827 of OZ018328.1, forward strand.
AAGAACATATTTTCAAGATACTAAACCTTGAAGGCGTTAAAATTGACATTTAAATACGTGAGCCTTGGTTTCTCGAAATTTTAAAATAAACCATTATATTCCCGCACTGGCAACTATTAATTCGACCTTATTCCAAACATTGGCAACCCTGGAGCCAAGCGGTTAAAAGTGCGCAATTCTTCTGAATTCGGTTTGGTTAATTTACTTGACTTTTGTTTAGGTCATGGCCTCATTTTAAAAGCGGAGATTTGAAATAGGTGTGAAAAAGAAGCGCGGCTTGATTAAAATAGTGTAAGGTGGACATTGTTTAGCTTTTGTCCTGAAGGGGTTATTCATTAGGTAATTTAAGACAAAGATAGCGCTGCTGCCATTTAGCATTCACCTTTTCCATTCAAATCTGATGTTAGCCTTTCGAATTAGGAATATTACGAGATTTTTAAAGTAGTTGGGGTTATGGGGTCGGAGACCCTTATTTCTAAAGTAACTAAAATTTGTTAATTTTCGGCGGAAATCAACTAAAGTAGGAGGCGCTATCGTCTTTATTATTTCGAAAAACGTGCAAAACTGATGATTAATGGTAGCCCAATATTGAAGCCAAGAAATATCGCCTCCTTACGTGCGCCCCTAAACTAAAGTATTACCACATATGGCATACTGATACAAGGATTTCCTAAATTTCAAAAACATCTCCATTGTAAATATTTTTAAAAGTTATAAGTAAGCTTGCACTTTTAATTTGCTTACAAATAGGTTGTATGCATGCATGGAAAACTACATTAAAATATTCATAGATATCCTGAAGGAAAAATAAAAATTCCAGGTGTCTAAATACCATTTGTCCGTGGTTTTAGCACGACTGCCTCTTCCCGCACTCTGAGACACATTCTTGTTAAGTATCAACCTCTGGGGAAGACGGGGTATATACTTTTCGGCTGCCGGTTGCATGCTAGGGTACTAAAAAAGGTGAGCCTCCCTACGAAGCCGGAGCATGCCTATTCTTTCTTGTTTTTTTTATTTTCATATAACCTAATACTTAAGCAATCTAATTAAAGCAACTTAGGGAATGCAGGATGTGGTCTGCAAGGATGCTCATTTGCTTCGTTCTTTCATTAGACTTCAACCTAGAGCTATTATTTTAAAGATTTATAGCATTGTGGTATATGTACTTATTAAATCATCTTTTGACTAAACAACAACAGCTGATAGCCAATTTGATGCTAAATGATTTTGGGGGAAAACAACTTATGGATTTTAGTTAAAAGGTAGACAAAATATGGGTCTGATATACGTGAGGGGCTGTTTAGTCTGTAGATTATACTTTGTGCAAGAGGGATGTTCGAAATACATAACGTGTCTTGAAATAAAAGTTATGCGATTTTAACGAAATTTGCCTGTTCTATGGATGAAAATTGAGACACCTTACCTTGACTATTTAATTATGATCATATCTGAGCTGAAGGTGTACCTGTTCATGAGTATAACTCATCCTCATGATAAATTCTTCTTTATACCAGGAATCCTGTAGTAATTTGAAAGGCCTAAATTCGAAGAATAATTCATATTTGAAGGTTTGACTAGTCTTTAAAAAAAAGAAGTCTCTGCCACGATCGTCGTCGTTCATTATCAATCAATATCTTAGTGTGTAAAATTGTGTAAAATCTTATTTCTTCTATAAGTTATAGTTTTCGGACTACAACCTTTTCTAAGAGATAACAATGCTCGCTACCTCCATTTGAACACTCCTGGACATAACTTGTTATATGATGATTGTAGAAGTCTAAATCACCCATACATTAGTGTATACATAAATAGACTGACACAGCTGCGTGTCCCTCCCTTATTCCAAGTTCACCTTTTGCATCAAATCTCCCGCACCTCTTTTCGCGCCGTCATAAACCTGCAGCTCGAGAAGAGGAAGCCTCGGAGAGTGGCGAGGCGTAAATATGTCGCATGTCTGGCAGCAGAAAAAAGGTCTTTGTGCAGGATAACAATTTTAGGAGAATTCTAAGCTCTCTCTCGATTTTAGCTTATGAGGGAAATAAAAGGGAAAATTCTCCCTGGAATCAGGCAGAACATCATGCACCTAAGTTAGGTGTAGAGCTTGTCCCACAAAGGAAACAGTTCTCCCGTTGCAAGGAAAAAACTTCAGCAAATTGGTTGTTGCCGTCACGCTACTTGTAGGTGCCAAACATCTCTCTTCAGAGTCAGAGGTTAAACAGGACCTTCCTCTGCGGATTACCTAGACGCGCCAACTGGTTCCTTCTCGTCCAGTGCCATGTAGAGTGCAGCTATTTCACTGTTTGGGCTGACTTGGTCGTGGCTTCAATGAAATTATGTTCAGTGCTGGTTGGACAGAGCGCACAACTCTTCCTAAACGAGATTACCCAAACCATCAGCACCTGAGCGCAGGCGGACCGAGAAAACCGTCCCTTCGCGCCGCTCAAATTTCCGCGTGGCCCTGAGTTCAAGAAGCTGAAGAGGTGAACTCTAGATAGAATGAGAAACCAAAGAAAAAAAGAATACAGATGGAAAGAGAAGCCGAGTAAAGAAGAATAAAGATAGAAAGATAAGGTAAAAAAAGAATGATAAAGATAAAAATAAAAGACGAAGAATGAAGACAGAAGCAGAAGAAAGAAGAATAAATATAGAAAGAGGGGCCGAATAAAGAAGAATAAAATAAAAAAGAAGACAAAGAATAAAGACAGATGGACGGGACTAACATCCTTCCTCTCTCTTTCTCCCTCGCTCCCCCAGGAAAAACCCTAACCCGAGTTAGAAGTGAACCCAAACCTCGGGCCCGTTAAGATGTGCGTCGACTTTTGGAAACTGAACGCAGTCACTGTATTTGACGCAGAACCACTCGCACTCATATATCAGAACCTGAATTTATTCGAAGGAGCTGCGTATATCTCTGAACTTGACTTGTGTAAGGTCTGTTAGCAGATTCCCTTGAAACAAGCGTGAGGAAATTTACACCATTCCCCACAGAAAGAGGCCTCAAATAATTTACCCGGCTGCCTTTGGTCCTGTTATGGCCTGTAGTAGTTATAACCGCATTATGCGAAAAGTTGTAGAAAGGCTAGAAAACGTCACATTCTATGCATGTTTATTTACAAGGTGTCCGTAGCCATACGTACATGGAAAGAACACTTCGCGTGTCTTCGTCCACTCTTAGACCAACTGAGGTTTCACGGCTTAACAATTGAGCCCTCCAAGTGCCATTTTACTCATAGAGCTATTGCGTATTTAGGGTTCAAAATAGGCCACCCCCAGTCTTGAAGAAACAATTCCGACCCTTTTTAGGAGCAGCTTCCTTTTATCGACGTTTTGTCCCCCAAATCGTTCTTTCACTTTCCTCTTAAATTACCTGAGTAAAAAAAAATCTCCAGAACCTATTAAGTGGAACCCCATGGCTATTGCCAGTGTCGGCGGACTCAAACAGAAACTAGTGACTACCTCTTTCCTCCACTTATTAATCCCGTGGAGAAATTCTGCATTCGGATCAACGACTCTAGTCTTGGAATCGGATGCGCCTCGTTTCAATACAAGGCAGAAGTGCCGTTGCCGATGGCTTTTGCAAGTCAGAAACTTTCCAATCAGGAAAAGAACTGTGCCACTGTGGAGCTAGAAGCTTTAGCCATCGTGTTTGGGGTAGGAAAGTTCCGCGTATATTTGATAGGTAGACAGTTCTTCATAGAAACGGATCACAAACCCCTAGCATACTTAAAAAGTTTTAAAGGTTAGAATGGAAGACTCATGCGTTTGGCCCTGTTATTATCCGAATATCAATAGGATATCCGATACCTAAGGAGCCCTCTTAATGTACTCTCGGATAGTTTGTCTAAGAACCCGGTAGACGAGCACAGTGATTCCTTGTAAATAATCGTCATTGTAGATACGTAAGTTTAGATGAAGATTTAGTGTTCATCCACTAATTATTCTTGTTATATTTGTAAAATTGATAATCTGACACGCTCTATGTATATCTACCGTGATTAATTTAAGATTGTTTAACTTTTTTCTTTTGCATGTGTTTCTTATATCATACTACCCGGATTAATGTATAGAATATAATCATTTATTTCTTTTAGTACTTAGACCCAAACTCTTATTTATTCAAGAGCTTCCTGTATATGACCAGTAAACCGTGTGTTCTTTTACCGTCATGATAATTTTATGTTGTTCCAAGAATGTTGAATTCTCTTTTTGTTTTGTTTTTTTATTGTGTTGTTCGTGTAGCCAATGTTAAAGGTATACATTATTCCTAGTTACACGTCAGAATAATGTCTTCCAAAACGGGTAGGGATGTAGAAGTCTAAATACCCTATACATTAGTGTATACATAAATACACCAACACCGATGCGTGTTCCACTCTTATTCCAAATTCGCCTTTCGCAACGAATCTCCCTCACCCCTTTTCGCGCCGTCATAAACATGCAGCTCGAGACAAGGAAAGCTTGGATCGTGGAAAGTCGTAGATATGTCGCATGTCTGGCAACAGAAAAAATGTTTTTCGCGCAACGATAAGAATTTTAGGAGAATTCGGTGCTCTCTCTCGATTTTCGCTCATGAAGAGAGATAAAATGGAAACTTCTCCGTTGAGTCAGGCAGAAGATCTTGGATCTACTTTGTGTGTCTAGCTAGTTCCACAAATGAAACAGTTCGTTCGTTGCAAGGAATAAACATCAGGGAATTGGTTGTTACCATCACGGTACTTGTAGGCGCCAAACTTTTCCCTTTAGAGTCAGGGATTACACAGGACCTCCCTCTGCGGATTACTCTAGACGCAACTAGGGAATTATTTTAGCTACCCACTCCATGAGCTAATAATCGGAACGGACACTTCGAGGAGAAGAATTCCGATTTGAGTCACAGTATGACTCGCCTTCGCGATCCGGCCTAGGATCATTACATCAGGACGCCGGTCTAGGACTACCCACACATTCAATAACCTCGGACGACTGGGCTAAGTGTGAGCATCATCACAAGAAGAACACATTCACCGTCACGCCCTAAATACTTACGAACTCCAAGGTTTCGTTAAAGTGAATTATCCCCTCCCCTAACCTCACCAGTTTAACCGTTAACTAGAATTTACATCCCTAGTTCATCACCTCGATTATTTCAAGTAATTAATTCAGTGCTTAAAATCATAATAATATTAAATTCATTCTGTCGGGTGCAATTAAGATGCAAGCTTCCTAGTACGTAGAATTCAAGTGTAATCCCCACGACATTATATATAGACTTACCTGTTCTGTGCAAAGAGTAATCCTATTTATACCTATATATGCTATTTCATATTTCTAATTCATTTATATTAAAGATTATTTTTGTATCTATGTGTTTAACTATTTTGGACGATCCTTTGAAAATTAATAAGCAATCCACTCGGCCTTATTCTCAATATTACATAAGTCCATCCATGACTGGCTTTTACGGATTGAGAACACACTCAGGGGATCATTATCTTAACTTTCATCAAAAGGGAAGCACCGGGGTTATTCTTATTCACCGGAAGTGGCTACGGTAGGTGTATTTGCTACACTTCGCCTCCACTTCACCTTGGTGCGGGATTTTAATATATGCCTAGGAAGTGGGACAATGAGGATTTATTTATTTGTATGCTCTTTTTTACTTCCCTTGTTAACCCCTTGCAGTAGAGCTGATGCATTCATAGCTATAATCACTTCTTGCATGCTCTCTTGTCATATACGATAACCTTATGATTTTTTATATTTCTTAAAAAAGTAGAGCCTATCCGTAAATGTAACATAGGTGAGAGAACTATTCTTCGCATTCATTATTCACTTAAGACCTTTGTCTAAAAGCTTCATTGTGCGCGCTCAATTGTTCACACCTGCCTCTTTTGAATCATAAGCAGCAAGCTTGGCACTGTAGACAACCCGATCCTTGAGTTGGGACCTTAGCATATGGCAATCTTCGCGTTCAATAAAAGCCCGTGTTGGTCCCTAAACTTCTTCATAAGAGTGTACCCACTCTTTCAAAAGACATTAATGCTTATAATGACGATGCTTCTTGATGAAATCATTACCTTTAGAAACTCTCCCTGCATTTCATGTCACATCGGTGGAGAGCAGTAATATTTGCACGCATTTCTTGAGAATGATCAATTTTCGAATTGAAAAAGATCTAAACATTTATTTTTTCAAACAAATTTAATATTTGTCTTCATTTTACCCTTTTGAACGTAAAAAACAAAGATCCAGTGGCTGAAACTCACCTCTTATAGGAATCGGACTTGAGCACAATTTTGCATTCAGCGAAGGAATATTACTACATTTATTCCATTCATGAAAATTTTAAAAACCAATGAAAAAATGAAAATAAATATGTTTCATAATTCTTGGCCTTTCATCTATATAGGTAGTGGTTGATTAAAATTAACGGAAAAATTACTTGTTATTCATAGAGAGATGAAGATTTTAAATGTTAATAGACTAGAAGGTAAAAAGTCTAAGAAGTTGTATATTACTTCTAGTGTCCTAACGTCCTCGTGTTTGACCAGAGATACACATATCCAATCGGTGATGGATCCTGAAATCATTAACTTTTAAGAAAATACAAACATCATCAATAAGATAAAATAATCTTACAACAAATTATGACCAAATGGCCCTAAATAAATTTAATTAACCACATAAATCAGGACCGTGTTGTAAAATAATTGTATGTTGTTTATAATTTCATTTAGTATCTACTTTCGTTTATTTTATGTCGATTAAAAATTCTTTAGCTAACAAATTAGGCCTATCCTTGAAATGTAAACAAAAGCGTAGAAATAACAATTAAATACTTTTCACTTAGGATGCAAATTTGCCCCTGCCGAAAAGTAAACAAGTCATCTTAAACCTGAAATTAACAATACAGTGGCTTCAATTGCCTTTTCACAATAACACCAATTTAAGGAGAAGTTGCTAGGATATAAGTAAAATTAGTAAATAAAGGCTAACCATCAATATACCAATAAAACTGAAAATATTTAAGTAATAACAGGAGATTCCCACATATGACATATGAAGCAGAAACGTGAAATCGGACAAATAAAACTAAAAATGAAACGCCATAAGCCGAAAAAAACAAATTAAACTATAATTATGGTTAAAATAAAATGGAATGAAAAAGAGATACATTAATATGTTTGAGGATGGAAATTCAAGATGAAACTGTGAAATTTAATCGACAATAAATTCATATACTGATCTTCTCTTGATAAAAAACGAATAAAACTTATCATTAAAAAGATTAAAAGAAAAACGTAAAATATGTATCATAGAGTAGAAAAAATTGCGAGGTTTGAAATAAAACTCAAGAGGAATCTAAGGGTTGTCTCTCACTAGCAGAAACTATTTGCGTGAAACAAATGATATATGTAAAAATGAACAGATAACAAATTGTCTGGCTCTTAGTTCTAATCATCGGAGTTCCAGCCTGATTCATTGGGGAATAGGAATCTTCTTGATCCCTGACTAAATTGAGATTGAGATTAAATTTTGGCCGTCATCAATGCGGCGTGATCTGGGCCTTTGCAGAGAAGCAAGTGCAAAACCACAACTGATTAAGGTGCAAATCGCCCATTTGAGTTATTGAGTCATTAAAATCCCTAATAAGTTTAATGGAAAATATATAAATGAGAATTTTGTCATTTAATTGCCTGAGGCAAATCGCTTCATGCAGATCATTATGTAAATATTGTAGTCCGGATGGCATGAATATTTCACTTAGGTGATCAGGTATTATATATATATAAAACAAAGTAATACGTTATATAAATGCTTGAAAATCTAAAGGAAAATAACACACAAGATGCGTTTTCAATTTGCCTTTGACAGGGGCTCAAAGCAGAATGATAGAATAGAGAGGCAAAACAAATGAAGTCGCCCTCCTGAAAAACATTCTCCTCTTGACTACTTAGATTGCACCCCCCTGTAAAAGAAACTGTTCGATGTGGTCGATAGAGTGCTAAGAAATCCGCATGCACTAAGAAGGTGAAGTTTAGGCTCAGGATCACTACATTTTTTATCCATTTAATCAGAGAGACTGTCTAGATGGTCTGCTAATGGTCATATATATATATATATATATATATATATATATATATATATATATATATATATATATATATATATATATATATATATATATATATATATACAGTGCCCCGGAAACTTTTAAAACACACCATGAATAACAGACGTTTATGTATTTGTAAGCACGATAGGTAAATTAAACTTTTAGTAGTGACAAGATATGTATTCAAACAATAATTAAATCATCAGAACCATACAAAAACATCAATATAGTATTTTGTTGAAGAAATACAATTAATTAGTAACGCAAAAGTTTACAACACATCGATTTACTTATAAATGTTCGAGAAAGAGAAACTTCTTACAATTTCTAGAACGTTCTACATTAATCTACGCACATAACTTAGGGAGTACTATAAGGTATCGCGTCATTCTTTATCAGACAGCGTCCTGTAAACATTCGCACGATTAGGAAACAGAAACGAACCCATCAAGATCTATGAAAACGTATTGTAGACCTTCATGAAAGCGGTATTGGTTATAGAAAAATATCTCGTCAGTTAGTAGTTGCATTGAGTTCAGTTGGAACGATAATACGTCACTGGAAGTCTCAAAATTCTACTCTTCCTCTAGTCAGTTCTAGCCGTCATCGCAAGATAACCGAACGTGCAAGGAGATTATTAGTAAGAAAGGTCAGTAAAACACCCAAGGTTATTCTTAAAGAACTTCAGCGTGACTTAGAAGCGAGTGGAGTTACAGTGAGTAAAGACACAATTAGTCGATATATTCGTAGCATAGGCAGCTACTCACGGTTTACAAGGAAAACCCCACTTCTTACAAGAAAAGGGGGTTTGTGATAGTTTGAATTTTGCAAAAGAGTTTGTTGGTAAACCTGCAGAGTTAGGGAACAACGTACTTTGGTCGGATGAGTGAATGATAGAACTGTTCGGCCGTAATGGAGCTCCGATGTTATAGCAGCTTCATACACTGACCCAGGTACAGTAGCTAGCGCCGCAACCTGCAATCTCCACCTTGGATTTGTTAGGCTTGTGGTCTTATTTCGTAGAGGAATTTGAAGGAGCGATATGTATATAAAGTGGTCAAGAGACTTAGTTAAAATGTAGGAAGCTATTTATCCACAGATGCTCTTGCAGGCTTTGGTGTCGAGTTAGTGCACGATCCTCTAGAGGGTAGCTGCAGCAAGGCTGCCTTTCCTACACCTAAGATCAGATTTTCGGGATAGATAAATAAACATGAGCTCGCTAGAAGGGAGAAAGAGTGAGAAAGGTGCAGCAACTTTACTCGTCCTCTAAACACGCAAGCCGATCTATGGGTGAGAGCGTGAAATCCTTCCTCTTGCTTTCGACTTCGCATGAGAATATGGAAAACTTCTGCGACTAGCCTGCAGAATTTGTCTCAGGATAAGAAATTTAGGTGAGAAGGGTATTCTGAAGAACAGTATATAAAAAATGATAAAGGGGAAATTTCTAGAATGAATAAAGCCTCGCTAATTCCAATCTAGTTTTCATATCTGCAGATTTGCAGAGACTCTTACCCCCAAAATTGTGAGGTAGAAGACCATCTTCACAGATTTTAGGCAATTGTTTCTCGGTTAATTTCAGCCTGATGACGGTTAGTAACAGAAGAAAGAGAAGTAAAACGATAAATTTAAATTTGATGACTTTGGCTAGAACAAAACCGAATATATTAACTACACTTCATATGATTGGATGTCCTAAACAGAAAATTTCAAGTTAGACGGAGTCCTGTGAGTAAAAAAAGAAAGTAATGAGAGGACCCCATTATTCTGAACTTAGAGGCCAATTTTAAAAGAAGGATCCAAAGAATCGAGATTATTGAGGAAGCGAAGAACAATTTTAGAATTATGCCACAAACAGAGGCTATCTTTTTTTTCACATATCTAAACCAAACAATAGTTTAATCATGGTTGGCAAGGAGGAATCTGGTGTTAAATTATTCAAAATATATACACATTAGAGAGGGAAAAACTGTTAGAGTCCAAATTTGCTGTCAAATGACAGGCACAAGAAAATCATGATAGACGCATTTATCAGTGAAATTTAAAGGAGACTTAAGACAAAGGAGTCACGAATCAATGAATCAAACATGAGAACAGAAAATTCAAAACGGAAGCCATGGACTAATCGAAAATACCTATCCATATATGCCAAGGCTAGAATAAGAGATCCTAAAGTTTCCACGGATAATTAATAAAAATGGAAAATATTTACTTGACATACCTATGTAATCAATACTTTACTTTGCAATATATAAAGTATATATCGCAAACAGATAAAAGATTTTTAACTTATACGTGGTTTCGAAAGGATGTATTGTAAATCAGTTTGAATTAATCAAAGTAGCGTTTAATCGTAATTACATATAAGGGAAGGGGAGCATAATAATAATGTTGACTATAATTTTGAGGCTGACTTGGCCCGATTGTTCACGGATGAGATCCAATGGTACATATATGAAGTCTTTATTATCATATAATATACACAACAGTGGGTTCCTAACGCAGCGTCCGCTATATCAGTGGTTTTCAATCATTTTTCTCTTATGCACACCTATGGCCAGGTATAAATTAAATGCACTCCTAAATTTAAATTATCTGCAAATATACGTACAGTATATATATATATATATATATATATATATATATATATATATATATATATATATATATATATATATATATAAATATATATATATATATATACATATATATATACCGAACAAAGGTGGATAGAAAAGCGAAACACAGAACGAAATCTATGCAACGTTGTCAGATTATGAAACAAATGAATTCTGAACATGTACAGATAGCGACATCGTATATGAAATCGGATTCGATAGAGACGACTGGACCGACAAAGTAAAGAAGAAGGGTCCTCCTTTCTCCTCCATTTATAATTATTCGATGATTATCTGCACAAATACGCAGCCAGACGGCAGCCCACACCTTAAGCCATCCCGCACCTAGATTTTAAAATAGCGTCCACCTCGACAACCAGAAAAGACCGCCCAAATCATCGGTCATTTGGGAGGCAATTAAGGTGATAGCACAGGAGATGGCCTCGCAGGGTTACACGCACCCATCGATCTGTATAGGATACCAAAACCATGGGCCGTAACGCAGCAGAAAGTGAAATAAATAACGATAACAAAAACGGAGATGGCTGGACAAAAGTCTCCTTGGCAACCGGCCGAGAAACATCAATCGAGATGCACCCCTGCCGGCTCCCCACCCACCGCCACGGGGAGGCAAGAGCCAGACAACGATCAGCTCTCAGTGAACCGTCGTAAGGTGGGACAGACCAAGAATATACTAAAACTTCCACGAATAAAGGAAAAACTTTGGTAGGGAAAAATAATAGTGGCCCGTAACGGGCCCACACACCTAACCACAACCTACCTTCTGCAGGTAGGTTGCAGATGGTGAAAGGTAAGGGAGGTGAGATACTCCTAGCAAGGTTAGCAGGAAGGATAGAAATTCATATGAAAGCTTTGATTATGGTAACGGACAAACAGCAAGGAAGTAATCTGTGAAATACGCTGTAGGATAAGTAAGATAGAGAGGCCTTTGTTTTGGTAGAAATTAACTAGTTTGAGAGTGTTCAATGTTAAATGCACAAATATTTGGGTTCGTAAATTGACGAGCTATTTCGGAACACACTTTTATGGGTGCCTCTGTTTTTTTCTTGAGCTTTAATCTGTGGAGCGCAAAGATTTGAATTTTAAATTTGATTGGTCGATAAGTTTGAACCAGATACGTCACCTACATGCTAATTGGTTAAATTAAATATCATTTTGGAATTATGCCATATTATTTACTCACTATGTTTTTAGACGTGAACTGTAGTAGGTTGAGTGACCTGTAATGTTTTTTTCTTAAGAATCTAAAACTAAGCCGAGCAGCTCTGATGGCCAAGAGAAATATAAATGAAAGCGATTGTGAACAGCTATTAATTGAGGCTAACGATCAGTTCTTCTTTCATCATAGTGATTCAGATAGTAATGTCGATAAAGATGAAGATTTAGATCACGAATCTGAGCATTATTCGCACGACAGTGATGTTACTGGAAGTGATTCATGGAGGCCAATGTTGTACTCCTATTTCTCTAGATGCCCAATAACAAACACACTAATATTTACTGACATAATAAAAAGGAATAGAGTTCTATTGAACCTAAAGTCTTTGCATTTGTTGAATTAGGTGGTAGAATATTTGCACACTGGATAATATATTGATAAAAATATGATAAAAAAAGGATAAATATATATAGAAAGAAAATAGGTAATTAAAATAAGTAAAATGCAAAACAATGAAATTCGAAAAGATAACTCTCTCAGTGACGCTCTATTATTATGTTTAAATCCTGTAGTTAAGGGCTTAATTCTCTTTAAATTAAAAAGTTTATATTTTCTTCTCCCCTTCACTTCTACTATATCACCGCAAATCACTGAAGCAATCATATGAACTCATTTCAAAAATCCAATAAAAACGATCTACTGCAGACAAAACTCGTTGATACTTCTATTAAATCAGAGGAATGTTTTTCATTTTGACAAATATTTTCACTCTGCACAATCGTTTATAGACAACTGGAAATAATGGGCCTCGTTCCGCATCAAGAAACGAGATAAACCAAACATTTTTAATCCAAATTTCAGAGAATAAATAAACCTCACAAAAGATTTTATATAAAAAGTCTCATTTGCTGAAAAAAATATATCTTTTGGAAATCTGTTGTAAAAAAATCGAAGCCTCATTGACAAGGCACCATAATTAATGAATGTTAAAAGATAAAAAAGTTATTTTAATAATCATTAACAAAAATATTTTGGAAGTTCTAATATATATATTTTGCTTAAAGGTTATCATTCACTAGATTAAGACGGAATGGGCAGCCATTGATGGATTAATGATGAATGTAATTACTGTATGAAAGTCGTACTTAGCAATGAACAAAGAAAGAGAGAGAGAGAACAAAGGACAAGTATGGATAGCTTTGATTAACGTACAAAAAAACGTGATTTTTTAACTGTTTGGTGAATTTAGTATTCGGATTGAGGAAAATTTAATGAGTGAAAGAATAATAAGGTAACTCAGGATGCTTCAAGCCAGCGAGGGTCACTTACATATTCCCTAAGTGACTCGGGCATTGAGCCTCACATGTTTAGGCTTTCATCAAGGAATGTATTGTGTGTTATTTAGTTAAATGTTACTCGCAGTGATATACCTTCCAAATATTAATCATTAACTAAGACTTCATTACTTAATCCAGGAAGTCTTATGAAGTCAAATTCTTTTAAGTTATATAAATCAATAAAGGGATTTGTGCAAATAATAATAAATACTCTCAGACGGTTGGCTCTAAACCTAAGTAAATACTGCTGCCAATGACAGCTTGGAAAATCTCATGGATAAAGTGTATGTATAATTTGTATATTTCTGATCCGAACAAGTTGAAAGATGCTATATGAAAGTGTATATAAATTTCAGGATATAGTACAGCGTGATCGATTCTTCTCTTAGCATTTCCTATAGGATTCTATTTCTCAGGATATTACGAAAAAATATCCCAAAGCAACTAACGAAAATTTCATTTATATATCATCTTGATTGCAAGAAGGGAAATGTAATTAAGATTGAGAGAACGAAAGTTATCATAATATTTTTTGTGCTTTCAACATATGAATCTCTTCTGGTAATTTCCAAAGGGCCGTTGTGTCCACAAATTTCCTGATTTATCTCCGAATTTCCAGAAACTCATTTCTTTTGCAATATACTATTTATCTAAGTAAACAAATACAATGATGATACACCATTGACAAAGGAGGATAATACTTCATCGGTTACTCGTAAAAATACCGCAAAATAGCATATTTTTTCTTATGGGTTTTCTCTGTTTTCAAATATATATTTATTGGTTCTTAAATATTTGAATACTTAGCTGGACATAGTTTTGCTTAATTCGAGCCATAATTCGTCATTGCATGTATTTTACTAAATTTTCATTATTTTTTCGCTCTTTCCACAATCTGCTTGTAGTGTTTTATACCAATTTTGTTTGGTATAGTGTTTGTTGTATTTTATATTGCAATTCCGAGCATCTACCCTAACCTAAGTTTTCAATTGGATCTTAGTCCTTAAAAGTGTGTGCGATTGGCAATATGTCATGGGGAATTCTTTAACCTAAATATAACTTTATTTTTTGGTGTTGTGCGATCAAAATCGTGAATGTTGCTCTCAGATGTTTTGACAATATGTTGGTATAAGATGTGTAGTTTATATTTCACTCCATAAAAACATCTGATCTTGCCCTAATGAAAGTATGCAGTCCTGTATAAGTATCCAGCACCATATAACTACTTCCATGCTTCAATGTTGATACCAGGTAAGCAGTGTAAAATGCTTTTCAAACCCATCGTCTCAGAAAGGTAATCACACAAGTGTTGAATATTTTCAAAATTGAGAAAAAAATCATTAAATTCTCAATAAGTTGTTTCGAAGATGCACTACACCCCACATGAAAACATCACTGTAGATGAGCAACTCCTGGGTTTCAGGGGTTAATGCACCTTTAGAATGTAGATCTCTAATAAGCATGCAAAGTATAGGAACAAACTGGTCATAGCCAATGATGTTAAAAGCAAATATCTATTGAAAGCCATTCCCTACCTGGGAAAAGAGGGTACTTGGCCAAGGGGTGGCTTACAACAGGGCTACATGTTCATAAGAGATTTAACAGAAAAGTAACGCAACGTAACCACTGACGATTGGTTCACTTCTGTACCCCTTATCATGGACCTGGTATATAAAGGTGGCGTGCCACTTGTGGGAACAGTGAGGGTGAATAAGAAGGAAGTGCCGAATGTCATAAAAGATAAAACCAACCAAGAGTTAATGTTGGTGTCTCACCTTCCCCTCGAAAAATCATCAAAGAAGAATGTCCTCCTGATATCATCAATGCACAGGCAGCTAACTGTGCTTGAAAATAGGAAGCCAGAGGTGATGCAGAATTGTAATGAAACTAAAGGAGGTGTTGATACATTTGACATGATGTGCACCTAATACAGCTGCAGCAAAAAGACAAAAAGGTGGCCAATGTGTGTCTTCTTTGGAATTATAAATGCTGCCATTATCAATTTATTCATCATATATACAGAAAACAAGAAGAGTGCAGGAGGCAGCATTATGAAAAGAAAAAAGTACATGCAGCAGTTGGCATTGCACTTGATCACTCCTTTAGCAGAGGATCGCATGAATGTCCTTACCCAGCACTAACAGGTCAAGCTGCTTATACGCCAGGTGTGATTCATCAACCCCCTTTCCGCTGGTTCTGCTGGAGCACGCTCTGCAGCTGATATGATGGAGCCCATGTTCCGATGCTCCTTGTGCCAGTCAAAAGCTGACAGGAAGACCCGCTTCACATGTCAAGCTGGCCGCCAACCTCTCTGCAGTCACTGTGTCCAAGGTAAATTTCATGAAATACTGATATAAATCGTTGTTTTCTTGTTTACAAAAGATGGTAATATGCACTAAAAAAGTTTATTTTGGAAAAAATGTTGTGAAAGATCAAGTTATATTTGGAGAAAATATTGTGCCATAAAAAAGTTAATTTTTTCCTACAGATTGTGCATTGAGTGTTTTTTTGAGACCTCACGCCCATCCACCGACTGCATTTGGACCTAGGGTAAGTTATACTGGTACAAGATCATACCTGAACCCTTTGATTCTGTTGCTATATATATATATATATATAAACTATGTATTTATTTAGTGAGTTTCTTAATCTTAAAATTAATATTAGGAAAAATAAGGTAGAATTTCGTATACTAAAAATAGGCCTCCTTCTACCTCTCTCTCCTACAACCTACGGAAGCTTTCGGTGATAGCAAGCCCCTAGGATATTATCAACCTCATTTATAAGTAATTAAGATATAATCATGTTAGAGCAAGTATGTTAGAATTAACTGTATATAACTTCTTTTCAATATATATTTAAGATTAATGGCTTTTTTTAATTTCCAAAATCAGGTATGATACACCCATATTTAGTTGAATCAGAACAGAGAAACATGTTTAGTGTTATAAGGTTAAGGGGGGATGTATCAAAAGTGATAGATCATAAAGTAGCCCAAACTCTCATTACAGAGATTTAAATCAGTGCCAAATTAATGGCTTAAAAATTACTGAGTTCGAAAGTTAAGCTTTGCTTTATTATACATTTTCTTCAATTTTCGATATTTTCAAAATATTATTTTAAAAGAGTAAAGAATGTGAAGCTTTTAGTTTCATATTATCCAGTATTTAAAAATTATTTCTTTTTCTAAAAATATTATGAAAATTGAAATCGAGAAAGTGAATTTACTTGCTTTACGATGTTTAGTTATTTTTCATTATATCGCGCTAGACCTATAACAGATTATACGTCCCCTGGGAGGGAGAATGTACCAGGGGTTAGACATGTTTCCTAATGTGTGGCGTTCAAAAGAGGGAAAGATGCTTATAAATGATTGCAAGAAAATTTGCCTTGAAAAGTTTTCGATGAATAAATCAAGCAGCAGGAATGGACGCTAGCTATTTATTGCAACTTTTCTTTTACTTATTATTAGCATATTAATCCATATTCCCAAAACTTCTGCCCCCAAAGATTGCTATAGTGTAACAGGAGTAATTTCATAATACAAATGAAACTTTGAATTCACATGCGTTGCAGGTGATGACGGTAGGTGTGCCACGGCACGGATACGTACTATTGTTCACTGCGCTGAAAAAACTGATCATTTCTTTTCCTTCAGGTGTTTACTGCCTCATACTCGTTTTTATGTGCATACACTCTACCAAATACACTTTTACTAGTATGAGCTTGATAGTATTGTTAGTACTATTATAAATACTCATATTGTGTCATGTGTATACATGTATATGCTAAATTTTCATAAACGAATAGTTTCAAACTTTATATCACAGGCCCCATGGATAAAGTCAAAAGATTATAAACCCAAGGGGCTCTCGAGGGATATCGGTTTGCAAATATAAATACGATGGAGAGAAATGAAGAGTTAATAATATATACGAGGAAAAAAAATTATATCACCCAAACAAACGGAAATCAGGTGATGTCAGGAGATAATAAGAAAGAGTGAGCTCCCCTCTTAAATGTTAGGAGATCAGTAGAGTCCACAATAGCACTAGACAAACCATTCCACGTCACGGTTGCAGCTACAATAAAACACCCTGCAAACTGGTTAGTAAAATATCTGATACTAGAAAATGTCACACTATTAGCAGTGACTACCTGCCTTGTATCACGATAAAAAACAGCTAGTTCAGCTAGTTATGTATATGCCACAGGTCAACATTAATACTTGGTAAAATAAACTTGACCAAAGACATAATTCTATCCAAGGGCTTAAGATAAGAAGGAAGGAATTAAAACACTTAGTTATAATAGCTTTGTCTCCAAACATTCTAATATATCTCCTTAAGATACCAACTTTCTGGTAAACAGAGGACACAATATTCCCTGTGTTTCTCAAAAGTCAATTTTTTGCCGAAAGTAACGCCCAATACCTTAAAATAGTCACTGGGATTTAATATTGTTCCATCAATATGAAGATTAGAATGCATAGGCAAAAGTGTTCTAGACTGACTAACTATCATATTCAGAGCTTTAGAAGGGTTAAGCTTCATGCCCCAAAGCTTACACCACTTATAGATAAGTGCTAGGTCTCTATTAATGGAATCTGCTACTATATTCCTGAGGAGGGGAGAAGTAACAACAGTCAAAACAGTTTCATCATCAACATATGCAATCAGTTTGTTTTCTTAACCATGGCGTATTTAACTAGTATAAATAATAAATAGGAAGTGACCAACTTTTGTAAATAAGCAACGAAATCGAATTCGGTGTACAGGAGGCGTGTTTCCCTTATATGATTGCTTTCCTATCCTTGTATTACATCCGTTCGGAATGTTCAAGAAGGAGGGAAGACGCTTGGAAAATGGTCAAGTGAATAAAAATTCCTTGTCATAAGTTCTGACAATTATATGTGTTAATATTAGTATCGTATTACAATGAAAGCTATTTCAATAAGTGAAATTAAACCGATAAAATCATCTACTGTTATGCTTAATATTGTCAGGAAATTTAAAATTTACTGACATTACATTGAAGAACAAATATACTCCAGTTATATTCAGCAACATTCTTTTTTTAGAGAACGCAGCTAAGGAAATACTACATTTAAAAGTACATCCACAGTTACTTCGTGCAAAGTAGTTGTTTGCAAAGTAGCGCGTCCATCTTGATAAAGCATTTAGAATGAAAGTATTATAAAATGACGAAAATAAAATATAATTATTTTTCACTAATTGCAGAGGAAAGGCTTGGCAGAGAAATAAATCGAATTGTGAATTTTTATAGAAGGTAGGAATTTGTGCGTCCTTCGGCATTTGCAAACTATTAGCCCATTATTCTCTTAGATATTGGCAGTTAAGGAATTAGATTAAGTAGTACAGAATCCGCATTCGAATGTGGATCCAATCCAAGCTTCATCAAACTACATCAATATCCTTCTCAGAAATTCCTTACACAATCTTACATATAAAATCATATGTGTGATCACATAACCTCCGCCAGATTAGGTGAGCGGAGGTAATAGTTAATTTCCTGAATTGATTTTTACGTACATTTTAGTCGGGGTTTAATTTAAAGTATTATATATTAAAATTGTTTTGATATTTTATGTTGAGATATATTATTTTTTTGGGGGGGGAGCTGAGTTTATTTCAGCTTTTTCTGGGTTATGAGTGATATTCTATCATATTTAGGTGACTCAATAATTTACTTCATTTTTACTATATCAACACTTTTACCAATTAGGTTTAAAGAAAGAAAAGTTTAAAGAGTGCTTTGAATAATAAAGAAAGTTTGACATAAGTTTATTTAACTATCACATGAATGGAATGCCAATTTGATTGATTTTTCCAAAAGCAAATTAAAACTCCTGAAGAAAATAATGGTCAAAGAAATAATAAGACCAATTATAAACTTATGTATAATATTTATGGTGCGATATATTCAGGTGGAAATATTTTTAAAATCTAGTTAATAAAAGAAAAGCATCTAACACTGTTTAAAAATGTACATAAGACAAATGTAGCTTCAGTTAGAAATACTTACATATTTGCAAATAAATAAGCCATATCGTTTAAACAAATTTCAGTAATCGATTTTATTAAAAAGTGTTCGATAAATCATTCATGATACATTAATAGTGTATCGTGAAAAGAAACAAGGCATTTCAGATATGTACCTATATAACCGTATCAAGAAATTCTTTTGCTTAGTGCAGTATTGACATATCTAAAAAAATAAATATGCAAAGAAATGATAAAGAAAAGCCGTTTCTTGCTTTTACAACAGCTAAGGATGAAAGTACAATAGAGCTGTTTAAGTTCATATTGTGAAAATATAAAGCTTGTGGGAAACTGCAGGCCACATGTTGTTCTTGTTCAGCTTGGGGTCGTAATAGGTGCACATAAAATTTTAACTAGATCGGATAGGATATAAATGTCCGCCAGAGCGACAGATTCTCTACTTCCTTGATGCAGCCGCTACCTGGTCCATCATTGAGGTGACGTTGGCAGTCCCTCTAGAGGATTGGTCTTTGGAAGTGTTTGCTTGGTGTCTAGAGGTCACCAACTTCTGCATTCTTTTAGTGGTAAATTAGTACAAATATTACTTGTTGTTTGAGAAACTGAAAGTTAACATTTTCCCTTCAAAAGTGCGATGGTTTCAATCCACAATCAGTAGTGGTTGATCAGTCACCCTGAGGAGAATATCACTGGGAGCCGTCTTCAATCAAAGGGGCAAATGCTCCAAAAATTCTAATTACACCACGGTCTGGAAAAGAACGCAAAGGCGGAGGCTGCGAAGGAGACCATGGAGGGAGTCCTGAAGATTTGGGAGAAGGCAAGTCTTCCTACCTCCACATTGCAGTACAGCAAGGTGAAGCTGCTCAAATTAGTGAAGTCCTACAAGGGGCTTCAGAACCACAGTAAAAGAACTTCGAAAACGGCAAGGATGAATGTGGAGATCTTTCAAGTTAACCGTGATGACGTGTTTGATGTGGCGCAAAGAGATGCCCTTAGAAGACCACAAACAAAGAGGTCAGGTTCTTCTTCATTAGCCAAAAAGAGAATCGATCGACTTCCTCCATGACCCGACTGGATACTCTATCAGCGAGGATCCAGGAAAAGCTTAAGCAGGAAGAAGCGGAGGTGAAGAGGAAACAGGCGGAGATGGAGAAAAAAATTGCCTTAAGTGTTGTACCTTCAAGCTAGGTGGCCTCATCTTCTTCGGTCTCTCACGGCGAAACTGATGGAAGCGATGCCGAGTACAAGTGCCTAAGTCCTCCTGAGAGAAGAGCTGGAAAGAAGTTTTCCATGGTCCTTTCAAAGGAAGGGACCAACTAACTGGACCGCTTCAATGACTCAGATCTTAATGCGATGACAGTTGTAGGAGCCGTGTCCAAGGCCACCGGTCAGAACATCGACAACATTATACTCTCTATGAGCTACTCAGCCGTCATAGGAATAAGAGCCGAAAGGAAGTGGCCACTGCAGAGAATATCTATCTCCCAGTAAGAGGCCTCGTGCTACTTTACTGAGATGCTAAGCAGCTGGTTAACATAGCTGGGGAGCGTGAACGCATTTAGAGGCTCGCCATTCACGTCACAGATGGGGACAATGAGTACCTCTTACAGGCCGCCAAGATCTCCTAAGGCACCAAACATAAAATGACAGAAGCTGTCCTCAAGTCGGTATCTTTCGCTAGACCAAAGGCGCGAATTCAAGAAATCGTGTCTGACACTACTGCCTTAAACACGGGATTAACACGGGTCCCAATGAAGCAAACTGCATCAAGATTCAGCTGGGTCTAGGAAAGAATCTTCTCTAGTTTGCGTCCAAGAACCACATCCTGGTGGTAATCCTTGGAGACATTTTCAAACACTGTTATGGACATCTGGTGGAACTAACGTCCCTCTCTTCATCCGGTTACGGGACTAGTGGGACTTTCTCAACCAGAAATCATGGACGTCTTCCATGGAAGAAGAAAACCTCCTTCTCTTCCTGACAGGCGAGATGTTTTATGTAATGGAGACTGAATTGAGCGAGCTCAAGAGTGCCATCTAACAAGAAGGCCATCCTAGAGACGAATACAAAGAACAATTGGTTCTCTCCTACATCTTCTTGGAAGGCGATATTGGGACGAGTTTCAATCACGAGAGATGAATATAGAATGGAATATAAGCTTTCAAAATTGTCATCTTCAGGTATCAGTTTCGGCTGACCTCTCACACACTTCGAGTGATGAAACCTATGTCCCTCTTCGTCGCCCTCCTTTCCGCCATTCTGTGAAACGAGGCCATAGTTCCTTTCCATGCTCCCTACAACAATCTCCTCTTCATGGCGAAAATTTGAAGAGGAATCTCCAATAAGCGGTTTGCTGAATTGCTCCTAAAGGCATTCAAGCGCCGACTCTGTTAGGTGTTAGAAGACTTCAGCCTATCTTTCTCTTCGACGAAAGGGTTACTAAGCAAGAGAAAGAACATGAAGAGGAAGGGGGAGGAACGGAAAAGTCTGGACAGAAAGGCCTTCAATCCCAACAAGCTTCTTTCAGGGTTTTTTCATTTTCTGGTTGACAAATGCGCTGGGCTCCTGCTCCCAGTACAAGGAGAGAAACTGGCCACACTTTTGGCTAAGAGCTCCGCCAGTTTGAAGGGGTATCCTCTCTTCTGCAAGATTAAGAGGGCAATTAGCCAGGTAAAGGTGGTCAACAACGATGCCGAACCGGGAGTGGCCCTGATGACCACCTTCAATGTGGCCATCAACCGAAAAGAAGCTCAGAAGCAGTTTTTTCTCAAGGAGGTGGACAACGACAGGATGGAGTGCCCCACGACACCGAAGGCAGCCCTACTGAAGCCCGAGCGATCGAACAACGAATAAAGAAATGAGGTCCTTTCGGAACTGTTTTTTGTCTTGTTTCAGTTCTCAGTGATGTCATTCTATTTGTATTTCTCTGCGTGCAAAATGCAATACATGTGTTAAAACTTCTTTTTTGATATTTGATAAATTTTTGTTTACTTTTTTGTTTGTTTTTGAAAAATTGTTGCTTCGTGAGAGACTCCTAAACCATCCCCATTACAATAAAATTTAGCACATATGTTTTACCTTTTTAGTGGAGCAAAACAACATGTGGCCCAAAAGTAAAACATGTAACATTTTTAACAGGTCTGAAGGACAAACATATCTGATACAGAGTAACAGTCAAGATTTTTATTGGAGTTGTTTACCTTAAAATGGAAGAAGAAAGATTCAAATTTAATTTTCGCTTTAGTTGAATCCCTGGTGAACTTTGACTTTATCTGCAATAGGTGTGTGAAGTAACTAAAAATGGAGCTCTATAAATGGTGGTGCATAAAAATGGTGTTACTGCGAGATTAAATTAAAATTTGACAAATTTAGATATATATCATCCATTTTGCTTTACTTATTCCTAATCATGCTATTTTTCTCAGGAGTATAGCCTCTTTCCAACGTAAGACTCTCCTCAGCGATGCATTTGACGAAATGGCCTCTTCATAACAGATTTTATTTCTTTTAGTGCGTAAAGTTCTGCCGCTTTTGTTGTTCTGGAATAAATGATGATTGCTCCTTTGATGAGTGTATGATAGCGACATTTTACCTGCTCACGTTTCTTTACTTTAGGAAGCAAGGATGCTAATTGGCTATTTCTTCTCGATCTGTAGTGTTAAGGTCATAGTTATTTGGGATACTCATTTCGATGATCTGTGCCAAATAAAAGCGTGGTTTGGTGGTCTAATTTTATTCACTAAGTAACTATTGAAATGACTTTATCATAATATACAGTGAATCTTTTATATATTATCACTATGATGTCGAGACAATGTTGTCAATGTTTGAAACGGCCATCTAACAAAAGTGTATTTATAATTTCCGAGTGGAGTGACTTGCATATTCTATTAATCCACTTTGTGTATTCGTCATTACAAGTAGGTCCAAATCAATAAAAGAAATACCTTGGGCTTTATGTTTGTGCCTGGAAGGACGAACATTTTGCCTGTACAACCTTCCTGATTATTTTTGAAAAGCTGTTGATAAGCATGTCTTGTTCTTGCAGTCCCCATTATAAGTCTTTAGCTAAGAAAACACAATAGTCCCCTAATTTAAACGTTAATTGATCATTCCTTCTCAGTATAATATTCCTTAAGCTTTGCTGCATAACTTTCAATTGTTTTTTGTTTATTACACTCTGTTTTCCTTTTATTTCGGAGCTTTTACATAGATTTTCCTGCTTCTTCTTGCTAAAAATGTGGTTGATATTTTTGGGTGGTCATTTCCTTAGATAATACATCAGCCAAAATGAGGTTTGTCATCTTGTAATGGATGTTTGTTCTAAAGGCCGATCCGTGTATCTATGTTGGCTAATAAAAGAATTTTACGACAGAAAGGCCAGGGTTTTATTTTTCTATATTCCCACCCTCGAATTCAAAAATATTTGTGCCATTATTATTTGTATGCGGTTTATTTCTCTAACATATTTTAATCAGTGGATCTTTAGTACTGTTGTGTGAAAGAAATAGCGTGAGTAGTGAGAAATGGACAAATAAAAAATTGAGAACGTCCGAACAGGCAAAAATGGTCGAGAATTGGCTCATTTATGTGAAGGTGGTAATGTTAGGAACGGCATTTGTGAGAGTCTAGCACCTAGGTACCTGTGTCTTCGACATAATTGTCTCCTTTCTGGCGATGCATTGACTTTCATGAGAATTTCTACTAACCTAGACTGTTATATTTGTTGCAAATATAAACACGTTACCAATAATGCACTATAATGTTAGAATGACATTGTTCTCCTCATAAAACCAAAAAAGGATCTCATAAATATGGTCAACCTACAGTAATCTTGTTTAATCGAAGGCTGGAATCATTGCGCAATACTAGCTTTTATCAGAAAATACCCGGACTAATTTTTTAAAGAATTATTTTTATTCGTAATTGCCTTTTCCTTCAAAATTGTCGCATGCAACAGTTATATTCGTCTGCCAATGTGTTACATTCTTTAAAATTCTTTAAAACACTTATAGGCTAATTTAGGAAGAGAATTTAGATCTAACTCCGCATTATTTTCCTTTTACTTTCACTTGTAGAATTTTCTATGGCTACAGATATTACCGGAAGGATTGTTGCTTTGTTTCCACATCACAAACGTTAATCAAACTTTCATATCTAATTAAACTTGTTTCCGAAGTTTGCATCAGTTCCTGACTTATCCTAAAATTATTTAGTGAAAAAGCAGAACTTGATAAAATATTAATTATAAATTAATTTTATACAAAAGCATATTTATACATTTCACCAAATGTATAATGTAGCCCTCATATATTTAACATATGAAATCAAACTTTTATATTTTATCATATTTAAATATATGTATGATTATAATGTGGATTTTGATAATAAAATTGAATTAATTAGTATTTTATTAAGTTTTATATAATTAATAAATTGTATGCTTTCTATAACTGAATTTAACCAATATTTCTTATGTTCCCAACTCTTGTGTATTTATTATTTTTGCAACTAAGCAATATTACTAAGACTAAAGAAATTGTAGGAGCACAAAGAGCTAAAAAATATTCAAGATATGTTCTCCAAACCACGATAAAACACGATCTTTGTCCTACGGAAAAGGAGTGGAATAAAACTTTAATCAACACAGAGACGAAAGATCTATATTTTGGGATTCACTACCGAATCACACAAAATCATCTTTGAATCTTGCTGCGAGTCGATCGAAGTCTGAAGTTAAAATTATCACTCAAAACAGTTAGAATATGAATTCAAGAGGAAAGACTAAATGGTTGCGAGTCAAACATTAAGTCAGATATCTGAAATCAACAGAACAAAAAGTCTTTAGTTGGCTAAAGATCACAAAATTTGGACTTATTAACACAGGTCTAAAGTTATCTAGTTAGATAAAACTAATTATCAGATATTTAAGAGAATTATTTTATTGCTATTTTAAATGTACTTTATGTAAGTCCATTTAAATAAACCGTGAAAGAAAATTATTTACAAATCTAACAATTTTGAAGAATTTTAGCAATTGAAGCATGGGGATGGATTTCTTATGGATTTAGGCTGAATGCATTCAATAATTTTACGGTAGATGTTTTTATACCTGGGAAAATGAACTCCATAACATATACCACAAAGTTTTGGCAACATATAGAAACAGTCTCTTCAGAATTTGCATCTCAGAAAATAAATAAATGAAATTATATTTTAGCAGTCCAATGCTACATACCATACATCTAGCCACAACAAGAATTGGTTTAAAGAAACTATCATCACCTATATAGAGTGAGTTAAATAGGACCCAAACTTTAATTCAATCGTACAATTGTGGGGATAATTGGAAAAACAATAAAAACTGCCAATATAATTCAAATAAAACAGAACTAAATGAAAAATGGCAAGGTAAGTAAGAAAAATTGCAGGAGAAATTTATGAAATTGTTGGTGAAATCCATGCCAGGAAAAATTATGGCTAATTAAAGCAAAGGGCGGTCTAGCTAAGGTTTACAATACGGTGCATTAGAACTGCCACCAATGGTGTATATTTAAAAATACTTCCTTAGTATTTCCTCGTAAATATTTTTACCTTTGCCTGACTAAATATTGAGGTACCAATGCAGCGCGGGATTTCTTTAGCAAATTTCATATGTATTGTGATGAGCGACAAAGTTTGTATTTTTCGAACCTTATAAACGATAAAAAGTATAGGTTCGATCATGCCTCCTCACGTTTACCATATAGGTATCATGGTAAGGACATGTATCGGCTGGCACCGAATTGTGACTCTCAATCATTAAGTATTTTCTTCGTTTTAATTTTGAAACCAACAATGCCATTGACACCTGGGTGCGTAAATTACCATACACAGAGAATAATATCATTAGATTATTGCAAAAGTAATAGTAACGCTTGAAATAATTCAATTATTCACTAAAGCAAAAATTGGTAAGACAAATTATTTTGTTGTTTTCAAATCTAATACTAAATTACATATAATGCTTCACTTTTTATTGCTATGTAAGTATCAATAAGTACTAAACTAGTGATTTGTATAATTTACTATCCTAGGATGATTTACTTTACACTGTATGCGCTAAAATTGGTTAAAAACGCGCACATTAGTGTTTGTATTAGAAACGAGTATCTACAAGGGGCGGTCAATAAGTTTTGCAATTCGGATATAAGGAAACGAGATATGAGGAAAAATGTTTTATTATTTTTCAATATAACTACCCTCGACTTTAATGCACTTGCGCCACTTGTCCCTGAGGCTTCGAATTCCCGACAACCAGAAATCTCCCGACTGCTGTTCAATCCACTTCTGAACGGCGAGCTGGACATCTTCATCGTTCCTAAACCGGCGTCCACGCAGTGCATCCTTGAGCTGGCGAAATAAAATGTAGTCGCTAGGGGCCAGATCTGAACTGTAGAGGGGAGGGGGGGAGCTCCTTGAATCCGCAATCGCGCAGGACAGCTTGTGCAACTCTGGTCCTGTCGAGTTTGACGACGTTGAAGTCGATCATACGGCGTGAGGTTTCTAGGGATCCAACGAGCAGAGACCTTGGTCATGGTTAAATTTTTGTAGATGATGTTGCGAGGATAATCCTCGGGCCACATTGTCTTCGTTGGTCACGTCTAACGGGTGTCAACCCTAAGGGAACTCCCTATTTCAGCGAACAATGGTTACATAGTTAGGGGCGGTATCGGTGTACACTGCAACCATGCGTTCATGGATCTCTTTGGCATTCTTGCCTTCCTTGGTCCAAAATTTGATCACTGCGCGGTACTCGACCTTCTCCATTGTTGAAAAAATTCTCAGTGACGATCTGCGATCAGCTACTGCTTTTTAAATAAAGGAGGAAGGATTGTGCGGCTGCAGGTACTGACTTTTCCTAACTTGTCATAACACTCCCACAAACAGCCATCCCCCTTCCTCTATTGACCGCCCTTCGTACCTTGCCAAACAATATGGAGAGATGGCATGGTGTTCAGCTTTTGTCAACGCGATCGCGAGATTCTGCCTTCCCAGGAAGGTTGTTTTCCCAAGAAATGCAGACATAAATAAATGGCATGTCGTTGTTGCGAGTGCCTGTCACCTTGTGGGTCTCCTCACTACCTTTACAAGCTAATTTTTCTCCCAACTATTAGAAATTGCACATTTTTGCGGTTTAAGAAATTAATTTCAAGGGCAACTTGTTGACGAAGGAAACTAAAATAGAGTGAGATAATCCTAACAGTCGACTTGTAAATGAACTTTGCCTTTTACCTAATATCAATACCGACAGTGAAAAACTAGGCAGGACGAGTCGCCATGATCGCTCCGTGTAATGAAAATGTGTATAGGTATATGTGACGAGTCAGATGATCCTCCATATATAACAAACACTAAATTATCTTTGTGCACGGTTAATTTTGCAGTAAAATGAGTGTATTTCTATCTTGCCTAGCAATGTAAGAAAGAGTCTTCTTGAGTAGGATCTTCTCGACAAGGAATTATGCCTTGAGAATAAGGAAATGCGGAGGGGTGACTTGGGAAGGGTGCGGTAACCGACGCTGAGGTAGGATGATGCCTTAATGAGAAATACTGAGATGAGCAGTATAACGTTTTCGCCTTACTACCCTTAGCTCGCAGATCTCTCTACTGTACCTTGAGAACCGATTTAAATTCTCCCCATCTTATGAAAATTCTGCATGTTCCGCCTTCTGGCGAAATTTATTCACAGTAATTCTTTTGCTACGAAGGAAACTATCTTTTCTAATTCAAATTTGATCTACTAGCCAACGCAATCAAGGGCAGAATCATCTTAAAAAGCAGGAAAAAAAGAGACTAGGATACTCCTATTAGTTGATACACATGGGAAGTTTGCTTCAACAAACTGCGAAGAATGGGAACTGGATCGGATGTATCTGTGCTATCTCTGGTTGAAAAGTATATGTGTATGTAAGTGGTAATCAATCATTCGCTGTATTGTAAAAGGAACCAATAAAAGATAAGTTAACTTGTCGTTATGATCAATTGTCAGATAAACAACCTAAGTTATCAAACTACCGCTTATTTTCAGTTCTGTCTAAACATTAACATCACTGCCAATCGTTCCACAATGCTTTAAAAAATCGAGGAGGCAGGAAAACTAGCTGATTTACCATAGTCTTAAAAATTTCCTTATCAACATATTATTAAGGTAAAACTGCCAGATCTTATTAAGTTATTTTATGGAAAACATTTATTTATTTATCCAGTGGTAGTAGATCTCTTCTTACCTAGATTAATTATGTAATTGTTAGTTTGCAAATTAACTACCTACAAGCAAATATATCAGTGTTATATATATATATATATATATATTTATATGGGTAAAATTGATGAGAGGTAAAACGTGAATATGTATAAAAATATTTGTGTATACCAGGTAGGGAAAAAGAAAGATTGATTGGAGTTAGTACTTTCGTTGTCCTAATATTTGCAAAATCACTATGACTTAAGACATAGAGAGACACTGTATTTATGCGAAGCAATGATTTCCCTATTAGGTCAGATTTTATTTATGGTCTCTGATATTTCTGATTTGAGAAATAAAGATAGGATGGATCTAAGTATGAAAACAAACCTGGGCATATATTCACATTCTCTCCATTGTGCTGGAGATTAGGAAGGATTCATAGATATTTCTGCTAATAAAAGCAGATACCCTAATGCTCAAAAACATATACCATAATGCATATAAATGATTAACATATATGATATATATTATTACGTTATTATCACTTGATTCATTGCGTTTGCTGACAATTGTTAGTATAACAAACTGAAACAAATGTAAAATTATATATCAATTCTTTAAATCCACATTCTAGGTAGTTATAAGTTTAAGCAAATGATAAAAGGAAATAAAAAAATCAAAGAGTTATGAATGCCGGTAGTAATTTTTAGATAATTCTTTAGTATCTAAGAGTTTTATTTATTCTTTTGGGGTCCAAAGATTAATGTAATTTTCTAGAAGTATTCTCTTCTATTTACTATATTTTTTATAGAATCGAAGTAAAAAAAAATATGGCAAAAGTTTTATGATTGATTTTCAATTAGCTAAATTACATTGAGGTTTTCAATTATTAAAATATACTATAAGGCTAAAAACCGATAGTTACCTCTTTGAGTAAGGCTTGGCCAACAGACAGGGCAAGTAATCTGTTACAAAAAACTATAATGGAGAAACGAATAAGATCATCAATAAAATTACTAAAGAAAGTTGAGTAAAGGAAGAAGTAGAATCAAATGATGGGGAAATTAGTGGGAGTTGTACTTCTGAGTAGTCTAAAGTAGAGACTATTTTAGTTACTCTGAAATGGGAAGATTTGCAAAGCTCAAAAACCTGGCAACTCCAGGTACCCCTAGAAATGCAGATCCCGAAGAGAGCATTTGGGTCGGGAGGTCATTTTTTTGTCATGATGTCAGCGGAAGCATGGATGTGAATGTGAGAACTAACATACTAATGCAGTCTTAAGGTTAGTCAGAATTTATTAGTTTATACCCTAAGTTTAACGTAATGTCCATTGTATTATTTATTGGTGCCATAGTGACACAAAGCACCTTCTAAGAGCCTTGTAAGTTATTATCGATAGTAACATTTTTCAATTCTAGTTGGATTATTTCATACAATTCAAAATTATGAATGAATAGAGTCTAATAGGATCTGGAGGTCCAACTTGAACCCTTAGAAGAGACACGTGTCAGAGCGTGAGATGCAAGGAATGAATCAGGGGAACACGGCTTTATCAGACACTCTGTGTTTATCTTACGAGCCCTACTTCCAGCGCCCGGAGCGATTTAATCTCGCCTTGCATACTTGCGACGCTAGAAAGAAGCCGACCAGCTATTCGACCCACTCCTTATCTCGTACTTCCCCTCCACGCCAACAGAAAGCCGGTGACTTCAAATCCCAGAAGAGCACGCCGTGTCCCGAGGCAATTTTGCCGCCCACCGACCACCTATATAACCGCAGGTTTTCCGCAGGATATGCATTACAGCTCGCCTGCGCACGAAAACCCATTACTTTCTCAAGACGGTACCTCCCTGGCTTATTTGGGTACCGACGGCTAGAATAATTCACGCCAGTAATCCCTCATCGAGAACGCTGAGATAAATCCAGTCCTCCTTCATTAGCATACGGAAGTAGAGCCAGTACCTTGCCCCATCGAAAACTCTGAGGTAAAACATATTCCCTTGCAGCATCTTCGCCTCCCTGAGTCACCTTCCCTTCGACGCTTACCCCGTGCAATACGTTGACGCTGCGGATTTAATTATAATACAGTCTTCCTAAATCAATTGCTATTATTTGTATTCGGCATAGTGTAGCCCCTTTTTAAGACTCCTATCCGAGTCAGGTAAGTAACCGGTTTAATCACTTGAGTTTACCATTTTTTGACACCGAGTGTCTCCGTTACCTATTTGATCACATATCTCACTTAAACCTCCTTTATATATATTTACAATTTTGGGTTTTTTTTATCTTTTCTTTATAGCTTTCTTTAAATAAACTAGAGCGACTATCGGCTAATATTCAAATTTAGGCCAATCTGCCCTCTCTTATTTTTATAATTATTACCCCCACACTAGGGGCCGCTTTCTGCCCCATTTTTATTACCTCTCTACCCAACTGGTCGCACCACGGCATTACATTAGCGGGTAATTGTCCATATATATATATATATATGTATATATATATATATATATATATATATATATATATATATATATAATTGCTATACCACGACAAAAGTGCATGACATAAAACTATAAATAGTTTGGTTTCTCCGATGTAATTCTTCTTTTGCTCTTAGTTAATGGTTTTTTTCTTCTTCTGATGGTGTTGATCCCATTAATCTGTGCGCTTTCTCTAATTTTCTTGTAATTGTAATACTTCCTTATATCAACCAAGGTAATTTTGGGGATAATATTATATTTATGTAAATAAGAATTAAATTTACACTGATATATTCTCACTAGTCACTGTGCGTTAGGATGCTTCCTACTTTATATTCAAATGTAAAATATGATCTGCCTCCAAGGGATCATGGAATGTTTTGTTATATTTTGCTTATGGTGTACTGCGAAGTTTGACTTAAACATTGCTGCTACCCATAAAGGCTTGTAAGATATAGCATGGGTAGCCCTAATGACGCTGATTCTGAACCTGAAAACTTCAGGGTTGATGTTTTTCCAGTGTTCCTGTGGATATATATGTAGCGGGAAGTGGGTGATTCTTAGTTTCACTACTTTCAACTTCGTTCACGATGCAGGAAAAATAAAAAGATTGTGTTATGATAAATATGAATTTTACCATTAATTGGCTTTTTCAATTAACGATGAAATGAATTGAACTGAAGATTGCCAAGGTGTCAGATTTGAATAGAGGGCCGACAATGGAATGGAGAAGAAACAAAGCTCCCTAAACTTATGGAATCTCAAAAGGCAGATGGACAGTAATACTGAATAAGTAAATGTTTATCAAATAATGATATACAATAATAATAATCGTGAATGATATTTATATGGGAGATGCACTTAAATGCTAGCACTCTCAATTTTTATTACAGGGAAAGATCTATTTTAGTTGAAATACGCATTACTCAATTATATATGTTATGGGATGAGATAGTAAAAGGTGAACGTGCCTGTAGCATTGAAATACCCGTACATCGGTGTATTTAGGTTAGTGCAGGTGCGTGTTTAATATTTGTTGATGTGTCTTCGTTGGGCAGAGATAATTCAATATGCGTGCAGATTCGCTTATTTATAGGTCTGTGGATTAAGACAGTAAATGAATGAGATGTGGACCAGGTGGATAAGTTGGCTTAATGATACTGTGGAGATTGGAAAGTTCACCATAATAGTATATCTTGCACGAATATCATCTTCCCTTATATTCATCAGTTAATTACCACAAACTTCCTGCGCAGACACCAAAGTGTTTTCTCTTTAAATTAAAAAAATCATTGAGCGTTTCTACTATATATGTTAACAATGTTTTTTCCAAAAGCATCGTCACTATGATTTCGATTCTCTCGGTGCTGTCTTGGCTGTTCATTCAAGAACATCCAAACAAACTATTTAGTTTCATGTGTTAGCTAACCTAAATCCATTTTTCTAAATAACTATAACCCAAAATGCCGATGTAAGTAAAGTGGTGCCGCCGCACAATAGGCTATGCGGAAATAAATTGAAAACTAAACGTTGTCATTTTTTACATGACGGTTTCCTTCTTCATCCCTCTAGCTGCTCACTGGGGACTCATATCCCCATTGGAGTAGGGTAATCAATTTACCTATTAATTTCATCTTCAAATGTCTCCGTTAAGTAAAAACTTAATGTTATTACATTTTATGAGATCACTTAAGTGATTTAAATGGTTTTATCGTCTCTAATAAGACTCGTTCAATTTTATTGCTTGGCAAAATGCAATCAC
The DNA here is from genome assembly GCA_963969495.1 of Ceratothoa steindachneri. Taxonomy (NCBI): domain Eukaryota; kingdom Metazoa; phylum Arthropoda; class Malacostraca; order Isopoda; family Cymothoidae; genus Ceratothoa; species Ceratothoa steindachneri. Next base: position 92,685,545 of record OZ018328.1, read on the forward strand.
GTGAAGGCAATAAATGATTTAGTGCATCGTTAACCTTCAAAGTTTTCTCATCTTTTTGATCTCTATCTTCTTGTTTATATTATACAAAAGGGTTCTTTTCCACACCCTACAAATAAGACTCGCTACTTTAAGTTCTTTCCTGCTAACGTTCGTTATTACACCTGCTGATCCCTAAAGATTGGTGGATGAAGGATAACCAAATTACCCAAGAAAACCTCAGAGAGGTTCAGATTGGGATAATTTAAAGTGATCCAACAGAGGAAAATGAAATACATTTATGCAGAAGCGTCATTTAGAAAATAATAAATTTGTCTTACTACTTTATTAAAACTAATTCGAGAAATGTCTAGTTTTAAGATAATAAAGCAAATTAAATGATAATATTAAAAAGTTAAAAAATAAATCACCAAATAGCATATTAAGGCAGCTTAAAAGTTTAGGCTGAATTGATATTAATCACGATTCTTTGGCAAGTGGTTTAATAGAAATATCTTGGTAAGTTCAGCAATTTATAATTTAATCATATTTCTAACAAACATATATTAAGAACTAATTATTTACTAAATATATATCAAATATTTTAATTCTGAATAATCACCCCAAATATTATAAAGAAAATATATTGTGGTCCCGAATCAACTGGTAAGAACAAATAAACCCATAAATGGTCACTAAATATAAACTGACCCTTTGTACCCTTGTATAAAGACAATTACTTTATTCGTAGAACCATCTTTTGCTTTAGGTTACATTTAGAAATAATAATGTTTCTACTGGAAAGCTTAATAATGAGATTCAATAAAATCAGTCCCTCTCAGTACCAAATAGCGCAATATATGTCCACCTTGAAAGAAACACATTTACATTTTATTTAAAAAATAAAATAATCCCCTACCAGAAATAGCCGGATCAGAACATGAGCTTGACTCACAACCATAGATAGAAGTGGTCCAGCCTCATATCCTTAGATGGGGTATGGCTACAAAAAATTGGGTCAAATGAACCTTTATTTATTTAAAAAGGTAGGAGGGTATAGAAAAAACTCAGTAGTCAAAGTCAAGGCCAAGACTATGAATGCCTCGGACCACATTCAGTATACTTATTACATTTCCCCACTGATCAGCGATACTCTGCTTGAACCATCCAGCCTCATTTAGGTCACCAATAAAGGGCTAAAGACAGAAATGTGATTTCTCGTATATAGAGATAATTAGAACAAACATTTGTATTATCGAAAGTGATAAAAAATACGAGAATTGAGAGTAATTATAAAAATAGAGACGATTAGTAATAAGATCGCTAGAATCGACTAAAATATCCTTGCTAAGTTTAAAAATGTCGTATTCACTAATAGTTATCTTAAATTTGAGCTCTGATTTGAAGCTGGGAATCTTGAAAGCTGAGCTGAGTCAATCAGTAAACGGGTCTGTGGCACACGCCAAGACTTTCGTTTTCTTTCATAAATATATGTTAAAGTTCAGTTTTTACTTGGGCATTTTCTTCTTTTGTTTTTTTCCTTTATTTCATAGTTTTGGGCACTTCGCCTCTGTTATTCACGCTTTTCCATTTAATTTACCTTAGTTTATTATTTTAGGGCACTCTGCTGCTTTTATTTAGGCTTTTGTGTTTTTGTTGTTTTCATTCATATTTTAGTTTTACACACTTCGCCTTTTTTGTTTACTACTTTACTTTTGTAACATCTTGTCGATCTTAATCTGGCCATTTCCCCTCTTTTGTTTTTAGTTTCATAATCTTGATTTTGTAGCATGTTGCTTGTAATGATTTTAAGTGCAAATTGGTCGTATGTTTCTTCTTGCAGTTTCTTCTGCTTGGGAATAACAATGTTCTCTCGACTGTGTGTTGTCTTTGTTTGGGTAATGGATATACTACAATCCTATTTCCCCCCTATGAAACCTACCACATATTTGATCACTTAATCCATAATTTTAAAAAATGCGAATACCGCAACAACTATCGTATGTAAATTAATTGCATCATCAGAAATTAATTGTATATATTTTCAAAAAATGCCTAAAGCAAGCAAACACACTAATTCTCGAAGTAGTTCAAATGATGTCATTTGACTCTTAGATCCTCCAACACAACGAGATAATTTAGCCTATATTTCTTTTCTCGAGATTAGTGACAGTAAATTACATGAATTTGTGTGAGTGAGAAAGGTGGCGGGATCTCGATTAAGATTGAGGATCGACGAAATGAAAAGGTTCATTGGTCAATTTGTGACCTCCATAGAAATGAACTCAGCTTTCGTCATCAATTCCAAACCGTTGAAGGACCTACCACAGGCAATAATTCTTTCAAGGCACCAATCGTAAAGTCTTTGTCAAGGGTGGAAGAGTTGCAATGGGATAAAGTGTTCGTTCCGATAATAAATAAAGTGTTGACGGATTTGTCTTCTGCTCACTATTACCTCTTTCTCGTCCTCAAATCTATTTTATCAGGAAAAGTGATCCGAAACTGAAAACTTTGAAGCCAGGACCCATTTCCCACTTCAAGTTGTTGACATTAGCTTCTCGCCTTGGCGCAACATACCTCTTCACGCATGCTTTTTAAGGTTAAGTGAAGAAAAACCTGCACTCTCTCATTCATTGTTGGTTTGCAATCAAAATTGGACTACATATTTCTAACGCCGCCAATCACATTCTTTTCCAAATCAAATGTCTCCGCCTTCTTCCTCAAGCAACGCCAGACACGGTGTTCCCTTGCATCAAATCATGGAACGCACACCCAGCAAATCTCTCTCCTCTGCGATGATGATACAAAGCTACGCACCTTCGCCGTTCGCAAGATTATGGATGGACCTTGGCCAAGGGAGCGATGTCAGCGACAGGTCGGTGAGAAAGTTCCTTGCTTTTCTCTTAACTTCAATGCGAACAACACTGCTGAACTTATCGATTGAGATTCAATTACGATTTACGAGTCTAACCTCTTGCGATCACACCATCGCCGAACTTCAAGATTTGATTCCCATAAATTTGAATTACACCCTTTCCAACCATCCCGCAATCGATGGAGCGCCTGATTCGCGAATTAACCAGTACATACGGTAAAATTGCTGGGCATGATGAAAGAGGTTGGTATATTCGCGCGAGAATGACTTCCATAGAATTGTTTTTAAAAGCTGAACCTAAAAAATATTTTGTGACAATAAATAGTTAATTACAATACTTCTATTTCTTAAAGTGATGGCGATGATATGCAGTTCGTATGTTTTTAGTCTTTCTTGCGTTCATTTGATTTGATGTTCCATTAAAATTTAGTTATATTATCAAAACCTAATTTAGAGATAAGATTAAGTTGAATTCCTAAATATTATTAGCTCTATGGTTGAATTGGCTGGACGTAGGCTATTCTTTTCATTTTGCAATATATTAATTATTGTGTAACCGATTTCTTTTTACGGCAACCTTTTATCTTTAAAATATTTCGATTTCTTTTCCCCCTTACTCATCAGTAGTTTTCCTGAGAAGAGAAACGATATCTTCAATAACTCGTGCACTTGAAGCACTAAAGACCCCACTAGCTTCTATTGATATTGGTTCAAACAGAAACTTATGAGTCTGGGCATAGTACTTTATTCCATTTTAAATTTTCTGCAGCTGTTGCAGGTGTTCTACAGAGACAGATAAACTATTAATAATATGCTTAGAATAAGTATTGATAATGTCACATCTCAACACAGAATCTTTCTATTCCTAAAAAGGAAACATAGGGTTAAATAAGGTTAGGATAGGAAAGAAGAGGTTTGAAAATGAATACGTGCGAATTAATAGGATATCTTTGTACTTTTTCCAACATTTATTCTAAAAATTTCACTTATATTAACTTGCCATTTTGATCTTTTAGGACAATACATTAAATATTATAATCAGTAGACGTGAATTCACTCAAAAGACACTTTTGTTTTACCTAATTAGTTGCTGAAGGGGATCAATAGCATGCAAAATTGAATTATCTCGTTAATATTTATTCTTTTGGGATATTTGATCAAAGAACATATTTAAAAAACTGAATTTAATTCTTGATTATATTTACTATCAGGATTCTCTTGACGTGATCCTATAAATTCTGATTAGAACCAATTTAACTGATGATAATTGACAAAGAAAATCTCTACCCTCTTATTTGGGAGATATTTGCCTTACTTAATCCAAATATTTAGCAAAATTAGTGTTTTCTCTCACTTATAAGGAAAAAAAATGCCGTTTGTCCTTTCATTTTAATAAATCTCCTTTCTTGATTTTTAGATACATTCCACGATAGCCTATAAAATAAGCTCAGGCGAGATTTTAAAAGGTTATATACAATATATTGTCGTCAAAACCTTTACACGATAGTTACAATTATGGAATTCTTGTTAAAGGTGTTTACTTTTAAATTGCATCGAGGCTAAGCTAAATTCCCTGTCGTCTAACGATTGCCATTATATACATATAGTTTAAGAAGACGAGGTGCGTCCATTCTGTTTTAAATCAAATTTATGTTGAAGCAGAAGATGATGTTTAATCCAAAGATTGAAAATGACGTTTTGCCATAGTTTTTCGAAGGTTTTTAAAATGTTCCTGTAATTCTTTCTCCACTGCTTATGAAACTAAAAATAACTAGAGATCTAGGTAGCTCAGAATGGTTTGTTACAAAGATACTACAGTTGAAATTTGCTTCAATGAGCCCAAATCTCATAGTTTGAATTCTTAATTTGTTACTTCAGCGTTAGACTTTTTCCCGTGTGAATTCGAGAAATATTTTATCTTTCATTTTAATGATAAATAAGATTATTATTCATTTATCGCTGAATAATATATGAGGCGATCTGCAAGCACATGGCCACTGGATCATCAACATATGGGAAACCAAGCAACAGAAAGAAAAACCACACAAGAAAACTTAAAAATTATAGTTATCTGTCTTCTCTATAACAAAGACAGGTTTGTGTAATCTTTTTTTTCTAATTTCATCAATAGCTGAAAACTTACTACTCAAACTAAAGAATATTTAAGTATATGTGATTGCATGAAAAATATCAACAGGGGAGCAATATTTTTTAATTTGAAATATTGATTAAACTCATGGGAAATTCTATTTATTAAGGAAGTTGATGAAATAAAGTTAAACTCTTAAATTTCCATTAGTATTTATAAATGTTTTTACTTTTAATTCAAATCCATTCGAGTCACTAGTTTATACAGAGAATCTCAATTGTGAGACTGGTTAGGCTCAGGCTAAACTGATCCTTAGAAATATGCAGCGTTATCATCTCCTGGCTAATCTACGCATCACCAATGAATAATCCAAGCTTTGCACCGAATCTTATCTCTTTCCAAGCGCCGCTTCAAGCCTAGATGAGCCATTTCCTGATCTTCCATTTGCATAGGAAGCAATTGCAAGAATCGTAATTTGGCGCGTAAACAGAGTGCTTTGCGTAATGTTGCTGGCTGCTTAATTTTGACCAGAATGATTTATTATACGACGTCTCCTACTACTTTTGCCAAATTATCACAACCAAATAATAAGGATTGAAAATTAACACATTCATTGGTAGTTTTCCTGTTCACATTTGCTCATTTTATATTTAGTGAAAAGGAAAGGGAAATAATGATTAGCTTCTAACATAGACAGGACCAGGAAAGAGGTAAAAGTAAAGGAATTAAAAATAATATTTTGTTAAGAAGTATAATGCAGAAATTATGAAAATCAAATGATGGGAGCAAGCAGGTACATGCAATGAAGTACAATAGTATATATGGCTATTTTAAAATAAAAAAATATACCATGGTTTAAGAGGATGATTTATAGTCAAATTGTTACCAGTATTAAAAATAAAATTTGCAAAGAGGATAGCGCTAAAGATAACAACACAAGAGGTAAAACACGTGATTGTCAAAAGTAAATGTGACTATATATCTATATCTCAATAACTATAATATGAGAAATAATCTAGCTCTGAACGGCCGGCAGATTTTAAGAAGGTGAATGGCTGTGTGGGGTGTTTAATTATTGGAAAGAATAGGGGATTTTTTGTTTGTGATTACGTATGTCACGAAACAACTATCCAATTCGGAAAACAAAATACATGGAACAAGAAATAAATTGGATCATAGTGTTAGCCAGAGGGAGTGGAGAAGAAAACTTAAGTTTAGAGATATCTCAAGGCGGATAAAGTTTATTCAAATTACTCTTAACATAGGCTTAAAAGGCACTTTTTCAATCTGGCGAGATTAATATATATTTCTTGGATAGTAGATGAAAATTTCATTAAAGCAAAAATCATTCAAGTTAAAGGCAATAAAATATAATGGATAATTGATAAAAATAAAAGATTAATCGTAAAATTATAAGCAAAATATTCGAACATCTTTTTACCATTAATATTTTCCTTATTGTTATTACTTAGGTTAATTTGGTCAGAAATGAATTAAGATTTTCCTTGAAGGTATAATATGTAAAACCTGATTCTAATCACAAGTTCCTAATCAAAGTCGAGACTTTTGCATTAAGAATAAAAGCTTTGATCGAGTGAAAAGGTTTCTTTAAACAAGTGGTTGGCAGAAGTGTTCATAAAGTGGGTGAGGTGATAGTGTCGAGGAAAGAGAACTGTACTGCAGGACCTTGACTTGCAAAAGTGCAACTTTTTTTTACACTATAACTTTTGATGTGAAAGATAGTTTGGTTCTTGCCAAGTTTCTTATACTCGTAGTTTACAATATATATTGCATCCACGCATTCCATCAAGTCACATATTTTACTATTTTCCATTATTTCTCATTATGAATTCTTTCTTCTAACTTCATAGTGATATTTATTATTATGAATATTGCACCCAAAATTTATTCTAGTTTGTAATTTGCAAGTGAATTTTTTCTTTAAATATTACAACTATTACCCTTTTTTTCCTCAAGACAAGTGCCAAGCAGATAAAATGACAAATAGTACATTTAGTAATCTTTTCAGGAATTGTTTTAGTACTCTGCCCATCACTATGTCCATTTTTCCTCCCCTCTTTTAGAAAACAATTGATTGAGTAAACGTAAAAGAATAAATTAAAATAAATTTGGTTCTAAAAAAAAGTCGAAGAACTTAAATCGGAATTGAACTCGAAACGAAAAGTATTCTCAAATGAATTCACATTAAAGGCAAAGTATCTCTATCCTCAAAACTTGAATAAGTAAAGGCCTAACGAGAAAATAAAAATTTAGCCATGTAAATAGTTTTAGAAATGAAAATTGAGTGTGGTAGAATTAAAGTTTTAGTGCTTTTCATACACTTACAGAGAAAAAAAAGCCTTCATTTAATATTGATCGCTTTCTTTTACGCTGGATTTGCTAATAGAGTCTTTAAAGGCAATTGAACTGCCTTTAATCAGGCTGATGGGATAATTAAGGAGAATTAATTTTTCCTAATTAATTCTTTTTTTCTCCTTTTTATACCTCTTTGCCGTATTTCCAATAATGGTCTCGATATTCTAAGGGATATGAGATTTATGCTGAATAAAGAGGCCCATTCTAACATACATAAATAAACTAGAGCATTTTATTTAGAAAAAGCGCTTTAAAACTCTTGATATCTTCATACTCTCCCTCTTCAAGCGCTCCAAATGGGTTATTTAACTTACAGAGTTTATAAAAAATCTAACTTCACAACTAGAATTAACAAAATAAAAAAATTTAACAAATATCTAACGTCAGAAAGATATATGTAACAGATAAAAAGATGAAATTCTTGGGAAATTATAGCGGCCTCTAATTGATAGAGGAAGCTCAGTAGCGTGTATTTATTCTTCGGGTCATCTTTCCACAATGGTGCGACACCTAAATGGAATGATGCTGGTTCAATCCTCGGTGATTACTGCCTTCAGTTCGTCATTGAATGATGGATGATGACGTCTTATGGCATCTTTCAGCTCCTGTCAGATGTTTTACACTAGATTCCTATCTTCAGAAGGAAGTTACATTTCATTAAAGGACTGCTAACGTGCTTTATTGTTGACAACATGCACTTTTGATTTCACTTCCCTCCTAACATTCACGGACTTTAACTTCACGTGGAATCGAGAAAACTGGAACGTAGACTCGTTGGACCATAAGACAGGCCTCTACGGACTCATGGTCAAGTTGCGGTGCCTAAGCCAATTTCTGTCGCTTCTCAAGAATGCTGATCATCGTCCTCTGGCGGACTTTTCATGAATTTACCTCTTGTGCAAACATTCTATGAGGAAATGTTCTCACATAGGCATTAACGTGGCCGCTCTCTTTCCATTCATGTATCAGCTTGACTTTGGTTTTCTTCGAATCTTGAGGCCTATTACAACGATGATACCTGTCACCACATTGTTTGCTGACTGTGGGTCGTTCAGAATGAAGTTGGTCTTGGATCTTTTTCATTTCTCCAAACATTACAACACATCTGCATTATTAGAGTGTGACACAATGAAGCTCTGGACGATCTCTTGACAGCTGAAACGTCTTCGTGCAACCTGCTTATAAAGCTTCATTCCTCCATGGTATAGTTATTTCTTTTCGTCCTTATTACCTTATATCATTACAGATCTATTGAATAGACACATGCAAACATACACTAACATACTCATAAACATACACAGAGAATAATAAAATTTCAATTGTAGGAAAATTTTTGGACACTTTTGTACATAGTGCTGAATCTGAGGGCTTGTTAGCGACCATTGCTCGAATACTGGTTTTGATTGATTCAAAAGTTTGAAGTGAAGTTGGGTATTCCTTTCTATGGTGGAAATTTTTTTTTAAATTTCACCTAATATTTATTATAATTATTCCCAAATCCTGGAGGATGTTCATAATAAGATGTTAGTTTTATATTTTAACTTACTTTTTTTGCGAAGCCTACATCACGCCTCATATTTGTGCAGATCTGGCATAATTTCTATAGCCTACTTGAAAGTTGTTCAGTGTATATAAGTGTATTAAAAATTATTAATCATACACAGGTTTCAGATTTGTAGGTATGTCAATAGGCATTTGACATTTATCTTACAATGTTAGCTTTAAAGTGTATTTGATATGTATTAAAACATTAGGCCAGTAAAGTTTGCCCTTATAGCAGTCTATTTATTTTTTTCACATAACTTGACTAATCTCCTCTCTTCCCTAAATTTAGGCAACATAAATTCTACTTATATGCACTTAGGTTGATTAAGTAAAGTCTATATCATGATATCAGGAACGATGATATCTCCAACGACGAGAAGAAACTTGAAGTCATTTTGAAGTGCCCTGAGCAGCGTTATCTTCCCGACTAACTAGAATTAGTAGAAATGGTCAAGTTTAGTGTCGTTTTATAATATGAATTCCGTATATTTTACATCCAAAAGCATCGTTCCCAGTCTCCTTTTTAGCCAAGTTTGTAAGGATTACTGAGGTGTTACAGCACCATAAGGTGCGAGCCACTGCATGTATTTCTCGTGGTGAAACATTTGCGCCACAGACCTTTGCCATGTAAAGGGGCAAAACAGAATCGTATAAATTCTCTCTCTCGTCTATCTAACATAGAAATCGAACAAACTTACAAAGAAATAGAAAACTACGAAATGAGGGGGGCAAAGAACGTTCATTTTGAACTCTTAAGCAACCCTCAGCGACCGGAGCATTTGAATTTTTAAAGGGCACATATGATTGTGTGATTCGTAGAATTCAGCTATCTACAATGACGGCTCTATAAAGAAACCAAGGCCATATATCCATATAACCTTCCTGGAGAGTGCTTTCGTTGACAATCTCTCTGGAATCGTACTTCCTAATGGCAACACATAAAACTAAATCGATATAAATCACCCCACCTATATCCAAGGCCTCAGCCTCCAAATGCTTCTTGAATATGCATTTGAATTTTGGATGCCCATTTTGCTAAGCTAAGCAAGCACTAATTGCCTACGAAGGTAAATCAATTTACTCGCTTTGTGGAAGCAATTGACTACCTACCAATCCATGAGGGTCTTTTAATCTGATAGTTGCCAAAGTTTGGTGTCTTTACGACCATTACGACAAATTACAGATGAGAACTACTTCTTCTCACGTTGTCGAAAAATCGCACCCTTCAAACTATGCTTTTAGGAACAACGCTGTTCTCAAAGAAATTAATATTATAGTGTTATCGAGGGGAAGTATATAAGCTTGTCAGAGGCGCTGAGGAATGCAGCTCCATCCACTGGTTATAGATAATAAGATAATATACCGATTCTTCTAAGTTTTAGAATCTTATGTAAGTAACATCTCAGTGCCACTTCGGCCGAGCTCGTTTATGGCATTGGGCTGCATATGTTTTGAGAAATCGTCGAAGGCACCTCATGAGCCATCTCCTCATCCTATTATGTTGCCAAAATAAAACACACCATGGGGAAATTCAGGCCGAAACACAAAGAAGATAAAGTTCGCTCTAGGTCCACATAGATCTTCATACTCCTCATTCTGCATTGGTTCATTAGATGACCTAAATTATCGGTTACAACAACGATACAGGGTCTTTTTTAATTACTTAGTCGTATTTAAAAGAAATCCGTGGCTGTGAAAAATGAGAAAGAAAAAATAGTTGCTCTTAATCACTATTAACTTGCTCACCTCGAAACCTAGAATCATGGGACTAGGGAGACCCTGTCAAAAGAGCAGAGTGGCTATCAACGAACCGAAAACAATTCAAGTTTCTTTTTGGGCTATATGTATATTTCCTTCGTTTAATCGCTTCAAAAATTACAGAAGTGGAAGTCGGAAAGCTTATGTGGGAGGTGGACCTTAGGCTTTTCCTACATGACTTGCACTCACTTACACGGCATACGTGTTTCACAAAGATAATCTCCGAAAGAGCTTCCGGCTTACAGTGGAAACGAGAGAGAGAATAGCGAGTGTCTTTCCGTAGTTCTCCAAATTTAAGTCTCTTTATTTATTTCAGTTTCCGTCATAAGCAAATTGGCTCAGAAACGCAATTATACTCCAAGAATGCGTCATGCACGTCCATCCAAAGTAGCGGATAATGAGAGAAACCTGTTAGAACGAGAGACAGATCAGTTCAGTAGAGTCAGTCAGTCAGAGTTAATCCACTTTCTTCACAGCCTAAAAAGACTAAAGCAACGCCGGAAAACGAGACTCTTCACCTTTTATGGTATCCATAGTAACTGCTACCGCCTCCAGGCATTTCAAATGAAAAGGTTACAGCTAATCGTTACCTATCTTCATCGACGTGCGGCTCCAAATAAAAGCCACCACTCCTTTATTCCTCGGCAAGATATACACGCGCTTTCAAGGTAACTTCCTCGAACTCAAATATAATTGATTTCACTTCGCGCGTATTGATAATTTTAACTAATTCTGAAAACCAGAGTTACAAATTCAAATCTCATTACAATGTTTAGATAGGAATTTAAGTGACAGGAAAAAATCTAATGTAATAAATAGCGAATTAAAATTAATAATTCCACTTTTTATAGTTACCACCTTATTTTGTATATACAATTTATGATTTTTAATTAATTATTTATTATAATAAAGACAAAATACAATATCTAGAGTAAGAAATACAAGGTGTCCCAGAAAAAAGTTAACCGTAATTTGAATTTGTATAACTCAAAAGATATTGGAGATTTTTGAGTAGTACAAAACAAAACAAATTTATCAACTATTTATCTGCCAATTCTAGAAGTTTAATTAAGTTCCCTTTTACGATATTTATACACTAATGGGTTTAGTGGAGGCGATCAAAATTATGTTTGCGTAAAGAAGTAAAATAAGGAAACTTCGAAGTTTAAAATCAACAAATATATTTAAATCCATTTTTAACAAAAACACCTCTTGATATGAGTAATACAAATTCATTTTTTAATTTTCTAAGCACCGTTTTCTTGCACATGTCCTCAATTTCTTTCCGAGCACAGTTGCGCCTTTGATGGCATTGATTGAACAACTTTTAGGATTGACTTGTGATTTTCCTTAAGTCTATTCACTTCACGCGTGATACTATCTCTTAACTAGGTTGGTGCTTTGTGCTGGAGTAGAATACACTTTATTCTTTAGATATCGCCATAAGAAATAATCGCACGTTGTTAAGTCAGGGGATCTTGGGGAGCCATTCAATTGCATGATTTAGCACGACAATGCGGTTTTCAAACGTTTCTCTTAGTTTTATTCTTACAGCAAGCTGTCTATAAGCTGGTGCGCCGTTTTGAATCCACCAAAGTCTATTGAATTAATTGACATAAATCTTGCGGAGTTCCCGCTAGATCCTTTCGTTGATTATGCTCAGGTAGGCAGCACCATTCAAGTTATTCTCGTAAAACAATGGACCGACAAGATAGCCGTTCCCGCATATTCTGATCCACAGAGACACTTTCTGCTGACAAATACGTGCGTCAAAGTTGAATTCCGGTGGTGGGAGTTGTGGGGTGCAGCGGTGCAATTGCCCAATGTTATGGCTAATTACCTTCCTATTCATGAAAAAGGCTGCCTCGTCACCAATCACAATGTTTCCAAGAAACGAGCAGGTTTATGGAGAAGACATTTGACAAATTGTCTACGACGAGGAACATCAGTTTCAAGAAGCTAGTTCTTGCATGCATCTTATAGGGTTGCCATTTCAAGTCATGTTTATTAATGCGGTTAAATGATGACTTCAACAATTGTAACCTATTTTTTCTGAGTGATACATGTCGATTTTGAAGAAGCGTCATCTGAACATTTTCGATATTTTTTGTTTTTCTTATGGTTCTCATACGACTCGAACCCCCCTTTATTTAAATTTATGCATGTTCTTTCATATTGGTATTTGCGAACATTTATCTAAATTGTGGGCTTGCTTGGTGGGTGCCTACCTGGAAATCGTTGTTCGAATGAATCTTGTACTTGTTTAATCCTGCTAGTCTTAATAAAGTTTGTGACTACAAATGCGCGTTGATCTTTTGTTAACTGCATTATTAAAAAGGTTCTATGGAAGTAAACCTTTACTCAGAAACGCTTTGATTTGTTTAGTAAGTAATAATGACAAGACTATACCACAGCCTGGCTGAAAAACCACTGTAAAATGGCCTAGGCTTTGCTTGAAGAAATGCACAGTGACCTAGGCTACCTAGGATCCCTACGCTTCTCTTGAAAGTAAACGGGGGCCTAGCCTGCCTAGGCTTCGTTTTATTATTTTACCTCCTTGCGCAAACATATTTTTGATAGGCTCCACTAAACCAATTAGTGTATCAACATCAGAAGAGTGAATTTAATGAAATTTCGAGAATCGACAGATATATAGTTGTTAAATAAAGACCTTTTTCAGGATCCAAAAATCTCCCATAGTATTTGAGTTATACTAATTCAAAGTACGGTTAACGTTTTTCTGGGACACCCGGTATATTAAAAATGTCCCAATTGCTTTCAAGCAGGAATCAAAGCATTAGTCTAAAAATCCAACTGTAATACAGTTGAGTACCGGAAGTACCAGTGGTACCAGCAAAAACCATAGTAACACTTTGGCAAATATTATTTTGGAATAGGATTCAACAACGTGTACTTATCTTGAGCAATTTCGAGACTGAAAGGAGGGGCAACTCTCCTAAAGTGCAATCGCTCTCATCTAGAGACAAATAGCAGTTGTTGTGTATAATATCCTAGTCAAGTAAGTTCATGCTGACATAGTTTAAGACAGTAATTCAAACCATTAATAATTCTGTAAATGCTTTCTTATTTTAATCGAATTAAAGTTTATTTATTTTGTAGCTGAGAACTTCGAGAAGTGTAAAATCAGGTCACTCCATAATTTCGGTCAAATTTACATTCTTTCAAAGCATTTTCCAAACATAGTCATTGGGGACTATTGCTTTACATATATTCAGAAATAGCCTAAAGAGGTTTGAATCCTTTGAGTATAGTGCACTTTCCTCGATCTTTTTGTAAACTTTAACCGGAATGCAGCTTGTTCCGAAATTCCAGATTCGCATTTTGGGGAGATTTATAATAATTATTAGGTTTAAAGTTACGTTGGCTTAGATTTGTCCTAAAATTTGCGAACTTTTCTCAAAACGTGTAGTTTCTTAGGATTTTATTTTGAAGAAATTATTCCTTACAAAAAGATTTGAGAGCGTGTACTAAACCTAAAATATCCATAATTCCTTTTAGAATAAAGTTTAAAGTTGATTAAAAACTTTGATTGCAGAAAGCTGCATTCCTTGAATTTTGCTAGTTAAACCTCTTCATCTTGTGGATTCTTATTAGGTAGCAAATACAAAATTATACACATATGTAGGAAGATTTTGCCCTTACTTTGAGTGTAAGCATTAAATTAAAAGATTAACTTAAAATCTTTAAAAGTTATTTTAAAATTAATTTATAAATGTTATTTGTATCATAATAAGATATCAAACTTAAACTTAACTAATCTATTCCTAACATTACAACTGGTAAATTTCCCTAAAAGGAATTCATATTTCGAGTAGTGTAAGAAACTGAATTAGTGCGGAAATATACAAAAAGATGGGATAACGTACACTAAACCCAAAAGATTGAGAGCTTTAAGCAGATGATATTTATATATGTCACTAGAACTTATTGAAAATTATGCTACATGTGTACACGGCTCGTTTCAAATAATTACAGTTGTGTTTTTGTTTTAAGATGTCGACTTTAATGATGCAAGTTTAACGCGATGTTCGCAATATTTAGTAAACTATTGACTAATACTTATGCATTATAAATACTCTAAGCCTACGTGGTAACATAAATCTAATAACAAAAATATGGAGTTTATGATCTCATAATATATAACATGAAATGAAATGAAAGAGAATGTCTGAGACAAAAGAACAGATCTACTGACCCCTTGCTCATGGCCTTGGTAAAAGTGGCCAATCGAGCAGTTCTAGTCATCCTTAGTACTTATCCATTAGACTCATATTAAAGTTTGTATCAGAATTAGAATTAAGAGAAAGGGAAATAAGAAATATTCAAGAACGAACAGCCGGAAGCATAGTACATTACAAAATGTGGAACTAGGCAGCCATAAGTAATGCAATTTCACGTGTGATCCTAACCACGGTGTGTAGCATATATTGTTTGTATTCATTACTAGTTCGTGACCCTTGCCATATTTAGTAACTGTAAGTCTCATATGTCATTATCATAAGGGATAAAAAACGTGGAAATTTGATGGAAAGTAGAGATTTACAAAAACTTATAGTTTAGCCTGATTACAAAAGGGGCGTTACGCCTCAGAATTACGCAATCATACAGAAGCGTTTTACTTGCCAGTATTTCCTTTAGTCTTTGTGTATTTTAGCCGTTCAACCATTATTAATATCAGATATACACTTAGTTATTTTCTATCTACTTATGTTCAGTAGCTCTGTTGTTTATTATAAAATGGCCTAAGGAAATTGGCTGGATGCGTTAGCAGGAAGTGTTTTTGTATTTCTCGCAATCCGATTTTTTATAGGCTTTCCATTTCTTCCTGTTATACTCATTACGACGATCTCAACAAAGGGCATAATGATAGGGTTGGTGCAGATAGACACGTTTTTATTGTTTTAAAAAATATTAATAAATGTGGCTGCCCTTGGCGGCGAGCACGTGCCCCAGGCAAGACCCAAACGCCGTGCACACGTTGAAGAGGAACTTTTTCCTCATTCTGGCTCACATGTGGTCGTTAGGAGGACTTCAGATTGTCTACGTTCTGTAGCGGACCTTACACTACCTGCCATCGCCATTTGCACACACTCCAGCCTAGAATATTGAGGTCGGGCGCCTGCGCAGAACCAAAGTTATTCGTCCAGAATTTAATGTTGGACTTCAACCGCACTTACCGCCCAGATGAAAGACCTAGTCCACCATCTTTGGAGCCGTTCTCAGGCAGCTCAGCCTCTGAAAAGAAGGTGCCTCTCTCTGCTTTCTCAGGAGCCTATCCAACCATCTTCGTCTAGAGAGTAGGTTTAGTTTTCTTCTAAGCCTACTGGTGCGGAGTTTGTCACTCACACTCTTATGTTGAATTGCGCATTGACGACACAATCTTTCGACAAAGTGAATTATCCCCTATTCCATCACAGAGAACAGCCAAGAAAGTAAGTAGGCAGGGGGACCAAAATTGACCGCTAACGGTGAGGGCGAGTCGATAGTGTAAACCTTTTAATGAGGGTAAGGGAAAGTGGGACGCCAGGGGAAATGTTTCTTGCATTCCTGTAATCATTCATCTTGAAGTTGCGTGGGAGCAGCGTGACTGCCCCATCTCTTTCCCAACGAAGGTCGGTCCACCGATCAGAGATTTAACTGCGACGAAAGTCACCTCGTAAGGGGTCTATGATGTCTTAGCAGCGATAGCCACATGGAGGTCCCATTGCGATGTGTATGTTCCCGATGGTAATCCAGTCCCAGCCGGTAGGATCTTTCATAGGGCAAACTCCTGTTCGGTGCAAAACAGAAAACCTGAGTCCTCCCATATATAAGCTTCTCGGTTGACAGCTCGGGTCCCGTAGAACTCACAAGGAGAGGACGCATCTCCTCCGTCGTCTGTTATCCCTCAGACAGCTAAGCCTTCCGCATCTTGAAGAAGAATCTTGCTGCTGCCTGTCTATCCCGCCTAAGGGTTTCTTCCGCTAGTGAGGTGAAGCGAGTTCCTTCCCCACCCTCCTGCTTAGAATAAAAATAAGCAAGATGAAACCTAAGAAGATTAACTGTTTCTCTCGCTCCTCAGGCATTTTATGGATAAACAGGTCCGCTGCAATTTCGCCAAATGACCAGGCCAAGATTGGCATGCTCCACTCATAGGCACCCCATGGTAGAGTTCCTAGACCAAGATTAAAGTAGCAAGTGCGCTGAGAAGAGCATCTATTACGTCAGGCACCCTCATTGAGAGAATAGCTGGCGTTTTCGAGCCTTCTGGCTTTAAACGCTTTCTAGTTATTCGCTCCACTGACGGGGGCATGTTGGGCAAGAGCAATATAAGCCATCAAAGGAGAGCATTAGCTAGATTGATTGTTAGAGAGCCGAAGATATCCGGTTTCTCAGAGGTAGGGGGTTCTGGCGAATGCGTCAGACCCATCCAAAGTGCACCACGGCCCTGTAGGAAAGATCATTCACCGTCTTTAAATTTTGATCTCCTTCTTCTAGTTTTTGGTTTACGAGTTTGGTCATATTAGATATTAGAACAGAAACAACCTAATTTTATTGTTATAATAAATTCAGCAAATAACATGGAGACCTTTGGTATCCATGCTATAAAATTTAGAGCAAATAAAAATGAGTAACAAAACACCTAAAGGCTAGTAAATGAACTATTAGGATGTTATCAATTGAAAAGATCTATAACTGTCATCAACCTATAAATGTTTTAAAACGAAGTTACATAGTTCCATTTATAAAAACAGCCTCAAACACTATCGCCTTCTTACGAATACCTAGATGGTTCCTAAGTGACCTCATTGAAATGTAAAACACAGAGTTTATCCTTGTATTTTAAATATAAAACTGCACTTAAATATATGAAAAATGACTCGAATGGCGAGAATGTTTTCCTTGATCGCCTCTTGTTCTAAATATTTTATTAGAAGCCCACAAATACACGCTCATTCTGCCTATTTTCTCTGCAATATTGCAAATGGTTGCTTAGGTAGCCAGACATTTTATGTCGACCTTTACTAGAATTTTAATTACCTACAATATACATGAGGCGCATGTATTTGCATATCTGCATTTTTCTTTTGCTTAACTTGCTGTAACGTATTCAAAATTACACAAACTCCTCTTTTTTGCAACATGCAAGACGAAAACGCACAAAGTTTATCATTACTTTGCGTTAACAATGCAAACGGTCTTAATTTTGGTCGTATTTGGACTGCGGATTTTCCATGTGGATCGCCTCTTTCAATTTATTACTTTTTGCATGAGATTATAGTATTTTGAAATCGCTAAAAGAAAAGTATAGGAGCATCCAAGTTCTTAAGTTATTTCACTGAAATATATTTTATATGAGATGAAAGGTTTTTTTTCTTAGAAAAAGTACCGCGTGAACTGACACCTATTCTGCGATAAAACAATTTATTTGTCTACCCACCGTTAGTTTTCAAATTTCGATGTATCCATTTCTTCGTCACTTGGCCCCCCAAAATTTAAGTAGTAATAGAAACACTCTAATTGAGTTTTAATATTGATTTTTAATATATGACATTGAGAGAGTTTTTGTCTCCGCCATTATTTGTACCACCATTTTGCTTCTCATAATAACCATACCACAATGTGTTTGGGGGAGTTGTTAATATGATATAATGCCATAAGATTGGATTAGTATTACTTAATTAAAAACGCAGAGATTTCTAGAGTGGTGAAAATATTGGAGGCAAAAAACTTTGGAAGACATATACCGGCAGATCCACCTGCTGGGGTTTGGGCTGAGAGGGCACGCAATTTTCTAAATAGCAGCTGATGCCCGGTTGCCCATGTTATTGGGTTGAGGAATAAGTTCTTGCGGTTTTATCACATTTATTCATTGCCATTAACAATTTTAGAAAAACTTAATTTTTAATTGATAACTATATGCAATTTAATCAATAATGTATTTTCGGTTGTTATGTACACCTTCCTACCAACGTTCAACTAGTATTTCGGTGCCTCCGCAATAAAAGTCTCTGGATTTTGACTCAAATAATTCGTCTATACAGGTTCTTAATTCAACTTCAGTATTGCACGAAACGCCGCACAAATGGTTGGAGAGCGATTGGAAAAGATGGGAACCGATGAAGCCACGTCTAGCGAATATGGAGGATGCGGGAGCATTTCCCAATTAGGCGTTTGGATGACGTCTTTTGTCATATTGTCAATGTGAGGACGAGCATTGTCGTGTTGTAGAAGGACTCCACAACGTCGATTATTGTTTCTTAATATGTGCACAAATCACGCTAATAAAACTTAAATCAACACAACATTAATAAAACGCAAGAACCTAATAATCAACCTAATACAACTCACATCATGTGATAGCTTTTTAAGATAAATAAAGAATACAGGTAGAAGTGTGAAACCAGACCTAGCCGCACTTAATCCATTAGAGTATTAATGTAAATGTAAATTAATTATTAATGTATAGTTTTTAAACTTCCGCTTACACAGGAGTTGCCCGTTCCCTTGACATAACGTTTAAGCGATAAAGGAGGAAAGACACTCTGAGATGATCACATGGATCGAAAGCTCAGCAATTAAAGTCAAGTTTGGTTTTATCAAACACATTTCCTTCAAAAACAGATGAACCTAGAAGAAGATGTTTACCATCTACAAGAAAATAATATAGACGAAATATACTATAGACTATAAACAAGCTATTTGGTATTTTAACAAGACCAAACAACGTTCATCAATAGATTATCAAAGAAAGAAGAGAGCTAGCAAACAGAATAAAACAATATAAAATCTCTTCTCTCGTTGAGAAAAGTGAAATAATAGGCTCGGTTCGAACTTGTGGCTCTGAGCGCTGTTGGCTTTTTAGGCCACTATGCAATCCTACCAAGAGAATGTTATTCTAGTGGCTAGCAATTCAGACCAAGGCCATCGATTGCTCTTCTCTTTTTATGTCAAGATTCTTTGCAACCAGATCTTTTATTGAAAAGAAAGATTTTATATTTATTTTGTTAACGATGGCTATTTGATTTTTTCTACAGAGGAAATTTTTTAACAATACATGAATTTTCGGCTAAGTTTACGGGAAATACCAAGCTCAGATCTTATTAAGTTAATATCTCTCTTTTGCCACTGTTATTGTGTTTTGTAAAAATTATGTTTCATTAGGTTTTTTGATCTTTTAAAAGGTTTCCTTTAGTAATAAAAAAGTTCGGTCAAACAAACTTATAGTTCAACTTTTTTATCATTAAAAGGTCATTACAAGGGCTTTACTAACGTGGGAAGGTGGGGCGAGATGGAAGTAGATAGGAATCAAGTCTCTGCGCTTTTGCATCAAGTATTTACTCTTTTGCGCTCTGACAACAAGTCAGGTTGAGTTTTTGTAGAGTAAGATTTGGTAATTAAGGTGATGTCTTCAAATCTTCAGGAGATAGAAAGAACCCAAGCTTCTTGACGGCCAGGCCCTAGTATCTGTCTCCAGTGAAGTGGTCCCTTCGCCCTTGTGATATCATCAGCAGATCGTATTCGTGTAATCCGCCCTGATCAAAAGGAGATTACTGAAACCTGTTTAGGCCCAGTAAGATTTTCCTGGGTCTCTCTCGTCTCACTACATTCGTTGCGACTAAGAAGAATACCGCAATTGGTGTAATACCAATAGACTTGCTAAATATCTCCTTCAATCCAACTTATTGAATCATTTATATATTTTCCCGGACCTAGTTCCCTTATTTTACCTGTCAGAATATTCTTTTCTCTTACTGATTATTATTTAGACTTAAATATTTATATGTCCCCTGGTTCTTATTATTTGTATAAAAGTACATTTTAGTAGAGGTGTTTATCTTTCGAATAACCTCTTGAGAAACACCCGGCAAACGTATTCCCTTTTAAAAAGCCAACCTAATAATATCGCACTCTAAGTAGAAGGTCCTAACGTTCTTTCCAATTCGATTGTTACCAAGCGCAGCGCCGATAGTGGCTGCTTGTAGTACAATAGTGTGTACCTCTAGAGACCCTTTGGTCACACGCCTTTGTCCCTAGCTACCAGATGTCACTAGAACAAATAATGTGTGAATTATACGTCTTTGAATATCATTGAAAATAATACAAGATTTGTGGGTGAGTGGCTACTTTTGCGGGCACTATATATATATATATATATATATATATATATATATATATATATATATGCACATATATATATATATATATATATATGCATATATATATATATATATATATATATATATATATATATCTATATATATATATATATATATATGTATATATGAATGCAATGTCGCGCAGGAAAAAATGAAATAGTATTTCCAAGTACTTTCGAACTTTATTAAGTTCCTTATCAAGGATAACTACAAGAAATAATATTATATTAGAGATATATTTACGAAGGAAAAATATGAAAGATCGCCTCAAAAATAAGAAATCACCAATGATAAAGACGGAAGGGGGAAGGTAAAGATTCACAATAAGAATTACAAGAAGGAGGTAGTAAGGTCAAACTGCCTCCCTGTAATTCTTAATGTGAATCTTTACTTTCCCCCTTTCGTCATCCTTATTGGTGATTTATTGTTTTTTGAGGCGGTCTTTAATACTTTTCTTTCATATATATACCTGTAATATAATATTATTTCTTGTAGTTATCCTTGATAAGGAACTTAATAAAGTTTAAAAGTACTTGGAAACACCATTTCAGTTTTTCCTCCCGAACATTGCATTCATTTGCTACCCTCACGTGATACTTTGTGAGTTTTTCATTTCACATATGCATATATATTTATAGCCAAAGGAAAAGTTGTTTGCTTGTGGTGCGGTGCACCAATTCCCAGTTGCCAAAAATATTTCATCTTCTTTGCTTATGAATCCAGGTTCGGGATTTGAGGGTGTTCGAGGGTGTCCACCAGATAAGTTCGTATTTGGATTTATAAACATGATTATAAAAAAGATTTATTTTGAACTTGATTTTTAATAAGAATTGGAATTGGTTTGCTTTGATCCCTTTTTCGGTGGAGAAAGTAAATATGAATGAGGATGGGAAGATTTGTGTATCCTTCCCACCTATCATAGGTTCAGGAAGTGAGTTAAAAGTGCTTCCTCTGTGGATTGAGCACAACGTGAACACCATTGGAAGAGACTTGTGATTCTTGAAGTGATTTGGCGGGCACTATATATATATATATATATATATATATATATATATATATATATATATATTGATAATGTCTGATTGTTTAATTTGTAGGGAAATTTGGCCTGAACAAAGAGGTTTCTGGGAAGAATATTCGTTGATATGTGAATCGAGAGAGCAGAGCTGCCTCAAACAATTTAGGGAAAGATAAAAAAAAAGTGATAGAAGGAATGATAATGAAGTCGGGAAAAGTTTGAGAAATTCTTATAGGATTTCAGTTTAGACAATTGGCGTAAATGAACAAATAGAATGAATTGTTTAAATGAGAGTTTTGTGTGAACTGAGGTTTTTTTTATTTAGAAGGAAGATATGTGACCAAAGGCGAATATTAGAACCTGGCAAAAAACTGTATAGGAGAGTGTGTTTGTGTGTGATTATGTAACTGATTTTCGAATGAATCACCCAGCTTCTGAATAAGCATATATATATATATATATATATATATATATATATATATATATATATGGTGCGGTTAATGTAATGGCATTCTTAGACAACTGCTCTGCTTCAGGTCCAGCGGGAGATCCTATCTTCCTCGAACTGGAAGACTACATTTATAGGATAGCTAATCAGCCAGCCCAAAAAACTAGTTTCAAAGTTTCCCCTTTATGTTAGCTCCTTTACCGTCACAGAAAACAATTATTATTAATATATTAACAGCGTTTACTCAGCCAAAACACTCGAATGACCAACCTCACTAATTTTTCTTGGAACTTTTTTTCATCTTTCGAGTGTTTTATATATATATATATATATATATATATATATATATATATATATATATATATATATATATATATATATATATATATATATATACATGTAAGTTGAGGATGAATTCCGAATGAGAGGGGTAATAGTCATCATCTGGTTCGATAAATTAGATATAGTTAAAACATAATAGCTATGATCACAATAAATTATAATTGTGTTCAAAATAATGGACAATTGAAATTGATACTATTTTAGTGTGAGCGGGTTTATACTGACAAAACAATGAAACGAAAACTTTAATTAGTTTATTTAAGTAAGAGATCTTTAAAATTATCAATTAAATAAACAAAAACAATGTTAACCTTTAGCGAAGACTAGAACCGGACAACTGAGGGAGAGATTTTTGTATGCGACGTTATAGGATCCGTCCGTAGTAAACTTTTTTACGAGATTTATGTGATTAGGAGGGGGTAGGCAGTAGAATCATTATTGGGATTGAGGTTTAATTGCTTTATTAACAGTGATTCAAGAATACGAAGGGAGATAGGATCTTTGGAATGTCCTAATATCAATCTGACATTGAATGGAGTAATCACGGATGGGTGACATCTCTTTATTAGTGAAAACGGAGCAAGTACGCGAGCTTATACTTAGGTTGGAACAGACTCCAGCTTTCAATTGGAAGAGGGTATTTTTCTAAAGTTATCATCCAGCCTAACCATTGGAGAAATTATTTTACCTTTGTGTTATTTTCTGACACAATTTATTATTGAATTAGCGCTGATCTGTGCAGTTTTTCCTACTTCTCCTTCTCCCTTATACGGGTTTAAAAGATGGCTTAGAAACTGTTTTTGTATCCTTTTTATATCTATATATAGTGTTGATCTTTTCTTGGAGGTTATTAAATCTGACGAGAGTTCTGACTGCAACATTCTCCTTTGGATATGCTCTGTGACGCGCCTTACATATCCGGTAGAAATTCTTGTGATACCGAGTTCGTTTCACTTATTGACGTATGGATATCTTTTATTCTCCAATATCACTTCTAAAGTAGCGTCTTTACAAGGGAGACTTAATTTTTTAATGCATTAGTTTTGATCTTGACTTTTAATTCATAATCACTCATGTTTCTCACCTCTTCAGAGAATAGGTGAACTTGCCTGTGTCTAGAAAAACACACAGATCTGATGTGTATTTTATTATGAAGTTGAGTGTGCTGAATTCGAAGTTTATTACAAGAATTTTCCATCACGTAACATTTTCTGTTAAATTGCCGATTTAAAAATTATGCAATTGATACCGATTACCAAGAAATCATAAATGTTTTTCGGTTGCAAAATCAATTATAAATGCGTCCATTGTATCTAACTCATGGATATATAATGAATCTGCTTTGTTTGCGAGACGTCTCAGGTGTGTCAGGATTCAGCTTCCAGCATAAGTCAACCAGCATACGATGGCTCCATTTTCCATTATACCTGTTTTCTATTGACGCTATACATAATTTAATGAAACCTCTCTCCATGTTCATAACTCAAATTTCCGTCATTCTCTGAGAAGAACAACACGGACAGATGAGTATGAAGAAAGTGTATCATTAGTGACCTATAGCATCCGATATCATGGTAGGCCTTGATTAAGCTCTCAACTACATGCTCTCGCTGGGCCCCTTGGTGCTCTCCCTGAAGTCTTCGCATACATGTTTGAAGTCACGCTAGTTCAGTTTCATCCATTATCGCATTGAAATCCTAATCAACTATAAGTTGAAAAATCTGAGTGCCTCCGCATATGCCTTCTTTAATCTTAGCATCACTTATTTTAGGGAAAATCGGTTTTAAGTACCGGAAACATGACTTGTTATGTTTCATTGCTTTGGTAAATTGCTTCATTAGGCCTAGTTTTATATGCACTCATGGCAAAATTATTTTCTTCTTCTAGATAGTGGCTCATGAATTACATTATGGTATCTAGGCGTCAAGTTTCGAGAGCTGACCATTCTGAGGGGACATAATTTTCTGATCTCGCCCTGTTTTCTCACTTTCAAAGGAACCACATAAAGTTTGTAGCGAATAAAGTAGGGCTACTACCTTCAAGCCAGCACAAATTAGCCACTCATGCTCCTTGTAACTAATGCAGTCTAATGTTAAAGCAAGGTAGTCATAGGTCTCTCCTAAAATGACTGAGTGAGCAAATGAAAC
Organism: Ceratothoa steindachneri; assembly: GCA_963969495.1. NCBI lineage: Eukaryota > Metazoa > Arthropoda > Malacostraca > Isopoda > Cymothoidae > Ceratothoa > Ceratothoa steindachneri. The sequence continues at coordinate 92,710,279 of OZ018328.1, forward strand.
CTTAATACATGCTGTTCCAAATGTGCAACAGATCGGCTTTTATGCTATAAAGGGATGCATCGTTGAATGACCTCCACTGATTTTGTTCATAGGTCAGCTTAATGGTATTAAATAGGCCTCTGATATTATTACAATGAATCAAGTTGTTTTCAAAAGTGAAGAATTGCTGTAGATTTGCAGAACGCTTCCGAAATACTATAATTCAATCATGTTCATTCATAAGATTCGATTTTTGCTTACTAAGTGTCAGATCACGAACTAGATTATTGAGTCCCGATTGGATGATTAGGTCTGGTTTCTTGTCAGATTCAAGCTGTCCCACATATGTATGGTGTATAATGAGATTCTGAATCGTCTGAGTTGCTCGTGTCATCGCTTGGTAGCTCAGAGGGCGGATGTTGTACAAACAAGCTCATGAATGTCGAACTGGGCAAATAGCAGACTGAATATCTGGAAACATGATAGATTTCTTGCCTTTTCTGTTGCGACCTGCAGTGAAATAAAATAAAATCAGACTAAAACTGGATATTACTGGCTGTAATCACTTGTGGAAATAGTGAAAGTACAACAAATAAGTATTTCAATCGCTTTAATTGATAAATCTCTTGAAAAAAATATTATAGCCCAGGAAAAAAAACACATGAAATGCACACCTCTAATATTTGTTAATCAGAACTAGCAATGCGTTAAATGGTCCTTTGGCTGCCTCCAGACCATTGGTAGGCCAAACATGAGGTTAGATAGGCTCTTTGCCTTTCACCCAAGCATAAAAGGAACTTTTACACTTGATACAATATATTTTACGTGCCCACTCTTTGGCCTGCTCACCCACTTTACATCCATGTTACAGTTCATTTAGTTTTTTCACCTGTTTAGTCAACTGTCTCATGTAATGTCTTAACGTAACTGATCCACATATATAACAGAAACTGCCTGGGGAATTTTCGCATTATCTATGCATTTTAGCTCTGTCTCCTCTAAAATGAAACACTGTAGTATGTGAAAAATAATATAAATAAAAAAGTAAAAATAGGAAGCATTTATAATAAATTACCAAATGAGCAAGAGTTACGTAAATACCACGAATTTGGACCCATATAACTTAAAAAAATATTTAGTATATTTTCCTAAATTTCATACGTTAGGTTGACAAATACCTTAGAGATACCGCATTGAAATTATTTCAAAATCGGCTTATAACTTTTAGAGTTGTCAGTTTCGACTCAATCCTGGTTGCATTCACTAAATGCGGAACCATCAGTGTATTTAACGTAAGGAAATGGTAATTTACGAGAATCTGGATGGTCGCAGAAAGAGACGGATGTTATATTCGTAATTGAGGCCAAAAATAGCCTATAGAAATTATTCTCATTTGCGTTTTCTTATTGTTGTACAGTGTTATTTATCCTTTTATTCAAATTTTATATTCATAATAAGATTTAAAATATCTTGAACATTTTTAGTAATTGGTTTAAATTCACTTTACCTTCTATGGGTTATAAGTGCTTATTTGTTTTCGATTTATAAACTCATTAACTTCTTAACATATGTTTTTGCATAGACATTTTAAATTAAGGTTAATTTAAACTAGGTAGATATCTTTTAAAAATGTTAATTAAAACCCTATGCAAACTGCAGATTGTATGAGTTTATTTAGCTAAGCATAAAACGCATATATAGTATATTTAAGGATGCAAAGGAGACATTTTTATGTGAAAGAGAAATAAAAAAACACGTTTACTTATTTCCCTGGGACAATTATTGTTTAATTTCAAATTAACTAAAGATTTTCTAAACTACTTTGTTTTAAACCTGCTATCCTAATATCATGAATTTCTTTTCCTCCTTTTTAACTAGCAGCTACGAATAGACACCGTTCAAGGTAGTTGATCTTTTACTACTCTACTTTGGTGCCTCTTGATCTTGACATGCTAAGTTCGTAGCTGATCTTGATGGAGTTGCTTACCTACTTTATTCATTAATGTTATGCATAATGTTTGTGCTGAATTATTAGATAGTATTTCAGTGATTTTAACTTAATGAATGATATAAGATAAAATTACTGTACTACCTTGTCGATTTAAGCAATTGCAATTAAAATTTGCTGCATGCGATTGTTTTGTCAATATCTTGGACGAAGTCAGGCTGCCCATCCTCTCTCTGCTCTCTATCTTGAATTTTGCTCGAACAGATCTTAGCGATAATAGGCCGGTTCTTTAGAATTATTATTGAGACAAGCACAGCCTGGCTAGATGTTATTTTAAGGTGTATCTAAAGGATTCAGCCCATTCATCAACCCCTTTAATCATCAAAGGGCAAAGTATGGGAGGGAGGGAGAGAAAGGGAGAAGGGGAGGGTTTGGCTTGAGAAAAAGAGAGCAAATAAGTCTTTGAAAAACCTGATGACGTTTTACTTCATCTTTTTATTATAATTTCGCTAAATAGCGAAATTTTCCATGCGGATATGAGATGTTTGCATGAGCAAAATATGCACTTTATTATAATGTTCGACCGTCCTATGAATTCACGCTAGTAATCATCATTCATGAATGTTCAGCATCATTAAAACTTTGGCATCAAGTACTAAAATATGTACATGTATGGTCTATACCTGAAGCAGGTCAGCAACTGCTGTGCAGTGCAGTGCTTTATTAGACTTTGGACAAAATCCACAATTTCGGAAATTCTTTAGAAGCTTGTTCATATTTAAAGCACTTTAAAATTTGTTTGGAACTAAAGCAAAAAATGGGCAATATCTTCAATAAAATTTGAGAATAATTTACTAGAAAACTGTTAAAGAAGGATAAACTAAAAATTGTTAGGTGATACTCGAATTGTATATACTGCATGGCCCAAAGGTTACGCGCAACATTGATCTCTCTTATTTTACCTTTGAAGGCTGTATATCTAAAGCAACGATATATGCATCTCTCTGACGAGAACTTTGTAGGGAAAATTATAATCAAGATCCTTAAATTCACTCAAAAACTTAGTTCTTTCCCAATTATTGATTCATTTCAATTTTCAGTGATGTATTAATTTTTCGATGAGAAAATATGAAATTAAATTATTTATTTTTCCTATAACTGGAAGCATTAATTTATTCCCTTAATAACTCTAAAATATTCGAGTGTAGCCCATGATAGAAGGATTTAAACTTTTTACAGCACCTTGAATTTACCCCAAATTTGTCAAATGTTTATATAACTTATTGGATAGAACTGTGTTTGGTAGGTCAAGTGTATCTTTTTATTTTAAAAATATTGCATAAAATATCCGGGGCAATATTTGAAATATTTAAATTGTGGTTAGTAAGAAAAGGAGAGAACAAGTAGAGATAACGAGCTCAGTGAATAATAGCAAAGATAAGTAAGCTTAAAATAGATCTAGAAGAGATAAACAATCTCTAAGGTAACCGAGTCAAGATATAGGTGTAAAATAGGAACGAATCATAAAATAAATTACTAATAAAGGAAGTTAAAGTTCGTGTATCCTTTTCTTAGTTAAAACGTAATTTTTTTATCGAGCAATCTTATTTAACGCTTTAACTCAATCAAGAAATTGTTTATATTTATCATCCTAACATTTGTTAATTTTTAAAAGTTCAATTATGTAAATATAAGTAGTAATAGTAGTTAAACATCCTGCATTAGCCATAGCGGATAGTTACCGGAAATGGATATAAATTAAAGGTCAGTATGACTGGCTGGTAAGCTTGAAGGCAGCAGCAGAAGGCGCTCTTTAGGGAGAGTTGCTAGGAGGTATTATTTTTTGGCATTAATCAACGTACGGGTAGTAACTTCGTCGCTCAGGAGAGGGGGACGTGTTACGCGCCAAATATATGTGGATATAGATACCCACCAGCAGGAATAGTTTAAACAGTTTTTTTTTTTTTTTTCAAAGATACGAAAAAAATGAGGGAATTGTTGTAAGTATATATGTGTATGGTAGGAAGTGTAAGATCTATCCACTGTAGTGAAGGAGTAATTAGTAGACAGATCTCTACGTGCGTTGCCGTTTGAGTCTGCTTATGCCGGGTTCGATACGGTACTGGGAGGTTAGAAGAATAACGCCTTCTCCATTAAGCTAGCAAAGGGTTACGTAATAATAAGTCATAATAGATTATATCTAAAGCAAAAATTAACACAATTGAACCTACTAAATATCTAGTAATCTTGAGATAGCTCTAAGTTGCCCTAATAACAAAAAGGCAGCCTTTTTTTGATAAGTTGGCTAATATTTACTTGATCTGAAAAAAAATATAGTGAGTGAAAGAGATAGTGTGTAAATGGAAAAAGAGTTTGAACATAACATTTTGTCTGCTAATGGCCTATAGAAGACGGGCAGCTGTCTTAAATTGATGCCTAATGCGAAGACAATCAGAAGAAAAGTTGGGTTAAAGTAAATTTAATGAATAGAGAAAGTGTTTTAAGGCCTGCCTGGACAAGATAAAAAAGAACGAAAGGTCTCAGGAATAACCTAACCTAACCTAACTTATAGTTATAGGTCCCCTAGAAATTTATATATCTCACTTCCTCTAAATGAATTAGGAGATTTTATGGGAATTTTCTTATGAAATTTGGAAATAAATTTTAATGAAATTAATCAGAATAAAAATTTTTTACTTCACTCATTAGATTTGTTAAGGAGAAGTTTTGTTCTTAACCCAAATTTATATCTAAATGAAGAAAAGGGAAAGGATGCTACTGTGTTTTATATATAAGTTTAACAGATGAAACCGACACGAAGGGCAAGAAATTACAGCGAAATCTTTTAATAAATAGAAAGGTTTCTCACAATAATGGCACTATTTTCTCTTCTAAAAGAGGCTATTTTTTATTATTTCAAGATCTAGCCGTCAAAAACGAAAGGTGACGCTTGGGTCAGTCCACATTCAGACAATCCATTGCATACAGTGTATAGCAGGTCAAATCTTCCCCCTATCGATAGGATGCACTCTTCCGGGGCTATGCAGAAGCATTGTTCGCAACGAACACCCGTGTGATGGATCGAGTTCCACTCAGCACAATTTATGCTCAGAGGTATAGACGTAGAACACGCGGACTTATTATAGATAAGGACATAAAATAGCAATAAAAGCAACCCTATTGCCACCCAAAATTGAGAACCTAATTAAACCAAGAATGCCCATGTTCCACTAAAAAGTCTCTGTGACTGCTATTGTGAGATGCCCAGGCGAAGCCTCAGTTATAAACAAGATAAAATAAACGGTGTGACTATACCACATTTAGAGGCATACCATTTAGAAACAAGATTTGTTTGTGTTAGACATGAGTTGCCACAAAATTAAATAACAGTAAGTCTCAGGTAAATAAAACCAAAACCTGTATTCTTAATCTTGGCAAACATGTAGTTCAGTGTCTTATGCATTCGAACTCCAAGTAGGAATTGGGGTGTCATCAAAATTGATTAAAATTTCATCTACATAAAATGAAGAAAGAAGTGCTTTCGTCAGTGCCGGTGATACATTTTATCTTAGATGAAAAAGGGTGACACGGAGTAAACTGCTGTGGAACGTTCTCTTTCTGCCATATTTGACTATAGAGAGTTGTCCCTCCCGTAGGTAGATTTAAATATCCGCAAAAACTTAGACATGATAATATTTAGTTGTTCTATCTTCCACATGGAGCCGAGGCTCCCCGTGATACCCGAACGCTATGCCTTATGAAACGTTCTTTACAAATCAATCAAAACCTTAGCATATTGCTGTCGATGAGAGGAAGACCTCGAAAAAATAATTTTTTATTCCGATCAAAACTTAAGGTATGGAATTGAACTTACATTTCAGCTGTAAGCTAACCAAATATCAAGCAATTCCTCCATCAAATTTATTGATCAGGAAATTTGAGACATTTGATGAAAAAGGATCCGAGTAAAGCGATTTCTCTTTGGCCTGAGAAAAGCAAGCAGATAGGAATTTTCCATGAATCTGGGAAAATGTAATCCGTCTAAATCATGTTGAAGATGGAGAACTGATAGCAATGCCTTCCTCTCCTTCAGAATTTTGCCGAAAACTGGTCTCGCTCTAGGAAATCGACTAACAGTTAATAATTTTGTGGCCGTTGTAGCGCATATAGGCATATCGCTTCTCCTTGATGTCCTCTGACAATTTATCGAGACCAAGGAAGTGGACATCGCAAAAGAAAGTGCTAGACGTTCAACAAATTAAAAACAGGTTACAGCGCAGAGTTTGCCAGTGAGAAATTTAGAGGCTTCATTAAGTAAACTAAACTAATCGACTGAGTTGCAGAATTAGTCCTTTCCTTGAATGAGGGCCACCGTGCCGATCCCAGCACAATTAGAGCCTTCCTATGAAATTGACAAGGAGGAAAAAGTTACTAATCAGAATCCCTCACATCCAAGTTATCTGACAGTGAATTATAGGCTAAAATAAGAGTATACTTCTTGTACAGGTTTATCTGCACTGATATTAACTGAAATCTTGTATTTAAAGCTAGAAAAAGAAGCAAGACTTCAAGTGAGGTGCAAATAAAGATCCACTTTCCCGCTTCACTTACTCGTTGTGGCAAGTTTACAAAAACATATGCCGAGAGGCTAGTCAGGTGACATTAGCCAAACATGGTCTTCGCAGCTCCTCCTAGTTAGCTCAGAATACACGAAAATTATATTGATGGAAAATGACCACCACGACCCTAATGGGTTTAACTAAAACGGGATGCTGTATTTGCTGCTTAAGAAAACAATTAATGAGAGTACCTGTAGTCTTACTGGAGAGAGCTCTTGGGGGCTTGGGCCACCAGGAGCGCTGAAGGCGTTTTTGTCACTTACGGCTTACAGGAGTTGCTTGGGCTTACAAGGCTTTCTTTCTTTCTTCTTCGATACCTTTGGCCAAGGAGTATTTGGGGAGTTTGAAGGTTTCCTCGTCCTTTGGAAAGTCGTGTCTGGAAAAGGGTCAGGGAGCCTAAGCTTTGTTTGGTTGGTAGTCCACATTTAGTGACACAATTTACATACGAGCCATAGGGATGCTTTGTGTCATTTTGTGGACAATGGGCTGCCTAATGTGAGTAGGGACGCTCAGCTAATCCACCTTTTTAGAATGACTCGCATGGTGTGATTATGCTTAGATTTTAGCTTATGTATGTCGAGATTCTGTATTGACAACGGGTATACCAGGGTGGCCCCTAAGGGAAGTATTATCTGCAAAAGGGTTTCAAATGGGCGCGGTAGCTGCTTTGCTCATAGACCTGCTTTCAGAAAAAGAATAATGCCTGCCATTATTAACCTGGGAGAGTCGCAAGCCATGACGGTACTATTTCCTTCTCCTTCGCGAAAAGAAAATCGTTCTAAATATAGACGTCAAGGACCTCATCAAATAAATGCTAGTCACATTGTTACAAGGAAGCAGGATGCTGGTCGGCAAGATTCACTCTTCGCCTGACACGATGCAAATTATCTTGTAAGGCTTTACTGTAATTTGTCAAAATATTGGCTTGATCTGACCTGGCACAGCAAAATTTTCTATTTGCATGTTTGAAACTGTACCTTTGATAACACCCCACTGGCAATGGAAAGAATAGTTTGGTGTGTTAGAGAATCAAGATACTGACACCGATTTATAGAGCCTGTCACGATTTACCGCAAAATAGAGTGTCAAGTGTAGGTCTCGCGGGACCTACCTATTTCCTGATCACAAGTTCAACGATAGCCGTTTTCAGGTGACCCAGCTCTTTAATGGATTATTTCCCTAGTTCTATCTAATTGACAACTTTCATAAACAAGTTATAGTACGGTCGTTTATGTGCAGGCAATCCATTAAGTGACTAATTAGCGCACTTTACGCTCGCCTGAATTTACTCTTACGTCACATACTAGAAAAGAGGACTTTTAGTTCCCTACCAAAAAACTTAACAACTGCTTAATGCTTCCATTTATTGAACAGATAATCAGGATATTTGTGAAACAAGCAGGATTGAAGACGCAGATTAGATATATTTATGTATTACTTGTTTTAGTCATTGGGAATTTTTATCTATTTCCGAGCGGTAGCAGAGGGCGGATATGCTATCCTTGTCTTGGTTACATTCAGAGTTGGTAAGGGACTCGTCCACCGACGAGGGCATCGCCGATAAAAGATCCCTCTAATATGTTCCACTATTTATTTTCTTTTGCTTCTTAGCAAAATTGTTGAAATGCTCTCTTTTCGCTCTTATCTCTAATGGGATCTCAAGCCAGGAGTGGCAAGCCTGAAACTATCATTATCCGAAATTGAAAAAAAAACTCGCTGCCTGAGGTTCACTATCAGAGAAAATATGGCCCTCTTCTTCTTTTGATTCCTTTATAGACCATGTTACCCTGGCAGGATTTTGAAAACGAAGATTGATCTTCTAGTCAAGTCAGTGTTCTCACTCGGAAAACCTCTCGTTTGGGGTGGTGCTGCTGTCAGTTAATTGCTCATCTCAGAATTGCCTACATCTGATATTCATGAAGATTAAGTTTTTTTCGGAGCAAGAAAGGAGACTCTCTTAATCCGCGGGCGTACTCTCAAATGATGCATCCTCGGTGGAGTCACTTGACCTACATCGGAAATAAGTCCGGTGTGTCCCACCCAGAAAGGTCACAAGAAGTAGGTCAAAGAAGTGGACGCCAGGGATCAATGGAGTTAGCCTCCTCTTGCTTTTAAAACATGGTTTAGCCTGCACATATGTTCATATGTTGATATCTGGAGCGGTTGACCTTGCATTGCTGCTTCCACATACTTTGTCTTGGAGGACTTATTCTGATGAGAGAGTTGTTGGCGGATCTAGTCTAATAGGAGACTCACAACTGAGCACCTACGAGGAAGAGGCTAAAATAGAAAATCTTTTACCCACTAGACATAGCTGAGGGCAAAATCCCCATTTCCAAGAAACAAAAATGGAGGGGATCCTCAGACAGCATGCCTCCCTTCTAAAGATGGAGCTATTCGAGAGCAACTTAAGAAATAGTTTATGGAAATCCAATTTAACCTTCGAAATTGAACAAAGAGGACCCCCTTAATTTCAAACGTGTGTTGGCTTGGACCTCGACCACCACAAGATTGGTCCAAGTTTTACGAATATGATATATTTAGAAATTTGTGGCTTTTGCACGCAAACGAAACTATAAAAATTCTGACAAATAATAGATAAAGAAAGGAGGCTGGCTATATGTTAATTTTATCCGCTTCTGCATATCTTGTCTTGGATTTACGGATCTTTTAGGAGCTACTTCTCTTGCTGTGTTAGAGCGTCCCATTCATGCTTGTGCGGTAACACAACTAAATTCCTGCAGCGAATAATCTTTCTCTAAATTTCACAACTTCTAATGAACAAGCTGAAAGTTAGCTCTGAGAGAGGGGATCTTTATCTATATGCCATAATAGTTGTTGACAAAACAACCAACATCCAAATAACTGGTTTGTGACCGACTAGGAGACGGGACTGGAGACAATTAGTGGGCCTGGCAGTAAACAAGTATTAAATCTGACTCCTACAGGCAGTGCATCTTTATGTACTTCAAAAACAGCCGCAGGCAGATAGATGGTATGCTAATTATTCGCAAGAACCGGTTATAAGGGCAAGACCTCACTCACCAACCCTCTCTTTTGACGTTACATGAATCTTCTGCGTTTTTTTCTTAAAAGTAGAGATAAGATATAAGGTGTAACAACATGCCTTTCCAACAGATTTTAGTGGAATTTATGTGATCACCCTTGTATGTTCGTTAGTGTGTCTGTTTTTTTTAAGATTATTGTTGAATGCTTGTAGTGAGGGCATGCTTGGGCTAGGTGAGTGCTAATTAAATTTAGAGAAAGATTCGCATTAGAATGCAAATTCTAGTTTAATTATTCGCTTAATTTGATTTATAAATTAGGGCATTTTCCACTATCTTTTCCAATATTATATAATATTGGGTTACTAAAATTAGAAATACTCAGTGTTTCTTAACATATCACGTAATCCTGTGATATATTTAGGTTAATTTCTGTGTGATTAAAATGTATAATTGTATGTGCAATCTTTACAGTCGTAGTAAAGTAAGGGAAGTAGTAAAAAATAGAACTACCACTCCCGGGTAGCTGATTTAATGTAAACTTCGTATGCTACAAAGAAATATTGTTCTCTTTTAAAGAAAAAAGTTATATATAGACGAATAGAAGATTTCAATCTGCCATTGTGGAAAATAAACTTTTGTTGATAATTTACAAAATACCTAAGATATACATAATTCTTAATGTGACTGTCAGGTTTCCAAGATGCAGGAATTATATAATTTTACTTATTATGGCCTATGGCTGATCAGGATTAGAAATACGGATTTATTTCGCGATTATAAAAAGGTATTTCTATGGTAACAGTGTTGGCGGAGATATTGAGCTCTATAAATGGTTTCAAGATATAAAAGTGAACGAGTAACCAACCCTTCGTCTCACCTATCTGCGCTTTAGGGCACGAAAATTAAGTGCCTTTTACGATACTAAGGTGGCAACAGTGTAGTGCTAAACATACTTTCTATCACAAGCAATCAAAGACATTTCACTTAGAAGAAATCAATGAGCCTAATTGTTATAATGGAAACGATACTTTGTAATCAAGTGTGTGGCAGACCATGAGAGTGTCAAATTAAGGATAGTGCCCAATATCAACTTTAAACCATCATAGAATTCGATTTAATCTTTTTCAAAAGTAACAAATACCAATATTTAGCGTCTTAAAATGGCTTTTATTAGTTATAACAAAAGTATCATTACCACTAACAGATCAAAATCTAACAGGTATATCTCCAACAACAATTTTCAAAAGGATATGTATTAGGAAAGTCGAGAAGTTGAGAAAGATGAAAATGTACGAAGGCTGATCATCCCAGATGCTCAAACGTGTGGTGTTGTAGAGAAAAGAGAAGAAATTCCTTTCTTCCAGCACATTTTTCATTCTTGTTACGAAACAAAGAAAGCTCTCCTATTACAAATTTGGTGCCTCATTTCACGAAACAAATGTTTATGCTAATATATTTCGCTTTAAAAGAATCCAAACAGGGCTTGAAATAACAAACTTTGATTCAACAAATTGCTGAATTTAGTTTATATTACTTTGCCTTCAATGCATTGAGTAGGAACGAAATTTAAATAAAGAAGTTTCCAGGAAATCTCATCTTTGTTAAGCGTTCCAGTTAAGGTTTTGCTTAGACGATTTATTGTATAAAGGAAGAATTAAGCAATATTTACTGAAATTATTTCAGGTGGAAAGTTTAGAAAAACATTTAAAAAAATAATAACGTTATTGAAAGTTAAAATAGATGGAAAGTTCATTGAATATGTAGAACACTTTGAGTTCTAGTTATTTATTTTAATTACTCCACCCGTCGCGTTTAAATCTTAGATGAGATAACTTGACAAAACATTAATAATTTAAATAAATTAAAGGATTATAAACCACATTAAGTTCCACTCAATTGTAATTAAAAAATAAAGGAAACTGCGGAAGTCAGAAGTGAAGGATAGTTAAAAGGAAAAGAGGATAAGATGAAGAATTAGTTTGACACTTAAATTTTCAATTGTTACAATCTAAACTAATATTGATCCATTATTTTTTTAAACATATTTACTGAAGTGCTTAATAGGCAAGTGTTCCAAATCAGTTCTATAAGAATATTTATGCGCAATCACAGTATTAAATCTTTTCTTTACCTGCTTGATCCGTTATTTCTAGCGGTAGCCTCTCTATCTTACTTAAATATTTTCATATTTCATATAATTGAACCCAGTTTTTATTTTAAAGACTTGAAAAAGATGGCCACGTCGATACCGATCTTCCAGTGAAATTAAGTTCCCTCATTATGTCGCTCAATACTGAACGGGTTAAAATAATTCAACGTTCTTCTCAAATATGCACAAAAGAAGAATTCCAGTGTCCTAAAAATGAGATTTTACAAGTGATTTAGATATATTAGGGAATAATAGGGTATTTTGATTCAAATACAAAAAGGCTGCTTGGGTAGTTTGGAATCGTATTATTTTTTTGTAAAGCCATAGACATAGCCACAAGTTTTGACAGTTAAACAAATTTTGTGATTCGTAGGCTTAACTGCTTCAGATTACTCCATGATATCAATTCCGTGATTATATTTATCGTAAAATAGAAGGCAACGAAATTATTTGTACATAAATCCAAAGATTAATGCAAAACAAAATATTTAATTCATAAATTAGAATCAAGTGTATTGGACCATTCTTTTCATGACATCTGCAACTCACCCAGTGGTGCTGGATATCAACTTTACAAATATTTAAGGTTGTTACTGTTTATACGATTCTGCTTGTTATTCTGCCTTTTTAAGAATCGCTTATAGGTTTTCAATCGGATAACACTGTCCAACAATGATTTTGCTACGGAGAGAAAGTAGTTTTCTATTGTAGTTTTTTGCGTAGATTACGAAAATGCCCTTTATTTTGCATGAAGTGATCATAGTTTTTTGTAATCCGCACATTTAATTTTTTATTAATATTAGAATTTTCAGAATATAAAGGTAGTTAATATTTGTTATTATTTTTATTTTATTTGAAAAAAATTACAAAGATAAGTGGATACAAAAAGCTTATTCATCAAAAAAAAATAATAAGTCCTTTTAATACATTTCAGAGTCTGGTATTATAAAAATATATTTAAAAAAATTCTGAAGTTTCAAGATTTTTTTTAAATTGCTGAAATTTATATAATAGTCATATCTTTTTAGAATATTTAGGCTTCTTTGTATGTAAAACATCTTGTCTGTCTCTGTGAAGGGTTCAACAGGAGACAGCAAGCATAGCAAGACTCCATTTTCCTCTATAACGATTTCCTCTAGTCGCAATATCTTGGTGGAATCTTTCACCTTGCTCATCGCTGACGTCTGCTGGATTCTCTGGAAAGAAAGACAGATGGGAATACAAAAAATGCATCTTTAATGACATACTACAACCTAACTCATTATAAGAGCTAATCAAATTCTGAACAAGAATGTGGTAATTTTCTGATTTATGCCTTTCAAGGAGAGCATAACATAAACCTTTGAAACTAGGCCATGCTTCAATTCTGGTTTGCTCAATTTTGCCTAAAACTCACTATCTACCATAACTTGTCGAATCTGATGCCCAACAAAGATTCCTTCATAATTTTGGAATAACTAATCTTAGCAAACATTTTTTTTAAGTATAATAAGGATGGCTGGTCATGGTTTAATGCTTTCAAAAATTGTTTAATTAAACCTAATTTTATGTGAAGTGGTGGAAAAAATTATGTTTTCTTCAGAGACCAATTGTTCACGTATCACATTATGACAACTTATTTTTGTCTCTTCTCTTAAAGGTTATGGTAAGTGTATCTAATGTTCTCCCTGTGCTTTACTACCCCACTGGCACAAAAAACAAATGGATTTTGTGTAGCCTGACTGCAAGCCATTCAAAATGGCTACTACCTTAAGGTTAGAACTAATAAACCATTATATTCATTGTATTTAATGCTTTTTAAAATGAAATCTAAATTTTCATAAGTTTCTTTCAAAACAACACAGTGAGCTACTGGTATCAATGGTAGTTTATTTTCATTATGCAGAAGCACGGCTTTACTACTATATAACGAATCGTCAATGAAACGTCTCCATTATTACAGGAGCATCAATTGTTTTCAAAAGAAAATTTGTCTTGTAGATTGTTTTATCGTATGCGAAACTTAGTAATTCGAACATTTTCTGCTACTAAATTTCTTTCTTTTAGTCTCGAGGGCAGTAATTCACTCTGTTGCTTTGTTAAATTTAGATCTCTTACAAAATCATTAGGATCAAGATGTGAGAATGGTTTTGGAGTAGTATCAACAGTTCCAGGAACATAAATTGCAGTTTCTGCTTCACATGATTCCATATCTGATTCATCAGAATTATAGAAAGCTATTTCTACAGGTGGTTCAGGCACTGGAATGTCTTTTGAGAGATGTATAGGCACTTCGTTGTTTTACCTAAAGGTAAGGAAATTATATGCATAAAATTTAAAGTTATGTACATATGTGTGATTACAATAAAATTTTTCACAACTTAATCAATTTTATATTTTGAAAAAATAATATTACAGTATACTACTTCAAAATATAGGTACAGTGGACAATAAACAATTACTTACTTTGTATGTCTATGAAACAGAAATAGCAGTCAGTGGCATGATCTTGGGGTTCGCTCAATACTATTGGAACACCAAATTGAAGGCTTTTTATTTTTCCTTTCGACTATTTTGATGAAGAATTAAAGCATGTGGTGCGACAGATATGTGGTGCTCATGGTTTATCTTGGTCGACAACTTTACATCCAAAATACAAATTATATAGTTTTTTCACTAAAAAGGAAATTTTTCTTTGATTTTTTAAAAATGTTACTGAGCCACATATGTAGCAGAATTTACCTGAGATATTTGTACACTGTTCTCTTGGCATTTTAATGAAAATGATTGCTTTTATTTAAAAAATTATTTAATTAAATAACCTGAAAATAAGAAATAAAAGAATGAAATTCGTTAAAACCATCAAAATTTTACAAAAATAGTAATTATCGACTTACAAAAAACTGTAGTCATTTTGATAAAAATGACTTCCTTTTTGAAATCTAATAAAAAAAACTACATAAAAAATGTAATTCAAATCTTTGTAGTAGACAAAAAGTTTAATTTTGTTAGAGAGTGTTATAATCACAAGTGTTTTCATGGCAAAGCCCAAATATTTCAAGCCAATTAAAAACCACTCGAGCTCTATGGTAAGATGATGTCGTGGTATAGCAAGGACCGATTGGTGGTGTAGGTACGTATCGGTTTGTTACGTACTTCGAGACCACTTGATTAAGTTTTCTCTAAGAATGCTATATTATTTGATTATTATTATTATTATTATTATTATTATAACGTTATTCTAATCTTTGAAGGTTTCTAGTACCATGCTCAGCGTACCGAGGATTGAATTAAATACTAAGAAAATAGACCTTTAATTAAAATAGGGACAAAAATTGAAATCTGACACACAAACTAGACTGACCTTGGCCTCAATTTTTATGTAGCCTCAAGAATGTTGTTTTCAGGCAGGCGCGTGGGCATCTTTACTGTCACTCCAGATGGATGTCTGGCGCGAGGATAGCTTTAAAGCCACAGATGAATTTGTTACTCAGTCGATTTCACCAACGGGACCAGGAAAGTATGTTTCTTCCACTCTTTGGGTTAATCTGGGAATAATTCGCACTGACGAGCGATGAGCAAACGAGTGAATCCTTTGACGAAGGAGAGTGCTTGAGGGAGTTCACTTTGGGGTATTCCTCAATGTCGAGGACAGTCTCTGGGTTTTGTTGTACAAAAGGATAAGGGGTTTCTCCGACGAGAGCTAGTGGAACTTGATTCTCAACACAAGCTAAGTTAAATTTGTCGGTGTGACCACCAGGAACGGGCTCAACATGAGCTTTTTCTGCGTTCCTCTCGTAGGGTTGCTGCGCACTGAGCAAGACTTCGTTGTCTCGATCGTAAACTCGATTTTCCTCGTTCTTCTGCAGTTATTCGATTATATACTTCCCCACTTCACTGTGGTTAAGGGAAGGAAGGGGGGGGATGAGGGCAGGGTCCTTAAGTCTCCTCCTCTAACGGTATTTCTCAGAGCCTCTTTCACCTAGCCCTAAAGGCACCTTCTGTCATTTGGTTTTCGCTCCTCTAATTTAC
Source organism: Ceratothoa steindachneri (assembly GCA_963969495.1). Classification (NCBI taxonomy): domain Eukaryota; kingdom Metazoa; phylum Arthropoda; class Malacostraca; order Isopoda; family Cymothoidae; genus Ceratothoa; species Ceratothoa steindachneri. Next base: position 92,725,993 of record OZ018328.1, read on the forward strand.
CATATGAAGTGAAATTAAATACTAACTCTTAGGGGAAATATTGCTGGTTTAACCAATGTTAGGCTCACCAGACCCGACATGTGATGATAAGTGCATTGTATGGTTGGGCGAAGGCCTTTCTGGTGATAGTCGAAGCAAAGGGAGAGAGGGGAGTTGGTTAAGTGATCGAGCTTCGCCTCCAAAATGCCTGGACGTTACGGTTACCTAACTGGGCCTCTGGTTTGAGGGTGGGATATCGATTTCCCCAAAATGCTATATCATTTTGAAATATACATGGATCTCCACCAAATTGGTCTTGAATCTTCGGGAGGAGAACTTGCCATCGACGCAAGAAGCAGTCATATTGAATATTTTTTCTTTCTTTTTTTGGCTAAGCATAATGCAATATTACATTGTGTTAGAAAAATAATTAGATAGATATCAGACTACTTTTCGTGTTTTCACATTCTACCTTCTACTAGACGACAACCTATCCTTGCTTTTAGAGTGAGCATCGTCTACCTTACTGCATTCTTTATCACGAGACCATTGTCAGAAATTCTTCGTCGAAACCTACATATAAATGTAACCACATCTTCATATTGCCATAGAGATATTTCTATAATTATGTTTTATCCAAATATTGTATATGTCAAAATAATAACTCATGAGTGTAGTGTATTTGGGAGGAAATTTTAGCTCACTTGTGATTAAGAAACCTAAATACCTCTCCATAATGACTGTAGTTATAATTTGACTTTCAATTTAGTAACCTCTTCATTAATTACCATGACCTATGTAACTTGGCCTCGTTGAATTATTTCTGGCATTTCATGGCCATAAGTTGTCTACTCTTTTCAAGTTTGTTGCACGGTTAAGATATTTGTTTCTAGTACCGAATTTTGTTTTGTCAGCAAATTTTGAAATTTTCTCTTAAATAAATTCATATCAAGGTCGTACCTAAAAAAATATTAAAACACTGCCTACAACCTTCCCTCCAAAATTCAACCCATTATTGTACGTTGCTACATATTCATACGTTTGATCTTTGTAATAAGTTTATTATTAGAAATTGTGTTTCAAGCCTTTTTGAAATAGAGATAAACCACATCTAAGGCATTATCAAGGTGAAGAGTCGCAATCATTTCTTGGAAAAAATCAAGAATAATAGGCACGAGCAATTGCTTTGGAAATGTTGATGGCACACATTTATCCCCAGATGCTTAGCACTCCTCATTTCAACTTTAGTGTCTAAGAGTGCTTAGCAACAAAAGAAATATTATGAGATGAAAGTAATTAACATCAGTCTGCATGCTTTTTATGTAAATTGGAGTTCAATTTTTCATTTTTATCATTCTAAAAATGTATCTAACAGTTCTATTTCTACTTTTGGGGGGAAAATGTATAACAATTGTCAGTACAAGACTCTGTATATTTCCATTTTATTATTAAAACCTGACTCATTTTAGGCTATGTCACTATTTGAAAGTCTATTGGCTTCATCAAAATTAAACACCTCTTAAATTGTAGGTTATTTGTATCTTCGATTTTAAAACGTTTGCAAAAGTTCATATAATAAATAACACCTTAAGCAGATCTTGATAGTCTTGTAGTTACTTACATATTTATAAAATAGTTTGTGCTCATGTTTACCAGCCACGTCAGTGCTTTTTCGCAGTTTATTTTAACCTTTCTTATTTCGTGCTCGACAAGGTAATGAAGGTTTTCCCAATTTGATGCAATCGGTTACTACTTATATACACTTTGTAATTCCACATTTTATCAAATGACATAGGTTTATACTGCACTATTTTCCGTTTTCGAGTGAAAATTTAACACTAAATTCCACTTTCCATTTAAAGGGTTTCTTTAATATTTAGATTTCATCCAATTATGAAAGTTTACACCGGGCCGGAAAATGTCAAAATTGAGAGATCTAATGAATATTTTTATGAATATTCATATTTGTATCAGAATGAGGTCGAAGGTTGACAACGTGCCATTCTGTACCCAGGTTGTCCTGAGATCACCGCATGGAGCTTTGAAAGCATCACTGAGCCAGGGCGACGGTGCAGCCTACGCCGTTATCACGCCCCAGCTGTATTTGCTTAGGGACCGATTTCATTGTCTCCCATGGCCAACTTTCAGTCAACATTCCTGCATTCCGTCATAAGATCGAAGTCATTCGAACATTCTAAGCCAACGTTATTTCAATCCCTCCCCCTTCGAAGGAGTCACTGAATTTTCTGAAAAATCACACGTGTATGTGGAGGTGGCAGTCGAAACGACCAAAAGCAACTTCGCCAGGCATCTATATAATCCTTCGACTCAGTTTAGTAAGCAGCACTAATAGACGTTCAACCAACCACGCCGAACGAGCTGAAGGACGCTCGCCACCCATATCGGCGATTTCGATTTGAGGACAAAGGTTATATCGACATCCGTGAACTCTGCCATAGTCAATCAGCGTGTATCTGAATAGGATTCTCAGCTCCAAAGGCCATCTCCGAGTGGTCCCTAATCAGAAACGAGAGATAACCCGACCTCCCACTTTCCAGTCATAGTATCCCAACTGCCCTCTTTTCTGCAACGAGCAGGTAAGCAATTGTAGCCGTTCCATTGCCGACTGCAGATTGTTTTAGAATCCCCAATCGATCCCTTCTTTTTGTGTGCGCTCCGGTTTAAAATCCCCCTTTAAATCTCCGACCTACTTGCTTACCTTAATTAACCCACCGCTGTCTCGCGTAGTCATTTAACTCCGCCTGTGCGACCATTCCTATTAAAGCCAATATTTGTGTATATTTAAATATTATTTTGAGGTTAGTAAAGATATATTTTTGTCATTATCTTTCTTTTGCAATCCGAACGCGTACCAGCTACCTGTTATTCTTTTGCAAACCTACACTCTGAAATATTTGTTTGAAAAAGGACCCCGCAAAGTTAATAATAAACCATCCCTACTGCACTCATAACAATTTTCCCATTTACTAACGTTCTTTTTTCAACTTCGGCCCAAAGCTTCAGAAGTACCTACGTATATATATATAGAGCGAGAAAGAAAAAGAGAGAGAGATAGAGAGAGAGAGTGAGAGACAGAGAGAGAAAGAGAGAGTCTGACCATTCTACAACAATATTAAATCAAATTATGCTGAGAACACAATTTCCACTTCTTTCGCCTACATGTCTACTTTCAACTAGTTTTTCATTCGTAAATATTAAGTCTAGGATCTTACTTTTAAATGAAAATTCTACTATTTTTAAAGTGATATTTCATGGTTTATAAAGTTTAGAAGTCGATTTCAAGGTGTTTTCATCTTAAAAAACTAAGTTTGAGAAGTTTATGTCAACGCATATAACCATTAATTTTTTATAAATTTAAGTTGAGAGCATTTCAAATCTAATATTATTCTACTTATTTATTTGTCTTGTTCGAATAGAGACTACTACAAAATGTCTTTGAATACTCTTTAGTCATGTAAGTTAAATTCTCCAATAAAGTCCTTGTCAAAGCTATTCAATTCTTTTTATCTTAAATAATAGCAAAACCTTCCGAGGCAACTAAACCGTAAAATGCCTCGATCTTTTTCCTTAAACTTTACGCGTTTGTGTTTAGATATGGAAAATTATTGTTTATAACCTGACACTATGTTTGCGTGCGTTATTATGACGTTTTACAGCCTTCTCCACTCTATGATAAAGGCCATTCTGAAAATCCATTAAAGCATTATTTAAAAGGTTTCCCACTCTTGTCTCATCTACCCTGTTCAGGTACACCCTGTCTGCCCAGAATATATCGCTGCACTCGTAGAACTCGTTCCTTAGATTAATGAACTTCACCCGTTCTTATTGGTAGAAGAAGATTTCGCATTTATGTAGTTCTTCCTTAAAAATACATTTGCTGCACCTACTTGCGGAAAAATAGTTGTAAAATCTACGTGCTCTCTCTTCTTCTTCAGCTTTTTTTCAGTTGACAGTACTTTTGCAGGTTTGCTTGGATATAAATAGAAGATTGTTAGTTCCAACATGCATAAAATAGACTATATTGCATTTGGCCATTCGTAAAATCGTCCAATTAGTCGACCAGATCCTCATCTCTGCTTCCGAATAGCAGTAACTCTTCCGTTGTGTTGGTTTCATTCTAAAAAGCTCATCCAGCTAACGCATAACAAGTACAAGAAGAACTTTGAACTCCTGTTAATCTTGGTCATAAACTAAAAATAAAACCTTTCTTGTCTTCATTACTGGCGGAAGTTTTCGGTAAACCTGTACGTACGTCTAATCCACAGCTGAAGAATTTCTGTCAGGCAGGCTCTCTCAATGGATCGAGTCAGTTGCCTTAGGTGGTTCATGGACATTTGTACATTTAATGTCACCGGGGCGGCGAATCTCATCCTCAAGACCTTAACATTTAAATACAGCACCTCTACTTTATGTTGAAGGAAAAGAATTTTAACATATTAATACCTACGATGTGCTCCTCCTTGGAAGTTTTCAACAGATCTAAAGAAGTAATTTAGCAGAAACAGGCATTTCACCCTTTACAGGGTCTCTTTTTTAGATACATTCCCTAATTTTGAGCGAGAAACAGGGAAAAGAAACAAAGTTTTGGCCGTCTGTGGAAAATAACAAAAAGGATATGCCAAATTTCCGTAACAAAGTATTATTATATTCTGTAAAAATTAAAAGGGTTACATTTTATAAAATTATAGGTAGTCACGAGTTGCTACGTTTCCTTCAGGGATGCGATTTAGTGCAGATAGAGATCTGCGTTTCAGAAAATCGATCAAACTTAATCGGATTATTGCCTAAAACAATAATAAGGATACTTAAAATAAGTTTAGCTTTTGGATCATAAATCTATATCAAATTCAAACATTAGAAATTTGCGAGAGAGTAAATGGGATAAATATGTAATTAAAAAATCTAAAGTTAACAAACATTTTGAACAAAAGGTAAAATACAAAATGCTTGATTTAAATAAAGAGAGTTTCACTTAGTTTTTTCAGAAGAAAAGAGATATCTAACTATTAATAAACAAGTTTTTGCCCAAACAAACACCCAAAAACAAAATATTAATTAATTAAAAATAGAAAAAAATGATGTAAGAAAAAAACACAATCTGTCGGCAGCTCTATGATTCACGTGGTAGTCAAGAATATTTTATAAAGACATTTTCCCGCTAAACAATAAGGACAAAATGAGAAGCTTTCGGTAAACCCATCATGAGTCAAATTCACAACAAAAGCAATTTTTGCGGTGTGCGTTTGAATGCATCTTGCTGCTTGCTTGAAGACACCAGGGCCAGTCCTGGTTTGGATTGGTGAGGTGTAGAAAGAGCGCTAGAAATGTGCTTGGAAACAAACAAGTGAGAAAGAATCTCTTTCTAAAATAAGGGGACGGATACCATTTTCCGTAATAGCTAATACAATATAAAGACTCTTTTGGCAGGTTTACAACAGAAGACTGAATGATATGATATATGAGTAAACATCTGGAAGTGTAAAAGACAGCAGTTTTGCGATTTGCTGTTTGTCCTAAAGTGTGAGGACTGTTGTTGCCTGCACTCACGCACCAGGCTCAGCACATCGCCTATAAACGGCTTGCTCCATATAGAAGCTGAACACCTTTTCGTTCGCTCTTGAATATATTGTTATCTGTACGAGTGAATACTACAGAGAATGTCAAAGCAGGGAAATCAGACATGTACGTATGAATAAAGAGAAAGAGGTAAACATCTAAATTGATCTAGAAAAATACCGAAATATTCTATTTCTTCGAAAAAATGTGAATGATATTCTTAATTAATCATCACACGCAGAAGTAATTAAAAATAAAGTTGTGAAAACTTGTAAGCTAAGAAATTAGGAAATTTGTTGATGGAAATATGCTATTGTAGCTATAGTGAATTTGTATACATATACATATATATTATCAACTAAATTTGTATTTCTTCTGATAATAAAAGGAAAAAAAGCGCCTGAACTTAGTACGCTACTACTTTGTTAAGCATGTTTTATTTTTATTATTTTTTGTTATTTGTCATTTACTTAACTACTTATTTTCCGGCGGCCAGACTTTAATTGAGTGTGAAATCACTCCAATTGCGTCGCCGGTAACGGTGCTCTGTGTGCGATCTCATACGCTTCAGATATAGCCTTTCAATGATGTTGTAATGTACACCAGGTTCTGAGTCAACAATGTAGTACTTTTGGTTATTTTAAAGTGCTGGAATAAAACAGTTTCAAGTATAATGGCGCAATACGAACGCCATGAAACAGAATGATGACATATTTCTTTTTAATGTGATTTATAATGGCTTACGTTATTGTGTCGACAGTTCTATGTGGAATTAATTAAATGAACGTTGCTGCCATTACACGCAATATATCACCGAATACGCACTTTTGTGGATGTGCACATGTAGCGTTATTTTTTCGTTTCTGTAATATATTTCGTAAAATTCTACGATCCTACCATTACACTCGATTTTTAAGCACACATCTCAAATCTAATCAATAAAATCTATAACACTATTTGCCCGCATGTGACCTTGTGGTTGACACTACAAAATAGCGGACCTATGTTCGCTTGATCCGTAAATGAAACGGCAAATCACCGTCTATAATGGTTGAATGAATATTCAAACTTCTAGATACCTACTCATATGTTCACTTTCTAACGGTATTATCGTAACTACAACACCACTCTCTTTATTAACAAAATAGAGATTTTTTGTGTCTATTCCTGCATATTCCTTTCGACGGAAATATTTCGTTCTCCTGTAAAAACAAGATAACATTTTAATGGGTCCGCAGTAAATCATAGAAACATTTTAAGGTGTATTTTTTACTGGAATTTGCTTGAAACACGCAGGAAATCATGCAAATTTCCTTTCCTTTTACAACAGACTGACCCTTTCCTAGGCCAAACTATGCTAAGTAACAGAGTATAGCTTAGGGTGGATCGAAAAATGGTGGTTTTGCAAAACTTTTGAAATTCATTTTCCCACCCTGATGATTTGATGTACCTACCATCAAAAACTATAGTATTTAAATTTCAGAGTTATAAATAAATATTTTTAGGTTCCTCAACAAAATTTAAATTTTGAAAATAAAGCAAAAATTTAGAAAAATTCTATCCATTTGTTTTCAAACTTCAAGTTGTTAGTTAAATCAACATTTATGTCTTATACGGGGTATATTATTTCCGTAAAACTTTTAAAAAATATATTTCCATAAAACTTTAAAATAAATAATACTACTTCAATTTTATTGAATAAAAATAATTTATGAACTATAGGATAAGTTTTCCTTCCTTTTCTTCCGTTTGTTTTCTTGCAACCTGTAAATTTTATCATCATCATTCTGAAATGTAAGAAATTAAACAATCAACAGCGAGTATTTAAATTATTACTATGATATAATCAATATCCTTTATTCAATGCAGTTAGGATTTTGTAGTGTTATGACCTTTCATTATGAATTCCTTCTTGGTAATAAATGAGGGTATTTTTCTCTTTGACTTAATTCTACTGATTATATAGCCGTCCCTTTTGTCTCCCAAAACTGCTAGTGACGCTTCTGTTACCAGTTTAATGCATCTCTCAACTGCTTTTGTGCGACAAGGAAACTACGGAATATCCAATTTAGTTTGTTGACGGATGAATTCTTCTAGTTGATCATCAGAGAAGGTCCTCGTCAGCGGATGTTCTGTGACAACGGTCTGCTGCAAAAAGACTATGTAGATGTAGTCGTCAGCTTCAAAGCTTATGTCTGGGACCTTGAAAGTGCGTATTGATTTTCCTATATAATATTTTCGTGCTTTCATAATTCTTCCCCATTTGAGTTCCAGGATATGATTTCTTTCATCTTGCAGTATACAGAGAGGAATGTTTTCCCTATGTGCAAAATAAGCATTCTTTTTTATCACTCGGGCAACTATATCTTTAATCTGTTTGTCCATCTCTTGCAGTGATCTAACTGTTTTAAAGAGCTTAAGTGATCCATTTTGAGAAGAAGAGTTTGCTTTTATTTCAAACCAGCATGGTGCATATACCGTCATGATGAACACGACAATGGAGTTAAGCGTGTCACGAGGGTCAGAAGTCGAAGTATATAATCAAAGTATACGATTTGCCGTTGTGAGCCATCGTGAAATGAAAATTTGCCTCAGTTTAGGTATACTATACCTAAACTCACCTATTAGGTATACTACAACTAAACTGATGCAAAGGTTTATATTCTAATTGTGAGTGATTTTGCTACAAATAGATAAAGAACGAACCAAGTTAAAATAAATATAACCAAATATAATTCAAACCCAACCAATTTGCCTCTAGATATGGCAAGGAACCAAACCTACATAAAGAGAGTTATAATTAAGCTAACCTAATCCAAATTAACACATGCGTGCAAATTTTTTTAATTTGCTATTTTTATATTGAAAAAGTATAAGTAATTAATTGTAGTTTATAAGTTCTACTTAAAATTATAAAAAAAAAATGTCATAACAACCCTAGGATGTTACTGACCTCAACTTTCCCGGCAATATTCTGGTAGCTAGCTATAAGTACCCATCGGTATTCCTCTGTAACTTCCCCTAACTATGTATAAGGAATAAGTTGGATTAATGTCGAGAAAAAAGATTATATGGAAATTATAATGTGTTGAAGTGTCATTCTTTAGATGTAGATTTAGGGTGTTGTTTCGGGAATGAGATTCATTATCTCCAATCGACTAGAGAAACTATTACTTTATTATTACTCACTTTTTAACTTGATTCTGCGTTATTTGATTGTTTGTATGAAACTTTCCTTTTGGAGTTTATTTTCCTTTATTTTCTTTATTATTCTTATCCTACATATTTTTCGTTGGTAATTTTTTAAGTCGGATTTTGTGTCCTGCTGAAGTTCCGGTCTTTTTCAATGGTTTATGTTCTGGGCTTTATCTTGTGGTCCGTTTCTAATTCGTAAATTTCTTATTTATTCTTAGACACCTAATTTATCGTCATTATTATTCTGCTCTTTCAGTTAATCGTATATGCGGGATTCAAGTTAGTAATTTAGTATGTCTACTTGTTTTCTTCGTTTTAATCTTATTTAAGTTATACAGAAACAGTCTTTAATTCTTTACTCGTAATTTTTGGTATCTTACTTTAGGAGTCTACATTTAGCAAGATCTTACAATAGATTTATGAAGGTATTATTCATATTTCTTGAGAGCTTAAGCCCTTTAAGCCTCTTTGAGGAGTTAAATGTGCTCTTTCCCTTAACCCTTTTGGATTCATGTGTCTTAAAACTTAGAAGAGGTGAAGTGGAAATGGCTAACGGGAAAAAAGCTCAGTTAATCCTTTAGCTAAGTAGCAAATAGCTTTCTTGAGGAATAAGGTAGGTTTTAATGAAATATATGATATAATCTTCTTTTCTTGCTCTTTTATATCAGAGTTAACTTCACCATTTTGGAGAAAAATTTGATGACTCAGATAAGGGTAATTCCACAGACAGAGGTCTAGTCAAAGAGGAGGATAAGGAAGAACATCCAAACCAAACACATTCATTGTTTCTTAAAACAAACCTGCACAGTTTAAGCGTGGATTAGCGAAGTCACCCTTTGCGTTAACCATGGAAGCACACTTTTGTTCAAGATTATTATATATAGGTAGCAATTGTTGAATATATAGATCTGCTGCCACAGTTTGGTCTTATTATTTAGAAATTGATAAAAAATAACTACTTTCACATGATTGCAAATGGATTTATAGATTTATGTTGTTAGAGTCCATACCACTTAGTAGAAATGTCATTTTTTACGATCAAGCTAATGTTACTTGCGAGTAACATTGTAATAAATAAACCACTTTCGATTTCCTCTGAAGGTTCGGCTCGGAAAAGGGCCACGGACATTTCAAGAAAATAGAGTTAAATTTATTAATCACACATTGTAAAATTTGTTTCTTAGACAGTTCTTCTGACACACAAAAACTAATTTAGTAGACCTTTCATGTTTATATGATATTGAGGATAGAGGAAACGGGGGTAATTTTTTGCCATTGGATGAATTCAAACTTGCAATGCGAAAATATCCGAGAGCTTGGATCTCAATATGATAGGTGCAGAGGAGAGAAAAGATTTAGATGAGCTAGACCGTTAGTACTAAAGCAAAGAGGCTCCAAACCCATACTCAAAGAGTGCCAGTACGAAAGAAGCCCAAAGAATTTTACGTAGATCCAAGTCATTATTAACAAAAATGTTAGCAGGTCTATGATGCCCATACTCAGGCTCAAGGAGTGTCTGAGTTCCTCATCGTGAAGCTATGGCAAAATTACATCCATTGTACTCGTACAAGATGAAAAAAGTTTTAAGTAAAAGCGAAAATAACGTATTGCGAAGCGTAAGAACAAACTCAAGCATCAGTCTAGTCTGAAATGCTCTTGTTTTTATGAAACAAGAAGAATTTCTATCATGCCCATGTGTTCAACTCGCTTAAAAACCGCTGGCTGCTCTCTATCCAAAAGATGTATTGGTACTCATGAAGACCAACTTTATGGTTCGCATCATGGTTTGTCGAGTGGTCAGTAGCGAGGGTTACGTTTTGTCGTTTTTATCTTCTCTAAACTTAAAATAACAATATGTCGGGCTACTTTAAGTGCCTGGGGGAATTGCTATCATCCTGGATCAAGGATGTAGTAGCTGAAAGTCCGTACGCGTGGCAGTAGAACTCTCACCATACAACGCAAGCAGGTGGTCCTATCTTTGACTTTTAGACAATTTCCTTTGCCACATCACTCCGAACATCTTGTCTCTCAACTCACCAGTCGGCAACCTCTAGACTATTATGTTTAGGGCATGGTTGATCTCAACTCGGTGGAGCTTTTCTCCTGGATCACAACGGTTTTCAGCCAGTCAAATGGGCGGACCCTCGAGAATGCCTGCAGTAGGTTTCGATGTCACCCATAGGACATAGATAAAGCCTACGGCGATTTTCTTTAATTGAATTAATAGAACTATTATCCACGTATTTAAGCTGTAACTCTAGTAAATATAATTTTAGTAACGAACTCTCTAGGTTATTTTCTTTTCTATTGAAGTTAGGCGACCAATTACCCACTATAGCCCATTGATATTTTAAATTCTTGTCAATTCATCGGTCTCTCCTCAAGAAATACTTCAACAAGAGCCTGAATAAATAAAATTGAATTTCCAAAATAGGGCCTCTATAATATGTTTTTTTTTCAAAATCGTCTCTACCAAATTCGTTCAAAAAAAGCAGACACTTAAAAATATTGAAGAGAATCCCATAATTTTGTAAATGTTTTTTTACCTTTATTATGATACTATTCTCTTTCTTGTAATCATTAAGCATGATAAATATCTTTATTTTTTTAAACAAGATAAATGAAAGGATTTAACAAAATTTAGCTAAAGAGGTGTATGCATTAGCAGTTTGAAAAACAAGGAATTGCTATTAAAAAACATGCCTAAGCACAATTTTAGTTATCTTTTAAAAGATGCAGCAAAATTTGAGCAATGTAAAGAGCTCAAAACGATCTTAGTTTATTGTCAATCTAATAAAAAGTGTCCTGCTTAAGATAAGTGTCAGAAATAAGATTACAATTACGTACAAAGTTAAGCAAAAGTTAAATAACGAGCGTGAATTGGAAGTAGCTGAGTATACCTGGGGTCGAAGCCCCAATATTACATTTCACCTGACACGGGCTGCTGTAAAGGTTGTGGTGGTAAGATTGGATTTCATAGACCCTCAACTATCACCTCCAGGTTCACAACCTCGCAAACTGGGTGCTCAATTCGGGCTAGTGGAAATGGCGTCCAAGATGGCCGCCATTCCTTGAAATCTCCGTATCGTAGTCAATATTGATCGGATGTGAAATGTAATATGTTTATTCTGGGAATGGGGGGCCATATAATTCAATGAAAAGCATTTAAATACTGTATATTAACCGTTTATAAAATATTAGGCATATTGTTTTTTTTTTGGCTAAATTATTGAAAGAAACAAATATTTTAATTGTGTATGAGTGGTATATTTTTTACCATAAAAGATAAAAAACCATATCATTAACTTTGTCTTTCATTAAATTATTAGGTTTGTGATGTTCAGGACCAGAATTGGCCTGATTTGAAGGGTATTTTATTTTCCTTTTATTTCTGATAATGAAGAAAATGACCTCCAGTCAAGGAATATATGGAGAATTAATTTATATGAGATGCGTTAAGAAAAGACAAAAAGTTGACAAAGAAACAAATAACTATGATCTCTCTATGCTTTGCCGACTTAAAAATGCAATCGCAATCAGAAAAGGTGCTACAGCATTTCGCCTGGAGAATGCGGTGAAAGTAACTGATTGGTTGTTTCAGAATGTTCCCAATTGGCATGAAAAATGCAGGAATCCGTGCCTAAACGAAAAGAGTTTGAGATGTGCACAACGTAAGCAAGCTGGTTCTTCATCTGAATTTAGACCACTAACAACCAGCTTACCTGTGGAATCTACACCAAGTCATGCCACTATATCAGCAACCGAATCCTATCAGGCTAAGGAATGCTGTATGAAATATGTTAAGAAATTATTCCGTTGAAAAATCCCAGATTGTAAAGTTACTACCAAGAACAGTGTAGAGGCTAAAATCAATCATGCTAGACAACTAAAACGAGATTACATTCTGCACGAACTGGTTGGTGCAGGTCATGATATGATATCCAATAATATATGTTACCACGAACCATTCATTAATGCTTTCAAAAGATACAAGAGTCCCATTCTGTAAAAATAAAAGGACAAATTTATAGGATTCAGCATTTGAATTGCTATCCCAAGAAATAGGAACCAAACTGTTTGTTGAAAAACAGGCGTCTCTCATCCAGTCCTTGAGGAATCGATACTGATTTATCGTGGCCAGTTTAGGTGTCTGAAGTTTCGAGAAATATCGATCCAACACATAAAAATTGAAGTTGTAACAACATTTTAGTAATCGAGTCACAGTGTTGGGCTTGCTTTGTTTGTTCATTTAATATAGCTTTAGTGGTTGCCATTGATATGGTGCGAAATAAGAGCAAAGACCTGGGTATTCTAACCCAGGCTGCAAAAATCCTAAGGAATGACGGTGCACAATGCAAGAAGGATCAGAAAGATGGGCACATGACAGAAATCTCAACAGAGGCTGCTTCGAAGATTATACCAGATAATTACTATAATTACCTGAATTATCCACTCACAGACAAAACACAAATTCCAGATCCTGGAAATTTCAGAGTGTGTACCAATAATGCGAAGGAGGAAAAAATTCTGATTATGGCACTACAAATTCTACTGCATGTATGTGGTGTTTTTATCCCGCTGAGTGTTGGCACTGGGTACCACTGGTACAACCAAACGAGGAGAAAATACTAATTAACTTTGAACAATAGACATGGCCGGAGCATTAGCTGACGGCTAAAAGTGCATCTATCTAACAACAGATTAAGGCAGATAGGGTCTATATCACTGAGAGCATGACAGCTACTGCAGATTCTCCTCAGGCCTTTGCCATGTACAACCTCGAACGGAAGAACTAAACGATCGAAGGAGATAACTTCCCTGCAACACCAGCCATCGCAGTTGAAAATGTAAATTCGAAAGAACGGCCTGCTAGTATCAATCCCTCTGAAATTACTAATTCGAAGAGCAGAAGAAAAACTCTCCCAACTGTTCTAATAACAGTGACCCGAGACTGCAGCCACTCTGCCTCTGAGAAAAAAAGGCAAGGTCACTGGGAAACATAACTTCTCTCACAGATCTTAAATTTGAAAGCGACAAATCCGCAAATAAACTATTGCAAGACTGAGAAATGCAGATTTGCAGGAACAAAGTATATATGAAGATGACGATGAGAATACAATAACTGGCTTTTCAGCATTTTGTGAACAAATTAGTGAAAGAAAGTCAGCAAGCAAAATTGCCTACTTGCCTTTGAGTGAACATTCACCAACAAACCCTTCTGTAGTCAAAAGAGAAATGCAACGTTTTCTCAAAACATCGCAGCTGCTAGGGAATATATGAACCATCAGAATTTGTGATAATGCATTAGATGAAATTGCCCCAGCAATTAGAATTTTAGAAAGTTATTATTCTGTTGAGGAGGGTCACCAAGCTCAACTCCCTAAATGCAATTTTGAAAATCATGAGGAACAGTGGAGGTGAACAGCTCCTCTTTCGTTTGTGTTAGTGTCAAGAGGGAACAGCGAACACGATATTTTGCAAGAAGGCGGACTACCCCTAATCATTGCATGCTGTTTAAATTCTCACCGAGTTAAACTGGCAGTTATTTTGGGAAGCATTCTAGACGAATCGAACAATTGAACCAAACTTTGCAGCAGCATCCCACTTCAAATTACTGGTTAGCATTATTAGATATAGCGGAAATATTGCTTCGGTTTCTATTTTACCAGCATCAAGGAAACTGCCTAGGTTACTTGTCTGAATCTGCCAAAATGTTGCCGTATCTAACAGCAGCAAGACAATACAAGTATGGGCAACAGTTTCTGCTGATTTTTCTGCAGGAAATAAAGAAACTTCCAGAATCTGCTCCAAAGATTCACAGAGCTATGATGAATGAATGCCTTGTAGGAAGACCAAGTGATGGTAGCTACAATGCTGTGTCACTTGTTATGATGCTGGAACAGACGTACAATGCCGAGGCTAAAGAAACTAGTGGTCTTCGAGGATTAACACTGATGCCTGCTGTCGTACCAATTGGGTTACTACCAAGACTATCACAGTAGGGCGTGTCATACGCTAGAATTTTATGAAACCGGTGATGAGGGGTATTTAAATGATGAATATTGGTGAAAAGAGCATACTTTTGGCAGAAAAGCTAAATTCTGATTGATCTAACCTACAACAATTTGAAGTTGAAATATTCTTAGTTTTGGTTTATTCACTATACTTTACTATTATTTTGGTTACCAAAAAATGATCAAATTTAACGTATTCTATCATCAATACATCATGTAGTCTGAAAGATATTTGTCCACAAAAATGTAAAAATGTATTAGAGAGACATGAGAAGTAGGAATCCTGTTAGAAATGTCCCTTAATTTAGTTAGGTCTAACTCCAACATTGAGAGTAGCCAGTACTCATTACTTAGTGGAAGGCAATATTCCAGTAGTGTTGCAAGTTCTGGTAACTATTGTAACTGCTAACTGTTTATAGAGCATTTACATTTTATTTGAATGCTAGCAAAGGCTGTGGATCATTTTAGAATAACATATAATTATTTGGTAGAGATTATTTGTAAATCTAAGTGCCATCTTTTCATTTGCAGATATATCTGCGATTAGTGTGACAATGGCGAAAATCAAGACAAGGTCCAAATCAAGTTCTCATCTGACTAATTTAGGGGGGACTGGGCAAGAGCTGATGGTGTCTGAGTTACCAACAATATAAGATATTTTGAATTACGGCATCTACCTGAGCGAGCAAAGTGAAGATGACCAGAGAAATTATAAAGTGAACCAGCTGGTAAAAGACATGTATCATGGATTAATTAATCAGTGGACCAAAGCTAATTCTCTCTTCAAACTACCTGTTTTAAATGGAAATGTCAAATTTTTAGTTGTGGGGAAGTAGGTTGTAATGACTGTGAGGCTAAATCCCACATTAACTGTTATTGTAGTAGAGAGAAATAAAATACCTACTAGGGAACTGGCCTTTATTAAATGACAAAGAAGAAGGTTGGAAGTAAAGGTACCTTTTAAGTTGGAGGTTCTGATATTACATATCATAATAAACAATTAATAGCTTCAGAAAGGAAAGAAAAACAAAGAATAGCAGAAAGAAAGAGGAAAAGCTAGAAGGAAAGCACTGTTCTAGCAGGAAAAGCAGCAAGAAAAGAAATCGAGGATTTTTTAGCAGGTGAACAGCTGGAGGCATAGAATTCTGATGGTAACAACAATTTAGATGATTAAGTTACTTTTGAAGCTGTCCAAGAGCAGGAATCTTCCACCAGCAATAAAAAGAATTATGATGAAATTCCTAATATTGCTCTTGCTAGTATAAGGTTTGGTGTCGAATTGAGACCAACGGCAGCTATAGCAACATCAGCATTAATAGATGCTGGATTTATTACTGAGGAAGATATAAGTAAAGTAATTAAATAAGAATAAAGTTAAGACAGCAACGGAAAAGCTAATGACAGTTATTGAACATGAGTTTGACGAAAACCTAAGGAAGGCTGGGTGAATTTCTTATGTTCTCTTTGATTGAAGAATTGATGTGACAAATTTTATGATGGAGGTAGAGGGAAGTGAAAAATTGTTTCCTGCAAAAACAAAATAGGAGTATTACACTGTCGTCAGCGAGCCTGGGAGCAGTTACCTATTCCACTTTGTCCCAGAAAAGGCTACAAAAGAAAAATCCCATTCAGAGAAGATCGCTAAGGCAATGTTTGAAAGACTAAATGAAAGGGGTTTGGATAAAAGCTTAATGGCCATTGGAGGAGACTCCAGGAATGTAAACACAGGCGTAAATGCTGGAATAATGTGAAAAAGGTAACTCCATTTGGGCAGAAAGCTTGTTTGGTTTTTCTGTAACCTGCACACTGGGAGCCTCCCTCTCCATCATCTAATTATCAACCTGGGAGGCCTAACACTATCTGATAACAGATATTCCGGACCAATAGAACAGCTCCTTGACTCTGCTGTAGACTTGCATATCAAACCCAAATTTCACTCAAATATCTTTAGGTCCTCCATTTACCAAGATACCTCAGAAATTGGTGCAAGATCTTTCGATTGATCAACACTACGGCTATAGAATTGTATCGGCAATCAGAGATGGAGTGCTTCCTACATGGCTTTCTATATTGGAAATAGGACCAGTAAACCATAGTTCCTGGCTGAACACAGCTAACAGAATTCTTCGGCTGTGGGTATCAAAGCATGAGGTCAAAGGACAAGCCTTTAAGAATCTACGACTGATTGTTAAGTTCATCATTGGTGTATATTACTCATGCTCTTTTAAAGTTAAGATTAAACTCTCTTAGACCAAGAGGCTTAGACACATTCTTTATCAACTTCACTGCCTTAAGTCTCAGAGGAAGGAGGTGGTGGATATTGTTATGCCAACTGTTAAGAGATCAGCTTGGTCGGATACAGTGAAGCCATCCTCGAAACCCTGCTATGCTCTGAAGATTAGGTGGAGAGAACTGAAGGGGTGAAAAGAATCCAGACTATCAGGAGAGAATGGGACACAAATACTCAAATGGGAGACTCTTTTGTAAGGCTTAGAAAAACACCAGGCATTATTTGTGATGCTATCAGGATTGGAGATCTGATTAATTGTTCAGAGAATGTCTCGGAGCCACCTGTTACTTGTTCTTTAACCCTTTTCCTGCTGCCAGGATAATTCCAATGGGCGTTCTGTGTGCGGCAGATATTCATTATTCATATAAACATTTACTTTTGTTTTTATCTGCCTTGTTATTTTTTCCACTGCAGTGATCATAAAAATATGTTTAACATTTTGAAAATGCGCTCGTTTCGTATACAAAGGAACTTTGAAAGTTCGCCAATTTTTTCATTCACATCCGTGACAAATACGAAATATTACGTCATAATAATATTACTAGAAAATTTTATTTCTATCTTTCCCTTCACTTATTGTAGATCTAGAAGGCTTTCTATAACGTGAATAAAAGAAAATTCGTAAGCAACCTTACATTTCGTTTATAACACACCATTTGACGCATAATATATTTGTAGTATATCTATTATCAGTTAGGTTTTTGCAACTATATAGAACACTCACAGAGCATAACGTAGCGCATCAGATGTGGTAGTAATTGAGAGAATAATTTATTATTAGTGGTTACTAAATAGAATAATGTAATATGTAATTTAGGCTATGATAGGAAACAGTAGGCTAGAGTTGTTGAGTCTATAGCTTTTCCTTAAGTAAGTCGTAATCTTGATAGAGTGGGTGACGGGCGTCGACTGACTGGTTATTTCTACAGGACCTTAAAAGTCACCTAGTAATGAAGTATCGACAACAAGACTATACATAGTAAACCACAATAATAGATTACTTACGTCAATAAATCCCTCTACACTTGGTTACAACATAGAACAAAACTTAAAGATTTAGCCTATCTAGAGGTTTCTCTTCCCCAGAAGATCTGCGCCGATTAGCTGAAGAAAAACCAATAACCTGAAGTGAAGAGTCTACCACTGGATAGAAAGGAATAGGAGGCAAAATAGGACAAATGGAGAAGTAGGAAAAACAGGTTGTAATACAGGAGCCCCTGTGGTTATAGTAATAACCTGATCTTTCGGCCTTTTTACGACATCTCCTGTAGGTACACTACACCTATTTCTGTAAGTACACTACATCTATGAGATAAAGGACCACTCTGCTCCTCTTCCTCAGCAGGTATCCACCCAGGACCACAAGGATTATAATTCCTGATCATTACTGAAGATGATGGTGACTGGGATAAGTTTCTAGTAGACTTAGAGTGGTTAGCTCCCGGATATTCTTGCCTATGGGACACTCTAGCAAATAGTAGTTCTGTAGTTCACAGCAAGTCTAATCTAGATCTCAAGCGTCGAACAAACATCCACTTAGCTCGGGAAACTCCAGTAGTAGAGTGTAGTGTCAGTCGGTAGTTAAATAGGAACCTATCTATAGTTGTCCTAAGAGACTCGGAAGATGTACGGAGAGCTTTCTTGAGGGTCTGAACCATATTCTCAGCTAAACTATTAGTGGAAGGTTTATCAACTGCCGTAGTAATGTGAAGAATACCACAACTTTTGACAAGCTCCTTAAACTGAACAGAAGTGAAACAAGGACCATTGTCAGAAACATGTGAAACTGGCAAAGCAAACTGAGCAAAAGAATGTCTAAGAAACTTAATAGTTTCCCCAGCAGTTAAACTTGATGCAGGATAAACATCAAGCCACTTCGAAGTGAGCATCTAATATGATGATAAAATGTTTCCTATAAACTGGCCCAGCATGATCGACATGCAACCTTTTCTATGGCGACTGTGGCCACTGCCAAATATGTAATTCTGCCTTAAGAGGTGTAGTGTATAGAGCTAAGCACTGGGGACACGACTTACATAGTTCTTCGAGGTCCTTGTCCAAATTAGGCCACAAAAGGTCACCTCTTGCTAATTCTTGAATGTGAGATGCACCCACATGATTAGCATGCAGTCTATGCAATAGAGCATTCCTGAATATAGGAGGAATAACTACACTCTTGCCGCACAAGACTGTACCCAAATGAATGGATAACTCATTTCTCCTCTGGACTTAAGGAGAAAGGACAAGATCCGCTATAGTTCAGGCTGGCTACCCAATCCTACAGAACTTGTCTACTTTAAAAAAAGCAGAATCTGCACTAGTGCAATCCTTGACAGCGACACTAGTGACTGGTAAAAAGTGTAGGAAATTTACCAGCATAGTCAAGTCAAGTGGAAGTGGAGTATTGTCAGTTATGTTAACCCTATGAAGAGGTAAACAGCTTAGAGCGTCGCCCGTACCTAATAAGGTTCCAGAACGAAGAATGAGAGTGAAATTATAAGCCTGCAGATGAAGACACAAACGTTTTATTTTACCAGAAGCCATAGAAGGAATACATTTATAACAAGAAAATAAACCAAGAAGAAGTGTATGATCTGTCACCAATGTAAAATTATGCTGACCCCACAAATAGAAATGAAATTTCCTTACAGCAAAAACCATTCCCAAAGCTTTCTTTTCCAACTGAGAATAATTACGTTCTGTTACTGAGAGAGTACGAGAAACAAAGTGAACAGGCTGCTCTAAACCATTTATTAGGTGGTATAGAACAGTTCTAATTCTATAAGCACTACCGTCTGCAACCAATAAAATAGGTTTCTGTCGGTCAAAATGCAGTAGCACTTAAGAAGATAGTAGAGGTTTCTTGGAAGTAAGAAAAGAAGTTGTTTCTGCTTTTTCCCAAGACAAAGGTAAACCAGTTCTTAATAAGCTGTCAAGAGGCTCCAGGATATAAGATGCCTTAGGAATAAACCTCATATAAATTTAAACAAACCTAAGTATGACTTAAGCTGAGTCACATTAGTAGAAACAGAGGCATCTGCAAAAACTTGAATTTTGTCAGAAGTGGGGTAAATACCCTGAGCATCAATGCGATAACCCAGCTAAGATACAGTAGGATCAGCAATAGCACACTTCTTTAAACAAAGCTTCAATCTATCAGTTTCTACTATCTTTAGCACAGATCTAAGTCTATGGTCATGCTCATGTTTAGATAAACCACATATGAACACATCATCCAAGTAGCAAACAACATCTGTAAGATGTTTTTAATAAATCTTTTATTGCTCGTCGAAAAATACCAGGTGTGGTGAAAACTCCAAAAGACAATCTATGATATTTATATAACCCACTATGTGTGTTAATCACTGTATACTGTTGCGATACATCATCGAGGAATAATTAAGCATATGCCTGAGACATATTTAGTTTAGTAAATAGCTTACCACCTGAGAGACTGCTATACAGATCCTTGATCTTAGGAATGGGGTAGATATCCAGCCTAGCGGCTCTATTTACTGTAAAGCGATAGTCTCCCCCTCCCCCCACGCTATCCCTTTGCCCTTAATACGTATACCACTGGAGCAGCTCAGGCAGAATGCCGTGTAGGCAAAATTATACCTTATTCTACCAATCTATCCAATTATTTTTCTACTTTAGCTCTTGCTGTATAGGGAACTGTCCTGGCTTTATAGAATTTATGAGAAATATTTCGATCTACCTCAATAGAGAACGGTTTATCTTTAAGGCGACCCAGACCAGGAGAAAATAAATCTGGGAATTCTTTTACTAGATCAGCCTCAGTATATGATACACTATTTATATCTGAGAGCTTCCGATTATTTAGATGAAGGGAATTAATTAAATCTCTTGTTAAAAGACATGGGGCTGATCCTTCAACAACAACAATAGTTGCTTGACAAGAATTCGTAGAATCAAGTGTAGCAAAGACAGAAATTTCACCTGCTATTTTGAGGGGAACACCACCATAGAAGAAGGATGAAGAACATGTCTGTCACTTTCATTAACCTATAGATTAGAGAAAGTGTCCTCAGAAATAAGGGAACATGCAGCACCTGTATCTAATTCCATAGTTACATAGACATTATTTAGAAATAATGTGACATTATGATGATTACCTTTAGTAGGAGTAACATTAAAGACATAATAATAGCTAGAATCTAACTCAGTGACTTTACCCTTGTCCAGTTTATGAACACGATCATTTCCTTTAAAGTTTGGTTGTCCTTCAAATATTTACGCTTTTCACATAGGTTTAATATGCCCCTTCTGATTACAAGCAAAACAAGTAGCATCCTTGAATGGGAACTCCCTGTTTCAGCGTAATTTACCACAACCAGAACAAAGTGTCTTAGGTTTTAAGGTAGCATCTGGGTAGCATCTGCCACCCAGGCTTAAGCTAAGTAGGCTTATGCTTAAAGGTAGGGCTCTGTTTATGTAATTTCTTTATAACAGAGTGTCCCATAGCTTGTGCATCTCTGAAAGCTGCTTCTCTAGAATTAGCTATTTCTACTGCTATACTAAAAGTTAGTCTTATTCTGCCAGCAAAATGTGCTCTGTAGACTCATTAGATAGTCCCATCACAAATCTGTCTCAAAACCTATCTGTTATATTGTCAGCAAACTCACATGTGTGAACTAGTGCTCAAATTCCAGCAACAAAATTAGCAATAGTTTCACCAGATTTTTGATTCCTAGAATGGAACCTAAATCTTTCATATATTAGAATTACCTTGAGTTTGGAATGTTCCTTCAGAGCTTTAATAATATCATTCCCTGGTTCCTTTGGTGATAACAGACCCTTAGCTAATGTAAAAACATTAAGTCCATTCTATGTAAGTAATGCTGGTACCTTATTCTCCTCTCGGATAGAGTTAGTTAGAAAATAGAGTTTGACTCTACTAATATAGGTCTCAAAATCTTCGACTACAGTATCGAAAACATCAATATAATCTATAAGAGATATTGTATTGCAAAAAATAACCTACGAAAAAATAGAAATATGCGCGGAGAAAATAGGAATAGGAGACAATTAACCCACTAATAATAGGCAAAACACAAATCCTCAATCCTCGTCGCCAATGTAGTATATCTATTATCAGTTAGGTTATAACAACTATTATTCAGAACACTCAACGAGGATGACGTGGCGCATGAGATGTGGTAGTAATTGACAAATAAGTTATTAGTAGGGGTTAGTAAATAGAATAATGTAATATGTAATTTAGACACAGATATGAAACAGTAGGTTAGAGTTGTTGTGTCTATGGCTTTTCCTTAACTAGGTCGTTATCTTGATAGAGTATGTTACGGGCATGGACTGACTGCTTATTTCTACAGGACCTTAAGAGGTTACCTATTAATGAAATATCGACAAGTCTATAGTAACCCACAATAATAGATCACATCATTACAATATTGTTGCATTGTATCGATTCTCCCTCCCTTTTCTTCATTTTTGTTTAATTTAGGCATGTTCTTTGTATTAGAAAGAAATGTTGTACTCTTACAATTAATTGCACAACACAAACGTTTTTTTCAATTTTTTCGCATCCGTTTTTTTAGGTGAAACGGCGTAATTCTCTTTGTATGAATCTATGTTTTAAAACATTATAATAGCCATTTATTTGGTGACGATTATATTATTAAGTCTTCGTCGATAAACTGTTCAAAAATAATCTATTTCTTTTGAATTTTGCGTAATAATAGTGAAGATCTAAACGTAGGCCCTGAAGGCATAGACCAAAGGCCAAAGACTGCCAGCCTCGTCCGTTTGCGTGGTAATCAGCATGCTGAGTATAAGACTCTTCGATGATATTGATAATATTGTGAAATTTTACTAGCTCTTTGCATTCTTCCAAATATATTTTGTAATAAAATATATCAAGCGTTTTATCCTAAAGTAAAATTTAATGCTTTTAAAATATTAAAAATAAAGGCACACTTTCGACTGCGTGGAAGCACACGAAAATATTACGTATCAGCTGAGAGAAGAATTTTTTGGTTTACTGGCCTCCCTAACATTTACTTACTTTCTCTATTCTATCAGTAGCTTACGTAGTTTTATTTTTATGTGCATATTTTTTATATTTCCATTAGCTAATTAAGGTCTAAAATGCTTTCTATAGCAAGGATAAAAAACTATATTTATTGAAATTTTATTTATTTACAATTGAAACAATTATGTATATTAAACTAAAAATCTTTTTCTGTATGGTCCTATTTAATAGAAGGATGAACAAATAATGTTACTTAACATTTACCACAGATATAATTTGTTCGTTGATATTTTTTCTGAGTTTTGGTTGTTTGGGCTGATACATGACAAGTTCATCTTTAAGAAAGAGGCTTCATAAAATTAATACCAACATCAATAAGGCGCGGTGGTCGATTACTAATATACCTAATATCAGAATTCGATCTCTTTTACATATATTTATCTACCATTTGTGCAGTCACAGTGTTTGAAAAATCCCAAGTCGTTTTTCTTCTCTCGTTCATTTTCTCCTACTATATAATAAGCGTTTAAAATAGATAAGTAAACAAGATAGAAGAAAAACTTCTTATACCATCTAATAGTTTTTGCACACACTCTAGACCACTTATCACCATATCACTTTTATCAACCATTCGCATTTTTTTGTTGTACTCAATAACACATTTTGGTTTCAAAATAATGTTATCATCTGTATTCCTTTTCCGCTCTCACACATTTGATCATCATGCACACTTGTAAGCAAGTGTACATTTCGTTTATTATACCATTTTACGCATAATATATTGTTGCATTGCATCGATTCAACCTCCCCCTTCTTCAAATTTTAAAATTTAGTCATCTGCTTTCTATTGGAAGAACTGCACCACAAGCCCAAGTCTTATTTTTTAGTAATTTTGCGAAGAGATCATGGTTTGTCGACCAATTGTTAATAAAAAGAACATGGCGCTTATTCAAAGCAGTTCCAAACAAATAGATTATTTTGAAAAATTTATCGACGATGATGTGATCAATATAATTGTCACTAAATAAAATGCATATTATAAATTTTTGAAGCCAAAAAATTGTTTCAAACCAAATAGTTTCATCACAACTGAGCCCGACATACCTACTTCCTTGTCGATAGTAATTCGTTTACCGGTTCCAATATATATGATAAAATCTATTACGTAACCAGTCTTACTTACAATCGCACAATACATACGTTTTTACGTTAAATTTATGTCTTTTATTTGTATTGGATTATCTGTAATGGAGTCTTCCTCTCCAAAGTCCTAGACTTTGATCTCTGCAATGGTGTTTCAAATGAATCAGCTTCGATTTAAATTTCTGTCTAATGAGATCCAAGACTAGTTTGATTTTTTCTATCTTGCTAGTTCTTTCAATTGTATTATCGGTAAAATGTAGAAACATCAATATTTGCAGAAAGCGATCTCTTGACATGAGTTTTTCAAATATCTTCTGTTGGTGAAGTTCATTACTTGACCAGTAATTATTTGACATTTTTTTTACTGTGACTCATGAGAATCCAAATACTAAAAAACAAGCGATTTTCGTCGCGTCCGTTTCTTCAAAGGTGGAAAGGCGGCTATTTGGTTTGAAACAATTTTTTGGCTTCCAAAATTTATAATATGCATTTTATTCAGTGACAATTATATTGATCACATCATCGTCGATAAATTTTTCAAAATAATCTATTTGTTTGGAATCTTGTGTAATGAAGCATGAAGAAGTCAAACATGATTGTGAAGATTGAAATGCAGGTAGTGATGGCAGATAATTCTGTCCAGATGCCCAAGGCCATGTTGTGGCACGCCACGGTCGTTTGCATGGCCAAGGGTCGGACTCTTCATTTTTGTCTGTAGTTTCATTATTTTCGCTATTTTATATGTCTAAACTTCTATATTATCACTCTCATTTTCAGATAATGATTAACTGGGCCAACCATAATCGCTAGATATACTGCTTAGGTTATCTGAGTCTACATTTTCGAGCATGTCACTCGCCTTATTGCCTATTTGGCCCTTTACATTTGTGTGCAAAATTGCTGAACTTTTCTACTCGACATTCTGAGAGGTACTGATTTGAACTGGAAATATGTCAAACATGGCAACTAATAGAAGAGTGCCAGAAGAGACTACTTACAATAATAAATTTAGAACCTTCGAGCAATATGAGAAGAAATACTAGATAAATATCATATATTCTTGATTCGCAGTGGACCTTTATTTAAGATTCTATCCATATATGGCCGATTAGCAGCGAAAGGGTTAAGCACTTCTGAATTGAAAAACTTCATTGACTCTCCTATGAAGGTACTTGACTGGCCTTGGCCTTTTCACACACAGAGCATTGAGAGGGTTGAAGAATGGTGACTGAGGCTTCTTTCATGTATTTCTCGCATGAAAAAAGGGATAGGGGAAACAGGGCACAAGATACAAGTAGACGGCTGATGTCCAGGAATAAGTCAAAGCAAGAAATGTGTGCTCTGGTGAAGTTTAACTTTTGAATATGAACCAAAGCGACCCAGACAGCTATATGTAGAGCTTTGCATACACTTTTTTCTCACTTAATAAACATGTAAATTTGAAATTACTTTGTGTTTGTGTGTACTTGAATGAAATAAAAATAGGTTACAAAAGCTCGTGACGAAAGGGAAATATTTACTTTATTTAAATAGAAATTAATGTATTAGGTTGAGGAATAAGTTCTTGCTTTTTTTAATGTTATGTTAATTTATGTTTTGTTGACGTGATTTGGGCACATATTAAGAAACAATAATAAATAATAAGAGCAAAATTTGCAAATGTTAGGCTACGTCTCTTAACACCGGAGACTATTAGGCTTTTGCTTAGGCAACGTTTTGAAGTTGAGTAATAAGTCATTGCGGTTTATCTAAAAGTTGTGTTAATTTAATTTTGGTTCTGTACGCTCAAAATGGAATTTCAGGTTGAAAGAAAGGCACATTTTCGACACTTGTTATTCATTTTCAATCGAGACAGGCACAATGCAAACGCAGCCAAACCTCGTCGCGATATTTGTGCTGTGTACGAAAAAAATGCTTTATCAGAAAGGACAGCTCAATGGTGGTTTTCACGTTTAAAAAACGGTTATTTCAATCTTAATAACGAAGAACGTTCTGGTCGCCCCTTTAAGTCGATGAAGATCGATTGAACGACCTTTTTTATGAAAATCCTCGTCAATCGAATAAAGAATTGGCTGTACAATTGGCTCGTGATCAGAAAACTGTAGTGAATCACCTTCATTCGATTGAGAAAGTTAAAAAATTCGGTGCATGGGTTCCACACGCTTTCAGAGAAAGCAGCAAACTTAAACGCTCCACGATTGCTGCAGGTTTGCTTGCTCGTCATAAGGCTACTCGTGGATATAAGGACAGATTTCTCCCCCGCATCATCACTGGCGACGAAACTTGGTGTGTTTATGACAACATGAACCATCGAAAACAATGGCTTAGCCCCGATCATCCACAAAAGACGATGCCGTGTGTGTGGAGTGATTGTGGAGGCGTGATTCTATATGAGCTCCTTGCGAACAATGAAATTGTCAATGTAGAACTCTACGTTCAACAAATGTATCAACTCGCCGAAGCTATTCGTTAAAAGCGACCTTCTCGACGTTATGGAGTCCTTTTGCAACACGACAATGCTCGTCCTCACATTGCCAATATGACAAAAGACGACATCCAAACACTTAATTGAGAAATCCAGCCGCATCCTCTATATTCGCCAGACTTGGCTCCATCGGATTTCCATCTGTTCCGATCGCTCTCCAACAATTTGTGCGGCGTTTCGTTTAATACTGATGTGAAATTAAGAACCTTGTTAGACAAATTCTTCGAGTCAAACTCCAGAGGTTTTTATTGCATAGGCATCGAAAAACTAGTTGAACTTCGGAAAGAAGTCGCATATAACAAAAGTAGAATACATTATTGATTAAATTGCATATTGTTATCAATTAAAAATGAAGTTTTTTTCTAAAATTGTTAATGGTAATTAAGAAATTTGATAAAACCGCAATAACTTATTCCTCAACTCAATAGGTAGGAGCAATTGTATAACAAAATAAAGTTATTTTTTAAAATCTACTTCGGAAAATCAATCATTTAAGCACCCCTCATTAAAGGATTCAATTAAAATATATGGTTGCTTCAAAGTATGACCCGCCATACTATTACCGCCTCTGTAAGCACAAGATACCATGCAATGCTTCCACTTAACTCTGCCTCTGAAACCCATTATCATAATTCAATTGAGCAAAACCCTTTGCTTCACCAGTCAACACACTTAGGCAACATTATGATTCGGCAACTTGCTAACAAAGAAGTGAAACATGACCTCACTCACATATAAGAAATTGGCCTGAAGGAACTAAAAAAACTCTTGGTAAAGATCATGCCAAAACAAGTACCGTTAAACTAAATAAATTTTACAGCCAAACAAAGAACCAACAAAACCTTAAACACCCCCCAAAAATTATGAAATAACGCATTGTTTCGAAACAACCAAGTAGCTGCCAGTTGTTGCAAAGTGGATATCAGATATTGTCTAGGTCATTATGAATGCAGCCGAGTGCCACTAGCATTGTTTGAAATCGATGCTACGATGTGGTCATCAGGATCCAAATTAGACATCATCAAATTCGTCAAAGATGAGGCAGATTTTCAATTTTCGAAGACCTACCATCCGCTGATAATTGTCTTATTCGTCGCTTCCCATTCCACAAAAATGAAAATTTTGCAGATTATGCAAAAAGACTGGGAAACAAAATTTTTAATAGTGTTCCACATGGTGCAAGATCCATTCACCTTTGCTGTGGCTGATGCTGGGCCCCTTGTACGAAAGTTACAATCCCTTTGAAACGCACTTGGAAACAGAATTCAAAATCTGTATGAAGTGGCGAGCCAGTATAATGCTCCAGACCCAGGATAGTTTTTTTTAAGCAATCAGAACAAATTTCAACTTCTGATGTATCTGTCTAATTATTGAAGTGATCTGGGAAAGGAAAGTTCATTCATGTGATCAAGCTCCCTCTACATTGGTGGTGGCTTTCAGGAAATGTTCAAGTGAGTTATTCTAACAGGAGGAACTGTGTTCAACGTTCATGAGCTTAAATCAATACAGGAAGAAGCGGACACCAGAATAATTCTTCACACCATCTTCTCTCTGAACAAGGACGCAGCTGAATGTGTTATCGTGCCTGCTAATGACACTGATGATATAACTCTATGCATCTATTATTATGCATCAGCACTGATGACACAGATTCAAGAGCTCTTGGTTAGAACTGGGTAATTGCTTTATTTGCCAATTCATGGAATTGGAAAATCCCTTTAGCCATCACAATTCAAGTCACCGTCATTTCTACATAGTTTCAGTGGAAGGGATTCTACACGGGACGCTTACTTCACCAGCAAAAAAGGAATGTTCACTGCGTCGACCAAAGTCAACACCAGGGCGCGTGTCAGATGCCATGGCAAACAAATTCCTCACGAACAAGGCAACTTTGCTGAAATTGTTGCAGCCCACTGAAAATTTCTTCATGATGCATCTGAGACACGCCATCCATGCAACTATCATCGATAAAACAGCACATTTAGCTAAGACTAAGTATCAAAATATTGAAGAATATGGGTGGGCCATCAAAGATAAAATGCTTGTACCAGTTCCTATGACTGAATCATATTGGCCACAAGAATTGTTGCAGACAGTGTCATGTGGATGCAAAAAAGGTTGCAACAGAAACTGTTCTTTTGCCAGAAAGCAAGTTCCTTGCTTCATTGGCTGTAAGTGCCAAGGGTTACTAAATCCATATTGAACATTCTAAGGAATCATAATAACATGACTGAATAGTTTGCCGGTATGCTGTCACATACTAGAAGCTTTTTCCATTATTTATGTTTGTAAAAGAACCACCTCTCCCCCCCCCTCCTTCCCCACACACACACATCACCGGAAAACACGTGCGTTAGTATCTCGCCAGGGACAACGTAACTTCCTGTTCGAACATTCACAAATATTTTACTCCTGAGCTCATTTGGAAAATATTCCCTAATCCCGCGAAATCGTCCCAAGCCTCCCCCACCCTCCGGTGACGAGGCGAGGAAGAATCGCTGTTACTCGCACCTCGCTGCTAAATCATGAATCGACTCCGCCTCCCGATTAAAATTTATGGAGCTTGTGACTCCTTTCTCCATACTCGCGCTCCCCCTTAAAAATCGGACATAAAAATACTCGAGTTATACTGCAGTTCGAGGTGTCCAGATCGCACCTCTAGGGCGTCCTCATCGTCTCAAGTTTTAGTACCTTCCGGGAGCGTTCTTCAGACAGCCAGACTTTCTCCACTGTGATTCTACGCCAGTCAATTGGTAGATTCTCTGAACGGCAAGCCTTTGAATTAGCGCAACATTCTCTCTTCGTTTAATAGAATCGAAGAAAATCTCCATCGTTTACCTTTGAGTAAAATAAGTTTCTTCTTCCAGTGTAATTACGAGAATTCCCACGTTTCCCGTCAAATGTCATCTTTGAAGATTGGCTATCTTCATCGGGAGGGTTAGTTCGTATCGTGCGCCCCCTTCCTCATTCGGACCGTGCCCCAAGGGACTCATCGGATCATGCCCCAGTTACCTAATCGGATCGTTCACAACTTGCCTCATAGCAAGAACGACCTTTATCGATGTCACCGACCCGTAAGACTAAACGCCTTCTCTATTATTAGTATCATCAACTTAACCCTTTTGTTCTTAGCCTAGTAAAATTAATCAATTAATTCTATTTGAGAATCCCTACTCATAATAATTATCAAGAGACTATTTCAATTTAAATTGTTCCATTTTTTTCTATTATTTTTCTTATTTTAATCTTTGTAAATAAAATCATATTTTTATTGTTTCATCTTTAACTAACCTTGAACGATACTCTCGGCCTATTCAAGTAAATCTCACCAACAAATTATGCACTCTCTCTGTGATTATTAAGGATTTGAAACCCATCGCCTCAAGTTTGACCTCTTAGTCGGTCGTTCATCCCTGCGAACAGTCCTTCAACGCTTCGCGTCGCAGTAGGTGATTAAGTCACCTCCTCCTCACAGAATATAGGAGCAGTGTATGGTATAGAGTGGTGTACCACGTCAGTGCTGTATATAATATAAAACATTGTATGAGATTGATCTTGTGAGACAATCAATTTTAGATATTTAAGAAAGATTTGTTATCACTCAATATATATTCTTCTTTACAATAATTCCCTACTTTACTAAAGAATTAACCCATTAATGCCGCTTGGCAACTAGAGTTGCCACTATTTTTTTTTCGTTATATGTCGGACAAATTTATTTACATTCAAAGAAATTCTATTTCACGTTGTCGTACAAGCCTACACTTATGTAAAGCACTATGTTTAGCAGTGTTGTGCTTACAGAAATTAGATGTATATTGTATTTATTTAACCGCGTTGTACGCGAGCTTAAACATGGCTGCGACGGCTCTCTCAAAACTTATTTACTTTATTCATATTTTTGTTTAAGTTTCATTAAAATGGGAAGATTAAATCCACGAATTATCATATTTTACATATATAAATGAAAAATGGTTCCGTAACATGATTTATTATAACTTAGAAAAAGAGTTTACTAATTCTGCCAACCAAAGTTGCCAGTCGGCATAAATGATATACAAATAATCGCTGCCAGCATGAACATGACAAATAAGTCTCCCTAATATTATTGTTTAATATTTGAGAAGTAATACTTATCTATAGCAGGGGTGACACTTAAATACGCTAATCGAAAGATAGTTTTTTGGCTATCTGAGAGAACGCCTATTTCAAGTGCTACCTTTTCGTGTATGTGAGAAGAGCTCCTTCCGAAGGCTTTGAGGAAGACTGGTTTGCCAAAAATATCCTTTTAACCGCATAATTAATTGCGTTACTGCAATAATTTTTCTTAATTTATAAGGTGTGATGAAAATGGAGAATCAAACAAATTTTCCATTCTCTTTAAAAAGCAGGGGTGACACTTAAATACGCTAATCGAAAGATAGTTTTTTGGCTATCTGAGAGAACGCCTATTTCAAGTGCCCCCTTTTCGTGTATGTGAGAAGAGCTCCTTCCGAAGGCTTTGAGGAAGACTGGTTTGCCAAAAATATCCCTTTTAACCACACACACACATATATATATATATATATATATATATATATATATATATATATATATATATATATATATATATTTAATTTCACGGTGAAGATAAGGACACATAGGAGGCTGAGGTACATGTGATTTATTTAAGGACCAACGTTTCGGTGCGTATCACACAACTTCAGCTTCATTACGACAAATCTCAAGGAAAGTACAGTCAAGAGAAGATTTTCTTTGTCTTTTCGATAACCTGGAAAACGTTCGGTAGTACTTTAATCTTTCAGGTCCATATTTCTTGTAAATATAGTTATATGAATTGCTACTGATCAGTCTAATCTTCAATTTCACGGTGAAGGTAAGGACACATGGGAGGCTGAGGTACTTTCAGTGAGATTTGTCGGAATGAACCTGAAGATGGGTGATACGCCCGGAACGTTGTTCCTTAAATAAATCACATGTACCTCAGCCTTCTCTGTGTCCTTACCTTAACGGTGAAATTGAAGATTAGACTGGTCAGCAGCAACTCATATGACTATATTTACAAGAAATATTGACCTGAAGGATTAAAGTACTACCGAACTTTTTCAGGTTGTCAAGAAGACCTAGGAAATCTTCTCTTGACTGTACTTTCCTTGAGATTTAACGCAATCAACCTGAAGATGGCTGATACGCCCGAAACGTTGTTCTTTAAATAAATCAAATGTACTTCAGCCTTCTAGTGTCCTTACCTTAACGTGCAATTGAAGATTACACTGGTTAGCAGCAACTCATATAACTATATATATATATATATATATATATATATATATATATACTTATTCATGTACTATGTATACGTATATACAGTATTTATCTTTATATCTGTAGGCTGCACGTCAATGACATTTTCGACATTCTTGAAGATGACGAATAACGTGATTTTGAGGTAGCTTTCTGTCACTTGAAGAGAAGGCTTTGGCACATTAAGATAAAGACCCTCGATAAAAGTGACGATAAAACAGAAGGAAAGATAAAAAACTACCTTAAAGAATTCTTAGATCGGAAGCAGAACTTATCATTCCTCATCGTGAGAGGCCTACTGAAAATATTCCATTGATGCTTGATATTCAGGAAAATGCAAAAGAGGATCTTTCCACCACCAGTAAGAGGCCTATTTTTGAAAAGTTAATTAAATTTTAGAAAATTGCTGATCTGCCTAAAGATATTAGTGTTGATGAAGCAATTGTGCCATATTATGGCAGATGATACTATAATTGTTGGACTAGTCAGGTCTACAGCAATGAGAAACCAAGTTGCCATGAGTTTAAATCGTGATTTCGAAAAAAAAAGGAAATGGCGTATTCCTTGGGGTATGAAGCTTAATTCAAGTAAAACTAAGACATTCATGATTAGTAGATATCGTACCAATGAGCCGCCTCATCATCCACTCTGTGTTGGATATACACTTCTTGCTGAGTCGAAATCCATAACGATCCTTGGAATTACCTATCATTCTCACCTGATTTTTGAGAAGCATCTTTTAAATGTATCTGCTAATGCTGCCCCAAAACTTGCTGTTGTACGTAATGCCTCATATATCTACAATAATAAAGATATTAATGCCATTTTATTCAGGGCCTTTGTTCTCCCTCTTTTTAAGTATTGTTCTCCAGTTTTTATATCCGCATCTGTCTCTCTGAGATAGGGTTCCTCGTGGAGGCAGGTTCCTTTTTCCTGATGGATCATCGACGGATGATTTTATGTTTGTCGATATTCCATAAATACTAATTCAGTAGGGAATTGCCACTATAATTTTAATTCCTGAGCCACTGCCTCTTGCTAGAGCAAAAAGGTTTGCATATAGACAACATCCATATGCACTATGCATTCCCCACTGCCGCACATCTCAGTTTCAGCGTTGCTTTTTGCCAAGTACGATAAAGCAGTGGAATGATCTTCCTGTAGAAGGTATGCAGGAAGATCTTAATATCTTCAAACGAGGTTGCAATGCTAGATTAAGAGTGGGTGCTACTGCCAACTAATTTTAATATTGATTTAATTTTAATAATTTTAAACTTATTAATTTATTTACACATTTCAATTCCTTTCTTCTGGCATCCATTCTTTCTTACTTGACATATGGACACTATGTTCTGTGGGAGCTTGTTCCAAGTTCATGGCCGCTAGGCCTTTCGCACAAGAATTTTGTGTTCATTATCTCAAATAAATAAAATAACAATAATCACAGTACGGAACAGTTTATAAGGGGAAAGCCAATATAGTTTTGATTTAAACTGTGGGCTCTCACTTGTTCAGATGGATACATGTTTCATGCAGAATCTTATTATGGTAGCTCAACAAAACTTCCTGTAACTGGGATAGGTCAAGGTCGAGATGTTGTGTTGGGTTTAGTTAAAAGCGCAAAGATTAGGGCTGGACAGTGTTTATATTTTGATAACTTTTTTCCTTCATTTCCTCTTTTGAATTAACTTTCAAAGAGTGGTATTGCTAGAATTGGTACTATAAGAGAAGGAAGATTGGGAAATGCACCATTCCAAGCTTCCAAAATGGAAGAGAAAAGGGAAAGAGGTTATCTGGAGTCGGTGTGTACTACTGATCAAATTTTAATGAAGTGGAAAGACAAGGACGTGGTGACAGTTGCTTCAAATAAATTTGGTGTTTATCCTAAATCAAAGTGCTCCTTATGGTTGCGAGTTGATAAAAAAGAGATTGTAGTGCCATTAAAGCTTATAATTAGCATATAGGCGGAGTTGATCAATTCATTGCCAATACCGCATCCGAATTTGATTTCGCAAATGGTGGTAGCCATTATTTTTTTGGAGTAATTGCTGTTCTTCTTTCAACGCTTGGCTTTTTTATATAAAATTTGGAAATCCCATTTCACTTCGAGAATTTTTAAGCCAAATTGTGCTTCAATCATTAAAGCAACATGGAACAAACAAAAAAATAACTTGAAAATCAACTAACAGGATACGGGGTGTTTTTAGGACCTCCGCCCTATAAATACTAAAGATGTAAGCAATGCGCAGGGAGAATGAAGTATGGGTATAAAAAATGTCATGTTCCAATCCATATTCTATGCATGCAGCCATATCATTCAATATAATATATGTATCAGCGTGGTTTCATAATAAAAAATTAAGTATTAAACTATTTTCATTTCTTATCGCAAAGTGTAATTCTTTGAATGCCGAGTGATAAGTCTCGTTGCCACCCCTATATATGATTTATTTACTACACTAAAATGAAGTTTCCAAAATATAATATCCATAACTTAGTAAACAAATCGTCGGCATTAATGGGTTGAGCAAGTGGAGTAAATAAAATGTAATATAATGTTCATAATGGTCTAGTATTGATATTTAAATAAGTCTTAAGGATTCAATACCTCTAGAAGTTGCCTTGTATAGTGCGTGGTCTTCAATTATTAATTTGTTTGTTTAAGATTGTTGTATATATTCTGTTCATTGTGTGTGATGTCAAACGGCTATCAAATGTGATAAAACTAATTACTCAAATAATTTTATTAATTTTTTATGTACAAATTACCATTCTAGCATATCTAGAACATCCTAAACAGATTACTTCAACCCCCCAAAACATAATCAAGATATTACTCATAGATATGTGATAGATATAAATGAAAATGAGTAGAAAAGCAAATGGCGGCCATCTTGGATTGCACGGATTGAGCAGCTGATTAGCGAAGTTGTAAACTTTGGATGTGATAGCTGAGGGTCAAAGGAATCCAACCATACTCCACAACCTTTTACAGCATTCCGTGTCAAGGGGATACCCCTGACCCCGGCAAGTATGAATAATTGAAGATTCGTTCTGAGAGGTAAAATTAACTACCCGTTTGAGGTGAATCAATATAAAGGCATAAAGAAATCTACTCATCTTTTGGTTACCCGCGCTAGTAAGAGCATTCAGTTTTCAGTTATCACCTAGTGATAGACAGCCTTCCGTTTGTACAAGTATTAAATGCTATCAGATGCTATTATTTGGAATGAAAGGCACGAAATATAAGCCACGCAAATCATTTTTACTTTTTTGCACAAATAATAGTTTGAGCGAAAAGGGCTTGGTCGAATTTATATATTTTTAGAAAACTTAGTAAGTACCACTAAGATGCAAACAAAATGAACAAAGTTGCGACGCCAGGGATATAATGCCATGATTTCAAGGACAAGAATATAAAATGCCATCTCTAATTAACTTTTAGTTAGAGTTCTGCAACAATACAAAAATTCTACATCCAAATTCAGTTTCAAGTATGTATGTTTGTCGTGGTATGCGGCCGAGTATGTACGTACGTCGGTTTGGTACGTGAATAACTCCGTTCATTCGTTTTTTCTAAGAGTGCTATATTACTATTTATTTTTTTATTTGAATCTTTAGCCAGAGAGGATTCGTAATACTTTATATCTATTGCCATATGCAGCGTTTTAATAACATAAAGAAATGAAATAATAAACATTAAATATACTAAATAAAAATTAATACTACCAATGGGTACTACACTATGGTTGACGCAAATATTCCCTTTAGAACGGAATGTTAATTAAAAAACATAATTAAGTGGGAATCCTTTTATCTTTAAACAAAGTGGAGTCAGACGGGAAAAGACCTTGAACGAGAGTCTCGTTTAGGCGATGGTATTAGGAGTGAGTTGAGGCAGACGGGAGACTGAATCGGACGCACAGCTGTTCGTCTTGCTGAGTTAAACTCGCGTTAGGGGGGAGGTGCTTCGATGCGAGGCGTGTGGTTGCTGAATCGGACGCACAGCTGATTTCAAGGTGAGTGAGGAGGGGCACTTGGTGATGTTTCTTGACTTGACGATATAAGCGAAGGGATTGTGGATGTATGATTTTGCCAATTCTTGGGTTAAACTCGTGGGGGGCTTCTCGATGATAAGACTTGACCAAGAGGCGAATCCTTTCTCGAGTGGAACTTCACTTTGGTATTCCTGAATGGTGAGGGATATCTCTGGTTTTATTCAAAAACTGAGATAGGGGGCTCCTCTGACGAGAGGGGTATGCACGTGGTTCTCTCTACTGATGGTCTACTCATCGAAGTGACCAAAAGGAACAGCGTCGGGAGGGACACTCCGGCTCGGTTTCACTTTTTCTTCTTTTCAATGCCCGGACTGACGCCGGTATTCTTCTTCTCTCGATCGCTAACTCGATTCTCTTTTCTTTTCTCCAGATCGTCGTATATATACCTTAATTATCCTCTTGGGGGGGGGGAGATGAGTGCACATGTTTAAGCTTCTCTCATAGGTTATCACTTTTCAGAGTAGTGACCCTTAGCCCTAATGGTCTCTTCTTGTTTTCGACGGAAAAAATTAAATTTCGTCTCTTGAGCGAAACGAAACCTAAAAAATAGGAGGGGATAATGAGCCTGCTCTTGGTTTTTTATTCGAAATGCTATACCAACCTCCTTTGTTTATAATAACAGGCTACGAAATTTGCTAAATATAAGGTTTCCTTGCGAGTGATATCACGGATTATTGTGCCAGCAGAGCAAAGAGTGGAGGAAGGGAGGGTTAAAGTATTGGCCCATATGCCACGTAGCTGTTGAAGCTATCTAACTGAACCAGCGTATGTTTGGTCCTTGCGATATTGATTTCACTGTAATGTCAAAATTGGGATCAAATTACAATAAATAGTCAGAAACATTTAATACTTTCGACAAATCTTACTATGCCAAAAAATATATATATTTCGGTATTTTATATGGGACGTTTTTAGATTCATCACAGGTAATGATTAATTACTAAAACACCGTTAGGCTTATAAAAATTACGTGACGTTCATTCACAAACATGAAGACCTGAAAAGTTAACTTGAATCATAACTGACAAAAATCAATTGTGAGAGATTAGAGAGAAATAGAAAGTGCGCGCTTTCAATGGAGAGAGAGAGAGACAACAAACCTCTTATTGACTCTATTTGTCTGTGCTAATGGAAGTGCAAAACCATGAGACGCTGTGATGGCCTGTAAGACCAGCATCGCAGAAAGCCGCGATGAGTTTGAGAGCACAAATTTTTTAGGAACCTTCTCGTATTCGTGCTAAAAGTGCGAAACTACTCTCGCCTGCAGATGCGTCAAACCCTGGAACCCTCCCCTCCGGATGGAGGGTGGGGGAAACCCCATTCGACCCCACTATAAATCATCCAGCGCCAGAGTTGGAGGCAGTATCTGCTGCTTGCCTGCCATGTCAGTATCCTCTACCTCCCCCTTCCCCGTTAGTACATGCTATTAGAGTCCCGTTGGACTCTGCACAATTCTTGTAGAACCTCTCAAGATCCGGGCACTCTGGATTAATTCTCGTGAGTTTATTCTGTACTCGTTCTCCCTACTCCTCGAAAGAAACGTGTGATTAGTGTTTTATATCGAAAGTAAGATCTATATTAATCCCATAATGGTCATTATCAAGAAACTATTATTTGAACTTTGCATCAAGGCAAGGATTACACCCTTGGACTAAATCTCCAAGGTAATAGCATCGCGCAACACTCCTGTGCAAGTGCTCTCTCTACCCCCTCCCCCCTGCAAATGCAAGCCTCCATCATCTGCTTCGTATACCCTCAAGCTAATTCGAGCGATCCTCGGTTCATATTGTTCATTTGTTTGTATGGCAACCGTACTAGCCAAGTCTTCCCGCTTTTTGCCGCTGAGACTGATTCCCCTCTAATGTGTATATAGCTGGTTTTATAACCACTTTTAACCTTGTAAAAGATTATTAATTTGCGTATAAATAAAGTTATTTATGTAGCCGTTTTTCTATTGTCCCGGAGCTTCCAAGATAGTCGATTATTTGGCCAACCTACATTTAGTTAATTTGTACTCTGCTTATATTATAAACCTCCCATGCACATAGCCGTCATCGACCTCAACTGAGAAACGCAGAAAGGGTTAACATGACCATATTCTGCGACATATAGTAATATCTATTATATATTAAACTGGTGTCATGTTTATTTGGGTTAATCTTGGTCAAACAATTGACTAAATTTGATCAATCTATTCGTTAACCTTGATTAAATTGTAAATTGTTGGCTAATTATCCTTCCGGTTCTGGAGTTTAAAAGCTAAAAAATAACCATTGTATACCTTTTTACGAAGTGTATTTATTCACATTTTAGGGGGGAAATTAATTTTTGGGTGACCGTGTTTAACGATTAATTTTATTCGCCCACAGAATTGAATTCTTGTCCTTCAAGGCATTTTCTCGTTCCTTAATTTGAAAATATAGTAAAAATAATATTATTCTTCGTATAATTATGATAGGAGTGCTGTAACTCTTGTCTCAATCACAGTGAAATCTCGACCGCAAAAGCTCTTTCGCGAGTGTTTCACCCCCCCCTTTATGGTATATGTATGGAACAACTCTCACCTCACTAGTCCCAGTATTTTGTATTTTGGCTCCTTTTGAAATTTTTCTGGGGTATTCTAAACTTTATCTGCTATTGTCATGCGATTGTAAGTTATATAACCCCCCTTAATCATTTTCCAATGTTACTTCTGCCCAGGAATTTCCAACTGGCGATGGAGGAGTGTCAGAGATCAGAGAGAGAGAGAAAGATGCGCGCTGCTGCTGCTTCAATGGAAAGAGAGATAACAGACACTTGGTCGACACTTTTTGTCTGCGCTAATGGAAGAGCGAAATCATGAGGAGCAGTGGTAGCCTGAAAGCCCCTCATCTCAGAAGCTGCGGCAAATTGAGATCCCAAAGGTCCCATCTGCTATCGGAAAAAGTTTCGTCTTGCCGACTTAGGAACCTTCTCACGATCGTGCTAAAAGGGAGAGATTACTCTTGCCTACCGATGGGTCAGTCCGGAAACCCGCTTCTACGGACTGAGGGGGGAAAACCCCTTTTCACCCCATTATAAATCCTGCGGCGCCAAAGTTGGAAGGCAGTATCCACCCCCTACCCGCTAGGTCAGTATCCTCTGCCCACTCCACCCCGTCAGTACCCACTATTCGCGTCCCGTTGGACTCTGCACAATTCTTGCAGAACCTTTCAAGCTCCGGGTACTCTCGATTTATTCGCGCCAGTGTACCCTGTACTCGTTCTACCCGCTCTTCAACGGCAACGTGCCTAGTATCGATTCGTGTTTTAACTCAACAGCAAAATCTAAGTTAATCCCCTAATAGTCATTGTCAAGATACTATTATTAGAACTTTGCCAAAGGCAAGGATTACGCCCTCGGACCAAATCTCCTAGGTAACAGCAACGCGCAACTATTCTATGCAAGTGCTCTTTCTACCACCCACCCTCCCAAGTGTAAGCCTCTATCGTCAGTTTCGTATACGCTCAAGGTCATTCGAATGAACCTCGCTCATTATTGTTCGTTTGTTTGTCTGGCGACCGTCCCCGCCAAATTTCCCCCTTTTAGCCGCTGAAACTCGTGAACATTTAATGTGTTATAGCTTGTTTTAAAACTCATTTTAATCTTGTAAAATTATATTAATTTGCATATTAGTAAAATTATTTTTGTAGCCGTTTTTCTATTGTCCTAGAACCTCCAAGATGTTCAATTATTTGGCCAACTTACATTTAGGTAATTTCCACTCTGCTTGTATAATAAATCTCCCACAGATATTGCCGTCATCGATCTCGGCTGTATCAGAAAGATAGACGCTACCTTTAACTTGTAAAACAGAGGAGAAAACATAATAGCTAATTAAATTTCACTCTCTATTTCTATTGACTTTAGTCAAAAAGTGAATAAAGATCGAATAATATTTCATTGAATGAGACATGAAATATTCGGGGAGAGATTGTAGGAATCTTGCAGGTAATGATATAGGTTGTTCACAATATCTTATATGTAACCAATTTTATGTGTAGCGTTACTAGTTTATAGGTAATGTCATCTTGAGTTTAGTGTTAGGCAACCTATTTAAGGTAGGTGGGATGAATGGTAATATTTGGCTTGAAGCTCTTGGCGGCTGTGGATTTCGCCTTAGAATTCAATCTGCCTCCAGATCACCGCTGTTTATTCACTCGTATGGTAGGAAAACGTTAAACAGCCTATTGCTCGCTGACGTAGATAATCAGAAAAAATATAGGTTTTGTAGGTTTTAATTTTGTTCTTACAAGAACCCAAGTGATACCTCTGGGTTCTTAGTTTGTCGTGTGCTCACGTGCTTGTAACTGGGTAATGTTGGTAATACACTCAGTGTTTCTTGTATATCTCTCCCTATCAACCTGTTCTTGTATGTTTTTTCCAAGCACTTTTATTCTAACTAAAGTTTAGGGGCATGGCTCCGTTTCTCCAATCCGAAAACGGGGGTCAGCTTAATTGATCAGAGGGTATGTGCTTGTATTAATGTAAGCGCCTGTACAGCAAGAGAGTGTTTGAATTAGGATATTTGGCAGATCTTCATCAGGCCGTTACCCATATCAAAAAAAGATTTTGTCTTTCACGAGCCAAGGTCAATGGCTAGTGGGTCAGACTCCCTCTCTATATCAGATTCATTACTTCGTGTGCGCCGCTTTTTCAATTGTCTTTGATATTTCTACAGCCAAAGCGTCGGCTTGCACGTTTTTCCTAATACTTGTGACCGTTTGTATGTTTACGTGGGAGCACAGCGATTTCAGTTGCATTATTTACAATTATTTTGCATTGCATTGATACAAGGATTAATTATTTACTATCCACTTATTCTTATTTACAAGTCTCTGCTTTCGTTTACATTAATTCATTATTAAAAGATGGCATTTTATTTCAATGTTTTATTTGTGTTCCCAATTCAACATTTTACGGCCAACATGGTGCTATATTTGTGAGGTTCCTTGTTTTTCTTATTCACCCTGTAATTGAGCACTACAATCTTTCCTCCGAAAAAATTGCGTTCAGTGGAATTCTAGATGATTTTTTATTGGCAAAAATCTTATTTATGAGTGTAGATGGATAATCGGGTTGCTACGAACGCAAACATGGTGTGGAAGAGTATTTTATTTTGTAGTTTGTTTTAGTATGTGCGTATAAGATTGGGTGGTTTGGCCAAGTTGGTATAGGTAAATGTGGGACGAATGTAAGACTTTGAGACTTTGATGATGGACTCCTCGGACTGCACAGATGTGATTCCTGTGACTGCCCTCAGTGTGATGATGATACACACACACACAGGTGGCAGGTTTGAATCAAGGAAATATGTTGCATTAAGTTGCAAAGACTTTTAATCTTGCATATTACTCAGACCTTCAGTAACTGACGACAATTAATCTATGACGTTAGAAA
Organism: Ceratothoa steindachneri; assembly: GCA_963969495.1. NCBI lineage: Eukaryota > Metazoa > Arthropoda > Malacostraca > Isopoda > Cymothoidae > Ceratothoa > Ceratothoa steindachneri. The sequence goes on from OZ018328.1 coordinate 92,767,469, forward strand.
AAGATATAAATGACAAAGTTTTGGCTGTTATGAAAGAAGTGGGAAAATATAGTAAATCATATTTTTCATTAAAACTGAATGACCTTTTACAAGAAAAGTATCTCTCGTTTAGTTAAACAACGAGCGGCCAATTTCAATAATGATGGAAACTACTTTGCTCAATATTTTTTTTTATTATTCAAAATAATTTAATTTTTTATTTTAATAAAATAAAATTCATAATTTAATTTAAAAACAATGGAAGAAAGAGTTTCGCAGCCCATTTTCTTCTATATATATAGCATGCAAATAATTTTAAAGATATTTCATAACAAATGTCCGTATACAATTAACAAATGGCAGTAAGTTTTACTGTTGACAAATTAGGAAATACTGCAATGGGCAATGCTATGGCACGCTATTACTTCAGTATTTTGGTTCTAATAAAATAAAATTTACGTCAACAGTTAAGTTGTGCTTGCCTTCATTTACGAGGCAAACAGAAGAGCCCATTGCCTGATAACATCGTTTATTGCATCTGGAGAATATTGTGAAGGGGAATCATTCCCCATTTCTCCCAAAAGACTAAATAGGGAAAGATGGAAGGTTGAGCAAAGAGGTGAAAATGTTAAACAAGCGCGGAAATAATATTAGGAAGGAAAAGAAAGAACTGGACAAGTTGCAAATTAAGCAATAAATTTATTGTGCAATTATATAAAGGTGGGCACAGTTAATAAAATGTTAACTTAACTAAGCTTTAATGCGTTAACCCAAAATTTAAGTATGTTGATCGTTAAATATTTGATTTTTTCAAATATGGACAAATCTTATCGATATACCGTTAACGTCAGTTCATATTTCAAAAAGCACAGAGCTTTCTTGCTCTAAAGCAACCTAAAAATGAAACAAATCTATATTTTAATTAAAAACTTTGAAAGATTTAAGGGGAATAATAATAATGCGTATTCTTTATAGTTAAAAAAAATCGAATTTTATTTTGATGGACAGTAGAAAAATAACACATTCTATTTCATTTTGGCCCCGTATTTGTGTATTTAAAGGGATTTAGGCTAAAACATAGCACCAAATGTCTCATTCTAAAAAACTTAGATGAATCAGAAAATTAGTATTAATCTATATATATATCCTCGACCCTCTTCAGAAGAGCCCTCATGACCCAGCAACCAAACACTTCTCATGAAAAGAGAAATTTCAAATAACTTTATTAGAGTTGGCGTTTTGACTTAAACAGAAGACAAGAATTGTGGACGTTGTGGCAGATCTTCACCCCGCTATGTATGAGACAACTGAACAATTACCTTTATGTCAATGCTGTTAGGTGAAGGCAATAAGTAAAATTCCTTAATCCGCTAAAGAAGTCTACTAGAGTTCCTTAGCTTTCTTACAAGCTCTACCTTTACGAATGCCTAACCATCAATCTCTCTAAAAGGTTAAAATGTAAAATCATTTTATAGGAGCTGGTTGATTTACTTTAGCATTAAGCGAGAATTTTGTAAATTATCGCGGTTCATTGCCCACTTAATTTAGATAAGAGAATAACACAATTTTTAAGTTTAGAGAAATAGCTGGTTGGCCAATTGTATAGGTGGCGCCCCTGAAGATATATTACGACCTACAGGAGACTTTTCCAGCGGAATAGGAAATTTAATTTTTTCTATTGATCCTTCAAACCGCATTGAGATGGGCATTATTTTTCATTCATCTAACAAAAACAATAGCGGGAAGAACAGCTTCAGAAATGTTTATAATCCTCGTTTTCTGTTCAAGTAAAAACAGAAACTCCTACAAAAGACATATATAAATTTTCCTCTTAAGAAAAATAGATGGTTGCGCTTGTGAACAACATTGTGGAACTCTAGCAAACCTAAAACGCATATTAAGGAAATCTTTACTCTTGTCTTTACATAGCGAAATAATTGCAATAGACTTTCTTGTTTACATAGACAATATTTAGCGGCACAAAGAGCCAGGAAATCCTCTACAATCTTCGGTTCCTGTGTAAGTAAAAACGTAAACTACACCAAAATCTTCTTGAAATTTCTCTTTTTTAGAGAAATGGATGGTTGTCCATTTGAATGGGTGGCGTTACTATAGAGGGTTGAGGAAATCAACGAAACGTTTCCAACGGATTAAAGAATTTTTATTATAGCCCTTACCTAACAGCATTGACAAGGAAGTTATTGTTCCCTTATCTATAATTAATGAGGGGTGTAGATACTTAAGAATTTTCACGATTCTCGTTACGATCAGAGTATAAACATCAAGTACTAGTAAAGAATTATCAAAAATTATTTTTAGAGAAATAGACGGTTAACTAGTCATAAGGGGGCGCTTTTAAATAGTGTTGAGGAGCTGCAGGTGACTTTTAATGCGAAATAAGGAATTGATACTTTTCACCTTAACTAGCATCATTGAAATGAAGCTTATTGTTCGCTTATCCAAAATTGGTGAGGCGAAGAGACGCGAGAATTTCCACAATTCTAGTTTTTTTCTTAAATTAAAATTAACATTTATACACAAGGCTTAAAATTTTTCTTTTCAGAGAAATGGATGGTTTCCCAATCATTTGGGTGGTGCTATGGATGAGGGTTGATTATCTGCATGCGAATTTCCTAGCGGATTGAAGAATTCATACTATTGTCCTTAGCCAACAGGCATTGAAAGTTCACGAGGATTAGTATAAGATAAAAGATTTAAAAAACCTTTATTGAAAGGCGTTATTTTCTGATCAAGTTCTTAGCCTTGCTCGTGCGTGATCATTGGTCCAGTTCTTCCTTTTGTCTGTGTGGCAACACTTAAGAATTCAGCCTCCTCCTCCTCGGCTTTGCTAGATACCCTGCCAGAAAGCGGCCTCATTAAGTTTTTCACTGTGTATTTCTTGTTTTTCCTGACTTTAGCAACCTGGATGTTGTAATAATTCTACCCCAAAGCTTAAATAAGAAGACTCAGCCATTTCTCATCGCACATCAAAAAGGAAGAGCCTAACTCTTTTATCGACAACTGGGAAAAACGAGTAATCCAAGGAATTGTATTAAAAGAGGCCTTTGGACTTGAACAAAAAGTAGTCATCTACGTTGATGAAGGGGATCTGATCCAGTTCTTGGTTAGGTATAGTGGTAATGACTATATTCTTTTTCAATTGCAACAACAGATTCTAGTCCTTGAGATTTCATGATGTCTTATTCGATTTCATATCACACAAGGATTTATATTGAAAATCTTAAAATAATAAAACTTTTCAACTCTTTAATGAATAAATTTATTTAGAAGGTAATAGAAAAATTTTGTAAAGAGAAATTTTTTAATTGTACCTAAATGCTTGAAAATACATATTACAAAGTAAATTTTAGTAGGAATCATCTTATCATATTTACTTGATGCTCTTGCTGAAGAATTTTCACAACATAGCTTGATCTTGATTGCTAGCTCAATTCATTAAGACATTGTTATTGAATTGTCTAAAGACCTTATTTTTATAAATCGATCACTGATTATATAGTCTGCAATTGAAGGATTTCTTAAAGAGATTTTCCAAAATCAATGATATCTTGGTACACAGACTACCCATATTTCAATATAGTTCCTAGAAAGGCAATTCTGCTAGCTCTAACATGAATTATTTTCCTTTTGTATGTAATGTATAAACATTGGTTTGTTCCACATTATATTTCATTAGTTTTTATTTAAGTAAACTAATCAGAACATTGAAGAATGAAGATTGTTACAAAATTAATCAAAAAAATGTGTCTCTTTCCTTAAAATGTCGTCTGGCGGATCAAATTCTAATTTACGCCAACATGTTGTGACGAGCATATTGGCCATACCTGCATTTTTAAATGAAATTGCGAGAGGATCATCGCATAAATTGCCTAAGTACTATTAAAAGCTCGCAAATCTGTAAGACTACACCTTTTCTTTTTACGAGTTACCAATATCTGGATTTTCCGACACTCTTTTTGAATGTTTGAAAGAGGACTTTCGGTTGTTAAAGTTTCCAATGCGTGACCAAGATGTTTCCCTTTAATTGAGTTTTATTTTAAGGGGAGAGCAAGAGATGCCAAAAGAGTGAGGTTTTAACGTGATGTCGTATTAACGGAGATCTGACTGAGTTGTAAGAAAGACATTTGTTTTAGACTTTATTCTGATTCGCCCCTATCTAGTCTTATTCTTTTTTATTTTTCCCCATACTTTTCATATTTTCTGTAATTCTATGCTCTTTTTATTCTTCTAAATTTTGATTAACATCAGCTGCTTTTGGATACAAGGAATCGATTGATATTGACGTATATTATACATTTTTCTTCTATTTATGTAATAGAAACGGGTCAGACCAATAAAATTGAATCAAACCAAGCTACTTGCTTGTAGTTTATTTGCTCTTAGAACAATTCCTCACATTCCTTTTATTAATTTAAATACCTATTTATTATATTTTTAGCGCCAGATCCTAAAGATATATAGTAAAGCTCTAGACATTCAACCCTAAGTATCTCACTACTAACCTTTATCCAATCTGACGCTACTTTGCCATTCATTAACTAAGAACTATTTGAGATCAATGAGCCAGTTTTCAATCCAACTTTCAACATTTCCATCAATTCATAATGCTCTAATTTATTCATTGACTTTTTTGTGTCCGACTTAATGAACAGCTTTTTAAAAGTATATAGTAAGTTTTTCGGTAGAGTCATAGACTCCTTAACAGTAAGATAAACAACTCAAAACTAGGGTGCTTCCTTCACATTAGATTTACCGCTAAAAATATATATTTTTTGATAAATAAACTATTATTTACTCTCTGACTTTGATTCTGCCTTCTAGCGTTAATCACGTAATTACTCTAACCAGCTAAACTATAGGCATGGGCCTTCTCACATTTTAGCATCTCACGGAATCAGTTCCACTCCAATTGAGGTATTGAGGTAGTCTATAGGCTCCTCACGCGTACTAAAGCTATAGTTGCTCTGAGTTAAAGAATTATTCGTCTCTCTTAGTGGCTCAGTGGAGTATTTTTTATCATATAGAAAAGTTGCACTCCACGGTAATTTTTTAACCCTGTCCTCAAATGCGTAGTAGAATGGCGGATGATGCAAAACAAAGCCCCACTTTTCCACCTTTCTCACCTGCATGAAGACAATAGAGCAGTATAAAAAAAGCCCAAAACCGCAAACCATGTTTCTTAGCGCCAAAAACGTTTTCGTTTTTATCCCATTAAAGTAATAAAAGACTCGTAATCACTTGTTTTTCCGAAATCGTGGGATTTTTTTATTTAATTTTGATACTCGTGAATGTTCTACAGAAAAGTCTTATATAAATAATTGGGGCTCAATTTAAACCGTGAAATTCTAAGTTGTTGATCAGTAATAATTTGTTAATTTGCTTAATTATCAACTACAAAGGTTATTTTCATTCGATTTTATCATGAAAATATTTCTTATTGCCGCAGGACGTTCTCGTATCTCTGCAGAGTAAATAAAAAAAGGGGTCACCCTTCATCAAATTTTAGTTGTTTTAAAAAATTCCTCAATTAAAATTGCTTTGGAAATATTTTATTAATAACAGATGCAATTTCATTTCGAAATAAGTTTGTCGAATTTTTCCAATTAACTCAGTTAAATTAAAAAAAAAACGCGAGGAATTAAAAATTGGAATGTAGGCGAAAAAAGCGGGAATATTGCGAGGTTTTAAAGATTGATTTCTCTCCTCAGATTTCAAAGGAGACAACAAGCAAACGTCATTTAAACATGAGAAGTGTACGAAACTACGAGTATATATGACCGAGAGCATTTGACGTGTTTTCTTCTTGTGGTAATAGACTCATTGTATTGAAATTAGACCCACTATATTTAAACGTTGATTGTGCAAAAGAATTAAAAGAAACAAAAAAATTAAATTAACGCAAAAACTACACCTGTGAAATCTTCACTCGTAATTGCTGCCGCTGGGATGATGCATTATTGAGAAAGAAATATAGAAAAGGGATTTAGTATAAAGGAGTAAATATATTAAAGAGGAGGACTTTTAGCAAAATAAGGCCACTTAAATAGGACACAAAATTGGTCTTTATTTCATTAAATATCTGGAGTCAGTTATAGAGTCCTCGACTTTATCCGGGTTTTGAATTCAAACCACAAAAAATAATAATGACAATCAATAAGTTTTTCGTTGGCAAGATATGGAAAGAATCATGTGGCTTCATATTATGGCTTGAATCAGCCCTATCCATTCAAAAATGTGTTGTCCTGCCAATGCTTCGAAAAACTACAAATACAAACATTCACAACATGCCAAACACAAGCACAATCGAAACAAAATTAATGATGAGCTGATTAATTGCTGCCTCTCTGCGAGAACCCCATGCGGTCGGTGGTGTTCATTGAAACAGGCATCCCAAGGAACCGATCTTAAACGGCTCAACCTAAGTACCAAAAATGGAAATACTGCTTCACATCAGCGAATTCTATTACATAACACCTTGACATTTTCGGGTTTCCCGCATACGAACACTAAAAAATAAAATCGTTATCAAGGAACGGTTTAAGAGATTTTTCTTCGTTGTGTTCTACTTGCCAGTAAAAGTAAGTTGCCTGGTAAGCAGAAAAATTTTAGACATTAATAAATCCTAGCTTGTTTTTAAAATCGTTGTCTTAAATTTTGCCACTTAGTATGGCACTAATCCTTTAGTGTATTTAAAAATTTAGTTTGTCAAAATTAATTAACTTGAACTGTAGTTAAGGTGGTATGGGACTTTAAACGGATTTTCGCTTATAAATATTGGTATTGACGCTTTTTTTGTGTGTGTTAATAAGTACACTTTTGGTTATGATTACAACTTGTATTTCTCTCTTCCTTTTGTATTTTTTTCTGCGCGATTTGTAAGAAGGGGCTGCGTATTGTGAACCTTTGCACTGGTTATTTGTTCCATTACTTCCTCTTCAAATTGTTTTCTCATCTCTTTGACTGGGCAGTCAGCTGTTATTTCGAAAACTTTATTTACATGTTAGAGATTTGATCTTGTACGCATTTCACTTTGAGGAATTCTCTGTTAATCCATCGATAACTATTACAATCTGATTTTTTCTGCTTTTAGCTCTATATTTCTCGTTTTAAACAAAGTTTTCAGTAGATATATCTGATATACAAATGCAGGTCATATTATTTTGTTAATTTCTACGTATCTAAATAGGAATTGAATTCTTAACCATTTTTCCCATTGAATATTTAGCTCTGTTCGATGTTTCTATGCCTAAGGCTTTTCATTCTGGGTTATCAATATATTTTGTTATGGGTTTCAATGCCTGCCAGTCTTTTTAAAACTAGCGTGATTTATTTATTATCACGATTTTTGCACAACAAAGCCAGGGTTGGTCTCATTTAAGGAATTTTATTTGTCCCTTTCTGGTTTTGTGAGGTATTATTATTTACCATATATACATGTTGCTTTTCTCTGTACTTTCTCAACCCTGTCTTCACGTTCGCCCTAGCATGTTACAGCCTTAGGCAGAACAAAGCCGCACTTTTCCTTCGTTATCACTTGCATTTAGATCCAATAGCTGTATTAAAGAAGCCAAAAAGCTACAAACCATGTTTCTTAGCACCCAAACTTTTGTGTAGAGTGATTCAACACACCTTATCTTAAAAAACTGTTTCTCCTTTATTCAACTCAGCGAAAAAGTTACGCTAATGTAGATCATGACCTGTCCAACTTGTACTAGGAACTGAATATATTTATATTTCACATGTACTGAAAATCTCGAAATTATTTGTTTCTTTCATAATCGTGGAAGTTTTGTCTTTACTTTTCTTTCTTGCAAATGTTTTACAGAAATGTCTTATATACATAATTCTAGCTCAATTTAGATCGTGAAATTCTAAATTCTTGCTCAATAATAATGTTTAAATTTGTTCTTATTTATCATTTACAAACTTTAATTCTATTTTATGTTATTATGAAAATAATCCTTGTTGTGGCCTGACATTCTCATCTCTCTGCAAACTCAATATAATATGGGTAGCCATTAGATTATTTCACTTGTGCTAAAAATTTCCTCAATTAAAATTCTTCTAGAAATATTGTATTCATAATTAAGTGTGAAGAATTACTTCAATTACGTTAATCAAATTTAAAATAAGAGTGAAGAATATTAAATCTGAATATAGGCGAAAACATAAAATTGTGCGCTGATTTTAAGATTGATTTATCCGTTTACAATTAAAATGTAAACAATACAGAACAGATTTAAAAATGAAAAGTGTACCAAACCATATATATGCAGAGAGCCTGTGACGTATGGTTTATTCTGCTGGACTCACTTTCTTTAAACATTGATTGCATTCCTCTTTGCTAGGAAAGTAAGAAGTAAAACAAAACCAAAATTTAAATTAACAGAAGAAAATACAGTTGGGAAATCTTATCTCGTAATTGTTGTCGCTGGGGGGACGCATTATGGAGAAAGAAATCTAGCAAACGAACTTCGTACACAGATTTATGTTATTTAAGAGTAGGACTTGCAGCTAAAGAATGCCCCTTAATGAATAGTGCTAAAATACCAAAATAGTGTTATTTGTTGTTTTGATACAGTAAGGAACTCATAGGTGTAGTTAGTTTTTGACAAATAAATAAGACGCTAAATTGGTCTATATTTGGTAAAGATTCCTTCTAACACATTTTCGCAAATTAATTTTAAATATGTTTTTGCTACGAGTTTTTAAGTGAACTTTTTAGATCTGTAACTCGTTTTTTCCTGAAATGCATACTTTTTGCATAATCGACCCAAGTCCATACCAGGAAAAGTAGTATGGAACTTTCGAATCCTGTAATCCCGACCTACCACAGCTGCTGCATGACATTATACCAAATAAGCTAAAAAAAATAAAACTGCAATTCATTAGAAATACAAGGGAATGTAACAGGAAATGCTATTGTTTCATTGGCAGAGGATGCATGCAGATCTAAAAAAAACATGGTATTAGTTGATTATCTTTATAAAACGTATGCACAAATCACCTCTAGATCTCAAAAGCCCAGGTTTAGGTGAAAATGGCATCGGTGAGCATTATTTTTCAAATTCAAAACATTTATGTCTTTGAAAAGTATAAAATAATAAATGTGTTAAAACGAATCTTTACCCTATTTTTTAGTGAAATTTCTAGATTCAGTTATCTAGTCATCGATTTTATTACCTTTGAATAATAACCACTAAAAATAATAATAACAATTAATACTTTTCTCATCTCTTTGACTAAGCAGTTGACTATATTCTAGAACGTTTCTAGCTCTTGTACAAAATTCAACTTGAGTATTTCTTTGTTAATCCATTTATAGGTATTATAGGTATTATAGGATTCTCTTGAAATTTAATTGTTTATTGTTTCCTTGGATAACCTTATAATTTAGCTGTCTCTTTCATTACTAGAGATATTCTCTTTCAAAATTGGGAAAGGTAAAATTGGTGGAAAGTGTCCGTGGTACCAGTGGGAAATATTAATATCACTGAATTAAAATAATAACTGTGTAAGCCATAAAAGATTTCGGACAGTTTACACTCCTATATGCCCAAATAAAATCCGTTTCCTCATATCGGGTCAGGGTTTGGGTTTAGTCGATTTTTAAATAATCCAATCATATAACTAAATCGATTACAGTTTTGTAAGGTTTTTTGTTAATTTTTGTTAATATTTCTCATCAGAAATAGATTTTTAAGATTAAGTCATAGTTTGCTAACACTATTTATTTATGAAATGCTACAAAAATTGATTTGTGTACATTAAAAAGTTGACAGGCATAAAGCTATGTAAATGTAACCGGATATTAGGTCCTCTTTGTTCAAAAATTTGGGAATGAACTTCCGTTTCTTAGAACTCCTAGATTGCTCAATGGTATGATATTTCTTTCTAACGTCCAACAGTAATCCCCCCAAGTAAATGCATCCCAGCGTCCTGATACATGGTCTCCATCTCTTCCATGCCCTGATGGAATCTTTCAATATGCTCTTCAATCAATGATCCCACATTCTTAGAAAACCGATACATATGTGAGAATGAGTAGTGATTATTTATGCAATTGGTGTAATAAAGGTCTCTGAAAAAAATTCAGCATATTGGTCACAGGTTTTTTGCAGTTCCCTGCCTATTTCTTGACAAGAAGGTTTTTCACACATAAACAAAAGCCTCCCATGATTCCAGTTTCCCTTTGTTCATTTTGTTTTCAAACTTTTGATCTTTTATGAGCTGATACATTTGAGGACCGTCAAAGATGCTAGCTTTTAACTTATATATGGTTAATCTCGGAAAAGTGTAGGAGAAGTAAGTGAAAAAAATACCATCGTCATCCAAAGCTCTGGTGAACTGCTAGATCAAGCCGAATGGGATGAGAACTAGTTTAAGATTATCCTTTCTTAGTTCATAATTCCTCCCATACTGTCCAGTCCTTTTTTTATGTTAGCTTAGCTCTGTTCCAAATATCCTTTATTAAAAGAAAGTACGGGTATTTGGTTGAACCCTGACTGTTGTCCCAACAAACCTTTCACCATCCAAAGGTTAACACAAATCAACCAGTAATGCTGATCATAACCCATTTAATACAGCCCGTACTACACTGATTCATACGTCCATATAAGTGTAGTCCCATATCAGGGGGTGGGGTACAGAGGAAAACTAGTTACCCAGAAAACATTCAAGCAAACGCTTGCTGCAGTCATTAAACAGTATCCAATCTTCGGGTTGGTATTTGAGCATTCTAAGCTCCTGAATAAGGTGCGCAATATCTGGGACGTCTATTATTTCTTATCTTTAGCAAACAAGGGAGGTACTATTAATGTTTGCTGCGGGAGAAGGTTATATGAGCACTGTTAGAGAGGAGTTTTTTCCTTCAATCTCGATGCCAACAGTTTTCATAGGACTTTACAAGTAGAGATTGCAAGCTAGATTATTTAACACATATTTTGAAAAAGGAGAGGGAATATCATCTTCAAATAACATTTCTAAATTTTATTCAAAGCTGCAAGATTATTACTTACTAATTTCATGAAGAACTCTAGAGGCAGGTACTGGAATTTTATCACAATGAGCTATAGAACGGCGTGCTGATTGAAGATCATGATACTTCAGGCTGATTGGCTGCTTTTTATTGATCACATTCAAATCAATATCTCGGAGGTAGCAGTCAGTGCCATAGCTTGTCCGTTCCCTCCAAACTATGGGAATTTCAAACTTTAGACATCTCTTCTTGCATTTGACTAGCAACGAAGAAACTCAATGAATGTCTTGTATACCATATGTGGTGCTCAAACATTATCCAGTTAAACAAGTTTCATACCAAAATATACAAGGTAAGGACAGTTCCGGAAATTTGTGGCTGGATTCCTGTTAAGAACTACAGTGTATTTCCTGCATATGTAGCAGAATACATCGAGCTTAATTTTGTAAGATCTTCTACCGAATCCCTCTCTTTTCCCTGTAAAAATAATTTCCATTACTTAAAATTTGACGCATGGGAACTATTCAAATTCGTTTATTTAAAGAAATAAGAAAGATTTTTGCATCATATAATTAGAAAATACCCTAACGTAAAAACAACGTAAGAAAATAATGTGACAATATATCAAAAGGTTTACCCAATTGAGCAAAACCAATGTGATTTGTGGATTCAGCAAATCAAAATAGTCCTAATTTACTTAAATAACCTTAGATAATAAAATTGGTGTTGGCTAGTGTAATTCTAGTAAGTTGTGCTTGCGAAAGTTAATATAAAATATCTAAGTTAAACACAAAACAAGGTAAGAGACAATGATAAAAAAATATTTTGTAGATATAATACGAATATTAAATGAAATAAATAAATATAAACCTCATATAAACATTTCGGTTACTTAGAATTTAGACATGTTCTTAGATATTTGTACTCATCATTCAAAAATCGTAGACTTTTTTCTCTCTCCTCGTGAGTGTTTAGATAAAGTTGGCCCATGAGATTTGCTGTTTTAGATCCCAGATTAGGAACTACCATCAGAATCATTGCACTTATTATTCGAAAGATTTATCAACCTAGATGAAGAACATATGTAGAGGAAATGTTTATCTGTATCTATTACATAAGAATCTTTAGTAGAGCTAAGTGTGAAATCGCAGAAAAAAAGGATAATTTATCAATTATTTAACATACTATAAGCTTTTTACAAGAGAACTGCCGTAAGTAGGATAAAACAGGATCCCTTGATAGTTCAATCAATAATACCTCATATATGTACATCCCACCTTCTCTGGTACTTTTCTCTTGACTTTTGGTTAATATCTTGGTAGCACTCCTAAATCAACAGGTGTTTGTGGAAAGCGAATCAATTTGTTGTGGCAGGAATAGAGTTTAATATTCCTCTTTCAACCTAGCTTTATAACATAGTAAGACGCATGTTTCCTACTAATTAAAAATAATTATCTTTATTATGTTTGGCAAGAAAACCTTTGGTAAAATTTCAGAAAACCTACTTGGTATTTTTAGCATTAAGAAAGTAATGGTCCTCATATATGGTTGTATTATAGTGCGGAAAGTACATAGTTTTTAGATACTACGCATTGATGAGGTATTATAAAAATTTAAATAAGTCCGCCTTACCTTTTCTCGATGGGACCAGAAACCATGAATTTCACACATTGGCAAGATTAAATTCAAACATTGGCAACCCAGAATGCAAGCAGTTATAACAGCTTTGATTTCCCATCGAGCACCAAAACCCGTTCGCCAAGCATTTCTGATGATCATGTCGTGTTCTCTTTACCTATTTAGTTTTTTTAAGCTTTTATATTATGTACTACTTGTTACTGAGGCGCGAGAAAAACGAGCGGTGGGGTATAGGGGGCGGAGCTCTCTCCATAATGGCAACCCGTAGCACGGCTGGGTAACGACCTTCAGTAATTCCACCGCCATGATTTTAGTAGTGAAAAAACGTATTAATAATGTATTTAGGTATTTCATTCATCATTTATGCCTTCCTTTTGCTGCAGAAAGCAATTATTTTAAAAATAGTATGACTGCAAATAGAGCTGCACTCGGAGTGTTAGTATCTTCAAAATAAGTACTTTTCGCGTCAAACCGAAACCACATTTGATGACTACAATACCTAAAAAAACCATAGGTACTGTTTTTACTAGCAAAACACGACGTAGGTCTTCTGATGTTTCACCAAATATTTGAGGATTAAAAATATGAAGTTCTGACAAAATACTTAAATGCATTAATTAATTACATGGAATAGGACTCTTTAATAGCTCCGTAAAGATTTTTGTATGATGTTCTTTGTTTCACAGTCCTTCGCAGAGCATTTCTCTATCGAGTAAGGAAAAGGGGGAGAAAAGAACGTTTTCGAGCCCCTCTTGAAGGCAGCTAGGGAGGGATATGATCGTATCAAAGCCTTAAATCATCCTAAATTTTGAGGTCAAATACAGACAAAGTCTATTCTTCATGCAGAAAATATGAATACAAAGTTATTATATTTTAGGAGTTTCAATAAACGAGTGTGTACAAAAGAAGAAATATATTTCTGTTTCATCACATATGAATGATATGAGGAACAAACAGGCCCCATAAGAACCATAATTGCGACAAGAGAGCCCCAAAAGGTAAGCTGACCAAGAATCCACCATCGCAAATTTGGTAGGTTAGTGACAGAGTGAGTAGCAGAGGAGCAAAGCTATGGAGGCTTATTCTGTTTCTACACAACGAGATATAACAGGCTGAAGCATTATCTCGCATGCACTTCTATATTTAGTAGCATTCAAAATAGTAGGTAGTAAATGAAGCAAATGGCGTCGCAGGCAGAAGAGAGGATCTGTGAGAAAGAGTGGACGGCTATATTGAGGCCAGCAGATTTAGTCGTATAAAATAAATTAGGGATGAGAGAGGAAATTCATTTTCATTGTAATTGGTTAGTAGAAAAGCGTAAAAGAATCTTAATGGAAATTGTGCACACAATATGTGTTCATCATTGATCTTCTTTTTCCAAAGTTTTTTTAATTAAGCAAAATATGCTCGCTTTACAAAGTGCTAAGCATAATGTCTACTGAATCTGTAAAATAATATTTGCTTCAGATTCGGTTGAGAAGGCATTACATACAAAGAGACTGCTTACATCATTTATCCAAATATCTTTTGTTATACAATCTAAGCAGTTTACTATTATCTTTTTATGACCACACTTTGGTTGGACCTATTGGGCTCTGATTATTCCACCTTCGACAGCAAGCGTTCGTGTTCATAACTAATATATTTTCCCCACATTCAAGAGAAGAAATAGCTTAGGCTGACATGGCAGCTCTATGATCTTTTTTAACAAGACTAATAGAGTAAAGAGAAACTCTCGAATGTGGAACCCCAAGCTTGAGTAAAAATATGTTGACGAGATAGACTTTAAAAAATCTCAGGTAGAATTAAAATGAGCTGTGTTTCCATGAAATCCTACCTAAGTGAAAGTGGCCGAATAACTTGGAAGATTTTACTGCTGCCTCTATTCCGTGTATTTTCATACTTTCCTCAACCACCCGTTACGTCTTACATAGAGGGAGTCATAAAACTCTATTAGCATATGCGCAAGCAAATACGTATGATAATGGTCATAGTTGCGAACTTATGTAAGGTATTCAAAATGATATATTGTGCAATCAACATTTCGCTTGGCAGGCTAATTAACATTTCAAATAGATAGCCGGCATTTGTGCATGAGAATCTTACTTAAAAACCGCCAAATTTCTATTAAAAATAAACTAATCTCTCCACAATTTTCTTTAAAAGTACCATCTAATGGGAGTATAATTTGACGACGCCTCAACTCAAACGTTGCGGGAAACTACTAATAAGATTCAGGTAGAATTGAAAATGAGCCGGAATGGGTTAAAGAGCATTTAGTTACATTTACATTTTCTCAAAATTTCATGGAGTTAAGTCAAGTAGAACAGCTTTTTGCTCATTATTTTTAGACCAGGCTGCGACCAGATTGAGCGTGAAGTATTTTTTGACCTGGAAATATAATTAAAGTGCTACAGATGCAACGAAAACAAGTCCATTTAACTCAAATGAATGTTCTGGTGTGTTATAGCTCTCCTCCAAAAGATAAAATTTTGAGATATTGATCCAATGACTTCCAGAACTGCCTAAATTGTGCCTGAAATCATAAAACTATGTCCATGACCTGCAGGCCTAGTACAAAAGAAATCTTACGGAAAATACTATACAAGAAGATCAGTCATAGGAAAGAAAATTCAATGCAACTTATGCCAAAGAACCCAAACCATGGGTCGAAGAAAGTAACAGCCAGATGAGAATTCTAGACGTAAATAATCAACCACCCATCCAAATTATGTACTGCAATTATTATTCGTACATCGCTAACATTACCAAACTGGTAACCAGTCTACTGAAAAGAACCACATGTTTGTCAAAGAGTGCATGCAAAATATGCGGTTCACGGAACATCCACTATCTGAGAATATACTAGGAATAAATATTTAAACCCACTGCTAGGCTACCTGCCATAAGTTTATAACCGTCAATGACCGTCTCTCACGGGACCATGTCCTCCTAGGGCAGTTAACAAAGCAAACAACACTTGACCAGACAAGTACCTTAAGAACACGAACAGACGCATATAGTGAGCACATGTAATGAGCGGTTGTGCAAGCCGATAGGGGTAGATTGCCCGCCTCACGATAAAAAAGCCCTCCCTTCACATTTTCTTTCGACTACACCTTCTTTTTCCTGGAAACATCCGCATAATCACATATATCTTTCTAGCAAATTTAATCTTAGGGTATATAGTTTTTAATAGGATCCTATTCCAAAGGAGCGGACATCGCATGATGTGCCCTCCAGTCTCACGAATAGACAATATAAATGGGGAGATTAAAAGATAAGCCAAAAGAGACTAATTTAGGAGACCTTCTCGACTGTTTAATCAAGGTACTTCCTGTATGCTATGCTACATTCCATAACCGATAATTTAGGAAAATCGTTCTGGTAAGTCCTGGACACTGCCTTTCAATCTAAACAAAAAATAACTTTTTTCTTCTTCTTAGGTTAGAAGTGAAATTTCCTAGTTGTTTATAACTAAATAAAATAAAAAAAATTCGATTTGGATCACAATATTTTGCTTTGTTGGTAGGGCACTGAATTTCTAAAATTCCCCATTGGAAATTAATGTAATAAGAGAATTTAAAAAATTCTCTCGACTTTAATTTTGTTCGAAACATGATAATAAAATATAAATATTATTTTTAAAGAGCATTGGAATTTTGAGACAAATATTTGATTTAAAGAAACATTCACAAAACATTCCAGTTTTAAGGATAAAATTGTAGAATTTCGAAGAATTTTTTGAACTTTCGGAAATGTTCCAAAACACGCCAGAAATCACCTATGGAAACTTCAAGAAGCTTTTTTGAAAAGGCCGGAATATTACTTCAAAATTATATACTCATGGATTCACAGATCTGATATCATTTCACTATAGCTTTCATAGTGAAAACATAACAAGAAAAATGACATTAAAAAGTTGCAAGCATTGTCTACCTGCATTTTGTGTATCTGCTGACAAGAAATCAAAACAGGAGCAAAAATGTTCTGAGACAGCATCAATGAGAAGATATGAAGCTAACAAAGAGTAAATTGGTATGAAATTAAGGGACGAGACAGGCGATGGGCAATTCAATTTGCTTGTGAGCACTGCAAGAAAAGTTTTGAAGGTAATAAAATTATTTGTTATAAAAAGTAAAATATTAAATGTCACAATTATTTAAGCTATTATGTTTGCTCTAATATGAAAGAGTAATAAATTAGATTATTTTACTTTTACCAGATAGTATAGAGGGGAAAGAAAAAACATAGTTTCTTCCATACCCAGAAATTTGTGTGAACCTAGTAACCACTCAAGCAACTGCTAATTCTGCATGGTGAACTTTTCAAAATACCGATATAGCAGTTGTAAAAATAAACATTCAAATTCCTATCTCAATGTTGCATACTATATTGCACCAGTACCGCACAAGTCTTATCGACTGTTCCGATTCCGTGTACCGATTCCTTCAAAAAAGGAATTTCCGATCCTCCAAACAAAGCAACAATTTAAAGCTAAATGATCAATAAAAATGAAGACTACAATGTAAAAAATATAGCCATTGAAAGAAGTTTAAAGCAAATAGTCCTCAATGAGATTTACAGTAACCTTGGATTGTCAAATTCAAAGGCTGATTTTTATATTTTAAGGATTAAAGAATTGGATTTGCTTGATGACAATGTGTCAATGACAAGCTAAAGGAAACGCCATAAATATTTTGTAAGATTCTTGACTTATTTAGTTGGCTATGCGACTGCAATTATATATCTAGTCTGTTTGATACCATTTGAATTACTTGTAATCTAGACAAGTGGAAACTTTTTATTGACAGCTCTTCAGGAAGTATTTAAGCTACACTTATTAATAATTGAAATACGCAGCAATCTCGGCGGCCGATTTATTATATCTAAAGGAGGGCTACAACACCGGCGAGCTCCTGCTAAAAGCTTTTAACTATAAGAACTATTGGAAGTGATTGGAGACTTCAAAATTGTAATTTTTTTAATTGGTCTCAAGTGAGGTTTTACCATGTTTTGATGTCATCTCTCTCTTGTTTACTATAGGATACCACAGAACTTTACCCCAAAAACAGTGGCTACAAGAGCCTGAGTCGTCTGTCTTAGAGAATAATATCCAACATGGACAATTGATTGACCCTATAAAGATGTTGTTCCCTCCGCTATTTTTTACGTTTAAGGCACAGGTAAAAGCTATTTTCTTTGATTAACCAGCAATTAGGAAAATCCTAGTTTTTACTATTCTCTTATAAGCGTAAAACCAGGTATTGCGAAGGTCCTTTTATAGATGTTACGACGTTCTCATCAAATTTCAAAATGATAGTTTCCATTTAGTAAGACACATTTATTTTTTTTAATATATACATAATTATGTGTTTAGATTGTAATATTAATAAAAGTTGCCGCCGTGGTTGGCAATAAGTGCTCAAGGGAAGAGCTGAAGGATAAGCACACGTTTCGGATGAAATCTTTCCTCATGCTTACGCACACTAGGTTGACGGAGGACTTCAGCTCGTCGACATTGCTGTGGTGTACAGCAGGGCTTGCCTTTAAAAAGCGCCTACAGGCAGCAGTCGATTAGATTGAGGTTGAGTGACTGCGGAGGCTAAAAGTCGTTCAACCAGAAGTTGCGGTTCAACGCCAATAAATCTGGCAGTTCTCGGCCGTGTTGGCCATGGCACCGTTCTGCTGAAAGTCGTAGTCCGCCTTCTTCGAAATCCTTCGTACCCATGGCGGGACTTTCGTTGCCAATATGTGTCCCTTTAATCAACCGTGGTGACCCTGTAGCTGAACAAAACCACACCAGCAGCATCATTTTGCTACTTGAAGCCACATCGTCGATCATCATCTAATTCGGCTGCTTGGTCGTAGACACGTATCGGAAGACCTCGTAGACTTACTCGTCGAAGTTAAATTGTGGTTGTTTAGCTTGTTAATGATAGGATCGACAGTGAAGTTTTTTTGATTAGGAAATATAAGAATTCGATTGCTATTACTATTCAAGTCGTTGAGAAGGCGACGATAGCGCTCCCGACATTGTTAATGCATACAGTGGCTTTTCAGAAAGCTTTCTTCCCACCTCAAGCTCTTGCTACTCTAGTTCTTTAAGGACTTGGACACCCTGGCTAAGAGACGATCTTCTTCTTCGCGAGCGCCTCATTTTGACAACATGAGGTCTGCCTGAAAGCGGCAAAACTTTGATTTTTTCCCCGTTCTACAGTCTCTCCGCGACTGTGTGGACGGTGAAATCGGTTGAAGTTGAGCCGCTCTACTATGTCAGATTTGTTGTGACGTGTCCGTAGGAGAACAGAGATCTCGACTCTTTTCACTTCCATCTCGACATACTTGTACACAATGGCTGAGACATTTTAATGACAAGTTATAGAAAAATAAAAAAATTTCTATACACATTTTAAAAATTTTAAAAAATAAAAAAAAACAGAGTATAACATAACTTGGGTAAAACCCAGTAAAAGCAAAAAGAAGACTAGAAAAGTTTTGTTCCGGTGTGTCAGCTCACTTGGGCAACCACAAGCCTGCTAATTTGGTGGAATTGACTAACAACTTAGTGAAAAGCTATGGTCAAATGGTCCAAGAGATGTGCTGAATGTAAATATCGTTGATGCACATTTAACACTTTAGAGGAGCATATGGGAGGATACTCAGAGGAGCAATGAGAGCGTTTCCTTAAATATATACTGAACTTTGAATATAGATAATAAAGAGAATCCAAAGAAAACATGAGCGAAAACTACATTTAGAGGATAGTACAAGAGGAAATTGACCTGCATTACAAATTTAAATTGAGGAAACCAGTTTAGTTCTAAATATTTTTACTTATTTTTATATATTTCTTTTGAAAGATTGAAAAAGAAATAAAATTTAAGTCTGTGTTATTGTTCTTATCACTACAGTGGATGAAAAAACTATTTTCCAATTCTTAGTAGATATTTCAATATACCAGCCATATAGGTAAAGTATAAAATAAATAATGATTGTTTTCTATTGTTTTACAATAAATGGATTTGGAAAATAACACTTACTGGTCTGAAACAAAATTGTGTTAAATAATGTTATTATGGCTCAAAAACTATTATTTCACTTCCAAAATGAAGTTGAATAAAGAATTAGAGAAATTGAAAATTAACAAATTCAGCTGAAGAGAAGTAATTCAATATGTAGCATTGGATAATGCGCTTTTTCTAAGTAGCTTTGATACGAATGGAATACATAACATAGGCTGTTCTTTTCACTGGTACATCAAATCGTTTTTAAGCAGCACAGAAATTACCTCATAAGAAGACCCCTTTTATCATGCACTTAACAAGACTCACTGAGTATTTCTTATCACTAAATTTAATTGGACTGGCAGTATTAAACAAGTACAAGATAATTGAGCAACGTTAAAAAATAGGCTCCCACCAAGCAAGGACCCTATTTAAATAAATGTCCGCAAGTCCAAAAGGAAGGAATAGGTTTCATATTGTAATGATCCTAGTGTATTTGTCTGTGTGTCCGTTTGTTCATTTAAAAAAAAATGAGAAGGGAAAATGATTTTTTTCTTGCACACTAATTTTGAATGGGTTTAAATGAAAAAAACTTTTCACTCGCACAATTTCTTAATTTTGTGAGCTAAGCGAACGAGCGCAGCAGGCCTAGTAAACAAGCCGATATGTCGGATGGCACTTCTTCAATATCCATAAGTGGAAATGAGAAAGAATGGTTAGCATATGATAACCTTAACATTTAACCACATTTTTAAACCCCACTTAAAATGACATCTATGAAGGATATAGACAATTCTTTCTCTATCGCATTTACATAGGTAACTTCAGACGCTCGACTCATTACACATCTGACGTCACTCCACTTTTACTGTTAGGGTAGAATTTATTGCCTTGTTATCCTCTATTTGCAGGCATCAAGGTGTAGCTTATGCTCTGACATCTCGTCTTCTCTTTGTTTGTTACTTAGAGGTTCACTTTTAACTATTGTTGATCGATCATGACTGATCGAATTCTTGTTTTCTTTCATTTGCACTTTTGCTCGAGCCTGCCGATCATCAGCTAGATACCCTCCGCTTGGTCTTAACTTCACCAAAATGACCCCTTTTTTACAGACACTGATAAAAATATATGTAGTCAAAATTGCAAACTATATCAAGTTGTTAAAATAGATATCTAAATGACATAATACTACAGTAAACAAGAAAACGTTAAGCAGTTGACCTAGAAATGAAATGAAATGTAAAGAGAGGTGGGAGACAAAGAACAGTCCCCGCACTCCAACTTGCCTATGAAAAGAAAGTCCGAGGGGGGTGATAGGTGCAGCCCTCCTTTCTAGTTCCCTCTCACCACCTTGCAGAATTAATTCAACTATCTAGAGGTTTCTGTATATCAAACTGAGCGAAACCTAAGTAGTGTTTAGTATTGTATTCCCCTTCAAACTGAGGATAAAATTTACACTTTTTTGAGGTGGATGGGAGGCTGTTTCAATTTAAACTATCAATTTTTGGTCTAACCAATGGAGTTGCCTGCACCTAGAGAATTATGGACAATTTTATCTTTAAAAATAATCTTGAGAACGCGTCAGTTATCTAGAATATGTTACTATTTGCGGCTGCACGCAAGCGAAACATGATAAATACCTAACTAATTTTCTCGACGCTGCTGCGAAAGATAAAATGACCTTAATAAAAACAAATCCCCCTTTTCAACCAATTTTATATATATTCGAGATTATCAGGTTCGCCAGACTCAACTTCACTCAGATCTTTCACGCCTTGCTGCTCTCAAGGATATGCCAGTACAGCATCAAAGAATCATTATCGCGATTAGTCGGATTGCATGCACACTACTACCCGGTGGGTTCCAAGATTTTCTCAATGAGTTCTTCCCATAATTAATCGCCAGTTTCGACTTTCTAAAGAAGCTACAAATGCAATCGAGAAATTAAAATCGGACTTTATTAACACTGCTAGGGCAAAAATAGATGATAATTTACCGTTTACACTGGAAACTGATTCCTTAAATAGCGCCATTGGGGCCACTTTAAACTAAAATGGACGACCCGTTGCTTTTTTTCGAAATCCTTAAATTCCTTCGAGACAAATCAGTGCTCTGTTGAAAAATAGGCCTATGCTATTGTTGAGGTAATCAAAGGGTTGCGTCTTCTTGATCGTTAGTTTACCGTAGTTACATATAAAAAATTTGTACCATACATGTTTGATTTACATCATAAGAGTAAAATAAAGAACGAAAAGTTGCTAGATGGCGTTTAGGATCGATGCCCTTTTGCTAGGAAGTTATACATCGTCCTAACCGCTCATCGGATATGCTGACTCCCTATCACGAACTTTCTGATCAAGCATGTCCTACAATATTCTTGACGAGCTTTTTACAGTTCTCTGTGATCCTGGGATTACATGGATTTTACTAATTTGTTAGAGTACGAAACATATCTTGTTTCATAGATGACGTTGAGCGAGTGGTGTCACGGTGTAGAACCTGTCAATAGTTAAAACTTTGATATTATCGCCCAGAAAGGCGCGAACTTAGCCGTGCAATGCGCTCTTTTGATCGAATCAGCCTGGACTTTAAAGGGCCACTACCACCTTATTCTCCCTATAAGTATTTATTAATTCTGGTAGACGAATACTTGCGTTTTCCTTTTCTTTTCCTTTTAAGGATATTTCTTCATCAACTGTTATACAGTAACTTACTACGTTATTTTTTTCGCTTTTCGGGTTACCAAGGTACGCGAATTCAGAACTAAGTCCTTCTTTTATGTCTGCCAAAATGAAATCATTTTTGTCCCAAAAAGGGGTTCCAAAGCCTCGTTCAACCCCTGACCATCCTACCGGGAATAGACAATGCGTGCGTTCTCTCGGAATTATATGGAAACCTGTCACATGGTCGTTGGAGTCTAGAAACCTGAGCCTTAACCACTGGAAACACGTTCTCTCAGATGCTCTTCACTCTATGCTTTCATTGTTATGTACTTCAACTAATGAACATCCCCACGGAGGGTTTTTGATTTTCTCAAAAGACCACAGTGAGAATGAAAATACCTAGCTGGCTTGCTTCAACTGGCATAGTACTGTTAAAATAACCTGTAGGGAATAAGGATGATCACTTAGTATGCGAAACGTAACTAATCGAAGTTAATCCTAAATATACACAAGCTAGATTTCTAGACGGCAATTAAGAGATGGTGGCTATCCAGGATTTGGCCCCAGGCGGAGAGAGCCAATTAGACGAGATCGAAGATATTCCTAATCTTAATTCCCATACAAAAGCCCTCATTCCGTTTCTTGATGCTCCTATAAATTTTAAAACTAAACGAAATCCTAATCCATCATATCAGGGTGTTCTTTATCCAGGTGCTCTCCCTGAAGCCTCCTCTAGAAATATCCATCGTCGATCTAGTCGATATAGAAAACTTGACTGTTCAATCGAAAACGATACATCTCAAGATGTTTCTCCTTCAGGTGCTCCCCTGGCCGCCTTCCTTGAAACTATTCCTGGCCTCTCTGCTTGAACTAGAGAGCCTGACGACCGTTACATTGAAAACTGCTAGATCCTTTAAAAATTTGCATTAGACGCCTGATCTAGTATTTCATTGTATTATAGCCTTTTTATTTTTGTAGATAGTTTATTCTTATAATTTATTAAGTAATAATTAATTAAGTTCCTAACTAACCTTGGTTTCTTTCTTTAGGTTTGAATATTAAATAAAATTAAAACCTAAAACGTATCATAATGTACGATAATGTACATAATGTATAAAGATGAAATTCAACCAGTTCCCCTACTAATTCGACTCCTAGGTTTGGGAAAGCAACATTATTCTACTTATATTAATAATAATTCTTTGTTTGTGAAATGTAAAAGTGCCTATATTTGTGTGTGCTTTGTATACTTATGTCCCGCAATTGTTTATTTCCGTGATATAAAGCCGAAGTTTAGAATCTTCCTTAACATTTGGGCTACTTCAAGTCACAAAGAGTTTGTTGTAAAATGATACTAAGTACAGCTGATCCTATATCTAGATGGGCTCTTCTTATAGAAGCTAATGTTTTACAACCTGTTTCTCTTCTCCACTTTGAGCTATTTTAGACCCTAGTCCTGGAAGCCATGTGATAGTCTCCTCAACATTGGTTTTAGGTTCACCTTCAGCTAATATACTCAGTTCTAGAGTGAAGAAACCTGTATATAGGCTTAATCTTTAAGTTTTATCCATGTTCTAACTTAGGGCAGAGGTTTGTCATGATGTGATATATTGTTCCGGTTGACTATAGTTTTGTTGTTAATTCGAGAATAGATATCCTGCCTCTTAACATCCAGGAAAAATTCCCATTCTGTTCACGTCCGTAATCCATATTATGAAAATTCGGATCACAACTCACTGGTATTTAACATCAAATATGATTTCATTAATCACAGGAGATGCAAAAAGTACCTCTATATAAATTAGCAAACTTCAAAGCGATTAGAGATGAATTAAAAGAATGGGATTGGCATAGAGAGTTCAATAACAAAACACCTGCTTCGGCTTACAGCCTCGTCATTGATTGCATTAAGGGTCTTCAGACTAGATATATTTCTCGTAAAAACAGTTTAAAATATACAAAGGACAAACTTGGGATTAACCAATAGCTTAAGACTCTGATAGGACGGAAACGATCACTTTACAACCCGCTAAAAGGCAACTGGTCATTATGATAAATATTTATCGACCTACAAAGGCAGATAAAAAGAGAAGTGAACGCTGTTAAATTAAGTAGGAAAATAGATTAGCGGAAAGGTCACGCGATAATCCGAAAGCATTCTACAGGCACTATAGAACTAAAAACTAAAAGTCAGTTCAGATAATTAAACACAACAACCAAGTAGTTTAAAATGACCTCGAAAATGCGAATATCTTAAATAATTATTTTGCTTCAGTTTTTAACAAGGATATACAGAATATAAATTAGGAAAGCCTAAAGAACATAAATAGTAACATTCCAAAAATTAATGAAACAATACTTACGACAGATGATATAAAGAATGTAATTAATAAATTAAGTTCTGATAAAGCTCGCGGAGCTTATGAAATGTATGCGCAAAGTATTAATGAAGTTAAAAATGAAATTTCCGCTTTACTCACTTTTCTGTTTAATTACTTTCTGCATGCAAATTTTTTTCCTAGGGATTGGAAACTGGCCAATGTTGTCACCATATTCAAAAGTGTAGACGTGAGGAAAAGGAGAACTATAGGCCAGTAAGCTTAACTTCACTTATATTTAAACTACTGGAGTCAATTATTGATTTAAAACTACGCAATCATCTAGAAAGAAATCAACTCTCAGTGAATAGTCAGCATGGTTCCAGGAAAGGGAGGACTTGTGTCACTAGTCTGATCACATTTTATGAGCATGTAGAAAGAGCTGTCGATTCAGTTGCGAGTTACGATGTGGTGTATCTAGATTTTTCTAAAGCCTTTGATAAACTCCCGTTCATTATCCTACTTTTGAAGCTAAAAGCTATATATATATCTATGAGAAAACGAAAACTTGGATAAAAAATTGGCTGACCTAGGTTAAGCAGAGGGTAATTTTAAGTGGGGTGACATCCTCAAGGTTCCGTTTTAGGACCCCTACTCGTTATAATTTTCTTACACACCATAGGTTTGGGAATGAATTGCCAAGTAATTCATTCGCGGATGATACTAAACTTGGGCAGATATTAAACAATAAGGAAGACTCAAGCTGTTTTCAAAACTGCTTGAATATTTTAACTAAATGGTGCAATGAATCTGGCATGAAGCTATTGCTTCCAAATGCGGCGTTTTACACTCCGAAATATTAATCTTAAATCCAAATATTATCTCCAAGATAGTATATCTATTATCAGTAAGGTTATAACAACTATTTAGAACACCCACCGAGGATGATGCGGCGCATCAGATTTGGTAGTAATTGATAGAATAAGTTATTAGTAGGTGTCGTAGAATGCCCCCTTTTTTGTTCTAAGAGTGCTAAGATTGTTATTTTAATATCTCAAAAAAGAGAGCCGTTGGAAACACGTAAGGATATAGTGAAACGCACAATAATTCCAAAAATAAACTTATATTTTAACTCTAACAATTGAATACACAAAATCTAAACATTAACCATAGCAATACGCCGAATATTATAATAAACAAGAATTAATTAAATTAGTTTGACCCTCTAAAATTGGTTAATTCCACTACACACATCAATATATAAGATTTAGGCTTACGTACTCTACTGGAGTTTAAATACCTCAGGAATGTTATTGTCTCACGACTCGTGCCGCCTGGCCAGATGTAGGTGGGCGGGATCACGAGGTCCTTTTGGCGAGGGTAGCAGCTGGGGGGTCCACACGGTATTACGGGGGGAGGGGGGCTTCAAGGACGAGAACAATTACGGTGCTTAATGCGGCACCAAGGTAGCCGTGGTATCTCTGGCAAGAGTGAGTGAGTCGAACTGGTTCTTAAACCAAGTTAACTGGGAGTGCGGTGTGACCATCGAGGAACGAGCTCGAGGGGGAGCTTTTACCTTCGTTCCTTAATTCCTCCTGGGCGAGGACTGAACTCGGAGAGGGTCTTCTTCAAGGGCTAGGATAACGGAGGGGGGTTTCTCTGGCGAGAATAAGTTAAACATGAAGGTTGGTTTGGAAACCAGGAATTAGCTCTAGGATGAGCTTCTTCTTAGTGGCAGTCTTCCTCAAGGGCGAGTATAACGGAGGGGAGTTTCTTTGACGAGAAAAAGTTGAACTTGGTTCCTCAACCAAGTTAACTTATGAGTTCGGTGTGGCCACCGAGTAACGGGCTCGAGGAGGAGCCTTTTCCTGCTTATTTCTTTAAGTCCTCAAGAAGGAGCAATACCCCTGGTGTTTAAGATGCACCAAGATATAAGGAGTCTCTCTAACGAAAGTAAGTTGATCTTAACAAAGTTAACTTAATATTCGGTTTGATAATCAGGAACTAGCTCAAGGATGAGTTGCTTCTTAGCCCCTTACGATAGGTAGCCCTGCCTCTCTTGTAGGGTACTTCTTGGTTTGGCGAGCCAAGTAATCTACCTGTCCAGTCTCGGTAGCACGATCTTAATTCGGGGACTTCGTCACCTGGAGACTGACGTATAATACCTAGATTTTCCTCAGTTTTCCTCCTTTATACCTTGTCACCCCCACTGGATGAGTGATAAGAGAGGGAGGGACTTGAGGACGGCCCCAGGAAGGTTAAAATGCCAAACGGTTTTTCTCACCAAGTCTTACATCGGCTCCTCGTTAGCCTTCGAGCTTGGGAAAACACGTCTCCAATTTCTTACTTGGCGTAAAATTGAATCTCACTCTCCTGGGGGAGATCTTGCATTTCAACATTTAGGTCTCTCATAGCGACGAGTGGTGCGGCGCTGCCGGATGTCTTTGTGGCAATCGCTGGTGACTCCATTACGAGAGAACTGGGGGGGAGTAACGATTCCCCTACACACCTCCCATCGAAGAAATTGATGGGGGAGGGGGGACTCCCGGGAACTCAAAACAACTTACTCAACCTAGTCGAGATTAGCAAAGTTGTATTTCTTTGAGCCCCTTCTTACATTAAGTTTCCTTCTACATGAACGCCCTAGCGCGCGTTTACACAGGCAATGTGTCGAACTAGACCTACTCGCAATACAATTTTACCCGCAAAAAAAACAAAAGAAAAAAAAAAGCTACTTCCCTATATTTATAAGCTTTTGAGAATTTAAATCCTTCCGATAACTATTAACAAGAAAAACAAATGAAAACTTGGTTTCACGCTCATTAGGTACTGAAATAACCCTCAATGGTATTTCGTCTCCGCTTATAGAGCAGCGGTACTTTATCGGCTCCTTTGATGTAGCTAATACTAAAATGGTGCTTTGTGACCATTATCCAATCGCGCCTAAGTCGGCCGTTAGGATTATGGAGTCTACCCAAGTATGTCACTAAATGGTAGTGGTGTTTCAACCTACTCGAATTACCCTTTTTATGGTACTTCACTAAATTAACTTGACCCTTATGGCTAGAGTGGCCTGTTGCAGCGGTGCATAATTGATGGGTGCGTGGGTCCCATAGCTTTCCTTTAACCAGGTACACGGCAAGATCGTGTCTGGGTTCGATCTTTGGGGATCGAAAAAAAATTTCCCTGCGAGGTCGTTAATGGGCGTGGGCTCATTACGACTTAGCGTATTAGCGGGAACCCCGTGTACGTTCCGTTCGGGGAGGAGGGTACTAGGGGTAGGAGATACTCATCCGTGTCTACCATTTGACTAGTTTTATCGGGGGGGTATCGCAATAACACCTCTTTCCTCCTTCCTTGTCAACTCATTTGGCTCGCTTCTCTTCGTAGAGAGTTCCTCAGGTACACCTGCTCGTATCTCTACCCTACCTTCTACTTCTTCCTTGATAACCACATTTGGCTGGGTTCTCCTCGTAGGTTTTGCCTTAGGTACTCCTGCTGGTACCTTATCCCTACTTCCTACTTCTTGCATCGTTACCGCATTTGGCTGGGTTTCTTCGATGGTCCTTTCTTTGGTCCAGGCCGAGCTACAACTTCCTCGAACTCCATCAGATTTTCAAAAGGTGCTCTTTCAAGTGCGAGCAATCTTTCCTTTTCTTCTCTTTCTTGTATTTCAGCTTGAGCACGTTCTTTTTCCCTCTTCATTCTCCTTTCCTTGGCCTCTCCTTCTGCTTTTGCTATTTCGTTTTCCCGTCGAGTTCTTCTTTCTTCATCTTCCAGGTTTATCTTTATTTTTCTTTCATCATCTTCTCGTTTTAACTTTATTCTTCTTTCCTCATCTTCCCTTTCTATCCTTATTCTGAATTCTTTTGCTTCTCTTTTCAACAGTATTATTCTTTCGCTTGTTTTACCTCCTCTCATCATTCTTCTTTCCTCTGTTTCTATTTTCCCCTGTATTCTGTCTTTCTCTAATTTTATGTCTCTCCGTATTTTTATTGCTTCGCATTCTCTTTTCCCTTCTCTTTTTATATTTTCTCTTTCTCTATCAAACTCTATTATTTCTTTTTCTTCTTCTCTTTGTATTTTCAAATCTGCAAGAATTTAGGCATCCATATCCTCGCCTTTAAGTCCCAGAATTTGGGCTTGTAGGCTGAATCTTTCGACCGGATCCATTTTGTGTTGGTCTGTCGACTTTTCCTTACTGTATTCTGAGATACAAATGCCTCCACTCACCAAGTAGCACGCAGCTTAACTTACCCTCATTCCCACTACTATGTTGATTGAAATACCACTCCGACAACAAATTTACCACTTGTCCTACCAATTACCTTAAGATTGTTACCACCCCTAATTCTACCAATTTTCCTATCGTCAATTATTCTCTTATTCCTGATATTCCTTTACGTGTTGGCTCTTCCTTAATTAGACACTGCTGGGTTCTTTCTAATAAAAACCTACAAACCTGACACCACTTTTTATAATATGTCGTAGAATGCCCCCCTTTTTGTTTTAAGAGTGCTAAGATTGTTATTTTAATATCTCAAAGAAGAGAGCCGTTGGAAACACGTAAGGATATAGAGAAACGCACAATAATTCCCAAAATAAACTTATATTTTAACTCTAACAATTAAATACACAAAATTTAAACATTACCCACAGCAAAATCCGAGTATTATAATAAACAAGAATTAATTGAATTAGTTTGAACCTCTAAAATTGGTTAATTCCGCTACACACATCAATATATAAGATTTAGGCTCACGTACTCTACTGGAGTTTATATACCTCAGGAATGCTATTGTTTCACGACGCGTGCCGCCTAGCCAGATGTAGGTGGGCGGAATAACGAGGTCCTTTTGCCGAGAGTAGCAGCTGGGGGTCCACACGGTATTCGGGGGGGGGGGGTTCTTTAAGGACGGGAACAATTACGGTGCTTAATGCGGCACCAAGGTAGTCGTCGTCTCTCTAACGAGAGTGAGTCGAACTTGGTTCTTAAACCAAGATACATAATATCGGCCGCCAGACAGTAAACGCACTCTAAAGATAATTAAGGAAGTTCCCTCAACGAATAGTGTAAAATATGGTATCGTCGGGAGTCATTCTAGAACATATATATATATATATATATACTATTTAAATTTGGTATCAGGTGTGTAAGGTTTAACGCTATATCTTTGCAAACACTGGTCTCAGTCGAGTAAAGCATAGTGTTATTCGTTATAATAATAGAATATAGCAGTTCCCTTTTGTTTTAACGATTGCTATCCCCCCTTTTTTTATGTCGTAGAATGACTCCCGACGATACCATATATTACACTATTCGTTGAGGGAACTTCCTTAATTATCTTTAGAGTGCGTTTACTGTCTGGCGGCCGATATTATGTATCTTCGATATGCTTAAGAAGTGGAACTGAGCTCAAGGATAATAATATTGCTATCATTAATAAAATAGAGTTTTATTAATAATAACTATAAACAATACAAAAAAACGGAAAATATTGACATAAACAGAATGGAAAGGGTCGTGGAAACTCGGGCTAATCCAAGGATTTAAGGGATTAAAAAAAGGTAAAACAAATATAGAGTTAAAGAGATGGGATGGTTCGATAAACAATTTAAAGCACAGGATAGAATTGACAAAAGGGATCAATACTCCAAAGGTGACGTTTGGCTTACGTAACTTTTCATTAGGGTGCAGTGGAAGGTACTTGAAGGAATATTCGGTCCGCTGGCGAGTTCCAGCCGAAGGGGGGGGATAAAAGGATCCTGACGAGGCCTCTTGGAAAGGAGAACCGTTACTCGACGAACGGCTTGAAGAACAATGGCTGTTTTAATGTTGTTCTATTCTGAACAACAGGGGGGGTGAGAACCGTTTCTTGGCGAAGGGCTCAAAACGAACAATGGCTGTTCTAATGCTGTTCTCCTTTAACAACAGGGGGAGGATGAGAACCGTTTCTTGGCGAAAGGCTCAAAACGAACAATGGCTGTTCTAATGCTGTTCTCCTTTGAACAACAGGGGGGGAAGCCTTGGGGACTTGACGTCGGAAAGGCTCGAACCTTTGGCACTCAAGGAATATTGTCCTCCTTCTGGACAAGTGATGGTGAATCTCGAGGTCGAGGTCCCTTGGCGCACAAAGGGAGAGAGGGTCGTGGTGATGTTTCGCGACGAAAATCTGGATCTCCAATCTGATCTTAGTGGTAAAGTTTCCATATAAATAGCCAGGACATCTCCTTGACGTGGGGGAAAATGGAGTGAAAGCTTGGAGGGAACGCACAGCCGGGCCGGGGAACAATGCCTTATCTGTTCATAAGCCTAACTCGATCTGGCGAGGTCGGCGTATGGGGGCGAACGGGGGGACGATAACCTCCTTGTTTAAACATTGGCATCCG
The DNA here is from genome assembly GCA_963969495.1 of Ceratothoa steindachneri. Classification (NCBI taxonomy): domain Eukaryota; kingdom Metazoa; phylum Arthropoda; class Malacostraca; order Isopoda; family Cymothoidae; genus Ceratothoa; species Ceratothoa steindachneri. Next base: position 92,798,463 of record OZ018328.1, read on the forward strand.
GTAGCTGAGATAAGACTCCAAGCCTCGAATCGAAGATGCACGTGGGCAGCATCGTGGTTTTTAATAATATGGGATAGGAGTTGAAATTAACTCGTTCTATCACAATCCTCCATATTCTCCTGATCTTGTTGCTTTCGATTATTACTGGTTTATGGAAATACAAACCATTTGTATGGTAGTAGGTTTGCATCATTAGTAAATTTACAAGCATGGCATTCATAAGATTTTTGACAGACGGATCTGTGAAGCTATGAAGGTTATGTTTATGATTAAATATTTTAAAATTCCTAAGTTTTTATTTTTTAATATATACCCTATAATCGGACACTGTGTTCTTTCGTTTAATCTGATACATATTGTGTAGTCAAAGATCAGCAAAACCGGAGCTTTGTTATTGATTTATCAAGGTCATTATAAAAAATCTATATAATGTTATATTAATTCGATAAGCATTTTCTATTAAAGACAATAAGTGTGTAAATAGATTGCTAAACTCAGTCATCTCGAGGGCTTAGTGGAAGACGCTGAAATCGTTAGTGTATTTTGCAATACTTATATTATATCCACCTCCACTATAAAATAAAACAAATGTCTAACCTAATGTTTTCGAATTCAGAAAGAAGAATTATTTGCAATATAAGATATTATTTATTTTTTTGCCCAAAGCTCTTACCCTACCCAAAATTGTAAGTCTATTATTGACTACTTCTTCCTTAATCCTGAATAAGCCATTAATTTCCCGTTTTATAAGGTACCAATAAAATTAATTTTGCTAATTCTACTACTAACCCTTCATCTCTCGTATGAACTCTATGTAAGGCTTAAATTATTAACCTCATAGATTTATTTGCTATAATTTATTTGCATATAAGATTAAATGAAAATGTAAACAATTGATAGCGACGCAATTTTGAGGTGACAAAAGATTTTTTCGTCTTTTATATTGTGTATATTAAAAAAAGTTAGCTTAACGTAAGCTAGTATAAATCCGTAAAGTAAAATTGTCGTTGTATTCATCTGTTGAATTTTTGTATATTTAATTCCTCATAAGAAATTCAGTCCAATAATTGAATATTGGGGAATTTAAACCTTTGAAAGATAATTTCTATACAGCCATATCCCACCAACTTCCTAAACAGTGAAGAAATTTTGGAGTTGCGGTTTCGTCTCAGTCTTCGTTCTGCTGTTATGTGTAATATACCAGTATTTCTTGAGTTGCGTTGATTATCGATCGGTAGTGCAGAAGCAATTCTAAAAGTTTCCTGTAAATATTTGAAGAGAGGTTGGTATTTTTATAATTTTAATTGTAAATAACTTTTGTGTACAGTTGTTAAAACATTGAGATAAATGTTTTATTTTAAGTTTCGACCCATCCGATGTGAAAGACATTCATAGAATTTGGTATTATTTTATAGCGTTCTCTGGAAGTAGAATTTAACTGGAAACTTGGATACAATGGTTACCTTAGTAATTTAATATTTTAAAGGGAAATGAATGCACAAACATATTCGTTAAAATTTTACTTGTTTAAGCTCTGAAGGATGAAGCCAATTTTACAGTACGTTTTGATAGCAACAGTCGCAAGATGAATGCTCTTGAAACAAAATCACATTAAGTATTTTGTAGATAAATCAATTAGTTGTCTAAACCTATTTAAGCGAGTACATGCTAAGAGATACTTTTATCAAATAACTAGTTTAGAAAGTTAAAGCGAAAAAAAGTTTTGCCTTTAAAGAAAGTGAAGGTCTATTGAAGATGTATAGCCACAAATTATATTGCCAGCATTGGTAGATTCTGTTTACCACATTTACGGTTTTATACTTTTTAAAGACAAAAGTTTTTAATTTTAAAGCTGAAATTTACAGATCCTATTTTTACCTACTGGAACTTAAAAATAATGTAATTGATTCGGTAAACATGTAAATTGGCGGCTAGGCCAAAAAAGTGGATTTTTGTTTATATTTCTTTCACCCCTGCCTGAATATTCATGCGCGTTAGTCCTATTTGAAATATACATGGCGCCATTTCTTTTATAAAAACGCCCGAAACTATCAAAACGAAAAACTCTATTCGTAGGGTGGTCCCCCATTGTTTACCCCCACACGATCCGTCCCCTTAAATATACTCCCAAAACGTGAAACATATTGGAACTAGGACGAAATAGTTTAGGTCCCATCGTTTAAGCCACCAATCTACATATTTACCCCTTTTACCTTTCATTCACCTGGACGTGGGCCTTTTAGATCTAGAGGCGATGCAAATGCGTCCGTTGCCAATGAACCACTAACATTTCTTGTTATTCCCGTGTATTTCGAATGATTCACGGCTGTATTTTTTTCTTAGTTTATAAAGTTTAAGGTCGTGCAGCCGCTGTGGTCTTTCGCTATTAAAGGATTCGAAAGGGCTTCTGTCGATCTTGGAGAAAGTATTGATTTCCGGAATCAATCTGAGTAATACTTCAGATTCGAAGCACAGGGTAGGTGGCACTGTTAGTAGGCTACAATTTTGGGCTACAATATATCTTATGACGTCAGAAGGAAGCTTTAGATGTGACCAATCACGGCGTTATTTTTTTTTTTTTAGGGATTTGTAACTTTTAGTCTGTATTATTTACCAAATATCTGGGTAATACTTCAGATTTGGGGCGCACGGTAGATGGCGCTGTTAGTTGGCTACAATTTCCGGCTACAGCATATCTCTTATGACGTCAGATGGTAGCGTCAGATGTGACAACCCCTGCGTTATATTTTTTGTTGTTTTGGAGATTTGTAGCTTTGTCTATTATTTACTAAATATCTGTGTTCTGCTCGTTTATAGTTTTTTCTAAGTTAGGTAAGGTTTCTTGATGTCTTTTATTGTTTTGTTTTTTGTTTTCGTATTTTTTGTTTAGTGCGAACGATAACGGCTTCTTACTGGCAACATCGTAGCTTCTAAATAGGACCCGTTTTGCAAATGTTTTTTTTTTCGTTATTGTGTTTTCGTGCTCTCCATGTGCTTCTTTGTTATTCGAATTCGGCTTTACTTTGTATGATCGCGAAAAACTTTTAGATTATCTAGAGGCCCATAAACTAATCAAGAAACCTATAAAAGTAAGAATTGTTTGTTATCAGGTTAGGTTTTTCTGCCAGTAGGTAGAAATCCAAGGGGACTGCTCGTGGGGGAGATATCACTGCAGAAGGACCACCTTGCAATGATCCTAAGTTTCAATCAATTGGGGGGGCGTCTGGGGGCGCAGCCCCCCCAGTATATACTCCTATACAAAAGAATATAACGCCGCAATTGTTCAGATCTGACGCTACCGTCTGACGTGATAAGATATATTGTAGCCTAAAATTGTAGCCTATAATTGTAGCCTAAAAACAGCGCCACCTACCGTGCACCTCAAAACTTAAGTTGTTACTTAAATCTGTATCAAATCTAGAAATTACAAAAAACTGCATACAAATAACGCATTATTAAATTCCTTGGCGAAGATGTCTTAAAACGAACCTTAACCCCGGCATTATAACTTGGACGGCTAAAAATCGTCCAGATTTCGGCTAAAGCATGCTCAGCCATACTATATCTAAATTCCACCTTACTCGGTTCAAACTAGTGCCCAACAGGAACAACAACTTCCTAGATTGTTTTTAGGGAGCTGGCCCTGCTGTACCGTCCTCTTTCACATTGTGATAAGATTCTGGAAAAGCCCTTGCGCTGGGTAACTAGTTTAAAACTAACCTTGATACAGAGTAGTAGTTAAGTAAAAATTTTGTAATTCTACAGATTAACGAGACCTACTCAATAAGTCAATTTGTTATGAATATTTTTAATCTTTAAAAGTTAAACTAATATCGTATCTAATAGCATTATTCTTGCGCGTTTTCCGGGATTATAGAGGCCATTTTGAGGCATGTTCATGATCTAGATAAAACTGAAAGCGAATTTCGCAATTTACTGTGGTGTTGACAAGTCTTATATTCTCAATTTACAAAGCAATAAAGAATAAAAAAGGCCAAAAGAGCATATCAAAATGCATCCGAGTCGACTCCCTCTCCAACATCCCTCCATAAAGTAAATACAATAGCTATGTGCATAACATCGCCTAAAGCTCTAATACGCAACTAATATATATATATATATATATATATATATATATATATATATATATATATATATATATATATATATTAAATATATATATATATATATATATTAAATATATATATATATATATTAAATATATATATATATATATATATATATATATATTAAATATATATATGTATATGTATATATATATATATAAATAATTAACGATTAAATTCATACAAGGCAAAACTCAAAACAACCTTTTCGCCCCCATATATTTGTAAGTTGATATTTGCCACATAAGTGACCAATAAATAACTAAGCCAATGTAGTTACCACTAACCTTCATTTAAATAAGGTAACAATTTAAAGTCATTTACTCAAATTGACAATTTGCTATTAACTACTTCCAAATGGTCATTTATATAGATTACAAACAATAATGGGACCACAACTGCTCTCCCTCTTTGTTTTATTTAACGCTATCCTCTGCTTCTGATATTTTGGCTATCCAATTTCATACTCTCCTACATATCAAACGATTTTAATTTACTAAAGCCTCGTATGTGAAACCTTGTCCTAGACTTTGTTAAAATCTAGGTAAATTAAATATCAATTCTCCCCTATCTAATTTTAAATATTCCATCAATTCCAATGTTTGTTAAACATGGTATGCCTGTTCTTAATCCATGCTGACTATAGTATTAGCCTAGCAATGTAATGATCAAAAATACGCCTTTTAACTTCCTTCTTTAAACCGTTAAAAACTAGGTATGAAAGCTTTTTTTAATTTCTTACATGGGCAAAATATTTGTTATATTCCAAACATTTGGAACTTCTCTCAAATCTATTGATCTAGTACATATATTTCCCACAGCCTCAGTAAGGGCCACCGCGATTTTCCATCTTGTCCGCCGTGCTTACGGGACTCAGCACCCCGTCCGACCCCAGCTTAGCCTCTTCTCCATCTTTCAGACAGCCTGTATTTCTCCCCTACTTCGGCGCTTTTCATACAACCTCCAAAAACCTTCACTGGTCGGCCTATAATTTCACAGGGTAGATGCTGACCTTTTTTTCAACCAACCGTCCCGGATCGGTGCTTAAGGGGTAGGACACAATGTTCCCTAACCCCTGAACTGGGGTCCGGGATGGTTTTTTTTTAACAACCTGCTTCATCTGCACCCATACATTACTCACATCCATTTTCCTTTCCTTTTCACCACTAAGTGGGATGGGTGGCCTGAATGGCGGCACCTGGCTCTGCCAGGCCTGTACGCACCCCTTGCAGAGCGGGATACTGGGAGGGGTGATGAGCTATTGCATCCTATGGAACAAATAAGGTCACCATGCCCAAATATGAGAAAATTAAAATCTCCCCTTAATTCCCCCTGTCATCGACGGAGCCGCCCTCGGGCAGCTCCACAACAAAAAATTGACGTCCCCCCATGTGCTTGCGCAGGAAACCCTCCATATTTCTCTGACCGGAGAGGAGGCTTACTTCTCTTCTTCGCCTACGGGTGTAGGGGACTCCCCCTCACTCCCTTCTCTGGAGGTGCTTTCGGGCACCCTTTTTTTTCAGCGGCAGTCCCCTCTTTTCTTTCCAATGGGACTGCCAAGTAAGCCAGCAGGCAGCTCATAGCCCAACGCTCCCCAGTGAAGCGGCTCGGTAGGGCAAACCCCCTTAGGGGTGAGGGAAGCCAGGGCCCTTCGGTCGCTTCGCTCAAATGACCTGCTGGCCAGAATATTGAACCTTGCTGGGGTCGAGGCCTGTGCCTCTCCACGCATGACTGGTGAAGCTGTCAACGGAACCTGCAATGTGCTAGTTGGGGATGGCTAACTGAAGGCCGCTCCTGAGATGGACATGGTCTTTAAGGCAACCCAGACTCAGACAGTAGGGCCTTCCATGGGGGGAAACCCTGTGTCGGCCCTAAGCCCCGAACTCGAATCCGCCCCTATGCAAGGTTCTCCTCAAACGGCTATGGTTTCCGAGGCAATACAAGGACAGGAGGGATCTCCTCCAACTGGTGCCCCTGTGACTACCAGGACTTTCTCTATCTCGGAGAAGGACGGGGCTAAGGCGAGTCCATCTGACCTAGGGTTTTCTGCCGGAAGAGGGGAGAAGCGAGTTCATTCCCCCCTTCCTCTCCTAAAAATAAAAAAAAGACAACAAGAATCGGGGCTCCGCTTCATCCGCGGGGTTGTGGGGACGGATGGATCGACACATCTAGCCCCTCTGCCCCCAGGGTCCGGAGCCCCCGGCTATGAGTAAGAAGAAAAACGCAGGGTGGAGCCTCGATAACATCGCGGCCCCTTATTCAGAAGCTACCTGGCGTTTTCGAGCACGCTGGCTTTAAGCGCTTCCTCGTTATTCGCTCTACTGATGGCACCATGTTGTCAAAGGGCAACATGATCCATCAGAGGAGAGGATTAGCTAGTGCAATTGGTAGAGAGCCGAAGGTGATCCGTTTCTCGGACGGGAGCCTTCTGGCCAATGCGGCGAATCCCGCCGAGGCGGCCACTCTAAGTGCTCATCGGACACTTTATGCCACCCCGGTGAGTGTGATGCCGCACTCTACCATGAATTTTGTAAAAGGAGTAGTTTATGCGAGAGAACTCGTTGACTGCTACATAGAAGACATCAACCTAGAGCTGGCCGACCATTAGGTGGTCAAGGTCGAAGGTGTGATGAGAAAACAGGGAGCGGCCTCGAGACCCACCCCTACACTCCTCGTCACGTTCGACTGTGACAAGCTCCCTGAGTCGGTGCGTGCCGGTCGGTACCACTCCTGCGTGAAGGCATTCGGGCCACTTCCGCGGCGGTGCTATTACAGTCACCGCTTCGGCCATACGAATCGCTCATGTAGCCGTGCAAAGTCGGAGTCACCCGAAGTATGTGTAAATTGCTCCAAGGTCGCACACGATAAGTCCAAATCGTGTGTGGCCAAGTGTGTCAATTGCGGAGAGCCGCACACCGCTTCTTAGAAGCAATGTGGTGCATATCTCCTTGAAAAAAAAAATTCCGGCCCTTTAGGCCCAAAATGGATTCTCATTCCGCGAGGCTAAGGACTTGGTCCTGGCGTGCCCGGCTCTGCCTGGGATGTCCTATGCCTCAATAATTAGAAAGGCACCCTCTGCTGCAGACCCATCCAGGCCAACGAGCACGGTTGTTTACGCGCCAATTCGGAGCCCTTCTGCGAGCAATATCCAACCTGGGCGGTCCCCTGGTAAAGGTGGCGGCAAAAAGGGTTCATACCCAGCCCCGTCTAAAACCAGGGCTCCCCCCTCTTTCCCCAGCGTGACCGTTTCCCGTAAGGCGAAACGGCCACGCGCCTCCACTGAGTCGTTAGACTCACAGGAGGCAACACTCCTAAAGATGGTCACTAGGCCATCTTCGGGGGTTCCTAAAGCTGTGCCCCCAAAGGAGGACAGCAACAGAGGAGCTACGGCTCTTTCGCACACGCACCGAGGTGGATCCTGTGGCTCGGAGACGGTGGATCCTTGAAAAGAGGGCCACCCATCTCCGAAGCCGCAACGCCCGGCTAAGGTTTCGAGGCGGAGGGAGGAAAAGACTCGCATTGCGAGCTCAACCTTCCACAATAAGTTCTTAAAGGCGACAGCGCCTTGAGCGTTTTGTCCGGCCAACAGCGCTCGGGGTTCTGCCCCCGGAAAGCGTACGGCCATTTTCGTGAGGGTCTTCTGTTCGAGAAGGGCCCTAGCGTCTCCACCGAGCTAGGCCTATAGGGCATATTCCTTCACTGGAATTGCCGTGGACTCCGGGCCAACTGGAAGGAGCTGCGGAGGCTCGTCTCAACCCGTTCCCCGTTAGCTATATTTATGCAGGAGAGCATGCTAGGTGCGTGACCTTTGCCTGCCCTCCCGTGGTATTAGGGGCTTGCGACCGCACCGCAACGGGATGGCCGGGCTGAAGGATGCGCGGTTTACACCCAGCATGATGTCTCCGTTCTTCCTTTCTCTATAGATACCTTCTTTCAGGCAGTGGCGGTGCAGCTGTACCTGGATAGGAGGTATACTATCATTTCTGCGTACATTCCACCATCAGCTGACTTCGACGCGGGGTACTTCTGCTGCGTAGTGGCACGGTTGCCAAGGCCCTATCTCTTGCTTAGAGATCTAAACAGAGGGCATCCTCTCTGGGGAGATTACTTCATAAATCCCAGCGGACAATTCCTTGCTGATCTGATCGAAGAGCTTGAGATGGGTGTCCTAACCGTGGAAGAGTTTACGGATCACTGTCCGAGAACCGCTTCATTTTCTTGCCTTGAACTATCTTTGTGCTCTTCGGATGCACAGCCTGATTTTGATTGGGGGGTGGTCGATGACCTCCATGGTGGGAATCAATTTCCCATTCAAATATCATTTTCAGGGCAACTGCCGCCTGAGAGACCACCTCGGTGGTGCTTGGCGCGGGTGTGGTGGCCTGCATTTCAGGAAATGACTGAATTCTCTATCTCAGTCGAGGAGTTTAGGTAGGTAGATGAGGCCATAGAGTTATTTTCCGGCAACCTCATCGCCGTGGGCCTGACTACAATTCCTAGGACGTCTGGCCGTTTTGCACGCCGACTACTTCCATGGAGTTTGGCTGAGTGTGAGACGGCCCTCAAAAAGAAGCGTTATGCCTACATGCGCTATAAGCGCTGTCCGAACGATTTTACTGTCGCTTAATTTCGTCGGCCTAGGGCTAGGTTCCGGTATATTTCGAAGCACACCCGCCGCTCTTCTTGGCGGGAATACGTGTCTTTCCTCAACGGGAAGCCCCCTTTAGCTGAGGTGCGAGTTAAAAGGATTCGGGGCAAGTTCTCGCAGGACCCCCCTCCCGTTCTCCAGGAGAATGGGACTGCAATCTTGAACACCACGTCTGTGGCGGAATCCTTAGCGACCGTTTTTTCCGCATTCTCTACCCGTGATGCTGCTCCACCAGAATTAATGCGCGTCGTGATATCGTGGAAGGCCGCCGGCTGGACTTTACCTCCAGAGGCGGAGAACCCTTCAACGACAAGTTTACTGTGAGTGAGTTGCGTTCCGCTCTCGCTTCGTGCGCGGACACCGCCTATGGTCCAGACGATGTCCCGTACGCCATGCTTCGACACCTGGGTGAGCGAGGCATGGCCTTCTTTGTTAGATCTGTTAAACAGGATCTGGGTGGAATGTCTTCTCCCAGACTCCTGGCGAATCGCTACTGTGCTCGCCTTTCGCAAGCCGGGGAGAGATCACTATACTCCGACCGGTTTCCGCCCAATCTCTCTAACCTCTTGCGTGTGCAAGTTGATGTAGAAATTGGTAAATGTTAGATTAGCCTATTTCCTGGACAGCGGAGGCCATCTGTCTTCTGCACAGTGCGGCTTCCGTAAGTTCCACTCCACGTCGGATGCTCTGCTCCGACTGGAAAATGCCGTCTGCGAGGCTTTCCTTCGTAGACAGCACTACGCCACGGTGTTTTTTGATCTGGAGAAGGCCTATGATACCGCATGGCGATACGGTATCATGGAGACTCTCCACACGATGGGGGCGAGGGGACGCCTCCCAATGTTTATATCTGAATTTTTGCGAGATCGTCGATTCCGCGTACGGGTGGGGGAAGCCCTCTCTGCCCCAAAGGAGCAGGAAGAGGGTGTCCCGCAGGGAAGTGTCCTCAGTGTCACACTCTTTGCCCTGAGCATAAACGGCATCACCTCGGTGCTGCCGGAAGATGTTCTCGCTACGCTCTACGTGGACGACCTTTCGATCTCTTTTGGCGCGGCCCAGATACCAACTCTGGAGCGTCGACTCCAACAGGCATTGAACCGCGTTTCTTCGCTATGCCGAAGCGCACAGGTTTCGGTTTTCTTTGGCCAAGACTAAGGTGGTGCACTTCTGCCGCCATCCACGGCTTCACCCCGAACCAGATTTGTTTCTTAATGGGGTGCGCCTGGATGTGGTTGAGTCGCACCGTTTCCTTGGTCTTGTATTCGACCGACGCCTCACCTGGGAGGCTCATATTCGCAGCCTTAGGGTCTCTTTTACCCGCGCCAAGGACATTCTCCATTCCGTGACGTTCAGCGCTTGGGGCGCTGATAGGGCTACCGCCTTACTTTTTTATCGATCCTTTGTTCGCTCGAAGCTCGACTACGGATGCGAGTTTTATGCATCCGCAGCCGAGCGTTTATTGCGGAAGGTGGATTCGATCCACCACACCGGCTTTCGCCTTGCGACCGGTGCCTTCCGCACTTCCCCCATTGAGAGCCTGTTGGTCGATGCTGGGGAGATGCCACTCGCTCTGCGCCGCGCGCAGTGCATCACTCGCCTGTACGCGCGAGCCCGGCGCCTCCCTCAGTCGCCAACAGCTCTCACTGCATCCGCAGCTGATCTCGATGGTGCCTATGCCGCCGAGAGACGCCAGTCATACCCTAAGCCCTTTGGGTTTAGGGCCAGGAAACTCCTTCGAGAGGTAGATATAGCTCTCGAGCCGGTGGCGCCGCTGTTTTTGCCCAGGACGCCACCCTGGAGGGTACCACATTCGGCTATTTGTCGCCACGCCTCTGCTCCCAAAGCTTGTACTGCGTCGGGAGTATTGCGTTCGACCTTTTTGGAGCAGACATCGTGTCACGCTGATACCGTGCCAGTGTATACGGATGGCTCCAAGTCCCAAGAGGGGGTCGGCTTCCACGCCGTATCCCCTCTGTTTGAAGTCAGTGGGGCTCTACCAGGCGCTGCGTCTGTCTTCACGGCCGAGCTGGTGGCAATACACCACTCGGTACAGGATATTACGCGACGTGCCTGGTTCGGAGACCGGATTGTGATCTATAGCGACTCACAAAGCGCCCTGAGTGCTCTCGGGGCATTGAAGTCTCCGCATCCTCTGGTTCGCGAAATCCGTGACGCCACGGTTTTGGCGAGCCGGGCAGATGTCGAGATTATCTTCTGCTGGGTTCCTGGACATGTAGGAATTGCGGGGAATGAGCGCGCCGATGAGGGCGCCAAAGAGTCCGCGAGGACTCTGCGACCGGACCAGCGTCTCGCTCTTCCTCACACTGACTACATGGCAGGAATACGGGCAGCTCTTCGGACTGCTTGGCAAAAAAGATGGGAGACGATCGAGGGGAACTTAAAGTTGCGTGCCATTGCGCCGCGACTGTTCCCATGGACCTATCTCCCAATTCCGCGGCGGTTCAGGTTGCTTTCTGTCGTCTTCGAATCGGACACACTCGTGTGACGCATCGCTACTTGATGGAGCGCTCGCCTGCGCCCTATTGTAACGACTGCGTCGTCCCCCAGACTGTTCGGCACATTCTTGTCGAATGTCCCAGTCTGGGTGATCTTCACGCACGATACCTGTGCCGGTACCGGGATGGGCGGGGTCGCTACCGCCTGTCCCTTGTACTCGGGACGAGTGCGTGCACCATGACTAGTGGACTTATTGACTTTTTGGGGGAGGCTGGCCTTCTCCCTTTTATTTAACACAGTTTAATTGTTGTTGTTGTTTTTGTTATTGTTTTTGTTATTGCTTTTTTATTGTTATTTCGTTTTATTGTTTCCTGTTTAATTTTTAAAGTAGCCTAGAACTAGGCTGTTTGTTTACGGCGACTAATGCCTAAGTCGGCAGTCGCCAGATAGCCGCTTAATTAAAAAAAAAAAAAAAAATCCCACCCTCGAAGCTCGTATTTAAAATCTTAGGACTCTAGTACCCTCTTCATGGATTTTCTTCGTTTCGTGACATTCAGTGCCTTGGGAGCAGTTAACGCTACTGCAATACATTTTTATCGATCCTTTCTTCGTTCGAAACTCTACTACGGAGTAGAGATTTGTGCATCCGTAGCCGACTATATATTTCAAAAGGTGTGCTCTATCCCCCATAGAGAGCCTATTGTCGATGCTGGGGAGAGATAAATCGCTCTGAGCCGTGCATTATTCACCTGTAAGCGCGACCAGTGCTTTCCCCAGTTGCCAATAGCTCTCTGCATTCGCGGCTATTTTCTACTGGGAATATGCCGCCGAGATAGTCCAATCATACAATTTGCCTTTAGTGTTTCAGACTAGGAATCTGCTTCGAGAGCTAGGGTTAGCTTTGAGACTGGTAGCGCTCCTCAGTCTGTCTAGGACTCCAGCCTGGAGCGTACCACCATAAAATATTTGTTGCCGCGCCTTTGTTCCCAAAGCTTCTACAGCACCGGAAGTATTGCGTTCGGCATTTCTCGAGCAAATCTTGTCAGGCTGTAACCGTTCCAGTGTAAACAGATGTCTGAAATTCTTAAGAGGGTGTCAGTTTGAACGCCATGTCACTTCTATTTGAAGTCAGCGCGGTTCTACCTAGCACCGCATCTATGTTCACGGCCGAGTTGGTAGATATACACCGCTTGATATGGGAGATAACGCGACCTGCCTTGTTCGAAGAGCGGATTGTGATTTATAGTGAATCACAAAGCTGCCTGAATGCTATGGGGGATTTGAAATCTCGACATCTCCTGGTTTACCATCTTTCTGACGCCACGGTTTTGGTGAGGCATGTAAAAGTCTAGATTATCTTGTGCTATGTTACAGTAAATTTTAGAATTCTGGGGAATGAAGACGCCGATGCCGCCGTGTTCATGGGAGAAATATGAGCTACCCTACAGTTGACTTGGCAAATTAGATAAGAGACAGTTTAAGGGATCTTAAAGTTACGTGCCATTGCACCCCGAATGTTCCTATGGCCCTCCTCACCGAAACCACGACGGCTTCAGGTTGCATTCTGTATTCTCCGAATTGAACCCACTCAAGGGAGGCTTCGCAATTTAATGCAGCGTGTGCCTGCGCCTTACGGTGACGACTGCCTTGTTACCCCCGACTGTTCAGCACACTCTTGTGAAATGTCCCAGTCAGGGTGATCTTTGCCTAAGTTACTGTTCTCGGTACCACTCAGAGCGGGGCCGCGACAGTTTCTCCCTTGTACTCGGCACTGGTTTGTGCACACCTTCAAGCGGAGTATTAGACTCTTTGGAGGAGGCTAGCCTCCAATTTATTTGTCTTTTTTTGTTTTTTGCAAGTCGGATCTTCCTGTGCCAGGAGTAGGTGGACCTACCTGTAAAGCCAGAGCGTGCTTCCATCTTGTCTTTTCTTTGCTTTTTTGTTATTTTGTTAGCCCTTGTCTTTTTTATAGTTAGTTATTTTCATTTTATTTTTTTAATAGATCCTTGTAATAGGCTATGATGTTTTCGGCGACTTATGCCCAAGTAAGCGGTTGCAAGATACGCTTCCTCCCAAAAAGAACTTTCAAAACCCGCCCCTGGTCCGTACTCCAAACTTGCTCACTTAGGTAAGCGATGCATTACTATAGCTAGATTCTTGTATAAAATCTTGGAGACGTTATCCTCCCAGAATCCTGGCAAATGGCTAATCTGCCCGCTTCTCACCACCTAGGAAGAGATCACTCTACTCCGGCCGGTTTTACTTTAATATCTCTAAACTCTTATATATCTAAGTTGAGGTAGGTTTGGTGAATGTTAGTTTTCCATTTTTGTATGGACAGCGGAATCCACAGGGCATCTGCCCAGTGCGGCATCTGCCCAGTGCGGCATCTGCCCAGTGCGGCATCTGCCCAGTGCGGCATCTGCCCAGTGCGGCATCTGCCCAGTGCGGCATCTGCCCAGTGCGGCATCTGCCCAGTGCGGCATCTGCCCAGTGCGGCATCTGCCCAGTGCGGCATCTGCCCAGTGCGGCATCTGCCCAGTGCGGCATCTGCCCAGTGCGGCTTCTGCCCACTGCGGCATCTGACCACTGCGGCACCTGCCCGGGGCGGCATCTGCCCGGGGCGGCATCTGCCCAGTGCGGCATCTGCCCAGTGCGGCATCTGCCCAGTGCGGCATCTGCCCAGTGCGGCATCTGCCCAGTGCGGCATCTGCCCAGTGCGGCATCTGCCCAGTGCGGCATCTGCCCAGTGCGGCATCTGCCCAGTGCGGCATCTGCATTAACACTCTAAGTCCGCTGCCGTGATCGGACTAGAAAATGCAGTATTCTAGCCCCAAGTTCGTTTAGTATGTCCATGATACCATATTGCATGGCGAGATGGTATCATGAACATACTACACGATGGGGGAGGCTGATTGGACGGCTAAAAATCATTACTTATATTTTGCAGGATCATAGACTCCCAATACGTGCGTGGGGATCCCTCTCCGTCACAAGCGAGCAGGAATGGTGTGTCCCGCCGTGAAGTGTGGTTAGTGTCACTCTTTGCCCTGGGAATCGATGGCATCACTTCGTTGCCATCGGCAAATGTTCTCACTACGCTCTGTGGAAAACCTTCGATCTCTTTTGACGTGGCTTAAATGCCAACTCGAGCGTAGACTGCAACAAGCGTCGAAACGCGTCTTTCGCTTTGCTGAAGCTAAGAGGCTTCGGTTTTCCTCTTCTGCCAAGCCTTTTAAAATTCTCCATTTATCCACCTCTTTGCCAGGAAATGGTGAACACGCACCGTTTCCTTGGTCCTGTATTTGACAGACGCCTCAAACCCTCTGTGAGTTTGGGCTTGTCTACTTATTCATGTGTCTAGTGGTTCCGGTAGACCTCTCGGAAAGAACTTTCATAGTTCAAGGGTGACAAAGGTGGTTATAACAATTCCCTGTAGTGTGTATAACGCAAGATGAGACATATGGAGATCTTTGTCGCATTAACTGCATTCGTGTTCATCATCCAGTCGTCTCGACCTAGTCTGGCGACTGGAAAACTATCAACCCATACAAGAGTGAGGCCGACGTCGCGCTTCTTCACTTTAAATAAAGTCACTGCGCAAGTCATCAGTCATCCTCCAAGCCCTGTGGCGATGGGAGAGTGACAAAGCGACAGGTGTCGGTACACTGACAGTCTTAGCAGAGAACCTGCACACAGGTGGCTCAGGCCAACAGGTCGCTAGAAAATCGACCGACGCAGTGATGGAGCTCGGCAGCCGCTTCCACGACTGTAAATTCCTATTCAGGAATAAACTGCTTAACTTTCGACATGACAAAAGGGCTAAATAGGGTGTTCTAAGATTTACATGCTCCATATAAAAATAACAAGCATACTGCGGCTGGCGGAGAGCCTACATCGGATGCAGACTTCAATAGTTAAAGAATACAAGGATTATATCTAAGCATTGATGCTAGGAATGTACTCATCTTTCTCAACAGATGATACAGACAGGCCCCACAGGAGAACGGCATTAGTTGAACTCACCACGTAAAACAGACATCGCAGCCTTGAGTGACACTCGGTTGGCGAGCAAAGGCAATCTCTGCGAAAGCGGATCAAGTTACACTGTCTTTTAGAGGAGGAGGAAAAGGAGGAGGAACTGAAATCCAACCTAAGGGTGGTGTTGGTTTTGCAGTGAAAACGGCACTAGTGTACAAACTAGTGGAAATCCCGCAGTGAATAAGCGGCAGGTTAATGACCATCAAAATGGTGCTTGCATCTGTTTGAAAGCAGCTTACTATTGTCAGTGTTTATGCCCTGACAACGCCCAACCCATGCGATGTGAAGGCAAAGTTCTAAGAGAACTTCCTCTGGTCCTTGTTGTTGTCCCTTAGGTAGACACGCTTATTATTCTTGGTGATTTTAACGTAAGGGTTAGCTATGATTAAGTTTCGTGGGATAGTGATCAGAAAATATGGCATGGACCGCTGTAACGGCAGTAGATTGATTTTGCTCCAGAGCTTGCGGGTTATTAAGTGCAGATTACCAACAGTTTCCACCTTCTAACCCGAAATAGGACTTAATGGATCCACCCATCCTCGCTTGAAACACTGGTATCTTGTCGCATACGTCATTATTAAGAGCGTGGACGGGAAACATGTGCGTGTGTTCTCGATGTTGGCCCGATCATTATCTTGTAGTCTCAAAGAGTATTAGTGACACTGCCTCGGATATAGAAGCTCAAAGTCGGAGTTACCTGAATATTTTCAAT